>CM067331.1:103260000-104465000 GCA_034376525.1 Nicotiana benthamiana
TTCAAGAGCACCGTAAACATAAGAGGGCCCTCTCTTATGAAACCCTCAAAGTAAAGGTTGGTTCCGAAAGAGTTTATGCATGGAACCAAAATTCTATTAGAGAAAAAAGCACTCGAAGCCTTGTATAAATTCAACGTAGAAAATTAAACTAAGTGCAATACTTAGAAATCTAGCTGGGAGACACCTCTGGGCAGTTGACTCCAACTCTTGGGCCTTAGAAATCTCGGCATCAAAGTCAATGATGCTCGCTTTGACCTCTTCCAATTTTTATCTCCTCATAATATACATAGAATGTGTTTATCTAAAGTGGGGGAATCTGCTCAGTGTTGGAGCTCTGATTTAAGCAAAATCAACCTCTGTCGAAAGGCTATCCCGCTCGGATTTTGTGGCTCTAAAGCTGAGATCAAGGCCATGGATACTAGAGATATGAACCTTATTGTGTTCCATAATCCTCTATCTTGGCATGCTTCTCCTTATCAGCAACAACCTCTTTAGCTTTGGAGTTCAAGGCTACCTCCAAAATTTTCAATCTCTCAATAGAGGCAGCCTCATACTCGGCAGTAGCAAATACATCATTTTGGACCTCTGATTATTTAGCCTTGGATTCTTGAAATTGTACACTTAACTGAGAGGCCTATTGGCCGAGGGCCATCACTTCCTGCTCACTCTGTTGCAACCGAGCCTCCAACTCACCGGCTTCAGTAGCTAGTGCTTCCAATACTGGGAGGAGAGCGGCAACTTCATCCCTCCAGGCCAACACTTGATCCCGCTTGTATGTACACTTATCTTTATCAAGAATCAACTTCTAAAGGCCTTCTGAAGTAAGAAAGCTGGCTTGCGAAGTAAAAACCCAAGTTAGAAATCTTATCATAACAAATCAAGAGAAAACAGATAGCAAAGAGAATTAGTACCATACAACAAATGGGTTGTGTATGGAATGATTTATAATACACTCCCCCGGAAGAGAGTGTATTTTCTTCTGGTTTTACTCTGAAGCCCACGACTTCAGGTAATTGGTAAGTTACACCGGTCGGGACAGCAGATGACACTCGATAAAAATTGAGAGGGAGACATTCCGCCTCATCTGAAGATCTTTAGAGGGGGGGGGGGCAGATAATTGTGCCCCAATTCCCATAGTCTGGGGACTGTGGAGGAGGGACATCCTTATCTCGGGTGTTTGCGACCGGTGGGTGTGATGTAAATGTTACTAGTGATGAAGATATGATCGGTATGGAAGGAGATGCAGGTGATGGTGTTGTGGGTTGAGAAGCAGCTATGGCAAAAGTAGTGCTGGTTGTTGGTTTCTCGTCAACCAAATATGGAAGAGGCCCGTTACGCAGCCTCATAGTACCGGTAGCAATAATGGGGGCTCGAAAGGGAGAATTTGCATTCTCCAGTAGGCCACATTCTCTTCGGAGCGCTTGGGCATCATCCTTGATTAGTGTTATAAGCTCTCCATATTGAGCATTTTATTGAGCTCATGAAGGTCATTGTCTCCTCTGTAGGGAAACCTCTTTATCATTGGCTTCCCATCATCATAAATCACTTTAGTGACTATGACTGACTCGGGCGCAACATTTTTCACCTTTTTATTTTTTCCTCGGCCAAGGAAGAGCATTGCCTTTTTTGTTGCCTGCTCTCCGACTGGGGACTCCGAGAGGAAGAACTTGCATCGGAAGAGGATCGGATGGCAACTGTTCGGGTGAAGGCCTCCTTCAAAGACTTTGTAGCCTCTGAAAGATCAACCAAAACATCCTCATCGGGGATGGTAACATAGCCTTGCGGAAGACCTAAATTCAACGAAATAAGAAGTTAACTAATTTTCTCTTTAAAAAAGAGATGAGCAGAAAATCAATCTCATGATTCAGCTTATCATGATTTTTGGCATTCTACCCATATTTTGGGGACAGTTCTTTCCATCGACGTTTCTCATGCGTTGTAATTTCTAGAATCCCCCAAACCTACTGATCCAAGCCTTTAACCTTTGGTGGTGTCCACTGAGTGGCTAAATGAAAAGAGAATGATCCGTAACAACACGAAACAACCTTTCTAAAGAAAAGACAGACTTTGAATATACATGTACGAGTCCAGGACTTAGAGAAATATGGAGTTGCGCCAATGATGATGTCCCTATTGGTAATAACAATAAATTGCTCCATCCATCCACGGTCATTGTCGTCATCCATCCTGGTAAACAAAGCATGGTGGTTGCGTTTGCTAAAGTTTATTACTCCCCCGCGGAAAATCTTGGGGGAGTAGAGGTTCATCATAGGAGCCAAGGCGAGATCTTCATTCGTCTTCTAGCACAGCTGCCATAAATAAGATACCGTTCACCACACCAAAGGGCCCACTTATTTAAAAAAAAGAATGGTATTTGTGGAACAACTCCAAAATTAGGGGGTCAACTCCCCCACTCAAAGAAGATGCACCCAAAGTAAATGGGTTCATATAAATGTACATAAAACCCTTCTTAGGGAAGGTTACTCGCTTTACCAGTTCGGGAGCTATGCTGTTCAGATCATGGAAGTCATAATCCTCCTTCACAACAAAAATGATAGAAGGACGAAGGGAAGAAGGGTACACACAGAAAACCCATATACACTAACTTGTAGAAGAAAACTTCTCTTCCAAGTCCTTGCTATGTTGAGCCTTCCGGGAATAATGATGCTCACTGTGGGGGGGGGGGGGGGGAGGGGCTGCATCTTCGGTATTTTCTTTAGTTTTAAGAGAACTTGAGTTCATGGAAAAGTAAGCCATAGTTAGGAGAAGGTAATAATATTTCTTTGAAAAAGAATAAATAAGAGCAAAATCAAGAGAGAATGTAATGCAAAGAAGTTGAGAGAATTTGAAGAACTGTAAAGTATAAAAGAAGAAGAATGAGACGTATAAGTAAAGGAATAGGTGACTAAAAGCATATCCATGATTACCTCGAGAACTGGCGAAAATATTGCTAACTCGTAGAGTGACGCGTGTTCATAGTATTAAATGTGGAGAGACGTGCGTCTAAACAAGCATAAGAAACTTTTTAGAAGGGATCAGAAAAGTTCCCCCTAAGAAAGGAATCTTCGCCAATTTCTTGATGACACTATGTGCCATCAGAAAGTAGGGAGACTATTTGTATAGGAGAAAGTCGATTCATATTAAATACTCAAAAAATAGAGCGACATGTGGAACCGGATACGGATAGAAAATGAGACAAGTGGAAGTTAAGAGCGGGGACAATAGGTTTGGCTGACATTCGGCAGAGCCCAGAAGGAATATTGCTAACAAGGAAAAATGAATATTTATCACCCGATGACATTCAATGAATAATATTCTTTAATATTAAATTCATAATCTGTTACAGAGAATTTTGACATTCATAGTCCATCGTTACACATTCGTCAATTGCCCCCTTAATTTTCATTTAAGAGGTGCTTGATTTTACGACCTTGTTCCCTAGGTGTAGCTATAAATAGTTCCTTCAACAGCCATTGTAAACGACAAAACTTATGAAAAACTTATTCTACACATTATTTTAAGCTTAATAATACTTTATTTTCAGTCTATTGATATTTTTATTGGTGTCTTCAGAAGCCTTGCTCCCGGAACCAAGCTGTTTGCGGTCTTATCTCGATTTCAACGCTAATATTGCATTTTATTTCATTTATTTACCATTTTGGGATCAAAATGATTCGCATGTCTATTAACCGCATTATTAATTCAACGATACTGCTTTACGAGTAAATAAGTAGGTGTTCGGGCATTTTTAATTAGATATTAAAATTTTGATTTAAATTTTGATTTTCAGATTGAAGAAATGACAATTCAAATTCAATCCAAATAATCTCGAATTGGATCTGATTTTTTAAAATCTGATTTTAGATTAATCGATTTGAATATTTTAAATTTTTAGCTTTTGAGTTCCAAATGAAGTATTCATGTTAAATTGTCTAAGAAATTCCTCATTCTTACCCAATCATCCAAATAAAGTATTCAAGTAATAAAATCATTATTGAAGAAATGCAACATAAACATTAATAAGGTCGTTTAGAATTAGCAATAGTAAAATCACGTTCATATAGAAAGTATTTTGACCGTAACTTAATAATTAGTACTGAATATATGAAATAATTTCTAATGAATAAGGCAATGGACTTATTACTACTGGAAAACAGATAATAAACTAATGTTTAATGAGTAGCACTAAATATAAAGTATAAAAAATTTTGAGTTTCAGAAATCGAAAAATCTGAAGTACTGAATCCAATATCCAATCTGAAATTCAAAATTTTAAATATTAAATCCAAAACTCAATCCGTAATTCAAAAATTCAAACAAAAAATCCAAAAATTTAAACTTTAGTATGAATTTCGGATTTTCCCAAACTATGACCACCCTTACAATTAGCTGGTTTTATGGCCCATCAGACCAAACTTCTAAAATCAAATTATTTTAAAAAGTACTTTTGAAAAAAGTAGTTTGTACTTGACAAATTAATTTGAACATTATTTTTGTGCAGTAATTAGCTTTGGAAAATTTTTTAAGTGCTTCTAAGCATATTTTCTCAAAAGTGCTTTAAAAAATATTTTTACGGGAAGAAGTTATTTTTTCTGACACTCAAAAATTATTTATGCTTCTACTCACAAGCATCTTTTTTCCTTGTAAAAGATTGACCAAACAGGTTATTAATATGTCCCCTTTTCATTATTCAAGGTAGCGCAAATAAACTATATACTAACAATTAATGTAATTGTTATTAAGTACGGTCATTTGGCACAAAGTCGATAAAATCAGTGGAGAATTTTTCTTTGTAACATGGGGAATGAAAATTTGATCTTTGATTTCTTTTACTAAATGAATAATTAATTACAGTACTGTATAGAGTAAAATCGGTTCATATTAAATACTTGAATGATAGTGTGATATGTAGAACCAGGGACATACAGAAGACGAATTGAGTGGAAATCAAGACCGAGAACAACAACTTTGGTTGACATCTGGTAGATCCCGAAGAGAAAATTGTTAATGAGGGCAAATGAATATTTGCAACCAGATGATATTCAATGAAGAATATTCCTCAAAACTGAATACACGTTCGTTACAAAGAATGCAACTGTTTTCTTTTTTTCTTCTTGATTTTTTTCTTACGATGTGTCTTTTCAAAGGATATGAGTTCTCCCGGTAGTTCATCATAAGATAACTTATTTAGATCCTAAGATTCAAGCGTGACTACTTTGGTCTGCCAAGTAGTTGGTAGGCTTCTGAGAATCTTTCTAACTTGATCACCACTTGTCTATGGTTTGCCGAAGGATTTTAGATCGCTAATTATTTTGCTGAATCTGGAAAATATTTCTTCAATAGACTCCCCTTCTTTCATTTGGAAGAGTTCGTAATCATGAACCAACATGTTGATGTGTGTTTCCTTTACCTTGCTGGTTCCTTCGTATGTGACCTCAAGCTTGTCTCACATCTCTTTGGCGATGTTAAAATTAGAGATTTTTTCATACTCTTCACCACTTATAGCATTATACAGAAAGTTTCTCGCCTTATTAATGACTTGTACCACTTCCATTTGCTCATTTGTATATGAATCTATATCTTCAGGATCAGCAAGCGGTTGACCGACAGTTGACAGAGGATAATTCCCCTTTTTGATGAATCTCCAAACTTTAACATCATATGCCTTCGCGTATATCTCCACACGCACTTTTCAGTGGGAGTATTGTTTATTAAAGTATGGTAGCCTTACTTGCAAAGTTCCTTCCTGGAAGAGTGCTCCTACAATAACTTGATTTTGCCATAATTTTTTCTCACGAGCTATTAAGCAAAAGAAAAATGTAAGCTTTGCTCTACTATCAATTGAAAGTACAAGAGGGGGGGAGGGAATTGTTTATTTTTGAACACTTAATTGCTACTAGTTGACTAATTTTTTAGTTAGTCAACTAGATGTAATATGTTGACAACAATAACAACAAAATATAAGATGTTGAAATTAGATACATGAATTAAAGACTTCAGAATTTTTATAGTGGTTCGAATTCAATGTAAATCCTAGTCAAGTCCTCTTGGGTTGCAAGGGAGTTATTTTTAGTGAATGAGTTTCTTTGAGTACAAGGATAATGGTGTGATCTACACTGATAGCTCAGTTCCTATGTCACTCGTCTCTTTTGATATAATGCCCCACCCGTGTTTTTATCTCTTTCTTCTCTAACTTGTTATACAGCAGGTCTTAGTAGAACTACAATGCTTGTTTGCAGTAGAACAAAGAGAGCGTGTTTAGTTCGAACAAAGTATACGCTTTAAGGTGTGATTACAAGTTTAAATACTTTGAGAGAGGCTTGAATTCTAGAAAGATTTGCCAACCCAAGAGATTTGATTCTTGAAAAGAGATTGATTCTTTCAAAGAATAAAGTTATTCTACAACGGCTCTTTTGAACGTAAGGCTGTAAATATTTTCCTTGTGTGTAAGCCCGAAATGTTGACCCTCCTATATTTAGAAGCTTTATTGAATATTCGGCAGGATCTTCAATATACTTGATTTATCTGATTTCATTAGTTTAGCCTTGATTGGTACCGTCATTATCCTCTGATTGATTTCTTCTTCCTTTAATCGTGTCTTTTTTCCTTGATGTCCTCTGATAGATTCCGTAAATCGTGTATATTCCTTGATCATTGCTGATTGATTTATCCAATCTTGAATGCTATCCAAGAGTTCCTATACAAAGAGCAAATATATTATTTTCATCATTAAAATTAGATCAAACAAGACAGTTGCGTAATTGAGTAGATCCTTACATCTATTACTAATGTGTTTGATTTTTTGTTTCTTAGTAAAAATATAAAAGATAGAAGCTAACGATGTCAATATCGGACACATTGTTGAGGCAGAGTAAAATCTGTCTCAAAACGAGGATTCAATCAGCAACATTCGCAATAAGGAGGATGTAGCCACGCCGGTTTATAGCGGGCGATATCCCTAACACGTATGGGAGGCGACTGTTGATGGTGCTGAGGACGAGCATGTTGTGGAAACCATGAGGATCTTGAGAGAACAACAAATGCTATCATAGGCTATCTCTCATAGCAAGACTAGGCCATGACAAAATTGAGGCAATTGTCGGTTTCTTCCAACAACACGAAACTGTACATTTAACTAAGAGGCTTCTTCCCGAGGGCCATCACTTCCTTCTCACTCTGTTGCAGTTGAGCCTCTAACTCACCAGCTATAACGAATTTTTCTTCCAGCACCGCGAGGAGACCAACAATTTGGTCCCTCCCAACCAACGGTTCATCCTGCTCGGAATCAAGCTTTTCTTTATCCAAGATCAAATTCTGAAGGCCATCGGAAGAAAGGAAGTTCTCTTGCAAAGAAAAACCCCAAATTAGAAACTTTGTCACATCAAATCAAGAAGAAACAAGCAATAAAGAGAATTAGTATGTTATCACTGCTGCATTGTGCATGGCATTAACATATAGTCTCATCGAAAAAGAGTGTATCTTATTCTTATTCGTTATTGCAGCCATCAACATCAGATGATTGTCAAGTTCCACCAACCGAGACAACAGATGACACTCTGTAGATACTGAGAGGGAGATACTCCTCCCCCTTTGGGGATCTGCAAAAGGAAGAGAATAGTTGTTCCCTAAAATCCCATGGTCTAGGGACTGAGAATGAGAGACATCCTCCTTTCGGGTATCTGCTGCAGGTGGGAGGTGATGTAGCAGTTGCTGGTGATGAAGGTATTGCCGACGTAGAAGGAAATGAAATTGATGGTGTTTTGGGTTGAGAAGCAGCTGCGGCGTAGGCAGTGCTGGTTGTTGGTTGCTTACCAACATAACACGGAAGAGGCCCGGTACTCGGCCTCATGGTACCGAGAGCAGCAACTGGGACCGAAAAGGGAGAATTGACATTCTCCACCAAGTAAAACTCTCCCTAGAGTGCTTGGAAATCTTCCTCGGTTGGGTATATAAGCTCTTCAAATTGAGAATTTTGTTGACTTAATGAAGGATACTGTCTCCTTTATAGGGAATCCCCTCCATCACTGGCTTTCATATCATCGTCAATCACCATAGTGGTTGTGTCTAGCTCGGGTGCGACTTTCTTCACATTTTTATTCTTTCCTCGGCCGAGGAAGAACACCGCCTTTTTAATTACTTTTTCTCTACCCCGGTACTCCGAGAGGAAGCGCTTGAAGTGGATCTAATAGCGCCTATTTTTGTGAGAGCATCCTTCAACAACCTCACAGCCTCCACAGAATCAACCAAAACATCTTCTCGGGGATGGTAACAAAGCCTTGCGAGAGACCAGAATCCAACAATAAGTGAGGGTAGCTAGTTTTCTTTTGCACAAAGATGAGATAAGGGCAAAATCGATTTTACGAGTCAACTTACCGTGATTTTTGGTCCTCAACCGTATTTGGGGGCCAAATCTTTCCACCACCGGGCCTCAGGCGTGGTGATATCCAGAATCTTCTGAATTCACCGGTCCGGGCCTTCAACCCTTGGAGGTATCCACTGAGTTGCTGAAATAATGAAAAGATAAGGATTAACAACGACATGTAACAACCTATTTTTAGAAAAAAGTGCAAACTTTAAACTTACGTGTACGAGTTCAAGACTTGGGAAAAGATGGAGTTGTGGCAGGAATGATATCCCTGGTGGCAACAATGATAAATCGCTCTATCCATCCACCGTCATTATCGTCATCCATGCTGGTGAGCAAATTATGGTGGCCACGCTTGCTTAATTTATTACCGGCTCCCCTTCCCCCCATGGAAAATCTTGGGGGAGTAAATATTCATCATATGAGCCAAGATGAATCCTCCTTCATTTCCTGGGCATAGCTGCCACAGAAAGGCCCCTGTTCCATATTGAAGGTCTCACTTGTGACAAGCTAACTTGATATCGTTGGCACAACTCCACTATTATGGGGTTTACTCCTCCATTAAAAGAAAACACATCCAAAGTGAATGGGTACATATGAATATACATAAAGCCCTTCTTAGTGAAGGTTACTCGATCCACTAGTTCAGGAGCAATGATGTTCAGGTCATAGAAATTACCGTCCTCTTTCACAGCAAGAATTCTGGAAGAGAGGATAGAAGAAGGGTATACTCTAATATCCCAAGTGCGAGAACTTGAAGAAGGGAACTTCTCTTCGAAGTCCTTGGATGTGTAGAGTCGTTTGGGGATGATGCTGCTCAATATAGGAGGGTTAACATCAACATCGATTTTTTTGTCTTTGTTTTCCTTCGGACCCTCACCGAAGAGAAGATCAGATTTCTTGGAAAAGTTACAAAAGGAAGCCATGATCAGCAGAATGTGGTAAGCGTTCTGTGAAGAAAGATGAAAGCAACAAAGAGTTGAATGCAAAGAAGTTGAGAGATTTTGTAGAACTGTTACGTATAAAAGAAAAAGAATAAGGCGCATGAGTAAAGGAATAGACAGCTAAAATTATGACCATGACTACCTTGAGAACTGGCGAAAATATTGCTAAATCATGGAGTAACACGTGTTCGGGGTATTAAATGTGAAGAGTCTTATCAAGCGCCAGAAACTTTTTAGAAGGGTTGAGAGAATTTTTCGCCAAGAAAGGAATCTTCACCAACTTTCCGGTGACACAAAGACATGCCACTGGAGAGCGGGGGGATTAGTTGTATAGGGTAAAATTGGTTCACATTAAATTCTCGAATAATAGAGTGACACGTGGATTCGGAGGCAGACGCAAGATAAAACGAGTGGAAACCAAGACCTAGGACAACATCTTCGGTTGGCATCGGGTAGATCCCGAAGTGAAGATTGTTAAAGAGGGCAAACGAATATTTTCCACCAGATGACATTCAATGAAGAATATTCCTCAGTATTGAATACGCATCCGTTATAAAAAAAATTGGCATTCATTAACCGCCGTTACATATTCATCATTAGCCCCATTATTATCATTTAAGAGGGGCTTGATCCTATACCTTGTTCCTTAGGCATATCTATAAATTGTAACTTCGACAATCATTGTAGGGCACGAAAACTTTGACAAGCTTATGCTACACATTATTTCAAGTAATATAATGTATACTTTGTTTTTAGTCTAACGATGTTCTTATTGCTGTTTTCGGAAATCTTGCTCCCAGAACCAAGTTGTTATCCAATTTATATCAATTTTTACACTAAATCGTGTATTTTATTTAGTTTATTTATCATTTTGGATTAAATAGTTTGCTTGTTTATATATCACGATATAAACTCAACTATACTGTTTTACCGGTAAATAAATAGTATCGAATTACCATCGAAAAAACTCGGTTGGCCATTTCAAGGAGGACGGGACAACAGTAGTTGATGTATCATATATAGATAGAAATGCTTTTAAAATGCGGAACTGTTTTACGAGATAGCTGAATATTAAAGAGGTGTGGGCTACCGCCTATGAATTAAAGATTAAATGCTTTTTATGGCTTTCTCAAAAGCATGGAAAGAAGCCTTACGGGCCAACCATTTACGTCAGGAAATATCTTTTAAATGCATTTTTCCTGGTCATCAAGGAAACTCCCATGCAACTTTATTTCGGAATTGATAACTGATTTGCTGTAATCCTAAGTTCTTATTTTTGTTTTTCTGTATGCTAATCCTAATTCTAACATACTAATGAGGGGCTTGGAAAACTATAGCTAAATTAACAAGCAGTAATGAAAATTTTGATTGTTTTTAATATACAGCTTAAAAATAAAGTGATTATGAATTACAGTAGAATCATTAACCTTGGTAACTAGTTAGCTAGTCCCTCTGTTTCAATTTACATTTCACTCCTACTATTGAGGAGCAAAATAATTGTCTTCATATGCAACTCTTTAAAATATTCTTCAAATACTTTTAATTAGAAGAATAGTCCCTAATAATTTTTATGTATAATTTTAATATTAGAAAGATGTTAGAAATCAATTTCCAAATGGAGATTGAAAATTAGAATTTTTGGCCCAACTCCGATCCTCAGTTGTAAGGTACTGACCCCCTAATATAAGTAACGCTAATTACACACCTGACAAGAAAACCTCGTGCCCAAAAGTAATGAAACAAAATAATTTGCTCCACCATGTGAAATAACTAAAGGTTGATCGACGAGACAAGATTATATATTTTTTATTAATCGATTTCCGAATGCTAGTGCATATAAAACAGTGATATGGAAATAATAGAAAGTAAGTACGCAAGACTAAAATCAGACGCATGGAAATGGAAACTTAATGTACAAAAAGGTATTTTTATTAGTAACAAAGCAAAGTAGCAAGAAACAGTCACAGAACAAACAGACGTATTTTATTGTTTTCCACAAGAGAAAGATTATGAGCTATTCATTAAAAGTAAATTAAAGGAAAATGGCAAGTAAGACCATTTAGGCATTCACAGTTTGCAGCTTGGGCATGTTCTCAACTTTAGCTGCTTCAGTTCCACGTGCATTAAATTTCTCTGAGTAAACAATTGCACCAAGCTTCACAATGTCAATAATCTGCTCTTCAGTTAATTGCGGAAGATTTTTCTGCTCATCTGAAATTATGACATTATTTTGTAGCTCCCGAAGTTTCTGCTCCTTTATGACTTTCTTCTCTTTCTTGTTATATACCACATAAAGTATCATTTGGATAATACCGAAGGTGAATCCTAAGATGTTTGGAATCTATAGCACAAAAAAAAGTATTATTAATAGATCTTTACGTAATAATTTAGATGTGCATGCAAGTAATAATACTCCAGTATTAACTTACTGCAATAATTTTGTTTCTTTTTAGAAGACCGTAGAAGAACCACATGACAGCATTGAGTGTGAGGAAAAGTGATAGGAGAAATGGCATGTATTCCACACTCTTGGTTTTGATAACTTTTCTCTGCATGACATATATATGGTATTAGGAAAATAGAATATCATTTTCATGCATGAAAAATGGAAATTAAACACGATCGTTAATTATTGCAATATTCATAGACTTACCAATATGCACAATGGTGCTGCAAACGTACCCACCGAAAACACAAGGCAAATCCATCCAACAATTTGCCCACGAACTGCACCTTTGAATAGAAATTGGATAACGAGAACCATAGCTCCAAAGCCACCAACCACTAATAAAAGAAGCATCTTCACAGTTTGGATCTGCATTAAGTATGCAATTACAAGGTCAAAAATAATTATCTTTTAGGTGATCTAATATTCTCATAATGTAATTGTAAAAGCTTACGTACCCTGGCTTTCTTTGGTGCATAGAAAAGGTATATGCCAACGTAAAATGTTTCAATAACGCAGCCAATGGTGTTTATAGTGATAATGAAGATCAAGTTGGACTGGGGCATGAGAAGTGCGTAGTATATCCAAAGTACGCAACTGAACAGTGCAACCACATAAGGAATTGATTGATAGCCTTCAGTTGATTTCTTCCTGTAAATCGAATAAAATGTAGGCCTGTCCACCATGTGTAGGTACAAATGTAAGTACTAATTAATTTATTCAAGTAGTATCGTAATACGAATGAAGATTTAAGACATGGAAGACTTACAGTGGAGAAAGGAACACCATGAACGAGACGATGTTACCTATAAAATTGAGAAAAAGAAAAGAGTATGATTAAACTCAACAACTTCTGAAATTCTTGGGGAAGATAGTAAATTGCGACAAAAGAGCATGGAAATGATAAAAACAAATACTTATTACGTAAATGATTGAAGATATACTAGTACGATGAAATGTCACATCCATGAAATATTTAGTAGGCTTACAACGTAATAATATAATTATAATAGCCATAGGAGTAATTGATACTTGAATTCATTAATAGGAATAGTAATAACAAGCAAGAAATGAAATAAATTACCGAGGGCACCAAAAGCAGCAGTCCAGACTTGAACAGAAATACCAGCCATCGTTTTCTAAATTCTTTCTACTGAACAAATTAAGAATTGCAAAATCTCTATCTCGATCTCTTTAGTCTTTTTTAACTCACTCAAGAATTGCAAGATCCTTGGCAATGAAACTAGCTAGGTGACTTGGTTGACATATATATAGGCAAGTGTGGGAAAGTAGATCGATGCAATAAGAAAAGTGTTTTGTTTTAAGGAAAAAGGAATTGCACTTTGCAATAGCTAATTGACTTTTACCTTTCCGTGTATAAGAAATATTTATATTATTTAGATCACACACAGAGTAATTATATATAATCTCTATGATAACTATAAATTAATTGATAACATATATAATAAAAATTGTACTAACTGAACTACTATAATAGGTTAATTAATATTTATCGCGAAAATTAATCTTTATAGTGCAAATATGTAAAACTTAAATTCTAGCTAATTTCTTTGCTGCTTAAGGTGTAAGATGAGAATATCCTCAAGATTAGTAAATGGCCCTACGGTGCTCTTTTATTATGTCATCCTCCAATACGCATGAGCACTAGGGTTTACATTTCATACTTTAGTTTTGGAGGGGTCTGATTTTATATTTGTTTTCTGTTCAGATGAACTCCAGATCAGCAAGATATTATCAGAAAAAATTGAAAAAATGTATATTTCGTGATACTTTGAGATCAAATATATCTTTGTCGTTATATTATTGATTTAAATTTCCTTTCTTTTGGTTAAGTTTATCCAAATTAATATCCAATTCTACGTGGCACAGACATTTGATGAGGTGAATATCATATGAATTGCCACCTCAGCGCCCCACCATTATTGCTACCATAAAAATATTCTATTTTGAATTTTAGTTATTTATATATAGATTAGGGACACTGAGGTGGTATACCATGTGGCTTCCACCTCATTAAATATTAGTGTCACATAAGATCGGATGTTCACCTTAAACAAACTTAACATAAGAGTAATATATGTAAAACAATAGTATTATGGTAGGACATAACTAAGGGTGTGTTTAAACCTTTTATCGTAGTATACAAGGTTATACTTGGCCCTTTGCCGATCCAGAAATGATGGGGTTGCCAATTAGTGCCTGCCATTTGGCATTAATAATGGAGTGGGGGCATCCATTTCCGACTCTGATGCTGCTATTGAGGTGATCAATTTGCTGAAATGGCTGATGAAAAAATCATCAGGATAATATGCTTCGCTATGCTTTGCTTTAGTTGGCTTATCTTGTCTTGGTGGGTTATGTCATATATCTCTATGATGAAATAAAATGAATCAGCTTCCGTATCTCTTCAAAAATATTTACCAATGTAAAAAATATCTATTTCACTATCAGTGCTATTTAGTCAGTATATAAGCTAATTATTTTATTTTCTATCTATTTATTATTATGATGAGCCAACTTGACCTGACATATACTATTAATGCACAGAACCTAAATGCTTCTTAAATTGGCAGATGACATGTTAACTTTATAATTGGTAATATGAATTAGGCTTCAGGGTATACCAGCTCACCCACAATCAGCAAGATGATTGATTTGTTTTCTTTGATTTCCCCTGGCCAGGTGGATATCTTATAGTGTTTGGCTCGATAACATTGACAATGATTGGGAGATCAATTGTTGTTCTTAATTGGTACGTATTTTATTCTTGTTATACTAAAAGTAATCAGAACAAAACTATATATTAATTAATACACATGGCAGAGCAATAGAGACGACGTATATTTCTTTATCATACTTACTCTTCACTTTTTTCTCCCTTTGTAGTTCTTGGATAAGATTCAACTTCTTTAGCCTTTAACAATTTAATCTTTAGGGGTTTGTGGATACTGTTCTTCCAACTTCAACAGCCACTACATATTATTGCTCGTGCATTATGCATGCATGTTCCAATGATTGAGCCCCTCAAGACGTTTCATACCATCTTTCCCTTTTTCTCCATAATTTTTTCCCCTTTCTTGGACAAGTTGTAGGCAATCGCTATCACGGAAGAGAACACCTTGCCTCATGATCTAAATAGACGATGGATATTTACAATAAAGGTTGGTGCCACCGGCCGATGCCGAACTAGAGTAATGTATAAGGTTCGGACGAACTCAATAGTTTTTGATTATTTGTATTAAAAATCTATTATATATACATTAACATTTAATTTCGAACTTAGTAACAAAAATAAGCCATGGGATAGCGATAAGTTTAGAAATCATAAACTTGAAAAATCCTAATTTCGCCTCCGAACGTCTACACTTTGAAGCTTCTATGCTTTAATATTGGTACGTCGTATATTAACACACGGTGATTGTCTGGTTTTGATTATTTCATGCAAAGAGCGGAGAAAGACATTATTTTGGGAAAAGTTAGATTATACATCTTGTGAAATTGCGACACAAAGATTCATCTGAAATCATCCAAATCAAAGTGCGTGTAAAGCTCGAATTCTATAACCTATTAATAGGTGTAAATAAGCTACACATGGAAGCATATCGTTATCTCTGCTTTAATCCCTTTTAACTTGAAAAAATCATTTTGAAATCGTGACGGTTCTTAATGGTGAAGTACAAAAGGATTTTGGAGCATTAACCTCAATAAATTACCGACAAGAACTGCGACTTTCTTTTTTCTATAACTTATAATGATTTGTAGCCAATATGTGTGGTCTTCTGATCTACTTACAAATTGGAGTCTAACTAATGTATATTAAGTAGATGAAAAAATTCATTAGAAGCTTCTGGATATTTGAGAGATGAAAATGTGTATTTTATTATATACAAACGACCTAAATTTAGACAAGAGGGGCTTGCTCAGATGGTAAGCAACCCCCACTTTCAACCGAGAGGTTGTGAGTTCGAGTCTCCCCAAGAGCAAAGGTGGGTAATTCTTGGAGGGAAGGATGCCGGGGGTCTATTTGGAAACAGCCTCTCTACCCCAGGGTAGGGGTAAGGTCTGCGTACATACTACCCTCCCCATACCCCACTAAGTGGGATTATACTGGGTTGTACTTTTTACAAACGACCTAACTTAACACATGTACAAAAAGTAGAATGTAACAGACATTAATTCTATGTTTAAGAATATTTTATCACAATAACGGGGTTTTGTATTTTCAAACATTTACAACGTTTTAATTGCCAAATACCAACGAACCTAAACTTATACATCAACCCAATTATTAACAAGTCATAGTCGCACTTGAACTGGACCATTAATGCCACATTTTGCACGCTTAAGCTACGTGACGGTATTAGTTACTCTAAGGGTGAATCCTAGCGATTAATAAAATAGGTAAAAATTAAATATTTGTTATGAAATAATATAAAAGACAAGAACAATAATGCAAGAACAAGAGCAATAGAGAGAATAGTAGAGAGAGTTCTTCTTATTGATACTTAGAGAATGTTAGGAGTTGTTTACAATGATAGAAGACCCCTTTATTTATAGGGAGGGGGATGATTTATCTACCAAGAATAGAACTCTAGAATCTCTCTAATTGTAGACATTCACCTTAAATAGGAGATTTCATAACACTCCGCCTTGAATGTCTATTCAACAATGTGCCTCGTCAAAACCTTAAAACCAAAACCCAATGGGAAAAATTAAAGAAAGGAAAAAGAGTACACATGTTTGAATATGCGCCTATTGGTTGCCTCGTTAAAAACCTCGCAAGGAAAACCCAGTGGGACAAAACCTTGTAAGGGAAAAAGAGTGCAACGCGCATTAACTCCCCCTAATGAGTACATCAATTTATATCCTTGAGCATTTGCATTCCAATCTTGTGCATCATCTTCAAAACGATCTTTGGTGGACGTTTGATAAATCAACCATATTAACTTGAATAAATATTCCGCACCTTGAAATCATCATTCTTGATAGATATGAACATCTTCATATAATGTCGTGGAATAACTCTTCAATATCTCCATATATGCATTCTCAATGCCATCATGCTTATAGTTATAGCAAGATACATATGTACACAAATTGTACTAAGGATGTGGTACTTCAGGACCAAGAATTGCATATGCTTCAAGTAACTTAAATCTTTCAAGTTAAGTCATATAAGCCATATAATAGACTCTAGATGCATATCAAGTTTTCCATGTCAAATAAGATATCGAAAACTGATTATACATACCTTTGACTTTATACTTTCAAGCATTTGAACTATAGGTTCAAAACTACATGTCTTTCATATGGAATCAATTCTTCTTGAATTGTATCTCTTCCATTTAGTTACTTTCTTTGGGTCAGCAAATGCGTATAGCATGCTTTGCAATATGTTGCAATTGAATTATCCCTTTTATGAACTTCAGGTTCATATCATGATATTCGGGGATATACATATACAAATGATAATTCATCCCATGTAACCTTTTCTCAAGTGTTTATCATGTCTCCCCCTCATGTTAGAAAAGCTAACTTGTTTCCTCAACTTTGGGAAATCATCTTTGTGCATTATCATGTCAATGTACACAGCACATTAATAATAAGATGAAATTATTTGGTTCCTGACCCTGAACCACTTGTGAGGGGAGAATATACTCTCGTATACAACGTATATCAAACTGATATATATAACTTTGTTCTCATAAGAAACAGTTTAGCTATTAAGTGGAGGCACTCAATAATTATCTTGCTAAACCAACTATGATGTAAACCAACTTATCAAGATGAACTATCTTGAATAGAAAATCTGGAAATTATGCTCGAAGTTAGATTACTGAGCAATTTACCTCGCAAGCACCGGCCAGGCTGCGGGTTAATAACAATTGCGCATGTAACCATATCATAGATGCATCATATGTGGTATACATGGCAGGTGAATGGGCCCATATTCACCTTTGATATTTCCAGAATTTATGGGCTTCAACCCGAACTCTTTAGTTGGTCAGTTCATTAATGAGAACAAGTGATACAAGAGAATTCGTAAAGAACTTTCTAGTTCTTTAATATTCACCTATGTGAATTTGCACATCATACTTAAAATGAGATGGCTAACACGAATGCCAACTGAATAAATTATCAATATTGGTAAACTTCAAATTTACACCATGACATGTGCACTTATCAATAAACTTCAGGTTTATTATGACATGGGTTTTTATACCAATAGATATCCACTTTATTGTGGCATTCTTTTGTTTGTGTAGTACAAACTGGAGAACAAAGCGGGTAGCTTTTCATATGCAAATTACCCCGCTACAAGTTGTAGTAATAGGAGATATCAAAGCCTTCCTTTATTTATAGTCTCAATATAATCAATCACTTTCGCGTGTACTTTGGAAACTGAATAAGTTTCTTTGAGACTTACTACAGCACAATACTCAATTGTGTTTCTCCAACATAGTAATAATTGGCTCTTCTAGAGCTCTCAATTAATTTTGTACTACCACAGATTCATCAACATCCATGTGGTGAATATCTTTCTTAAAGAGAAAGTTATACCATTATGGTCATGTCAAACTTATATGCAAGATATATTTCTTGCATTATCGTTGTCCTTTAATAGTCATATTTCCAAAATACTTTGGTGTACAATAGGTACGTGACCAACGATCATTCATGCCATATATCATCTCAAACCTCCTTCTAGGGGTGTGTGTGGTATATTTAATACCAATTTCATGTTCATATTCTTCCAATAATGAATATGTATTCGTGAATCAGATGTTGTCACATTCACTTCGGGGATATGTGATTTTGTTATCCTTTTCAAATCTATAAATGCGTCAGGCATTTGATTTGCTATTCTTTGCAAATGGATAATCTTTTGTGCCTCTTTCACAAATAGAGGTATGTGGATCAAGATGAGATAATGATGCATTTTTCCACAAAATTTCCCGTTTGGTTTCACCAACTTCTCCCCCTAATTTTGGGAAAAGTGTCTCATCAAATTGACAGTCTGCAAATCGTGCAGTGAACAAATCTCCTGTCAATGTTTCGAGGTAGCGAATAATGGAGGGCGATTCAACCTCAACACATATTCCTAACCTTCTTTGCAGACCCATTTTGGTGCGGGATGGCGGTGCTACAGGCACATATACTGCGCATCCAAAGATTCTTAAATGGGATATATTGGGTCCATGACCCAAAACCAATTGCAACGGGGAATATTTGTGTCAATTCGTCAGTCAGAGACGAACTAGCATTGCTGTATGCAAAATGGCGTGACCCCAAACCGAAGTGGGCAGCCGACGAACTAGTATTGCTGCATGCAAAATGGCGTGAACCCAAACCAAAGTGGGCAGCCGACGAACTAGCATTGCTGCATGCAAAATGGCATGAACCCAAACCGAAGTGGGCAGCCTCGTTTTCATGAAGAATTCAAGATTATTCTCATCTATTGTCTCAATATGATATCCATTTTGAATGATATCTTTAAAACTCAACAAGTTCTTCTTAGACTTGGAGGAGAATATTGCATTCTCTAAGATAAACGTCGTGCCTTTGGGCAGAGTTACAGTTGCTCTTCCGGAGCCTTCAATCAATTTACTTCCCATGGTTTGACATATAAAAGAAAATATACGAACATGAGAATAAACAACTTCAATTCGTTTGTGTCACATAATATTTTCAAAATCTGCTGCTAACAGTTGACTAACAAAATCAGATATGTTATCCATAATTGATTACTTTGCAGTTTGAAAATTTCAGTTTAAGCATTTTCTTCAAACAATCGATTGTTAAACACAAACAATCGATTGTTGAACATTGACAATCGATTGTTAAACACACACAATCGATTATTTGCTATTTTGAAAAACTTCAGAGCACACTGTTTTAAGACAATCGATTGTTAAGTATAGACAATCGATTGTTGGCTATTTTGAAAAATTCCAGAGCACACTGTTTTAAGACAATCGATTGTTAAGTATAGACAATCAATTGTTGGCTATTTTAAAAAACTCCAGAGCACACTGTTTTAAGACAATCGATTGTTAAGTATAGACAATCGATTGTTGGCTATTTTGAAAAATTCCAGATTACACTGTCTAATGACAATCGATTGTTAGACATAGACAATCGATTGTGGATGATTTTTGAAAAATTCCAGAACACACTATTTTAAAGACAATCGATTGTTAATCATAGACAATCGATTGTTGACTGTTTTTGTAAAATTCCAGATCACACTGTTTTAAAGACAATCGATTGTTGATCATTGACAATCGATTGTTTTGCAGTTTTTATGCGAAATATGAGATAACCGACTAGTTTTTCAGGTTAGTCGATTACCTCTACTGGAAAGTAAAAATATTATTGATATTTGAGCATATTGATACATTCTAAAGAACTAATACTAACATTATATCATGAACTAACTAATACGAGCTAATACTAATGGCTATTAGTTTATTCATTCACTAATACAAACAAGTAAAATAAAATCAAATAGCTCCATCTTCTTTCATCACGGATCCATCACCGATTAGGTGGTCTATCTTCCCCTCGGGTGGCTCAAAGAAGTCTGCCACATCCAAGTGGGTGATGTCAAAGTTGTCGTCAGAGACAAAATTCATTTCAGGGCGTTTACTCTTTCGAGATGCTTGATAAAGGTCAACCAAAAGTCATGGTATACGGCAAGCCTTTGACCAGTGCCCGTTTTCACCGCAACGATAATATATAGTTTATAAACTATTTGCTTTTGGGTTCTTATCGTATCGTGCTTGTGGCAGAGTGACCAACTTCAGGTTGTCATATCTCTTCTTTAAGCCATTCCACAAGATAGGTGGATCTTTGACGGTGAGATATTCAATCTTCAAACCTTCATCAAGGTGATGGCGCAAGAAAATCAAGGCCTTAGCATAGTTTCAAACCTTCATCAAGGTGATGGCGCAAGAAAATCAAGGCCTTAGCATAGTTTCAAACCTTCATCAAGGTGATGGCGCAAGAAAATCAAGGCCTTAGCATAGTTTCAAACCTTCATCAAGGTGATGGCGCAAGAAAATCAAGGCCTTAGCATAGTTTTGGGTGGATGCATTATTTCTGTCTTTAATGGCGTCTCCAAGACCCATAGCATCCAAAATGGATATAAGTATCCAACACCCATATCATATAGTTCTTGCCCGAAATTTCAAGGGCAACGAACTTTCTTTTCATAATGTCAGACATAAACCAAAATTACATCAAGAGCGTGTTCATACTTACGGGCTCTATTACAATTATCACATTCACTTCAGGGAATGGATCAAAATCATGTGCTTTACACAATCTCATGTCAAATATTACTTTCATAAAGTGAAAGATTATTTTGAGAATCCTTATTATTCTCATTACCACAATAATGACGATTATAACTTCGTCTATTGCCATGTCCACATCCATTGATACCTTTACGGTAATTAGTCTTCTTTCAGACTTATCACATACTGCTACCACATTCTCTAAAGGGAATGGAGCAAATTCAATTGGACGGAATTCTTTGCCACGTCCACATTCATTGATACCTTCATGGTAATATTTTAGTCTTCTTTCAGACTTATCATATACTGCTTCCACATTCTCTAAAGGGAATGGAGCAAATTCAATGGGACGGATTTTCAATTATTTGCCCACAATCATACATGAATTTAATCATGGCAGGACATAGAGATTTTACCACTTCATGTGGTTATAATCTCTTACAAACTCCATTAGAGTTGCAATCAAAATTTATCGTCTTTGCTTGTATTTAAAAACAAATTATAGAATATCAATAATTTGAAAGAGAAAAGCAAAATACTTACCTTAAATCTAGAATTAATCTTAAAGGAAGTTCATAGAACACATATTCCTCTAAAGACCAGTATTTATCTTCGAAACCACAATATGTCTCCACTGTTACATTCCATCCCTCTTTAAAACAAACCTTGTCCTCAAGGTTTAGATACTGCAAATTGCAACGAAATAGTCTTGCAAAGTCGTAATCATATCAAGAGATGCAGTAATTAAATGGACAAATCACTGTATTGTCTAGTAGCAGCTTGTTTGCACTCCTTGGACAATCTGATGTCTAATAGCATGATATCTAAAACTTCCTCTTATTAAATAAGGTAATCGTTAATTAAAAGAGCTTCTTTATTGGATTGTAGAGTCTCGTGCTGATAACGTGTTATGAAATAATATAAAAGACAAGAACAATAATGCAAGAACAAGAGCAATAGAGAGAAGAGTAGAGAGAGTTCTTCTTATTGATACTTAGAGAATGTTAGGAGTTGTTTACAATGATAGAAGACCCCTTTATTTATAGGGAGGGGGATGATTTATCTACCAAGAATAGAACTCTAGAATCTCTCTAATTGTAGACATTCACCTTAAATAGGAGATTTCATAACAATATTAGGATTTAGATCTAATACATATATATAGCAACAATATAATCCTAGGTATTCTTAAGTCACAGAGAAGCAGGGGAGGATTTAGGGTGGAGGTTTAAAACTTTTATAAGGGTCAGTTACAAGCTAGAAGTAGGAAAATTCATGTAATACAACTGTTATGCTCAGTTTTCAGTGATAGATTTTAAAATTTGAAATTGGTTTGATCCACTTGTTGTTTATAGTGATTCACTAAAACATAAGTAAATGGAATGAATCGATTTATGTATCTCTCAAAATTCGTATATAAATTTAATATGACGACAAAAATATCACCCATCAATGAATTTAAAGTCATATGAAGGTGCGCATGACAAAAAAGAAAAAGAAAAAGAAAAAGAAACAGAAAAAGAAAAAGGAAAAGAAACATTTGTCTCACTTTAACTTGTATGAAAACCAATCAAGAAAAATTGACAATATTTGTGAAGGTTAAAAATTTACCTACTCCAAGTATTTTTATTAAATTAGTCTCTCTAAACGTGCACACGTTTATGTTATACTATTAGTATTATAACAAAGCCTCGCTTTGGTGGGAGTATACTGGATAGTTATTGTTGTATAACAAAATGACATGTATTTGGTCAATCGGTCAAAATTCATTACAGCACCAGACAATATAGGTGAAATATATACATTGATTATGTATATAATATATATATATATCCACCCTACAAAATAATAGCTGACAAAATATATATATACACATATACATGTTGGCGAGTGTAATTAGTTTCGTTGAACCGATTAATTTTGTATTTTATCCTTATATATACATATATATTTGCTGGCTATTATCATGGAAGCAGTCCAATAAGGTAAATTATTCCTAGAAAATATTAAAGCTAAAAAATTTTGTTTGACCATTTTAAATAAAATAATATTTCACTCACGAAAGTTCAATCTTTTCTCTAAGTACAACAATTTTAACTTTAACTTCAAATATTGGTGTCTTGACCCAAATTTTTCATCATCGGAAGTCGTGATGACGACTACTAATGAAAGCTAGGTAAGCGGTGTGAATATATTATCTTTTCCCAATTTTTAACCGCTTTAACAGTTAGGAACAATAGCTTAATAAATAGTGATATTTTGAAACAAGTAGAAGAAATGATAAAACATTTGATTAAATATTCAATACATCATCTAAAGCAAAATCTTCCAGAACTGATGTCACGCTTCACATACAGTCTAGAATTACTACAAATAAGGTCTGATAGAAATATACAATCTATCTCGGTAGTAAATGAAAACAAAATATAAAGATAGAAGAGAACGTTGGGGCCTAAGGAAGCCTGCAGGACTACTTCAAAATCTCTGACTGGACTGAAGGCAGCCACCCAAAGCTGCGGTCCAAAAGCTGCCGCTCCGGGATCTGCACACAGTGCAGAGTATAGTATCAGCACAATTGACCCCATGTGCTGGTAAGTTCCTGGCCTAACCTCGACGAAGTAGTGACGAGGCTAGGACCAGTTTACCAAATAAACCTGTACAATTATAACATATATATCGAAAAATGAACAGAAAAAAATAATTAAAGATGAGAGGGGGACATGCTGCAGGGAATGTCATTTACATATAGTAGTCCACGAGAAAAACATAAAGAACAATGTAAAACTTGCACCAGAAGGAATAAGAAAAGTCGTAACCAGTCAACAATTACTTCTATCATTATTGTTGCAGCGTGCAACCCATTCCAAATCATAAAACACTATTATGGCGTGCAATCCGATCCAAATATAATATTATTGCAGCATGCGACCCGATCCAAATATAATATTGTTGTGGCATACAACTCGATCCAAATATAATATTATTGCAGAGTGCAACCCGATCCAAATATAATATTGTTGGAGTGTGCAATCCGATACAAGTATAATATTGTTGCTGTATGTAACCCGATCCATATATAATATTCAACACTAATCGCAAAAGAGTGCTGACAAGGGAACAATAAGGGAACAACAATATCCCGGTAAGAAAATCAGTAAAATCATAATAAAATCAAGTAACAATCGAAATAAGCAAATAAACGTAAAGGACAATATAACTCAATTATCAGCAAAATTTAAAAAAAATCAAGGACAAGTGCACGACACCATCCTTCATGCACGTCACCCTTCATTGGTAAGTTCGGAGGCAACACAAGTCTGTAAGCCACCTCTCCACTCGATCAAGAATCTGAAACGGGCCAATGAACCAAGGGCTAAGCTCGCCGTTCTTCCAATATCTCATCACGCCCTTCATAGGCGACACCCAAAGTAATACCCATTCACCGACCATGAATGTCAAATCTCGAATCTTACAGTAGGCATAACTCTTTTGCCTGGACTGCGCCATACGAAGCCTATCCTAAATGATTCTGACCTTGTCCAAGGCACCGTGCACCAAATCCGTACCCAACAACCGAGCCTCTCCCCGGCTCAAACCATTCAATCGGAGATCGACATCACCTACCCTATAAAGCCTCATAAGGCGCCATCTGAATACTCAACTAATAGCTGTTGTTATAGAAAAACTTTGCTAAGGGCAAAAACTGGTCCCAAGAGCCTCCAAAGTCAATGACACAAGCTCAGAGCATATCCTCCAAAATCTAAATGGTCCGCCCGGACTGCTCATCTGTCTAAGGATGAAACGATGTGCTCAACTCAACCCATGTGCCTAACTCTCTTTGAACTGCTCTCCGAAAAAAAATGAGGTAAAATGTGTACCTCTGTTCAAAATGATAGACACGGGCACACCATGAACATGATCAATCTCCTGGATATAGATATCAGCTAACCTCTCGGAAGAATATGAGACTGCCACATCAATGAAATGTGCTGACTTGGTCAGCCTATCAACAATAACCCACAGTGTATCGAACTTCCTTTGAGTCCGTGGGAGTCAAACAATGAAGTCCATAGTGATACGCTACCACTTTCACTCAGGAATCTCAATCTTCTCGAACAACCCATTGGGCCTCTGATGCTCGTACTTAACCTGCTGATAATTCAAACATCGAGCCACATATGCAACGATATCCTTCTTCATCCTTCTACACCAATAATGCTGCCACAAATCCGGATACATCTTCGCGGTCCCCGAATGAATAAAGTACCGGTAAATGTGGGCCTCATCTAAAATCAACTCTCAGAGCCCATCCATATTAGGCGTACAAACTCAATCATGCAATCAAAACTCCATCATCTCCCAATGTAACCTGCTTGGCACCTTCGTGCTGCATAATGTCTCTAAGGACACACAAATGAGAATCATCATAGTGCCAATCTCGAATACGATCCAATAAAGAAAAACAAGCGAATGTGCAAGCTAACACATGGCTGGGCTCAGAAACATCCAAAGCAAGCAGTCTCTCATTGACCGGAATGTAAGCAAGTCTGCCCATACTAGCTGACTTCCTACTCAAAGCATCAACCACCATATTGACCTTTCTCGGATGATATAAGATGGTGATATCATAGTCCTTTAATAGCTCCAACCACCTTCTCTACCTCAAATTTAGCTCCTTCTGCTTGAACAAATACTGCATACTCTTGTGATCCATGAACACCTCACATGCCATACCATACAGATAATGCCTACAAATCTTCATGAACAATGGCTGCTAACTCCAAATCATGAACCAGATAGTTCTTTTCATGAATCTTCAACTATCGCGAAGCATAATCAATGACCTTTCCATCCTACATCAACACCGCACCAAGTCCAATACGAGATGCATTATAATAAAATGTATAAGGCCCTGAGACTGTGGGCAAAACCAACACTGGTGTCGTAGTCAAAGCTGTCTTGAGCTTCTGAATGTTCACCTCACAATCGTCCAACCACCCGAACTGGGCACCCTTCTGGGTCAACCTCGTCATCAGGGCTGCAATACATGAAAAACCCTTCATAAATCGATAATAAGAGCCTCCCAACCCCAAGAAACTCTGGATCTTCATAGCTAATGTGGGTCGAGGCCAGTTCTCAACTGCTTCTATCTTATTTGGATCAACCTGAATACCATTTGCTGATACAACATGACCTAGGAAGGAAACTAACCCCAACCAAAACTCACACTTTTAGAACTTGGCATATAGCTGACTATCTCTTAAAGTTTGAAGAACCACTCTCAGATGCTACTCGTGCTCCTCCAGGCTGCGGGAATAGATCAAAATATCATAAATGAAGACTATCTTGAACGAATCCAAGTAAGGTCTGAACACTCGGTTCATCAAATCCATAAAAGTTGCTGGGGAATTTGTCAACCCGAATGACCTCACCAAGAACTCATAATGATCGTACCGAGTGTAGAAAGCTATCTTAGGGACATTAGATGCCCTAATCCTTAACTGATGGTAGTCGGATCTTAAGTCAATCTTCGAAAATATTGTGGCACCCTGAAGCTGGTCAAACAAATCATTAATCCTCGGCAATGGATACTTATTCTTGATTGTAACCTTGTTCAACTGCCGGTAATCAATACACACTCTCATTGATCAGTTCATCTTCTTAACAAACAACACAGGTGCACCCTAAGGCGAGACAGTAGGTCTAATGAACCCTTTTTCAAGCAAGTCTTGCAATTTCTTCTTCAACTTTTTCAACTCAGGCGGGGCCATATGATATGGCAGAATAGAAATGGGCTGAGTGCCTGGAGCCAAATCAATGCAAAAGTCAATATCCCTGTCAGGTGGCATACTCGGCAGGTCTGAAGGAAATACCTCAGGAAACTCTTAGACAAGGGGCACAAAATTAATGAAGGAACCTCAGCACTAGAATTACGAAAATAGGCGAAATAGGCCAAACACCCCTTCTTGACCACACGCCGAGCTTTCATATATGAGATAAAACTACGGGTAGAATGACCAGGTGTCCTTCTCTACTCTAAAAGAGGTAATCCCGACAAGGCTAATGTCAGAGTCTTGGCATGACAATCCAAGATAGCGTGGTAAGGTGATAACCAGTCCATACCCAATATGACATCGAAATCTACCATGTCTAGTAGTAATAAGTCTACTTGGGTTTCAAGACCCCCAATCACAACTACACAAGAGCTATGAACACGATCTATTACAATAGAATCACCCACCGGTGTAGACACATAAACAAGAGCACTCAAGGAATCACTAGGCATGACCAGATACAGTGCAAAATAAGATGACATATAGGAGTATGTAGACCGCAGATCAAATAAAACTGAAGCATCTCTGCTACAAACCAGAACAGTTCCTGTACCTCTAGCTCTAGCTGATTGAGTGGTCTTAACGAGCCCCTCAATGAACCTCATCACAGACACACAGACACACACACTCCTTCGCTCTCTCTCGGTGGGAAGTATGATAAGAACATGACGGGCCAAGTCGATGAATATGGTCTCACACTCAGTAAAATTCATAGAACCCTGCTGGAGATGCTCAAACTGTCTTTGATAGATCTCTCTCTGAGTGATAGGGAGAAACGTCTCCAGAAATAACTGAGAAAACTGATCCCAAGTCAAAGCTGGTGACCCAACTGGTCTAGCCAAACAATAATCTCTCCCCCAAGTCTTGGCGGATCCAGTTAAGCGAAAAGTAGCAAAGTCGATCCCATTGGTCTCCACTATCCCTATGTTCCTATGAACTTCGTGACAGCTGTCTAGATAATCTTGGAGATCCTCCGAAGATGCACCGCTAAAAGTAGTAGTGAAGAGCTTGGTGAACCTATCCAATCTCTACAAAGCATCGACAGACATAACTACTCCATCACCGGTCTAAGTTATCGCTTGGCTGAAGAAGCGGTACGTGACTTCCCCATTTGTGGAAGAATAAAGTAGCAATTCAATTAGCATTGAGAAACCAAACCGCACGACAATAAAGAATAGATTTGAAGTTTTTCCTAAATTTGCAGCCTCTTGGGGATAAATCCAGACATCTCAGTGCCGATCCCTCAGACTCTACCAAGCTTGTCTGTGAATTGTGAGACCTGTATAATCTAGAGCTCTGATACCAACTTTTCACGACTCGAATTACCTACCCGTGGGAGCTATGATGGCGCCTACTAATGAAAGCTTGGCAAGCCAACGCTGTGAATAAATTATCTTTTCCCAATTTTTAGATCCTTTAATAGTTAGGAACAATGACTTATAAACAGCGAAATTTTCAAACAAGTGGAAGAAATGATAAAATATTTTAATAAATATCCAATACATCATATAAAAAATTCTCCCGGAACTGGTGTCACGCTTCAAAGATAGTCTAGAATTACTACAAACAAGTCTAAAATAAAGATACAATCTATCTCAGAAGTAAATGAAAATAGAATATAAAGATAGAAGAGAACATCGGGGCCTGCAGACACCTGAATGACTAACTCAAAAATCTCTGACTGGACTGAAGGAAGCAACCCAAAGCTATGGTCCAAAAGCTACCGCTCTGGAATCTACATACAATGCAGAGTGTAATATCAGTACAACCGGCCCCATATGCTGGTAAGTGCCTGGCCTAACCCCGGCGAAGTAATGACAAGGCTAGGACCAGACTACCAAATAAACATGTGCAGTTATATCATATACATCGAAAAATGAACAGAAATATACAATTAAAGATGGGAGAGGGACATGCTACGGAGGAATATCATTTACCAACAGTAGTCCACAAGAAAAACATAAAGAACAATTTAAAACTTGCAGCAGAAAGAATAAGGAAAGTCGTAACCGGTCAACATCACTTCTATCATTATTGTTGCGGCGCGCAACCCATTTCAATATAAAAAAAACTGTTGCAGCGTGCAACCCGATCCAAATATAATATTGTTGCAGCATGCAACCCAATTCAAATATAATATTGTGTCAACGTGCAACCCGATCCACATATAATATTGTTGCGGCGTGCAACCCGATCCAAATATAATATTATTGCGGCGTGCAACTCGATCCAAATATAATATTCAACACCAATTGCAAATGAGTCCCGACAAGGGAACAATAAGGGAATAACAATACTCCGGCAAGAAAATCAATAACATCATAATAAAATCAAGTAACAACAGAAAATAAGTAAATAAACGTAAAGGACAACAGAACTCAACTATCAGCAAAATTCGGAAAAAAATCAAGGTCAGGTGCACGACATCACCTTTCCTTCTTTAACGCTCTTCCTCACCCAAAATCACTTGAAGTAAGGACAAGGAAATAAATGGAATCACAATAAAACCTCGTCAAAGGAACAATTTAATAATCCTCTTCTCTTTTCCTTTTCACATTTACTTCACCATTCACTTCATAACTTGAGCCAATGCTCTATAAGGTTCAATTGCCAATTATACTTCCATAATTCATTTTACAACTTGAGCCAACGCTCTATAAGGTTCAATTGCCAATTATACTTCCATAATTCATTTTACAATTTGAGCCAACGCTCTATAAGGTTCAATTGCCAATTATATTTTCACTATTCATTTTACACTTGAGCCAATGCTTTTCAGTATTCAAATACCAATATTACTTTAACTACCTTGCTCAATAATAGAAATCTTCACCAAGGCATATATAATACAACAAAGTCATAATAATCACAATATAAGACTCATAGATATGCTTGACACCAACATATAGATACTCGTCACCATGCCTATACGTCGTACTTAACAATTATCACATAGCAAATATGACTGACTCCTAATCCCTCAAACTAAGATTAGACCAAATACTTACCTCGATGCCACGAACGTAATTCAAGCCTCAACTTTACTTTACCTCTTACGTCCACTACCAACTCGCTCGTATCTAGCCAAAAGTTAGTTAATAATATTAATAAGTGCTAAATTAATCAATTCTAATATATGGAAATAAGTTTTCTAAAGCTTTCCCAAAAAATCAAAAATTGACCCCGGGCTAGCTTGGTCTAAATCTAAAATTCAGCCAAAACCCGATTACCCATTCACCCCGAGCCCGAATATACAATTAGTTTTAGATTACGACCTTAATTCCCAAATTTCAATATTCTTAGGTTTTACCTAAAATTCTCAATTTCACCATGAAAACCCTAGATTCTAGGATGAAATCTTGTAAAAATAAGTTAAGGAGTGAAGAAAACAAGTTAGAAAACACTTACTAATGTTTTGGAGAAGAAAGGTTGTTTGAAAAATCACCTCTTATGTTTTTGGAATTTTGAAAAATAAAAAATAACTGAAAATCCCGTTTAAATATACCACTCAAACTCCTTGTGTGGATCGTACAAAAAAGAGTGCGGCCGTGGAGCTCATAGGATTGACTACAGTAACATGCTTTTATATTTTAGCCATAACATTCTCTACAGATGTCCAAACTGTGATTTCATTAGCTTTTTGAAAAATAGACGCGAAGGGATACAATTTTCGTTTTTGAATAAATATTTCTTTGTAGATCAAAAGATATAGGCTTCCGAAGTCAGATTAGTGAACCTGTACGGACCGCACAAAATTGAGTGTGGCTGCAAAGCCTCCACCCCGACAGCACAAATTCAATGTGGACTACTCTGGAGAGTTCAAAGATTTGTACTTCTCTGAATCTACAACATCTATATTTTGAGCCTAACATATCCCGGAACCTATTCGGAACCCATCCGAGCTCTTAGGATTCCAAACTGAATGTGTGTAGTAACTCAAAAACATCATATGGACCTACTTGTGCAATCACATCATCAAAATAAGATGTAGAATCATGAATTAAACCTCAAAACTCATCATTTTCATCAAGAACACTTAATGTTCATAACTCTTTAACCGGAAGTCCAACTCACATCAAATAGACTCTATTTTTTTACCAAATTTCACAATTATCATTTAAATATTGTAATAAGTTTGTATCGGGCTCCGAAACCAAAATACGGGCCCAATACGAATTGTTTCAAATATTAATTATGTTCTTCATTTCTTAGATAATTCAGCAAAATAATTTCTTGCAAAAATTGATTTCTAAAGCTTGGGACCTCGGTATTCATTTCCGGGCATATGCCCAAGTTTCATATTTTTCTGCGGACCTCTTGGAATCGTCGGAACATGGATCTAGGTCCAAAGATAAAAATTTTAACTCTAAAAATTTCTATTTTACATCTTTTCACAAGCTTTTCAGATATAGGTCTGGATTATGCACACAAATTAAGGTGAGATAAAAAGGAGGTTTCTAGACCTCTAAACAGTGAACTTTTTTCTAAAACAAGTGAAATTGATTCTTTCAAACTTCAGTCAAATATCATCTAGATGAAAGAATCCAATTCCTAACATTTTTTTTACTAATTTCCTAAAATAATCATTTCTAAAATTATTGTTTAGCATATGTTTTTTTTAATGGCGAGCAAAACATACTTCATATTTAAAAAGCAAAGTGAATGTCATCAAAAGTGGAGAGATACATTGTTTTGACATACATGAAATTCTCATCTAGTTATCAGAAATTAAAAAATTCAAGCACACATGGTCGTTAACCAATTATGAAGAATATAACATGGTGATCATGGTTTAGTATAACTAAAAAAGAATTTTTCTTTTAAAAGTACACACTGATTAATTTGAGAGGCTTCTAGCAAAAAAAAAATTTATGTTCCGTCAAGCAGTGTATTGTGATTTTTCATGACACTTCTACGTATTTCTTTCTTATTGAGATGAAGAGATTCAGTTTGAGGTAAGTTCACATTTTTGTTTCTTTTAATTCAAGGATAATCTTTGTACTTTATTCTTATATCTAGTTATGAATAAGAAGAGGATATACACATACAAAACCAAGTGTCTGCGTATGGGTGATGATCCATGTTGAAAAGCAATTCTTAAAAACATTTAATTAAATAAAAATAAAATAAATTTATGATTATATATCTAATTATAAAAACATTTATTTGAATTATAAAACAGAACTTAAATTATTTAAATGCAAATGCTTTCATGTGTATATAAAAATTGAATATGAATATTAATATTAAAAAAATGTGAATATGATCATAGATTGTCTAAACATTTTGCTATGAACCTAATTAGTGTTATATATGTGTGTGTATTGTATTTAGATGCTCTAAAATGCATATATGTTTAATTTCTCATTAAGAATTGAAAAAGCACCTTAACTTTGCAAATAATCCAATTTGTTCAAAGAGATTCGGTGTGAAGAAGTTGTTTTCCCAAATCTTTTGGATCATATGTTATGTGAGATTGAGTAACACGAAATAGTTAAACTATCTAATAAAGGTGTTGGACGTATCTTTACTTGGCGATTTTGTTTGAGTTCAATTGCAAACTTAAAAATGAATCGCTTAGAAGGAGACTTTCGCCGATTGCTTGAAAATTAGTTTCACTTTGAAAAACCTAGCAAATAGTAGCGACAGTTAGCTAATCAAATGTAGTAGTAACCGATATGAAAGGTTACACCCCCTCGAGTAATATCTTATTTATTTCATGTATTTCAATAAATAGGATAATAGGTGTTACGACACAGGTTTTCTACTCAAATGGAAGTTGTGATGGACTCTACTCGTGAAAGTTACGCAAGCTATGAACTTTGAAACTATAAAGTAATTTACTTTTAACCCATTAAATTAACAAAGAATAAACAAAAAAATAACAGCGGAGTATGAAATTTATCAAAAGTCTTAAATGAATATACAACCAAATATCCTAAGACCAACACACGCCTCTAACTAGAACCTGGTGTTACAACATTCACATACTACTAAGAGTACTACATACCACAGTTTGAAGGAAAGATAACACTGTTTGTCTCGAATACATGAGACAACAGAACACAATATAAGATGGAGGAGATGCCGTGCGTGCGGACTTCTGCAAAGCTACCTCGGTGTTCAGTGGACTGAAGGCTGGCTCCCGAACTACTGCTGCTGTCCGGTACCTAGATTTGTGCAAAAGGACACAGAGTGTAGTACCAGCACAACCGACCTCATGTGCTTAGGGGTGGGCACTCGGTCGGTTCAGTTTGGTTTGAAGAAATTTAGTTCGGTTATTTGATTTTCGATTTTGTAAAACTAGTAACCAAAAACGAACTGAAATAAGTTCGGTTCAGTTAGTTTTTCTAATTTCGGTTCGGTTTTCAGTTTGAACATTATCATATTGGACTCCTTCTATTTAATAAATATAACCGGCGAATTTGTTTATTTTTCCAAAACTTTAAAATTGTTAGAAATATTGTGTTAATAGAAAAAAAAAATAGACTAAAATTTGCACACTATTATGGATCATAAAATTCAAACATAGTGTAAATTACAACTCTGTGTGAAATTCTCTAGGTACCTATCGCATATTCTATGGAAGTTTTAATAGTCTGAAAGTCTTTAAGATTGAAAAGTTGATGAACTTACTTAATTGAGTTGAGTCTTTGATAGATTGGATCTAATAATATTAGTTTATTACCTATGGGCATAACCTCTATATAACTTAATAATCGAGTTTTCTCCTTTTGAAACTCGATTCCCTATCTGTTTCCACTATTGTTGAAGTACATGCATTGACATCATCTGAGGACCAGTCCACTTGAGGGATTTCTCAAGATCAATTTTTACTTTCTTCAAGTCAATTTGAATCTGCCTATTTTTTCTCGAGTTCACCACATAGAGTAGTTTTAACATCATTTAATTCCTTTTCAAGCTTGATGTGTGACTCACTGGCTACTTCCTTCCCCTTTTCAATACTTGCAGGTCTATGTTCTTAATTGAGTCCCTCAATAGTTTCCTCTAAGCCAGTGATTATTACCAAAAAGGCATCCCTCCCTCTAGAGTGTGCTTTTCTTTTCTAAAGCCTTTTATGGTTTCCTTCAAATCAACAACCACTACCATCAATTCATCTCTCTCATTTTCTACACTATTTATTTATTATTCATTCATAGCTTCCTTTTCTTTTTAAGATTATCTATGGTCTGAATTAAATCAACTACACATACCACTAGATCATATCTAGATAATTCAGCATCTCCTAACTCTATGGTCAATATCTCCTTATCATTAATAAGGCTATAGTATGCATCACTTAGAACATTTGCTAATGACTTTTATTTCTTGGAAGAGTAAGACTTCAGATTTCTCTGAACATCCCTGAAATCTACCTCATCACTTTTATCCTCTTCAGATTGAGCTATCAGTGCAAACAATGAGTCATATTTTGTTGCTCCAGTTTCTGCTCCTATCATAGAGTTGTTTTCTGCATCTAGTTCCCCTTGTGATTCACTAGAGAGTCTCCTCAAGCAGTAAGATCTTGTTTCACAACAATATTAGCTGCACTCTTTTAATTGAATCCTCTGTCAGGAACTGGGTTCCTTTTTGCTGCTTTGTTAGGGTTTTGCTTGTATTGCTCTTGTTTCATAAGTGGACAGTCTTTGATGAAATGCCCTGACTTTCCATTCTTGTGACAGAGATCATTGTTCCTTTGCTTATTTGAATTGCCCCTCTTTGGTATACCGCCATTTCTTCAAACATCTTTTGAAACATTTTCGTAGATAAGCCATATCACTATCTTCTTCACTTGAATCACTGTTTTCAGCCATGAGCATCAGGTTGTTTTCCTTCCTTGGCTCTCTCCTTTCACGTTCTTTCATTCTTTTCATCTCGTATGCCTTTATATTTCTAATCAGCTCATCCATGGTTAGATTTTGTAAATCTTTACCTTCAGTGATGGCATTTCTTTTATTCTCCCAAGAGCCAGGTAGAATATTGAGAATATTCCTTACAAGCTTGTTTTTGGGAATTACATCTCCAAGTGAATGAAGCTCATTAATGATGGATGTGAATCTAGTGTACATATCTTATATAGACTCATCATCCTTCATCATGAAGAGCTCATACTCAGTGATGAGCATGTCAATATTGACTCTTTGACCTCAGTAGTTCCTTCGTGTGCGGTTTGCAATACTTCTCATATTTCTTTGGCAGTTCACAAGTTAAGATTCTGTTGTACTCATCAGGTCTTACACCACACACCAAGATTTTTTTGGCATGCTAGTTCTTTTCTACGGCTTTTATATCAATATCACTGTATTTTTTTCTGTCTTTCGGCACCATTGGTCTAGTTTCTCTTAGCTTTTCATAACAACGTGTGGACCATCACAAATGAAGTCGCATAGTTTTGAGTCTTCAACCATTATAAAATCATGCATACGAGTCTTCCACTAGCCGTAGTACTGACCATTGAATCTAGGAGGTCTGGAGGTAGATTGTCCTTCCTCAAAGTTAGAAGCCATTGAGATCCTTTCTAGGTGTTAGCTTTTTAGAAAGAACCTGCTCTGATACCAATTGTTAGTTTATATGAGTTCACCAAACTATAGTGTACCTGGTCCTCTATGAGTTTAATTGAGAATATTAATGAAGTAGTAAGTAAATGAGACATGAGATTTTTACGTGGAAAAATCCCGCTCAATGGGACAAAAACCATGAAAATACTTGTAGATTTTTAACTTCACTAACTTGAAATCACACTATTACAAGACACTTTGTGAAGACTATTAAAAAGACTTTAACTCAACTAACTTGTGATACACTTACTACAAGCCACTTTGTGACACATTAGTTAGAAAGGCTTTAACTTATGACTAACTCTAGTCACAACATAAACTCAAAAGGTTTATAATTTTGGGTTTCCTAAAACATAGCTTTTAAGAAAGCAAGATAGGAGTTATATTGAAGAATAAATAACAAGATTATAACTCAATTATGGATACATATAGACTCATTGTGGAACTGATCCTTTAGTGGAGTGTCTTCTTGTTCTTTACACACTTGTGACTTCAATGCTGGATAAACTCTTTAATGATTTATAGAATATCACTAAATGCTCAAGTAGGTGTGTTTCCTTGCACCATGTTTTTATATTTACCAAATACATCCTAAGGATGATGTCATTTCATGGTTGGAACACGCCTCTTCCCAATGGGAAGCGACTGATGCACTATTTGCATGTATAGTTGCAGGCATGTACTTTCTGTAGTTGCTTTCTAGTTGGATAGTTGACTTATACTTCTGTCAGAGAATATCCAAGGATCAGGTCCCTGTCTTGTTCCTCTTTCTCTTTAGTTTCACATTTGTTAGTTGTTTATTTGAAATATGTATCGAGTGTATCAGGTTCCCGATATGGTTCTTGACAGTATGTTTGTTAGATCATCAAAATATATGGAAAAAACAATTAAAACCCATTAGGGTGTATTTAGGGTAGATACCATGGAGTGAATGAGGAGAGTATAAAATGGCTTATGGGTATTGTTGTGATATGTTCTTGCAATTTTGGGTCACTCGGGATGAATGTTAATTGGGATCCATTATGTGCTATTAAAAAAATTGTTACTTTGAAGGCAATTCAAGGGGAACTAGGAAGAAGTTGAGTCAATTTAATTGTAGTTTTGATCAGCATAGTTAAGGAAATGATTGCTTCCTTCTGTATGGTAAGGCTATACAGGTGTTTCGTGGCTATACTTGCGGTCTTGGAAGTCTCTGTAACTTGATTGATTTGAACGTATTTAATTGTGATAGATTTGTTATGTGTGAATGGATCCTGAAACAGTTATGGTAGTTTAGCCCACGACTTGAGGTTTGCATTTTTTGCTAAATGGGAAGTTGGTAGCATGTTGCGATTTTCCTCCTGAAATGAGTTAAGTTAAAGGTTTCTAGCCTATGAAGTGTTCATATTACTAGTGGTTCAAGAATTATGATGATATTATTTTACTCATGTGTAACAACATGATAGGTGCAGCGAGCAGTATGGAACTGGAATTGAAGGATCAAGGTTGCGGTCCAATTTTGACAAGAATGAAAAATTCAGATGTTCAGAGTATGCTAATACTATTTTTGGATAGCCCGAGGATGGTATGTTTTGTGGAAGAAGTATTGTGTATTGACTTACGGATGCTTGAATAGCACTACTGAAATTGTATTGTTGGTGGCCATTGATATTCAGATTTTGTTACTTGGTGCAGGAAGTTGTGGGAGTACATCCTATGGGATGATTATGTAGGTGTGATACAACGACCATTTAAGCAGTAAATATTGAGGTCGGGTACAAAGATTATTGTACTATCGTAGATTGGAGAGTTTATGTGTGAGAAACAAACTATTCTTGTGGTTACAATCTATGGAAGTTTTTTCAGGATTTGATGGTTGTTTGTAAGTGTCAAGAATAGGACCATTGGGGATCTTGAAATGATGCTTGCCTATTTTGAGATGTTCAAAATCGATTTAGATGACCATTTATAGGTTTAATATGAATGTATATTCTACACCATATCGGATATGTTTATTTAGCACAACATTGTCTACGGATAGGTCTTCAAGCATGGTGGATGTTGTTCCTGTCACTATCTATTTCATGTTTTACTTCTATGCTAGGTGCATTATGAGGCAACCTTATTATCTACACGTGTGTTATGATTATGTGTAGTCTTGTGGTATTATCTGAGCAAGATGGCTCTCGGGACGTTGATTTGTTTATTTCACCTTAGTCATGCTTAGGCCTTTGTGGCACATGATGTTATCCGTCTCCCCGTGGTTATGTTTATGAACTTGGTGTGTTGGTGGTTGATATGTATGTATTTTATGAGTATGAGTGTATTGGCTCGATAGGTCTTATACTTATTGTTATGTGTGGATTGGGTTGCACATCTTCACATGAATGATGTTTGGATCGAGTTGTATGCCTTAACAGTGAGATATTAGGTACGGTTCCTTATACTCACTATCACGACTCAAACCGCAGGGATGCGACGGACACCCAGTGCCTTACACAATACGTATCTTTCTTATCATACCATCATGGGTAAGTGGCCATAAGACCCATCATGGGATAATCAGGATAAAACATAAGGGAATACTCGACATAGGATGACCCAACATGATATAAAAACGTATACGTGTGGCATACGAGCATATAAGGCCGACAAGGTCATACAACTATCCATATACATGACATCTATCTACAAGTTTAAGAGTACATAAATGCCATAAAGGTCAAGATTGGGCCCCGTTGTACCAATCATTACATGTTCAAAGCATAGTGACCAAATATGCAACTCTAGAGACGTGGAGTGAACCGACACCTTCACTTGAGGTGATAGCCTACTAGGAGGATTGTCAACCTGTTTATCTTGACCTGTGGGCATGAAACGCAGGGTCCCCACGCAAAAGAGACATCAGTACAAATAAAGTATCGGGTATGTAAGGTATGAAAGCAGTATATAAAAGGCATTTAAAACATGGAGTAAAGGGCTCAACATGTATGTTTGAATAGCTCAGTGAATCACCAAACCTCTATAGTGTTATGTATATGTGTATAAATATCGTATCATACATAGGTATATGCATACATAACATCTTCAAGCCTCTAAGGGCATCCTATTATATCATATCGGCCTCAGTGGGCGAAATCATCAATGTATACCAGTTGTTCAGGTTGTGGTGCATATATAATGTTGTTACTTTACCCATACCACATATACATATAATATACGCGTGTATAATGTCATATGTCCATGGGTCAATGTACAAGCATATATGAATGCAATGCATAAGGAAGTAAGACGATAAGATCTCTCTGAATGTCATGAGATCAATATGTCTTTGGTTGATATAATGAAATAAATTTTATCAACTTACATATTTTTTGAGACTCATAAACAAATGATATAATAATAGGACACATGGAGAATCAAGAGCATAGGCACCCCTAGTACTTCTAAAAATAGAGTCATTTATGAAAGTTGTGCATTTGCTCGTTTTGTTTGTATCATTTTGACCATACCAAAAGTATAATGGATACCCTTAACATACCTTAATTGTATTGATTCCTTAATTCCTTCCGAGCAATTCTTCAAACAACTCAAATCAATCTACCATAGCATAAGGAGATTCGAAATCAGTGTTGAGTAAAAGCTAAGCCCGCAACTTAAACTAGTAGCTCGCTAATGTAAATTTGGGTAGTATCTCCCTTGTAACAAGGGACTCCTCGAATACCATATTCCAAGAACAACAAATAGAGCAATACTATAAGAACAACATCAACAATAGGGTGCAAAATATTTCATTAACAAGTCATCAAAATATCACATCGAATGACAAGCTCGGATTGAATCCCTTTAGCACCCTTCAACTCCATTATCATTCATTCTTGAACTTAGTGATATATACAGTATAGTAACCTATACCTTTTAAAGGAGTTCCAACAATGTACTCAATTTCAAAGTTACCCGAAATAACCTAAGACAAGATAATATCACTGTGGACAGCTACCAAGTGCTTTAAAGCCATTTCTTTTCTAGTTACTAATTTCCTCAACAAGATTGATATGTACACCAACATATTCATACTAACAATATCATAAAAAAAACTTATTTTCCATAATTTTCAGCCACTAAGTCCATAAGGCAACTTTCAAATCAATCCAGCAAGAACAACAACATCTCAGGTTAATCCAAGTATTAACTTGTACGTTATCATCTTAATAACTTAACCAAAGCACATTACTCGCTTCCTCATTTTTCATTTCATCATCTTAATATCCTTATATGTAATATCACCACAGAGTTGTGTCATGAACTCTGTGGTGATCATGCTATACTTCGAACATTCAAGTTATTATGTTGTAATTTTAATTTTATATTATCAATAAAAATCTAATGCTAGGCTTTGCCTAGTGTTTGCTTAATAAAAAATGACTTAACCAACATATAAGAAAGCTTAAGCAAAATTAGTAGGCTGATATAGTCACCTTAGACAATAGAAAAAACTTGAAATTTCAGCCAAACACAACCCACAATTATCCTCAATGACAACACAACCTCAGAGAGGTGTTGTTCTTCACTACAACTAACTTTTGATGTTAAAATATATTGTAATCACTTTGGAATCACCTCAAAACCTTTTGGTATCTATTTAGGAGGGTTAGGATGAGTGTAGGGATGAGGATAGATCAAAAAATGAGAAATAAAGGTCGTCCAAATCATTTTTAAAGTGAAGTGGGTTGACCATCGCCTAAGTGGCTCCCAATGGGAGCGGCTTGCGCTGTCTCACGAAAACACAAATATATCTCTACTCCTATGTCATATCGATGAATGGTTTAATGCGTTAAAAACTAGAATCTTAGATATTCTATTTAATATGTGTATCATCTTGTAATTCCAAGTATATTACGATAAAAGCTCTGCTACATTTGACCTAATGTTTAGCACATTATGAATGTAGTTTGTGATGACCTTTGCCAAATTTTGCTCCACAACTCGCTTGACTTCAAAATCAGCATACGACTATCATACCACTATAGCATAACATAAACCCCTTATCATATTAAGCACCCTAATCTTACCCCAAAGTACATGTTATAACATTCTCACCTTGTCGACTTTCGACAAAACTTATTTTTCTTCAATTCGTTTAGCTTTTAATCCTCCCAACGCTCTTGGTACTTGTCATTCATGATCATAAATAATTTTAACCTCTAATGTAACATTATTAACTTACTTTATATGTTTTCAAATATAATCTCATTTTGAGCTTACAACAATTTACTTACAATATACTCTCACATACAAAAACATGGGGTGTAACACTTATTTTGTGTTTGTTGTTTCTTACCTTTGAGATTGGTTCATAGAATTTGTTTACTTGTTTTATTCATTACGCGGGCTGGATAGTTCTATACTCGGGTTTGCTTTTCCTTATTGGCCATATTCGAGTTGTGGTTTATTAGTGTATTGATTGTTGTATGATATTTTAGATGGTTTTGATGTGGCTGATGACCGAGCAGCTTGTACTGAGTGAAACGAGGTTGTTGGACCTGGACTTAGTGTATTTGTATAACATATGTTTGAGTTAAAATGTTACTAATTAGTTCAGAATGCGGCAATTATTCCTATCGAGCAGAGAGACTCCATGAGTTATTGAGTTGATGGGTGGTCATGGGTGTCTACACTTCTCTTTTGTTATTGTAGTATGCAATGGTCATAACATGGCTTGTATGTGTCATGAGATATATTATAGGCATCGGGTTCATAAATTTGTAAGTATTGTGGTTGGAGGATGTTATTATGGCAAATGAACTATATGAAGCATTGTGTAATTACTGCATGGGTGTATGATCATGTTTTGGTATAGCTTGATAAGATTTATACGCTGTACATATTCTAGTTATGGACCTTGTAGAGAATTCTAGATGTTGGAATTTGGTTCTAAGGTTTGTGGATTAAGGTAGCAGGAAGGATATTCATTCTGGGTTAAGCAAATGTGCTTATATGGATTGTGATGGCATGGGCAGGTGCACGAGGTGTTATATATCGATTTTTGAAAATTTCGAATGATCCATGGCACGTTCGATGATGAATGTATATTTAAATGGGGGAGAATATAACGATCCAAATGGTCGCTTTGAGATCAAGAAAGTCATTCAGTGGTTTGGGACCTTGAATAGCTTCACTTTATGTATATGACTGGAATCTAGTTAATTCTAATTTTCGATATGTTCGGAGTTGATTTGGAGAAATAATTCTCAATTCGAAAGCTTTAAATTGGAAGAGTTGACAAAGGTTTGAGTATTGAGTAAACGACCTCATAATCAAGATTTGAAGATTCCCATAGGTTTGTAAAGTGATTTAGGACTTGGGCGTACGTTTGCGTTGAGTATCGGTCGGTTTGGGGGCGTCTTGCCGCTTAATATATTAAATTTGTATTTTGTAGGTATTAAAATTTGCTAAGTTTGACTTTGGAGTAGATTTCGGATTTATCGGACTCTAAATGGTGCATTTGACCTTGGATAGGTTTAATTTACTAATTGGAACTTGCGTGCAAATTTTAGTCATGATCCGAAATTTCTAAGTGCGATTCGAACATGTTGATGATGTTTGAAGGTTTGAAAGTTAAATGAAGGATTTTTATCGTCGATTTGTGGTTTGATGTTATTTGTAGTGTTTAGAGCATTTGGATAAGTTTGAATAAGGTATTAGGACTAGCTTGTATGATTGGACGGGGTCTCGGGGGCCTCAGGTGTGTTTTGAGATGGTTTCGGGCCTAGTTTGGGTGTTTGTTGATGTTGGTGGTGGTTTCTATTGTTGATCTTTACGACCGTTGTAGGGAGCACACGTTCGCGATAAGAGATTTTGGCTATTGGGAATTTTTTCCACACTAATACGATGAATGAGTCATGAATTCCTAGAAGGAAGGAAGCCAGGGGCTTTCACCCTATGTGAAAGCGACAAGGGAGTCGCAAATGCGAATGATAGCAGGCTGGAAGATTTGCCCTTTGTGAATGCGGAAGGTTGACCATGAATGCGAATGAGGGGATTGAGGCTGGAGGAATTTAGTTATCACGAACATGATAGTTGTCTCACGAACGTAAAGTTATGCAGTCAGTAGGCCTTCATCAAAGCGATGATTTTCTTGAAAACGCGATGAAGGGCCAGGCAAAGCCTTATAACAGTGAGCTTGGGGTGATCTCATTTATTTCAATATCTCTCTTGTTGAGGTGACTTGGGGTGACTTTAAAGAGGCATTTTCTTTATCTATCATGAGGTAGGTGATTCTCAGTTGTTGTGAGTTAAATACATTGATCCTTATATTTTAAGCATGGAAATTGGTAGAAATTGGGAAATTTGGGAGAAAACCTAAAAATCATATTTTTGGATTTTGACCACGAAATTAGACATAGAGTTGAAAATAAATTATATATTTGAGTCTGTGGTGTTATGGATAATATTTATCTTTGAGAATCCGGTGCATGGGCCCGAGATTGACTATGTTGATTTTTTGTATGGAGTTGGGAATTGTTTTTAGTTGTTAAATTATAAGTTTTTGAGCATATTTTGATTAGTTTACATGTTCTTTGATTAGTTTCGGATCATTTGGCATTAGTTTGAGGCATTAAAAAGACGTTGGATCCGGTTATGGAATTTCAAAGCTAAGTAAATCTCTTGTCTAACTTTGTGAGGGAGAATTTATCACATAGGTGCTATATTTATCATGTCCTGCGTGTTATGGGAGCAACGCAAGTATGAGGTGACGAGTGTCTGTATGTATGCTAGATTATTGATCATATCTGGGTAGACTTAGACTCATACCTTGCTTAAATTATAATACTTATTTTATCCTTGCATGTTTAGATGCTTTGATTTACATTTTAGTCTAAGACTAGACTTGCTTAAAGTATCGGACTTGCTATTTTATATACTTGACGAGCTACTTGATTAGCCATGGAAGTTGTATTTCCCTTACGAATTTCTCTTATGTTGTGCTTATTCGCCTGAAAGTTTTCTTGAATTTTATAACTCAAACGTAAATTCGTGAGTGGGGCCAGTGACTCATTAAAGTTTCATAGTTTAATGGGATCTGGTTGAATGCCGCAGCAATACTCTTATGGGATCGAGTTATTGGCCTCGGTAGTATCATGCAATACTCTTATGTGATCAAGTCATTTGCTTTGGTAAAATTATGTCACACACTCTGATGAAATCGGGTCGTTCACCTCGGCGGGACTATGTAACACATTCGTATGGTGTCAGATCATTCGCCTCGGTAGTACTATGTAATACACTTTTATGGGATCAGATTCTTCGTCTTGACAGTTCTTGTCTCATACGGTATCGGATCGTTCGCCTCGACAGAATCATGCATGATATTTAACAAAGAATCAATGTATCTATGAGTTTTGATATTTTATCTGGTGATGACCATTATGAATTACATTCGAGGTAGTATCTAGTTATTGAGGGATTCATATTTATTCTTTAATTGAGGATCATATTATGTACGTATATTTTTTGTCACTTTTTCACTTTCCATGCTTCGTACATCTCTACCTTTATTATACTTTATTTATTGGACCACTAGTAATTGTTAATGTGGACCCTTGTCACTACATCTTTAGGATTAAGCTAAATACTTACTGGGTACATGTTGATTTACATGTTCATACTACGCTTCTGTACTGATTGTGCAGGTACGAGATAGGTATATTTGGTGGTCATCTTGGCCCAGAGGCGTAGCTGTTGAGATGACTTTGTGGTGAGTTGCATTCCATGATACGATTTGCAGCACACTGAATCCTCATCTTATTCACTTATTATATAATGCCTTTTTTATATTCCAAATCGATGTTGTATTAATATTGTACTTCACATTAGATGTTTATGAACTTGCTCTTGGCTGTATTCCATTATAATTTTCTGGATTATATTTTGGCCTCATTCATACATTTTAAATAATAAAGTCTACCTTTTCAAAAAAAACGAAAAAATTTCACTCTTTATTTGTTAATTTGATTTGAAATGCTTTTTGGATCAACTATTAATGTGTTGATTAAATTCTTGGCTTGCTTAACGGTAGTGTTGGGCACCATCACGACCTATTGTGGGTTTTGGATTTGACATCTGCAATTGTACTATGTATATGTCGATCGAACTGCACGGCCGCAACAATATATATATATATATATATATATATATATATACACACGACAATGGCATTATATAAATAGATCCGGTTGCACGCCGAATAGCATTATATATATGTGGATCGGATTGCATGCCACAACACACAATAAAAACGAAAAAATTTCATTCTTTATTTGTTAATTTGATTTGAAATGCTTTTTGGATCAACTATTAATGTGTTGATTAAATTCTTGGGTTGCTTAACGGTAGTGTTGGGCACCATCACGACCTATTGTAGGTTTTGGATTTGACATCTGCAATTGTACTATGTATATGTCGATCGAACTGCACGGCCGCAACAATATATATCTACACACGACAATGGCATTATATAAATAGATCGGGTTGCACGCCGAATAGCATTATATATATGTGGATCGGATTGCATGCCACAACACACAATAAAAACGAAAAAATTTCACTCTTTATTTGTTAATTTGATTTGAAATGCTTTTTGGATCAACTATTAATGTGTTGATTAAATTCTTGGCTTGCTTAACGGTAGTGTTGGGCACCATCACGACCTATTGTGGGTTTTGGATTTGACATCTGCAATTGTACTATGTATATGTCGATCGAACTGCACGGCTGCAACAATATATATATATATATATATATATATATATATATATACACGACAATGGCATTATATAAATAGATCCGGTTGCACGCCGAGTAGCATTATATATATGTGGATCGGATTGCATGCCACAACACACAATAAAAACGAAAAAATTTCACTCTTTATTTGTTAATTTGATTTGAAATGCTTTTTGGATCAACTATTAATGTGTTGATTAAATTCTTGGGTTGCTTAACGGTAGTGTTGGGCACCATCACGACCTATTGTGGGTTTTGGATTTGACATCTGCAATTGTACTATGTATATGTCGATCGAACTGCACGGCCGCAACAATATATATATACACACGACAATGGCATTATATAAATAGATCGGGTTGCACGCCGAATAGCATTATATATATGTGGATCGGATTGCATGCCACAACACACAATAAAAACGAAAAAATTTCACTCTTTATTTGTTAATTTGATTTGAAATGCTTTTTGGATCAACTATTAATGTGTTGATTAAATTCTTGGCTTGCTTAACGGTAGTGTTGGGCACCATCACGACCTATTGTGGGTTTTGGATTTGACATCTGCAATTGTACTATGTATATGTCGATCGAACTGCACGGCCGCAACAATATATATATATATATATACACACACACACGACAATGGCATTACATAAATAGATCGGGTTGCACGCCGAATAGCATTATATATATGTGGATCGGATTGCATGCCACAACACACAATAAAAACGAAAAAATTTCACTCTTTATTTGTTAATTTGATTTGAAATGCTTTTTGGATCAACTATTAATGTGTTGATTAAATTCTTGGGTTGCTTAACGGTAGTGTTGGGCACCATCACGACCTATTGTGGGTTTTGGATTTGACATCTGCAATTGTACTATGTATATGTCGATCGAACTGCACGGCCGCAACAATATATATATACACACGACAATGGCATTATATAAATAGATCAGGTTGCACGCCGAATAGCATTATATATATGTGGATCGGATTGCATGCCACAACACACAATAAAAACGAAAAAATTTCACTCTTTATTTGTTAATTTGATTTGAAAAGCTTTTTGGATCAACTATTAATGTGTTGATTAAATTCTTGGCTTGTTTAACGGTAGTGTTGGGCACCATCACGACCTATTGTGGGTTTTGGATTTGACATCTGCAATTGTACTATGTATATGTCGATCGAACTGCACGGCCGCAACAATATATATATATATATATATATATATATATATATATATATATATATATATATATATATATACACACACACACACGACAATGGCATTACATAAATAGATCGGGTTGCACGCCGAATAGCATTATATATATGTATATATATATATATATATATATATATATATATATATATACATATATATATATATGTATGTATATATACATATATACATATATACATATGTGTGTATATATACATATATACATATATATATCTATATATATATATATATACATATATATATATATATACATATATATATATATATATATATATGGGGGATTGGATTCTGCGCTACAACGAAGAGCTTGTATCGTAATAATATTTTGATTTTTTGTTCCCATTTTCCGTATTGTATTGTGAAACTTAGAAATGATGACATTTTAGGCCCTCTATCATTGTTTTTGTTTCAGTGATTATTCGTTTCTCTACCTCATATCGCTCTTTCTGCTTATTATCTGCACAAATAAAAAAATAAATGAGTATCTTTTAACTTAAAGCCTCGTCACTAATTCACTGAGGTTAGTCAAGATACTTACTGATTACATAGGATCGATTATACTTATACTATAGATCTGCACCTCGTGTGCAGATCTTGGAGTTGCCTAGCTGTGAAAAACGAAGCCTTGCATTGAAGACGCTCCAGTGTTCCAGATTCATACTACCTCTTGCTCATGATAGTTTAGGACTTCAATTTTGTTTATATAAATTTCAAACAGATATTATACTTATTCTTTATATCGTTATTGTATATTTAAATCATAGTGGCTTATGACTTGTACCATCGATCCTCGGAAAGTTGTATAGAATTTAGTTATTCTCATTCTTATTTTTATTGATCTTTTACTTGAGTTACCTTGTTCTATATTTGGCTTATGTAACACTAGGCTTAGGTGACATCGTAATTAGGTGTATTTGGTCGTGACAATACGTTTACGTGGCACGTAACTGTTGTTGCCCTATACTTACATCTCTTATAAAGTATTTTTATAAATTAAATGTTACTAGCAAGTTCTTTTCTTAATTTCATTAGGAAAGAACAACCTCGTTAGTTTTTAACAGTTTCTTTTACCTTGTTCATTTGACAAGTCTGGAACAGGCTAACATAATCGGTTCTATGGTGTAGTGGTTAAGCTATGGCCCATGACCGGAGATGGAATGTCATTGTTCTTTGTAAATTCCTCTTCTTATTATTTGGATTGTTACACAAATAGCCGATTTGATTTTTACTTTTTCTAGTTGATATATATAAATTATACATTAATTATACGTCGTTATAAGTATACTTAGAATTATAAATTTAGTATGCATCTGCTGGCTATTTTTTGTTTAAAAGATTAGATAAATGATTATTTAGGTTAATTCTTGTTATAGATTGTTGCACAAACAGCCGGCGTAATTTAGTTGCCCAATAAACTTCTATTCCGCATCGTTAAAGTCTTAAGTCATTTGGCAAGAAAGAATTTTTTTTTAATCTTGAATATAATATAATTCTAACATTAGGACTATTTAGAAAACCTCCATTGACGTATAACCTTATGATCCATTTCCTGGCGGATTTCAGGTGTTATATGTATTTTTCGTAGAAAATATTCGTAAATGACACATACTAAGAAAACAATTGACTTACAGACAATTCCACCCTGATCCTAGCTTTAAAAGATTGAAAACTACCAAGTTGGGACATCAATTGAAGTAGCTATATAAATAAATATATATCTTCTCTCATTTATTTGGCATTTTTTTTAATCATATTTCCCCTTAGTTATTTCTTTTTCTTTAAAAGATGTGATTCTATAGGTTACAACTTTATCCATGAGTTTTGGGAAAGTCATCACTGTAGGGGCTCTGAAACGCATGTTTCCCTTCCAGTATTTATAACAATGTCATTAACACTGGATTTTAGAAGGCAATCAATTTTATATCTGGCCATTCTTTGTTCCTATTTAATTCGACTTAATTGCATTGCTTTCTTTTTCTCAACGGAAGGCTTCTCTATGAAACTATTGCAACTTCGAGGTCTGTTTTCTTTTCTGTATATATTGTAATTCTATATATACTCATTCTTTTATTAGAATACTGAAAATTGACTACTTTGGTTAGTTTTGTGGGATGCAGTGGAAGTATAAAACGAAAGAAGGCAAAGCTCTTATTGGCGGTGTCTAAACTTCAATTTTTTCTTAATTACTTTCTTTCTTATATATCAATATGTTCTGCTTATTATAAGTTTATAAAACATAGTGAAAGTTGACTATTTTTGGGTATTTTGAAGCACAAAATAAAATGACGCGTCCGCAATGAGAATGATTTATAATAGACAACAGTGAGGCAAGTCATGAAGGGATAGGCTTAACACAAGTCTCTCGGTGTATTTTCTTTTCCTTTCATATTGGTTTAAATTGGCTGTTTTTCCGACATAATATAAAAGAAGTAATTTTTTTTTTTTTTTGAACGATTGCTTCTATTAATATCAACAATTATATAATAGAGTGTTCTTTTGTGATAGTATAGACTAACTATCACATCCTAATCCTTTAATCATGTTATACAATTCTCACTGCTATCAAGCTAAATTATTACAAATCACCTATAAACTGACAATAACTAAGGATAGTAATTGAGTTGTCGTAATCCTTTTAACCAAGTCTTGCATCTCCTACCTCGTGCATGAATGAGGATAGCAATTTCTCTGCACAATTTGTGTTCATGAATGAGGATAGCAATTTCTGAAATCGTAAAGCATTCCTCCCTCTCCAAATCAATGAAACAGTCGTAACAAATGCAGTAGCTACCACAGCTTTTTTGAACTGTTTACTCCTTGCATTGCTACATATCCAAGTTAATTCAGCTTCCCAACAGGCAGGTCTTCTATGATATCCCAGCCAATGACAAATCTTGCACCAAATTCTGTTAGTGACTGAGCAATTAAAAAACAGATGTTCAAAATCTTCACTGTGATGGTTACAAAACACACATGCTGCATCCACTAGAATCCCACATTTGAGGAGTCTATCAACAGTTGGTAGTCTACCATGTGCAGCCATCCATATAGTGAACAAGTGTCGAGGCAAAACATTGGGAGTTGCCATCAAGTTCCTCCAATCCATCTTAGAAAATATTGGTAACAGAGAAAGGTAGAGAACATGAATTTGAAATTTTCCTGCCTTACATACCTGCTGCAACCTAGATATGAGATCACCTTGTAGGCTGTGAGTGTTCATTATATGAGATCTGCAATCAATGATCTTCCTAGACATCCAAGAAGCATTCTTAGGACTTGTCATTGTTTCAATGTCCCCATTTTTTATATAGTAAAAATGGATCCATTTAATCCAAAGACTGTCCTTCTTCCTTGCAAGGTCCCACAGCAATTTAGATACAGCTGCTTTATTCCAGGTCTGGATGTCAATGATGTTTAATCCTCCAGCAGTAACAGGTCGACAAACTTTGTCCAAGCTATAAGTGATCTCTTGGACACTATTCCATTGCCTGTCCATAAGAAGGACCTGCAAATGGCTTCAATTGATTTCACCACCTTCTTTGGCAATATAAAGATCTGAGACCAATAAGTTTGAACTCCAAACAGCACTGATTTTATAAGTTGACTTCTACCAGCATAGGACAGAAATTTTGCAGACCAACAGGTGATTTTTTCAGTGATTTTTTCAATCAGAGGTAAGTTTATTTTTTGAATTATATGTTTAGTGCGGAGATCAGTACTACAATAAACTCATTTTTGAATTTTAACAAACTCTATGAAGGGGTAATGTTTCCTCTACTGATAAGTAAATAGAGAGACTATTCAGAATCCTGAATTATGTCAAATGTTATTAGTTCAATCAAACTTAAAATCTTTATAAGTATGTGATGAATAAAACATACGAATAAAATATAGAGCATACATTTTCCACTGGGGTAAGAGCAAACATATTTCCTACCAAAAAATAATTTTTTTGTTGAAACTTTAAAAGGTTATATATATACACACTTTTCTTTTTACTGGATAAAGTTATTTATTTTATCTGATACCCTTGCAACAGAAGGGTTTGTTTTCGTCAAGATAAGCTTTAATGGTTTTTAAAATATGTGTCTAGGTTTAACAACAACAACAAACTTAGTTTGATTCCGACAAAATGGGGTCCGGGAAACGTGTGTCTAGGTTACATCGTAAATATTAATTAGAAATACTTAAATTTATACAATCTACTTTACATATTGTTATTTGTTTTATCCGATACCTTAGCAGTATAAGGGTTTGTTTTTGCAAGATAAGCTTCAGTTGTGTTCTAAATTCATGTCTAGGTTACATCTTAAGTATTAATTTGAAATACTTAAATTTATGCACTCTAGTTTTGCAAATCAATATATATATAAAGCTAAGAATGAAAAAGGTGATGTAGCACATCTCATAGCTCAAGGAAGTCATTTATCTTTTTTCTCATTTTTTTGAGTTTTATCTCTTATCTTATATCTAGAAAATGTGCAGAACATTAAATAGATCATATTTATGTCCTTCCTTATTATTGTCATTAATTTTTTTCATTACACTCACTTTCCCTTTTTAGCAAAGCATCTTTACACTTCTGACCCTCATTTTTGTAATACAATTAATACATATTCATGGGATTAAAATAGAATTTAATGTTTACTAAAATTAATGTTAATAAGGAGAACAGAAAGAATTGCAGTAAATGAGGGTAATAAAGAGTCATGATGGAATCCTCTTCCTCACGAAGATAACGGCTCCCTATAACTTTTACGTCACTAAATGGATTGGTTCAGACATTTTGTTTCTAATAATTCAAATAAACCACTTTTTTGGGATATGAAAATTGTTTGTACTGTTGAGTTTTTGACGTTCCGTTTGAGGTGTAGATGGTACAGTATGCAAAATGAGATTGATAAGGTTTAGATTATCGACGGTAAGTTTCTGTTGGGATTTTGCTTAAAAATGAAAATGGTCATTGTTCCATATTGGAAAAATGTTGAAGAGTAGCTTGGACGTTTGCCTATATAAAGGGACTTAAATTATGTATTCAAATGTACCAAACCAAATATATTTCTAACACTTTTTTTAGGAGAAAGTACTAAGGTTTATGTGATTGTAAGAATTTTTCACATAGTGGTCGGTTGTTGTCTTTACACAACGGTTGTGGTTTTTCCCGGTTTTGGGTTTCCACGTTAAATTCTTGTGTTGTTTTTATTTCTCCTTTTTTTCTCTTTTCAAAAGGGGCGGAGATCTCGGGGTTTACAGGAAAGGGTCATTTCTTTTTTCCCAACAGTTTCGGACTTTAAAAGACAAAATACCTTAAATTACCCTTAAAATTAGCTCAGATTATTAGTATCATTTCCGAATTATGTTCGGTTTTAATTACCCCATTCAACTTGGACTTTGAGGGTCATTACTCCCCTAAATACTGATGTAGCAAAAAGTATCGGTGCACTCACTTGCCACGTGAATTTTTCCTTTCTATGTGGCATTTTTTTTGAAAAATATTTTTTTTACCTTTTTAAGAATATTACTTTTTAGATAATTTTTTTCGAATAAAATTTATAATAAACTTGGGTTTTACGATATTATTTAGGCTAAATATTTTTATTTGGCCAAAAAATAATAATGTTTTATTTAATCTTTTTTATAGTTTGACCTGAAAATAATAAATAGTCAAGTCATCTAAAAAGTTATAAAAAATTACATAGTTGAAATAAATAATCATTTCATCAAAAAAGAAATAAAAGTAATGTACAATTGCACTTATAATTTCTTTTAATTGTATATTTTTTATTTCATCTTTTAATGCAATGACTATTTATTTTAACTATATATTTTTACTTTTTTAGGTAAAATCCGTTTAAAAAAATTTAGAGCACCGTAATTTATATATTAAAACTTATAGCAAAAATAACTAATTTTAGATTATGTAGTTTTTATAATTTTTTAGATGTCTTGACTATTTATTTCAATTGTATAAATCTTTAATTTCAAGTCAATTCTTTTTTTTAAAAAAAGATTGACTAAAGTTTTATTATTTTTGGCCAAATAAAAATATTTAGCCTAAATTATATAAGTTCTATCCAAGTTTTATTATAAATTGTATTCGAAAAATTATCTAAAAAGTAATATTGTTAAAAAGTTAAAAAAAATATTTTATTTCAAAAAAATGCCACATAGACAGAAAAATCCATGTGGCATATGAGTGCACCCACATTTTTTGCCACATCAGCATTTATGGGTTAATAGCTCTCAAAATGCCAAGTTGAGGTGAGTAATTAAGACTAAGTATAGTTCGAGAAGGATACTAATAATCTGAGCCAAATTTATGGGTGATTTAAAGTATTTTGCCGATTTTAAAATGTATTACACAGTTAAATCACGGGAATATTTTTGTTTCCTCAATGTATTTATCAAGAACATCATCTTGAAGCATTCTAACTAAAAATATGTTGTACATTTTATTAGATTTTGGGAAACAATATGAAAATATATTATCAAATAGAGTATTATTTATTCTTCTAGATTTTCTTGTAACAAAATCTTAGAAACAATGTAGAGGGAATTACTGACTTCTACTTCTTTCTTTTTCGCTTCGAGAAATGATGGGTCATGTAATTGGCTCTCAATAGTGTAAGTTTTAGTAGGTGTTCGGATATACGAATTGTACAATTTCGAAAAAAGTTTTTAATATTTTTTTAAGTGAAAATAATATTTAAAAAATAGAGTTGTTTAGACATGAATATAATTTTTGGGTTATTTTTTAATTTTTGTGGGTAAATTTGAAGTGAAATATTGAAAAATAGTTTTTTAGAGTATTTCATATTTTCAAGAAATTCTAAAATTCATCTTCAAGTGAAAATTAAAAATTTGATGGCCAAACACTAATTTAAAAAAAAAGTAATGTTTTTTTAAAAAAATTGAAAAGAATATCGAAAAATGACTTTTTTTAAAAAAAATAAAATTAGTTTACTATTTGATGTTTCCACCTTGATTGTCTGAGATTTGTTATATTTTATATTATAAAAATTAAGATATGTCATAGAAAAATATGTCGAACTTTTGTTTTCAAAAGTAATATTTTCTCAATTATTAATTAATAACATAAAGGTTATATTTCTCTCATTTTCCTTTTATTGTATACCTTATTTTGGAAATCCAAAGATTGTATACATATTTTTTTTTTAAAAAGGATGACCAACAGTATAATGCTAAACCTTGTGTTGGGTTTTTTTATATTTTTTCTTCTTGATATTAATATTATTATACCAGAAAAATTATTTAAAAAATATGATAATAATATATAAAGAGCTAAATGATCTGGTGGATTTTAACTCGGTACCTTATGTGATACAATATGCTTATTTTATTAGTTATTTTATTCTAATAACATTATCATCTTTTGGCCGATGGTGCAATTGGCAGCAATATCAATAGTTAGTACTTCATTATTTATTAAATAAATGTCTTGCTTTAAAAAATATAATGTAACCTCTATATCTGTCAATCGATAAGGTTCCGAGGAAGAATATAATGTATGTTATGAATTTGAAGGCTCAATGCTATATATGCAAAAATACAAAATGCAAGGTTGGAAGAATATATTAACAAAAGAGAAATTATTTGACAATGCAATAATATCAATAAACAATCGATAGTGTTAGAGAATATATAGAGAAGATAAAATCGATCTATAACATTTAAAATAATAATAATTTGGTTATATCTTAGCAATTGCGCGAAGCACAAGCATATTTACTAGTTTATAATAAAATTTTAACTTTATTTATTTTAAAAACAAGGTATGTAGTATGTTTTTTTTTTTTTTGATAATTAAAATTGTATTAATCACCAAATGGTTGCCTTACAAAATCATAGGACAGTTTTTAGCTCAACTGCCTATCAAAATGGAACATGAATTATCTATACTACTCTAGCCAAATCAGCATTTATAACATGAAATGCTGAATATATGAACTAAGCCTAGGAGGAGCTCGAACATTACATATATAGGCTATACTACTTAGGAGCTTATCACAATTACAATAGATGTTTTCAAAGATTCTCGCATTCCTTTCTAACCATAAACCATAGAGCATTTCTGTTATTGTCATCTTGAATGTGTGAGCTCGGAGAGATTTCCCTTTAGATTGTTCAATGAACCATTGGCAGAATTGTGACCAATCTTGTCCAGTGAAGTCTGCCACTCCTAGCCATTGCAGCGTCTGGTATCTCAACTGGGAAGCAAAATTGCAATGCAAGAATAAATGGTCTCTAGTTTCCATTTCTTGCTGGCACATAACACAGATGCCTGGTATATGCAGATTCCATTGCAGCAGTCTATTCTTGGTAGGAAGTCTATCTTGCAGCAACAACCACAAGCTGAAGATAGCTTTAGGTCTAGCAGCATTTCGTATTACCAAATTCTTCCAAGGAACTCTAGTTGATTCTCCAAGCAGTTGCAAGGATAATTTCCTTATGGAGCAGTCAGTGTTATATAGCAATTGATGTTGTTGTAGCAGCTTGATTCCCTCCACAATTTTCCTTACCATCCAGCTAGCATTTGTTGGGACAGTGAAGTTCTCCAACTGTTGTTGTTTGATGTAGACAGTATGAATCCATTTTACCCACAACAGATCTTTCTTGTGTGCTAAATCCCAACTAAGTTTAGTTATAGCAGCCCTATTCCACAATAAGATATTTGTTATATTCAAACCTCCAACAGATTTAGGCATGCATACCTTTTCCCAAGCCACATAAGCTTTCTTTGTGATATTAACTGATCCTGACCAAATATAAGATCTGCATATTGACTCCAGCAATTTAACAACCTTTGAAGGCATGATAAATAATTGAGCCCAGTAAGCTTGAACACCAAATATAACTGATTGCACCAACTGGCTTCTGCCTGCATAGGATAGATATCTAGCTGTCCAGGAAGTAATTCTAGCAGAAATCCTATCAACCAGAGGTTGCCATTGAGCAACTGTCAACTTTTTGGTAGTTAAAGGTACTCCCAAATATTTGAAAGGGAGATCCCCTCTAACATAACCAAGCTGATCAAGAATTTGTTGCTGAATCACAGGAGAAACCCCACCAAAATACACAGCACTTTTGTGTAAGTTAGCTTTAAGACCAGTAGCTGCAAGGAACTGAGAGAAAAATAAGAACATAGAACTTACTGACTGAAGCTCTCCTTTGACAAACAATAGTAAGTCATCAGCAAAGCTTAAGTGAGTAATTCCCAACTTCTTACAACCAGGATGATATATGAAGCTTTTAGTATGATTCAACTCTGCCAGGGATCTACTAAGATATTCCATTATAATAGCAAACAGAAAGGGAGATATAGGATCTCCTTGTCTCAATCCTTTGGCAGCTTGAAAAGGCTATGTTGTTTCTCCATTAACCACAACTGTATAGCTAACAGTTTGGACACACTCCATGATCCACCTGATAAATCTGCTAGGAAAATCCAGTTCTTCCATAATCTGTTGCAAACTGCACCATTCCACTGAGTCATAAGCTTTTTGAAGATCAATTTTGATCATACATCTGGGAGAGATATGTGATCTAGAGTACTGTTTTATTAGCTCATGAGCTAATATAACATTATCTGCTACTCTTCTTCCTGGTATAAATCCAGCCTGAGAATTACAGATAATACTACTCATAACCTTCTGGAGTCTGTTAGCCAACAACTTGGAAATAATTTTATACAAGACTGAACAACAAGCTATAGGTCTGAACTCTTTAACTGTTTGAGGATTGGATACCTTGGGCAGCAAAGTGAGTGTGGCACAATTAGTAGGTCTGTACATCTTGGAGGTCTGAAAGAAATTCCTGATAGCTTGCATAACCTGGTTACCAATGACATGCCAAGATTGTTTGAAGAACATGGCATTAAATCCATCAATCCCTGGAGCTTTATCATTTCCAATAGCCTTCAAGCTATCTAGTATCTCTGTTTCAGTAATGTCAGCAACTAGTTCCATCCTTTGGTGCTGAGAAAGCTTTGGACCATTCCTCATATATATCTTATTCACAGCTGGTAGGGAATTGGCTGTAGTTCCCATTAGTGATTTATAGAAATCCCTGATCTCCTTTTTCAAATCTGCAGGATCAGTTATCTTCAGTCCTCCTTCTGTGGAGAGTTCAATAATCTTCTTATACTGACTCCTCTCCTTCATGACTGCTGAGAAATACTTATTATTGGAGTCACCAAGTTTGATCCATTTGGCTCTGGACTTTTGCTGCAAAGCTGACTCTTCAATTAAGGACCACTTCTCTAGCTGTTGAACCAGGAATTTTGCTCTTTGCTGTAGTGTGTCTGAATAAGAAATTACCATTTGATGCTGTACATCTTCCAGTTCCTTTCTACCATTTTCAATCTTTTGAGAAATATTCTTAAATTCTCTAACATTAAGAGATTTTAAGGGAGGTTTGAGAGATTTAAGATTGTTCCATACTCCTTGAAGAGTATTCTGCTCCTTGCTTTTCCAGTAAGTTTTTAGCATAGCAGGAAATTCCTTATGCTGGATCCAAGCATTGAAGAATCTGAATAGTGTCTTCCTTGTAGATGTATCTGTTGTCAGGGTTAGCAACATGGGATTGTGATCAGATATAAGGGGAGGTCCATATACAGTGTGCACATGGTTCCACTTCATCTGCCATTCAAAGTTACCAAACACTCTATCCAGTCTACTACATACTCTATCATTACCACTTTGTTGAATAGACCAGGTAAAATAATTTTCCTCCCATGGCAGCTCAACTAAGCCTGATTGCTGAATGCAATTATTAAAATCAACAAGGTCCCTTTGCTTCACTTGTTGGCAGGATTGTCTTTCCTTGCTAGACAGAATTGCATTAAAATCTCCTGCAATGATCCAGGGATCAGTAATACCAGCAGATAAGTTTAGAATAGACTTCCACAGCATCCTCCTTTGATCACAGTCATTAAATCCATAGACTACTCTAAGCCAGCAGATAATATCCCCAGTGATAGTTTGAACTTTACAATGAATGAGCTGAGCTTCCTCAAGATATCCAGTAACTACCACTTTTGTAGGGTCCCACATGATCCATATCATCCCATTTACTGCTCCACTATAGTTAGTAATCATGTTCCAATTAGGCAACAAAAAACTAGCTATTCTACTAGCATTGTGTTGTTTAACCTTAGTCTCTACAAGTCCTACAAGGTCAAACTTATTAATTCTAAAGTAATTTTGAGCTTCTTTTTGTTTAAACCTTTTATTTACACCCCTAATATTCCAAAAGATCCACTTCATTGAGTATTGCTAGTTCCCCCTTCATCCAGGGGATGATCAGCCCACCTAACTGTCCCAACTTCAAATATGTTAGACATCACAAGAGGAGATAAGGGAGGGAAATTAGTAATGTTAAAGACTGGGGAGTCTTGTATAGCAACTTGCTTCTGTTTGTTCCCACCATCAGCTGCAGCTATAGTGCTTGTCTCCTTTGATACCTCTTGACACTGGATTTGAGCCATCTGGTTACTCTGGACCACTGTGACTGGTGCTTTCACTCTCCATTCCTGTGTCACCTTGCTTTTCTGTGAAGGTTGAGCAGTTTTAGCCAAACAGTTGTGTCCAACCTCCAATCATTTCTCACAATACACAGGTTTCCAATACACAATACACAGTTGTTTACTTGCCGATACATTGCAGGACCATTCAATTGATTAGGGGTGGGCATCGGTCGGTTCGGTTTTGAAAATTATCGGTTTTGCCTATCGATTATCGGTTTACAAATATCATAACCCGATAATCAAACCGATAAGATATTAGTTATCGGTTATCGGCTTATCGGTTATTGATCATTATCGGTTTACCCGATAAGATAAAACTAAAATTAAAAGTGTTGCACACTAGATATTAAAAGTGTTGAACACTAAAAATTAAAAGTACTATGATGCTGCAGAAAGCACAAATATGAACTTTGGAAATGCTACTGCAGAAACGATACACAGACAGACTTTCATTCTTCTGTTGAAACTTCATTCCCAGGCACATGTTCGAATGCTCCCTAATGTAATTCCGATGTGGAGTGAAATGAAATCAGTTTTCCAGACTTTTGCTCACATTTTAGCGTTATTATTAGCTTTAGTTGTTTGAAATATATTGAGGTAGAAAGTATTTAATTAGGACCTTTGTTATCAGATTGTTTGGATTGTATTAATTGGAACATTGCATTTGAGTGTTGTTTTAACCAGTAGCTTTCATATCAATGTGTGTGATCGGAATTCCATGTCAACTATAGTAAAAATTTCTCGCTAATTGCTTCGTAAATCTGTTCAACAAATGACTCACGAATTAGATGACCTCTGGTGGTTACGTTTAGCTTTTAATCCATAACTGAACAGGAATGTGGTGACCTTGAGTTTCATGTCAAGAGATATCTTATTACTTAGTTTTTCATGGTGATTATGTAGGATCAAAGTTCACACTTTCTAAGTCATTCTCCAAGTCGGCAATCTTATTAACAAATAAAAACAACATTATTCAAGTTCAAGTGAAATATGCAGAAGTTATTGAGCAAACATAAGCAAACAGAACAATAAACAACACTTGAGCAAACAAGACGCAGAAAAAATATTGAGCAAACAGAATCTATTGAGCGAACAGAAGCAAACATATTGTACCTCAATGATTCTTATTGGCCAACCGAATTACAAAGATACCATCCGACTTCTGTGTTATTGACTGTTGAAAGACAAGTAGACAACTATTACCTTATTGAACCAACTATCTTCCATTTAGTGATGTATTGTGAGTAACTAAATAGTGAATACAGGAGCGAATGGCAGAGAACTGGTGCTTGGTGGTGACTGGTGAGCTTGAGGGGTTGCGGCGAAACAGAATGAGAGTCGAGAGAGACAAATGAATGAGGGAAGGGAATTAGTAAAATAAAACCCTAGTATATACTTAAGGGTAGATTAGTAAATTACTTCATTCTTAATGGGTTATCGGTTTTTACCCAATAACAAAAATGCAAACCGAGACTGAACCGATAACCCAATAAAAAAATTTTTTTACCCCGTTACCGAACCGTTAACCCAATAACCCAATACCGATAACCCAATAAAGAATTAACGGTTCGGGTTATCGGTTTTACCCGATATATGCCCACCCCTACAATTGATCCATAGTATTGGACTCGTTTTTTTAACTTGTAAAGAGATGATAACTACAATAATAGCACGTTTTACATGATCTTACAAGCTAATTAGCACACAAAGAATTTATAACTTTGATTCTCACCCAAAGAATGATCCTATTATTGGACATACTTACTTCCCAAGTGCCAAACCACTCAAAAAGTTTGCAAGTTTTAGAGAGAAAATGAAGTAATTTCATAATTTAAGTGATTCTATAATTCGTCCCCACTTCAACATTCCAAAATACTTGTCTTCAATGTTCAATCATTTCAATTGCCACTCACCCCCTCCACTTTTTAATCTAAATCCAACTTGGATCCCATTAAAATCTCACTTTCCGTCAACGCCATCGCCGTCCATTTGGCCTTGGCTGTATAAAATTCACTCCCTAATTATACCACCGGTGGTAGTGTCGCCGTCACTGTGATCTGACGCCACATCCCCTCGTGGCTGACGCAGTCAACATTATTGCCAGTTTTTCAGTCAAAGCAAAAAGCCTAAAATAGAAGAAATACTGGAGTAGTAATAAAAGTTGGAGAAAAAATAAACAAATAAAAAGCCGCCTTTTTTTCTTTTCCTTTCTTCTTTCATTTCATTCACCTTTTCCTAATTCAACTTGTACTGCTTTCTTCATTTTTCTTCCTAATTTTTCTCCAAGAGATTTCGTACAGAGAGAAAAAAACATGAATGGAGTCGCTCCGCCGAGGAGTTCGGGTTCCGATGGTGGCCCCGTCGAAAGTACGACGGTTCTCCGGGCTTATCAGACCTGGAAAGGCAGCAACGTAATCACTCTATCATTTTCCTCAGCTCCTCGTACTTTAAGCATATTTTAGGTTTTATAATGTTTATTTAGTATGATGTTGTATTTTTCTGCCTAAACTTTTCTCTATTTTCTGTAGGAGTTTGATTGATTGGAATCGATTTATTATTTTGATCTTGAACTGCTTGAGATAATTGAAATCTACTATACTATTAATTTCATTATTGCCTCCTTTTCAGATTATTTGAACTTTTGGCTGTTGAATTAGTCATTCATAGTCGATATTTTGGATTTAGTTTTGTCATACGTAGTAGATTTTAGCTTTTGGAAAAAAGTTTGGTGCCGTTTGGATCAGAGATAAGAGTCTGTGAGTGAATTGAGAAATGGAAATAAGAAACATAAAAATGGAATGCTAATTATATTATGCACTCAGAATCATTATAAGATGGGAAAGTTATCTTGCTCGGTTGTGCATTAATAGAGAAAAGGGTCGGAAATTATTGAATGATAAAGGATTCGGTGTAGGTAATTTTTCAGTATCTGGTTGAGGTTGCACCCAAAGATGTGGCGTAATGGTCAATGGAGTGGGATGAGAACCTAGGGAGACTACGGTTCAAATTCCAGTAGAGACAAAAACATCAGGTGATCATTCTCGTTCTGCTAGTGAAGGTATCAAGTGCTTAATGGAATAGTTGAAGTGCGCATAAGTTATACTTGAATAACACTTACAGAAAATAGTACTACTACAATTTGAGGTTTCGGAGCTGGAGAAATCACAATTGAGGAAAGAAAAGTCGTAAGAATTGCTCCAATAACCTTAGGTATCTCTATGAGGATGAGAAGTAAATACGATCATTCAGGGAAAGCGGAACTGCTTCAAAATTCTGTACTTTCCAACTCTCAAAATAAAAAAGAAACACAAAGGTAGTATTTATAGAACCCGAATTCCTTTCCTCATCCAGAATCTACTTACCTTGAGGATCCAGAACTATAAGCTACCTCAACTTATAAAAGGAAATAAAAAGGGGAAAAGAACATAATCTCCCAAACTTAGCAAAGAAGGAAATAAAAGGAAAAAGAACCATAAGCTACCCACAAAATGGTGTTATACAATCTATTTCCAGAATATCTTGCAAAAATGTGACAAATCGGATTAAAACAGTAATATACAAATACCTTAAGTCGAAACTCTAGATAAAACCATTAGATCAGAAAGAAAGACAAAGAAAAAGAAACACTTATATACTAATTAAGACCGTAAAAAAGCATGAAATGACTCAATATTCTGGTTGCTGTTATATTGAACCAATCATCACAATTCAATTTATCTTAGTTTTCTTTCTCTTGTGTTTCTCACGGGCTTAATTGTGTGTGATGAGATTGTGATGTATTGCTACAAAAGAACTTTACTCTATGCCTTTTGCCATAAAGAGCAGCAAGTATTCCTGGTGTGTTCTCCCAATCAGCTATATTGTTGTTTGTTGTCAAAATTTTGACAGTTTTCTGTATTCCTGTTTGTCTTACATAGCATATCTCACGATTTTGCTACTCTTTCTCACTTTCAAGTATTCCCTCTTGATTGTGCAGAAATTTTGTCTTCAAGGAAGGTTTGTATTTGGGCCTGACGTGAGGTCGCTCTTTATGACTATCTTCCTTATAGTTGCCCCAGTTGCTGTGTTTTGCGTCTTTGTTGCAAGGAAAATTGTGGATGACTTTGCTGGTCAATGGGGGTGGTCTATCATGGTCGTAGCGGTCATTTTTACACTATATGTAAGTTCTTATATTCTGTTTCCTCTGAAAACATGACTCCAAAATCTTTATATACCTGTAATATTTTATGGTTTTACGTTAGCCATCTTAGTTGGTGGGAATTAATGCAAGCGTTCTGCCTTTTGTCCATTTTCAGATAATGGTTTTTGCCACTAGTTTCATTTACTTTAGCTGTTTCTTTTCCTGCTTTGCATTTGCATTTGCATTTAATTGCGCATAGGATTTTAAATTAAGTCCAGTGATTCATGAGTGATAACAAGTTTAGTTTGCACAATAACTGTAAATGTTGACAATGTGTCAAAAAGACTGTGTTATGATTCCCTACTTGTGATCTAAATGCAAGAGATCTTCTGCCATTGCTTAACTTTGTAGCTTGATTACTATTACAGTTCATCAAAAGTGAAACTGACAGGGAGTTGGTTTCTTTGACCAGCCTAATCTCTTTAGCTTCTAAAACTGGAGCATGCTTAATGACTTATTTCTCAAAAAGACTACATGCTAGTTCCAGTCTGTTTAGGTTCCTTTGGCGATTGGATTAGTCTGGCAATCTATTGCTCAACCAACCTAAAAGCCTTTTCTAGCTACTCCATTAGTGCATGAGTTCTTTTTAACAGGAATTCTCCTTGTAAAACCACATCTTTTTCTAGTTGTATTAATTCTTTTTAATGTAGGCAATACGGATTGAGTGCATACTTATAATAAATATGGATTGCGTGGATAATTTTGTCAAAATATAAAATGGTCAGTCATGCTTGGTTAGACAAGAGGCTGGAGGTATTTTGGATAGACAATGCAGATTATATTTTGAAGTGGATTCAAGTCAGTCCCATCTTCTGCCATTTTCTCCAGTTGAACAAAATGAATTGCTGCAATTAAATGGGGATGACTATTGTTTCATAAATTACTGGACACCTATGTAGTCTGGATCATTTATCTTTTTTGATAAAGTAGTCTGGATCATCAACATTTTAAAATCTACTGAGCAAAGAAGGGGCACTAACTAATGCCAATAACAAGGAAACATGCTGCTGTCTATTTAAGAAAAAGTGGAAGGTTGGGGCGGAGTGCTGGCCCGTAAAGAACTCTCATGTTCAGAGAATGAAGGTTGCGGAGATGAGGATGCTCATGTGGATGTGTGGGCTCACCAGGTTAGATAAGATTAAGAATGAAGTTATTCGAGAGAAGGTGGGGGTGGCCCCGGTGGATGAATTATGCGAAAAGCGAGGCTGAGGTGGTTCGGGCATGTGCGGAGGAGAAGTCCTGATGCCCCGGTGAGGAGTTGTGAGCGGCTGGCGATTGTCGGTGTTCTGCGAGGCAGAGGGAGGCCTAAGAAGTATTGGGGAGAGGTGATTAGGCATGACATGGCTAGAATGCGGGTTTCCGAGGACATGACCGTTGATAGGAAAGTCTGGAGGTCTAGTATCGGGGTTGTAGGATAAGGGCTCCTAGAGTCTTTCGTACTCCTCACCCGGGGTTGGGTGAGGCTTGGCAGGGCTATCCATAGATGATTTGTGTTTTGGCTTGTGTCTCCCTTATGGTAGTTATTTATGGTAGTTACTGCATTATATTATTGCATGCTATTTTATTTATGTTTCTTATGTTTAGATAATTATTTATGCTATTTCTGCTGGAGGTACTAATGCTCTTTTGTTTTTGTTTTTGTTTTCCCTTTCCTTCACTGAGCCAGGGGTCGATTGGAAACAGCCTATCTGCCCTTTCGGGTAGGGGTAAGGCTCGTCTACATATTACCCTCCCCAGACCCCACTTTGTGGGACTATATTGGGTAGTTGTTGTTGTTGTTGTTGTCTTATTGATTGGCTATAAGGAATATATTAGAGTTCTGCAAAGAATGGAGATATCTAACCACAACATACAGGTGATAGTGATGAAAATCCGGGGACCACAAACATCTGATGTTGTGTGGTTTCGTGATGGAAGTTTCGATGTGTCTTATTGTTTACTGCACTAGGGATTTTCTTTTGCAATTTTATGATCATTTCCTGTTGTCATATGAACGTGGATGGCCTGTTTTCTTTTTTTTTTTCCTCCAGAGTATCAGGTTGGAGTAGATGAACTTCTGAATTCTTATTACGAAAATGATTTCTGATGTTTCTTGCTAATTTCTGTAACAGAAAGGAACAACTAAATGGTTGTCTCCTGAACTGTTCTATTAATTTATTCTATGACCAAGAGGGAATATGGATTCATGAGTCAAAGTAGAATGTAATATAGTTTTTTTTTCCCTAAAGGTCTTAGTCCTTCTTCTACTAACATCTGGAAGAGATCCTGGTATAATTCCTCGCAATCCTCATCCTCCGGAGCCAGAAAACTTTGAAGGAAGTGCCCAAGCTGGACCTGGTCAAACTCCACAATTACGTTTGCCCCGCATCAAGGAAGTGAATGTCAATGGAATAACTGTCAAAGTTAAATATTGTGATACCTGCATGCTGTATAGGCCTCCACGCTGTTCTCACTGTTCAATTTGCAATAACTGTGTGGAACGTTTTGACCATCACTGCCCCTGGGTAGGGCAATGTATTGGATTGGTGAGCACTTTTATCCTTGTCACTTTTCTTTTGGTCCCTACAATATGTTCATTCTTTTCCAGTTTTATTTTCCTCTTGAAAAGTATAACTGTTGAATTGCATGGATGACTGTTATTGTTGTATTTACAAAAAAAATGTATTTGATATTTTTCTTTTCCAGCAAGCCTTACAATGATCAAGTGTATTAACTTAGAACTGGTTATCTGCTATATATTTGAGATTACAGAATGAGTAAATCAGGTGGGGATGGCTCCTCTTGTTTCTATTCGTTGTTTTAACAAAATTTCTTATGTAAAACGTTTTCTGATTGCAATGTTTCTGTACATCTTCTCTTCACTTAATCCAGTTTGCGCATCTTGGTTGTCTCCCTTGCTGTGATAAGGACATCTTGTCTTAAAGTTGTGGAAATAAATTGTTAGAATTTGTTTTTACAGATTACGCTGGAAACCGTTTTGCTAGTGTGACAGCAAAGATTCTGCTTTTCTTAGTGCCTTGGTAGCGGGAGCTCGCGCATAGCGGGAGCTTAGTGCACCGGGCTGCCCTTTTTAGTGCCTTCATAGAAAATTTCTCACTTTAATGCTTTAGCTTCAAATTTGAACAATGTTCTGTTTGGTGGTGCAGAGGAATTACCGTTTCTTCTTCATGTTTGTCTTCTCAACAACTCTTCTTTGCTTATACGTTCATGGCTTCTGCTGGGTCTATATTAGAAGGATCATGGACGGGGAGCAGACCACAGTCTGGAAAGCAATGGCCAAGACTCCTGCCTCTATTGTGTTAATCATTTATACATTCATATCAGTCTGGTTTGTTGGTGGCCTGACTGTCTTCCATCTTTATCTTATCGGCACAAACCAGGTAATATATTCTTCTTCACAGCTAGGGCATTTCAGATGTTTTCCCTTTTTCTTTTTTTTTCGTATCCAAAGAATTTTCCTGCTTCAGTTCTCTAAATGATTCGAACTCGTGAAGGCCTTCAATTTCTTGGATTAAAGTACTTGTTTTTGATACTTGACTCTTCTATGTGCTTGCAGTCGACATATGAGAACTTTAGATATCGATATGATCGGCGGATCAATCCCTTTGACAAAGGTGTACTCCGTAACTTCATAGAGATATTCTGCACCAGTATTCCTCCATCCATGAATAGATTTAGGGCCAAAGTACAGAAAGAGCCCGAGATACCAGCTCGTGAAGTGGCTGGTGGTTTTGTTAGTCCGAACTTGGAGAAAACTATGAGCGACTTAGAAATGGGAAGGAAACCAGCTTGGCGTGAGATGGCTAGAGGAAGGGGTGATTTTGAAGGACAGCCTAGAAATGATAGTCAGTTAGCTAAGGATGTAGAACTCTCGGCTGCATCTCCAGAGCTGAGCAACTCCATATTGACTGAGGGGCGTAGCATCCTACATCCCAGACGCTCTAGTTGGGGAAGAAGAAGTGGAACTTTGAACGTACCACCTGATGTAATTGCCATGGCATCTGAATTTGGAGAGTCTAATCGGACTACTGTCAGTGATAGTGCTTACCGGAGTGACTACCAGCAATAGTAGCTGATCTGGTTGCTGTTTAAATTATTGTAGAAGAACTGACAAATAGAGATCTTAAGCCAGAGGATGATAGAATCAATGGATGGGATCTGATTATCCTTGAGGCGTGCTGTTGTGTGTATAATTCTTTTTTTTCTTTTTCTTTTTGATAGTTCTTTGATGTGTGTTTAATCTTTTTGCGATAAGGTTGAAAAATGTACTTAATCTGCAAAGAGAGCCCCCCCCCCCCCCCCCCCCCAAAAAAAAAAATGATATGTCCTACCAGCAATGGCTTCCCACTCATATATGATAGTAGTGGATATGCCTGGGCTAAGTCCAGGACCAATGGCTATTTAATATTATTATTCAACTCTGCATTTAAATTCTTGATGTTGATTTTATGTATGGACGTCTGGTGATAGTTATGCCTTTCAGGGCTATTTACAACATGCTGACCATTCTTTTATATAAATAAGAACTAAATACGTGAGAAATTTGTATCTATATGTATGCTTAATTGTTTCTCTGCCTATTTCAATGATAATACCGTCTTGTTACCATTTAAAAACCTTTGAAGTTGGCTATATTCATCCAGTTGTATTTGTAGGAGGCTACTTAAGTGATGAAAATAAATTCCATTGTACGTTTAGTTCTCGGGAGCTTTGGACCGTGGGAAGTAAAGTGAATAAAATGTTCTGCTATAACCACATGTAGAGGTATATATAGGTAGGGTTTGTTCGGATTTTGCAATTATCAGATCAAGCCAGTTGTGTCAGCATATTAAATCTAAAATCAAACTAAACCAACAAAATTTGAATTTTTCAATCTCGATTTTCTCAGTTTTCGGATTATTCGGGTTTTTTTGGAATTTTTTTCAGGTAAAATATTCGTAGCACAAAATATATAGCTTGGATAAAAAATATTTCTTTAATCCTAGTAAGATACAACTATATAAGGTATTTTTCAAGAAAATAATACAAAATATGAGATGTATCATGGACTTATCCTAAAATATTCATCAATAAAGACAATAAAATTATGTAATATTAATATTGCTAATTAATAATTCACAATAAAAATAAATATTACCTAAAGGTACTAAGTCATGCAAAAATAAAGATTAATAAGGGAGTATTAATTACATGACTAAATTGCTAAAGAAAAAAAATAAAATAGGTTATGCATTTTAATTAAAATTATTGCAAAATATAAAAATAGATATTCAATACATTGACGTTCGAGTTGAATGTCTTTTGTTAGCATTAATATTGATTTGATTTTGGTTTGGGCTTTTCTTATCATTATTTAAGTTACTAATATTAATGGCTATTAAGACAAGAGGGGTTGCTCTGATGGTAAACAACCCCCACTTCCAACCGACAGGTTGTGAGTTCGAGTCTCCCCAAGAGCAAGGTGGAAAGTTCTTGGAGGGAAGGATGCCGGGGGTCTATTTGGAAACAGCCTCTCTATCCAAGGGTAGGGGTAAGGTCTGCTTACATACTACCCTCCCCAGACCCCACTAAGTGGGATTATACTGGTTGTTGTTTTTAATATTAATGGCTATAAAACTTATTGGAACATTCAAAAATTCTAAGTCCAATCTTGAAACAATACCTTACTAGATAAAATAATGAAAATATTTAAGAAATATTTATAAATTACATGACAAATAAGTATATTTATATATTAATATATCTAAAAAAAATTATATATGAAGTGTCGGGTTAGTTTGGTTTCAGTTTGACTTTCTTTAGTTAAAATCAAACCAAATCAATTATAGTCAGATATTGTTTTCCAACACTAAACCAAATCAACCCAGACCATAGTTGAGTTTTTTTTTCGGTTTGACTCAGATTATCGGATTTGTGCGATTTATCGGTTTCGATTGTACACCCCTAACGACATGTATAGAAATGGAAAATACTAAATAAAAATAGTGGAATGGTTAGAAAAAAAACAACTATCAATATGTTCAATGAAGCTGATACTTTGAAGAAGAAAACGATATTTGAATTTTTTTGTACTGTTCTAACAATCTGTCGAAATTTGCTAAACAATTGGCCAAAGTTGTGATACAATTTGTATCAGAGCTATAACCCGCTAGGACTCGTGGCAATGCTCATTTACCAAAACTTTTGGGATCCTGTTCAAAATTCTGTCATGTAAGTTATTTTAGCAATTCTAATTTTAACTGCGTAAAAATTTAAACAATGACACAAAAAATAGTATTTTTGTGCAAATAACTCAGATAATGCTATATAATTTGTTTAAATTTTGCATCTTCTATTCATAATATAAACTTTTCGATCCCTCTAGTTTGTAACCTTTTCACATAACCATCTTAAGACAACCTATAGTATATTGATACAATTTCTAAAATACTAAACTTAAATTTGCCATATATTTTATTACGGATGCATATGTTGAGTTGTCCCACATCGGAGGGATTTGAGGTCCTTGGTCTCCTTATATGGCTTGGGCAATCCTCACCTCATAAGCTAGCTTTTGGGGTTGAGTTAGGCCCAATGTCCATTCTTTTCATGGTATCAGAGCCAGGCCCGTCCCAATTATTGTTACCGATGTTGGGCCCCCATTTATGTTGTCCACGCTCTGATATGAGGTCCTTGGTCTCCTTATATGGCTTGGGCAATCCTCACCTCATAAGCTAGCTTTTGGGGTTGAGTTAGGCCCAATGTCCATTCTTTTCAGCATACAAAAGCGCAAAGCTATTTAGACACTTTCATTACTCCTAATAACTACATAGAAATATAACAATACTGGACATAAGCTACTGAAAGAGAGTGAAACATTGAAATAAGGCAAAAGTGAACAGAAGCTATCCAGAGAGACAAAAGTATTTACGTATTTATAAAAAAACAACAAATAGAAAATTCAGTGGCCCATAATAATTTTACATAAACTGAATATCTATGGTCCATTCCAGCTAATTTTTCTCAATATGCACGCTCTTCTTTGATTGACAAAGTTGTATCCTAGAGAAAATAGTTTTGCAAGGATGAAAATGAATCACAACAACGACAGAGAATATTCTAAGGCAAGTATAACTATTTGTGGTCTAGTAGTCGATGAAGTGTTGAAAATCATGGCGTCTCAAGTTTAAATATTATTGGAAGCAAAATTTTAGGTTATTTCTCCTTATATGTCCAAGTTTTGGTAGGCAAAGATACCTTTTTCTGTTGCCGGTGAAAGGTAGCTGATATAGCTGTAGAATTAGTCGAGGTGCGATCAAACTACCCTAAATACCACAGTTATTAAAAAAAAAAAGCAGCTCAAGCATCATCTTGAACACATTGGATTACCATTTAAAGCTCTAAAAAGAATCTCAAAGCGAGAGAAAAAACAGATAGAAATAAATTCATAGTTAGCTTCTACCAGAAAAATGAAAATAACAAAGAGGGTATCTGTTTAACCATTATAAGCAAAATCAAGAGCAGATTCAAATCCATAATACTATAAAAATTTGTCAATATTAGTTTCCTACTTTTATTTTTTATTTTATTTAAACCATTACCCTCCGGAATTGTACCTTTGGTTATAGTGGGTTGGCTAGATCCCTACCATATCAATATATATATATACCAAAAAAGTACAAGGTCATTGAGGATATGGACCTTACCTCCGACGCAAAGATTGACTAGTTCAATCTTTAAAAAGGAAGAGATATATTTATATTTGTACTCTTTCATTGCACAAGCTTATAAAAGTCAACTAATAAAAATATTTAAAAGGGATCCTAATGGTATTTTTGAGCTATAAAAATGGTGCTTCTGAACAATGACATTTTTAAATAATTTGGCGATCTTTCAGCCAAGCAAATATAAATAAGGTGGCGATCTTTCAGCCATGCAATCGTAAATAAAGTGGCGATCGTTCAGCCATGAAAAATGTAAAAGATATAATGGTGATCTTTCAGCGTGCAAATGTATAAATGAAGTGGCGATCTTTCAATCGTGCAAATGTAAAAATGAAGTGGCAATCTTTCAGCCATGCTAATGTAAAAATGAAGTGGCGATCTTTCAGCCATATAGATGTAAATGAAGTGGCGATCTTCTAGTAAGGCAAAATGCAGATGGAGACAACATTTAGTCTCGGAAGACAGAACAGTAGCTTTATGCAATGCAAAAAATGTAGATGGAAATAGTATATAGTCTCGGAAGGCAGAATGGTAGCCTTATGCAATGCAGAAAATGCAGATGGAGACAGTGTTTAGTCTCAGAAGGCAAAATGGTAGCCTTATACAATGCAGAAAATGTAGATGGAGACAGTGTTTAGTCTCAGAAGGTAGAATGGTAGCCTTATAGAACGCAAAAAATGCAGATGGAGACAATGTTTAGTCTCGGAAGGCAGAATAGTAGCCTTATGTACTGCAGAAAATGCCAATAGAGATGGTGGTTAGTCTCGAAAGGCAGAATGGTAACCTTATGCAATGCAGAAATAAAGTAAAGTCGCAGATGGTAGTAGAGTTTCTTAGCTGATAGCAAGTTTGGATCGCTGGGGATATTGTGATATAGAGAATATTACTTGCGTGCTGGGCTTACCAATCGGTGAGTGCAACAATCCTGAGAGTTGAATTCATGAATCGATGTGTAATCCAAATGCATGTATCCAAAGAAAAATCATGAATTTTGTATAAGGGAGGTTAGTTCGTGTCTCTGTCGGCCTTGCTTAACATGTTTGGCTTTAATCTAGTGATACGACATGCATTATTGGGGTAGTGTTGCTGAATAAGCGATTTCATTAATAAACATGCATGAGTTTATAAAAGTACGACACAAGTATAAATTAAAGAAATAGTTTTTAGATAAACCGACGACTGTGATGTGGTTCGAGACATTGCAACCTCTCTAATTTCAGAATTTTAAGGGTCCTCCTCAAAATTCTGCCCCTGTTTTTAATTGCGGGGGAAATGAAAATTTTATTGAATTATGACTGAACCCGTAAGGCTGCCTGTGTATCCCCTCTTAAATGGGAATTGGGTCAGATTTAGTTCAAATTACATCATAAGATTACACATAGTAACGCTTGACTTCATCTGAATTGATTGGTTTGGCCAAGCTTCTCCGTCCATTTCTGCAAGTATAAAGGCTCATTCTGCCAGAACTCCGTGAATAATGTATGGACCTTGCCAGTTGAGTGAGAATTTCCCTTTGGCTTCATCCTGATGCAGAAAAATTTTCTTTAACATCAGCTGCTCCGATGTGAACTGTCTCGGCTTGACTCTCTTGTTGAAGGCTCTGGACATTCTATTCTGATAAAGCTGGTCGTGTCAAACTGCATTCATTCTTTTCCATCTATAAGATCTAACTACTCGTAGCGACTTTTCACCCATTCTGCATCGTTGAGCTCAGCTTCATGTATGATCCTTAAGGAAGGAATTTCTACTTCGGTGGGAATGACAGCTTCTTTTCCATAAACTAGCATATAAGGGTTGCCCCAGTTGATGTGCTGACTTTAGTGCGATATCCCAAGAGAGTGATTGATAGTTTTTTGTTCCATTGCTTATGCTTCTCTATCATTTTTCTTAATATCTTCTTAATGTTTTTGTTGGTTGCTTCTATGGCTCCATTCATTTGAGGCTTGTAAGCTGTGGAATTCTTGTGTTTGATCTTAAAGGTTTCACACATTGCTTTCATTAAGTCACTGTTGAGGTTGGAGCCATTAGTAGTAATGATTGACTCTGGAATTCTGAATCGGTAGGCGATACGGTCACGAACAAAATCTGCCACGTCTTTTTTAGCCACTACTTTGTAAGATGCTGCTTCGGCCTATTTGGTGAAATAGTCAATTGCTACTAGGATGAACCTATGCCCGTTGGAAGAAGCCGGCTCGATTGGACCAATAACATCCACCCCCAAGCGGCGAAAGACCATAGTGAGCTTGTTGCATTAAGCTCATTTGGTAGCACCTTTATCATATCTGCATATGTATAGCAGTGGTGGCATTTTTGGATATATTGGGTGCAGTTCATTTGCATAATCATCCAAAAGTAACCAGCTCGGAGTATCTTTTTGGCTAAGGCAAACCGTTCTTATGTTGACCACAGTTCCCAGCATGGATTTCTTCTAGAAACTTAGATGCTTCTTTTGCATCGACACACCTTAATAATCTCAAATCCAGAGTCCTCCTATAGAGGATTCCTCTACTGTGGAAGAAATTATTGGACAGCCTCTGAAGTGTGCACTTTTGAGTATGATTGGCCAGTTCTGGGTATTCTCCTCTAGTCAAATATTCCTTTATATCATGAAACCCGGGTTTTCCATATGCTTATTCTTCAACATGGGCACAGTAAGCTGGTTGATCGTGGATCTTGACTGACTGGGATCAATGAAGTTTTTATCCAGATGTTGTATCATGGATGACAGGGTAGCCAATGCATCGGCAAACTCATTCTAGAATCTGGGAACATGCTGGAATTCTGTTTTTGTGAACCTCTTTCTCAGCTCCCGTGCGTGATGCAAATATGGGAGTATTTTAGAGTTCTTGGTTGCCCATTCTCCTCGTACCTGATGTATAAGCAAATATGAATCTCCGATCATTAGCAGCTCTTGAATGTTCATGTCAATGGCCATCTTGAGTCCTAAGATGTAGGCTTTGTACTCGTCCATATTGTTAATGCAAGGAAACTTGAGTTTGGCAGAAACTGGATAATGCTAACCGGTTTCTGATACTAGAACTGCTCCTATGCCAACTCTTTTGAAATTTGCTTCTCCGTCGAAAAACACTCTCCAACCATCATAGGATTCTGCAATGTCTTCTCCTATGAATGATACCTATTCATCAGGAAAATACGTCTTTAGAGGTTCGTATTCTTCTTCTACGGGGTTTTCAGCAAGGTGATCTGCTAGTGCCTATCCTTTTATTACTTTCTGAGTTATGTTGACAGTTCGATTCACTCAATAGGATTTGACATTTGGCTAGCTTGCTTGTGGGCATGGTCTTCTAAAAGATATATTTCAAAGGATCCATTCTCGATATGAGATATGTGGTGTAGGCACAGAAGTAGTGCCTCAGCTTCTGGGCCACCCATGTTAGAGAACAACAGGTGCATTCTAATAGAGAATACGAGACCTCATACAGAGTAAATTTTTTGCTAAGGTAGTAAATGGATTTCTCTTTCTTCCCCATTTCATCATGCTGCCCCAGGACACAACCAAATGCGCCAGCTAATACCACAATATAGAGTAGCAAAGACCTACCTGGCTCAGGCGGGACTAAAAGTGGTGGCGTTGATAGGTATTCCTTGACCCTGTCGAAGGCTTTGTGGCGTTCATCAGTCCACTTGGTGGTGACATCCTTTTTCAACATCTTGAAGATCGTCTCATAAATGATCATGGACTGTGCTATGAATTGGCTGATGTAGTTGAGTCTCCCTAAGAAACTCATCACGTCCTTCTTGTTCTTTGGGGGTGGAAGTTCCTTAATGGCCTTGATCTTTGATAGATCCAGTTCTATTCCTCGGCGACTCACAATAAACCCAAGTAACTTTCCAGCAGGAACCCCAAATGCACACTTCGCGGTATTCATCATTAGATTGTATCTCCGTAGTCTATTAAAGAATTTCCTCAAATCTTCCATATGATTAGTGGCCTTCTTTGACTTAATGATGATGTCGTCTACGTACACCTCGATCTCCTTGTGTATCATATCATGAAAAATGGTGGTCATAGCCCTCATGTAGGTAGCCCATGCATTCTTTAACCCAAACGGCATCATCTTATAGAAATACACTCTCCACGGCATAATGAAAGCCATTTTCTCAACATCTTCTTGGTCCATCCATATATGGTGATAGCCAACGAAACAGTCTACAAATGATTGCAGTTCATGCTTAGAGCAATTGCCGATTAGAATGTGTATGTTCGGCAAGGGGAAGTCATCTTTCGGACTATCTCGGTTGAGATCCCAGTAATCAACACAGACTCTTACCTTCCCGTCCTTCTTTGGCACTGGCACAATGTTAGCTAACCACGTCGAATATTCAATTACCCTGAGAACTTTAGCTTTGACCTTCTTGGTGACTTCTTCCTTGATTTTCAAACTCATATCTTGCTTGAACTTTCTGAGCTTCTATTTTACCGGCGGACATGTTGGATCAGTTGGCAGTTTGTATGCCATAATAGATGCACTCAGACTAGTCATGTCATCATACAACCAGGCAAATATGTCCTCATATTCTTTTAGAAACTCTAGGTATTCCTTCTTTTATAACGGTGATAAGTGAATGTTGATTTGTGTTTCTTTGACTTCTCTTCATCACCAACGTTAACAATCTTTGTATTGTCCAGGTTGGACTTAGGTCTGTTTTCAAAATTCTCGAATTCTTTAACAATCTCCTCCGGTATATCATCTTCCTCTGAGTCTATGTCTGTTTGTTGTGTTATCTCATTGCATGTCACAATCATTAATTTATCAAGATAAATAATAGTGCTGTTGTATAAGTAAAGTAATGAGAGAAAATAATAAGAGTAGGATTTATAAGGAAATCGAAATGCTTTGATAAATTTCATAATTGTTTTGAACATTGAAGATCTTATTGCAAAAATTGAAATACGAAAGGAATGTCAACTAGTAAAATAAAAGATAGTGCATGATGTTTGTTCAGATTTGCTACCCCGAGGCTCGTCGGGCTCTGGTGATTTTGACAGTCCAATTATTGAGGCATGCTCCTCGGCTTATGGTTTGTACAGAAGGGCCTTCCTCTCCCTCTTCCTCAAAAATGACATAATAATTCACATCATCATCTTCTAGGAACAAATTCCTCAGTATTGCCAGTGCTTTCTCTTCTTCTAACCCATAGATAACTTTGGCCGGTTGGAAAGTCTACTCCAAGCATGGTATTGGCTGCTCTAATAGGTAGTAAGGATTGTGCCATGGTGGAGACCAGTGGTTGAACTCCTACCAAGTATACTCATACCCCAATCCAAAGGTGGTGCCATGTTTCTTGAGCTTGATGGGCTTAACAACCCCTTGGAGGTTCTTGCCAAGTCATTTGCTAGGTTCTTATCTGCTCCAGTTCATTATGCTTTCGATTTTGTTGTCCCCATTTGTCTTTATCAACGTCGTTGACCCGCTCGATGTGGTGATAAGTTTTCCTACCTATGCTTATTTTGCCTCCTATTGTTGGGATGGTCTAGCGACTGTATATAGGATTGCTACCGTTGCTGTGAATGATCATCTCTTGGTGATTCAACTCAAACTTTACTGCCTGATGTAGTGTTGATGCTACGCCCAAGCAGCATAAACCTATAGTTTTCCCAACAATAGATTGTAAGATGACGACACGTCTATTACTTGAAATCAACATCAAACCAAGCAGGAACCATTTCCAAATTCAGGCTAATTTCCCCAATGATAGACCTTTGGGAACCATCGAAATCTTTGACGTTGATGGACCCATCTTTGATCTCGTGCAGTTTCTTTCCTAATGTTCTGAGTGTTATCGGCGGACAAATTTTGAGGTAGAACCCTCCATCAATCAGGATTCTGGTGATAAAACAATCTTTGTATTGCACGGTGATGTGCAACGCTTTTTTGTGACTCAACCCCTCTGGTGGTATCTCATCTTCATAAAAAGTGATCTTGTGACTTTCCAATACCTGTCCTACCATGTTTGCCATATCTCTTTCGGTGATATTGCTTGGTACATATGCCTCACTCAGCACCATTAACAGGGCATTCTTGTGTGCACCGAAATTCTGTAGAGGATAGAAATTCATGCTGGTAATTTGTTCAGCTAATCAACGACTGAGTATTCTTTGGCTTGTATCTTTCTCCAGAGATTGTCGGGCCCAGTTTCGGTGATGGTTGGCCAAATAGAGTCCTGCTTTCTTGACTCAACCAAATGTTTCAGAGTATAAACCCTATCGGTCCTTGTCATACCATGTGTAGCAACATTGCCACTGGAATTTGCGTGGCTATATTTACTCCAAATGGAGCATGCCCCTTAGGCGGTAAAACTGCCACTTCAAAGGGTATAGGTGCATTTGCTGGTGATACAAATTCAACCTCAATAGGCGCTGGAGTCTTTGTAGAGGATGGTAATTCAAACTCAAGTGGCATGGACATGTTTACCTCGGCGTCCTCATAGGGTTGAATCTGGACTACAATCAGATTAATGGTGACTATTATCTTGTTTGGATCATCACTGTTTATGAGCAAAGCAATCGATCTCTTGGGGTCCCAATCATCCTCTATTTCAATCATGTGAATGCCTCCACCCTTGTCATATGGCAGAGGGTTACTCTGGACATTTAGAGCAGGCTCCTTTGCCATAATAATCTTGTTATCAATCAAAGTCTCGATCTTATCTTTCAGATAGCGGCATCCATCAATGGTGTGTCCTTTCATGCTAGAATGGTACGCATATGACTTATTTGGATTAACCCACTGAGAAGGGTTCTCAAGATCAGGAGGGATAGGGGTGACATAACCAGCAGTTTTGACTCTTTCATACAACTGGTCGATAGGTTCAGCAATGGCCGTGTACTGTTTTGGGGGTCTTCGGTCAAAGTTTGGTCGGGGTCTAAGGAAGTTTTGGCGTGGAGGATGGGATTAGTAGTGGGATGGTTGAGTGTTGTAGGCTTGGTAAACATGTGCTAGTTAAGAGTATTTGGGTAAAGTGGGCTGATATACGAGAGGTGATTGGTAAGTGAGTGGTGGTGTTTGGTAAGAGGGTGAGGGTGTGTGGTAGTTTAAGGCAGGCTGATATGTGATTGGAGGTATTGGGTATCTTTGGAATTTGATGGGAGATTTGGTTCTCTATGCTACCATTATGGCTCTTACGTCCCTTTTCTTGGACACACCGCGAAACATACAATCAGGCCTATCAACATACAAATTCTAGCCATCCCCAGGAATTTATTACAAATTATTACAGCCCAAAACAAAGTAAAAGAATACATTAGAAATTGAATGTACAACCAATGAGAGCCTGATTCAGACTTCATGCCTAAAATATGAGGTAAAAAAACTCCAAGAGATCATGATCCAAATTCTTTCTCTCATTTGGATGTGTCAAAGTTCCTTAAGAGACTCAAAGGGAACTCCGGGCAATGCTCACACCCAAATACATTATCATATTAGGACAGGTGCAGTGCGGAAAAGCCAGCCCTCAAGTGTCCAAGTTCAGATGGAACTCAAGGTCCCAAGGCAAGGCTCATAAGAGGGGGGTAGAACTTAGAGACTAAGAGAGAGTGCAAGTGCAGAAATATAATTTTAAGAGGGGAAAGGGGGAAAGGAGAGGGAGATAGGCACACATAAGGGGATCATGGGGGATAGGGAAATTGAGAGAGCAACGGCAGGCTGTGGGCATGCCCAGTAATGGAGAATTCTAGCACACCCATAAGCCTGTTAGAAAACACTATTAGAGGCTAGGATCCCAAGGGATTAGGTTTAGTTCATGGATAATAATATGAATGTTGCCATGCCTTAAGCCATAGCTCAAACGTGAAAACTATTTAAGGGAAGAAATCAAATAGACATCTTGTACAAAGAATACAGTTAGGGTTAAATACATAAAAGTTACTTAAGGGCAGAATTTTAAAATACACAGTTGCATAAATAAGGAAAGAAAAAGCAATTAGTAGCTAGTAAATCAAGGATCAGAGCTTTTGTGATCATTGGTTCATGAATGAACCAAGTCAGAAAAGTAGGGAAATTCAAGTAACTTAAATCGAGTCATGAAGAAATTAGCAAATAAGGAAAGAAATCAATCAGACCTATACAGAAGGGAGTCTAAACTAATCATAAATCTGAAAGCCATTTTAGAGGAAAGTTCAGCACATATAAAGAACACATTATGTTAAGCTAAAAGAAGATATCGTGTCAATGCAAAATCAATAGATAATAGACTATAGGAGCATGGTAGTCCCATAGATCAGTAATGTATAAGAGAAGTAGAATCTAGTAGCATACAAAAGATCCAGTGTAAAAGATGAGAAAATCATATCTTCAAAGCTCATCACTGCAATAAAGGAGTTGAAGTCAGGAAGCCGACCCCAAGTTTTTTCTAATGGATCCGCAATTACATTAAAGTTTCCCCTACTAGCCACGAGAAGTTAATGCAAGTCGATAGGTCCTTCAATCATCGAGTACACTATCGACTTCCCACACTTATCATGACAACATCATGATCTTTGGCGCTTATGGGATAGGGGGCTATTATACACATGCACCACCAGTCTTTATAAGAACTTTGGGGCGAGGGCCAAGGTGAACCCAAATTAACGATGAGAGTCGGTCAAATCAGTAGCAAAGGCACCAGGACGGACGGTTGGTTGAACCGGGCGATAGCTTGGTGATCGATAATACCTCAAATTCCAAAAATGCTCCTCTAGTCCTGAGCTAAGTAAATAAGGTTGTGGGAAATTTTTTTCTTCTGGCCTTTAAGTGATAAGGGAGTCACTCTTGAATTCTCTCTCTTGGGTAGGTCAGTCTCGCTCTCTCTTGTCGGTAAGTATATCTGTTATGGAATTGATGTCGTGCCGTTCCAGTAGTGTTTGTTAATTTGTGGTTTTGAGGCCCTTTGAAAAGTTTAGTGGAAAATTTTGATTGCTTAAAGAGACAGAGGTTGAGACAACAAATTTCGAGACTCAATTGACAAACAAGTTCAGAACCTCTAAATAGTTAGGGTTTCTAAAATAAAACATCTTTAAAGATGAAGAACAAACATATCTCATAGCCAATGTTCTCAAACTTCGGATGAACCCCTAAATTTTAGGGTTTCACCATCAAGCAAGTGCCGAGATAAGAGGGAAAGTAATCAAGAAAGCAAAAGATACTAGTCGAAACATGTTCAAAGGTCTTACAAAGGAACTGGGACCTTCGACATGTTTTTTCAATAACAGAAACTCATGAGAAACGTAGTAAAATAGTAACTGCAACTCACAATAGAAGAACTGGTAGAAGAAACAAATAAGAACATGGTAGGGGAATCTTAACAAGAGCACAGTAGGAGAAATAAAATAGAAAAACATGGTAGAAGAGATTTAACAAGAAGATATAATAGAAAAACATGGTAGAAGAGATTTAACAAGAACACATTAGGAGAAAACATAGTAGAAGAACACATAAGTGAAGAAGAAAATCAAAAGAGAAACACACAAGAAAATCAGAAAAGTACAACTCAAAACCCTAAATAAGAAAATAAAGATTTTGAAAGTATAACTTTTGAAAAATTAACAGTAATCGTTTAGAAACTCAGGGAAAGAATAGACCTGGAACAGATCTAAAGAGATTAGAAAAAACTCAAAGCTAGGGTTTTCAGAGGAACCTAGAGGGTGAGAAAGGCTTGGATCTAAGCAGGAGGAGTTGAGGCCAGGCTCGAATAGACATGGCTTGCCGGAGCAAAGCCGAAGATGATCGTGGAACTTGAATTGATAAAATTCTGCAACCAACTCTTTATGGTCGAGTCATAAAGCTTCAATTAACCAAACGTGAGGAGCCATATGTGGCTTGATGGATGGTGAAACCACCATGGACTCAAGGTCAGAAGGTGGCCTGAGAAGATGAAGGGAACTCATCGGAGAGGAGGGAAGGGTGAAGGTTCTATAGAGAACCAAAGGTTCGAGAGATAGAGACGAGTGAGGCAAATGAGAGGTTTGGGGGGGGGGGTTCACTTAATTAGGTAAGCAGAGATCTAGATCGTTGATAAAAAAATGATCAACGGACAAGATTTGATTCAAGCTGGGTCGGGTAGATTTAGGATTGGGCTTGGGTTAAGTTTTAATTGATATGGGCTGGGCATTGGGTGTTAGATTTAGGCTACAATTTAAATGCAATTGAGCTATTATTTAAATAGCCAATTTTCCCTTTGAAAATTGTAAAATAGTAAATTAATTTCAAAAAAAATAAATTAGAAGAATCAAAATGATTTATAAAATATAATTGACAATTTAAAATACAGGACTTAAATTTTATGAATTTAAAATGTAATTGAATCTTAAAATGGCTAATATTTTTATTATATGCAATTTAGCTCAAAAAATACTAAATAAATTTGCAAAAATTACCTTAGATATATATTAATATAAATATAAAATTATAATAAATTAATTACTAAAATAATAATTTTGAAAATAATTATAGGGTTTTTAATGGATGAAAAAAGGAAATAAATTAGTTTAAAAACCTTTTAAATTATTGAAAAATAGTAAAACACTTGGGCGTACTTATATATGCGTATATATTCCATTCTTATATATAAAAATACAGGAAAAAATTGATACAGGAAAAAATTGGGTATCAACACTTCTGTCTTTACTCCTGAACAATATCAACAGAGCATAGAAGGACAAGACTTATCAAACAAATCAGCATCTGCTAGTATTCTAAGCAAAGTGAACACTTTTATGTCTCATTGTGTTAATAACAAGTGGATTGTTGACACTGGGGCATAAAATCCACATGACTTCAAGCCTAGACATGTTGCACACTCACAGGGCACTTCCAAACACAGAAGAAAATAAAGTACACTTACCTACTTGAAGTGTTGTATCAGTATCACAGACAGGAAATACTTCTATATTAAGTAATCAATAAATCTCTAATGTTCTCTACATTCTTGACTTTAAGTTCAACCTACTCTCAGTTTCAATACTCACTAAGGAACTAAAATGTGTGGTTGGGTTCTTCCCTGGCTTATGTATTCTTCAAGACCTCTTTAGTGGTCAAGTGAAGGGGATTGGTAGAGAGGAGCATGGATTGTACATACTATGTGGGAGTACTTCTATATCAGCCTCATCTCAGGCAACAAATAAGTGTGTCAATATAGCAAATGATGTTTTTAGTTCTACTTCATCTGTTTCTAGTACTCGTTCCAGGTCTAATGTGTCTATTTCTAGCATTTGAAGTTTATGGAATAAAAGTTTAGGACATGATACTATATACAAATAAAGAAGATATAGGTACTGAGTAAGCTGATAACAGGTAACTCTAATCAGGCCTGCACTATATGTCATGTTGCTAAACAAACCAAGATGCCTTTTCAGCTGAGTAATACTACAATATAGTCTGATTTTGAACTAGTTCATTGTGATATTTGGGGGCCATATAGAGTACCTACACATGATGGTAAAAGGTACTTTGTCACAATAATTGATGATATAGCAGATTTACTTAGATTTTTCTCTTAAAATCTAAGTCAAAAGCAATTATAGTCCTAAGAGATTTTCTTACTCAAGCAAACAATGTGTTTTCTACTGCTATTAAAATTCTAGGACTGATAATGGAAATGAATTTTTTTGTACTGAGTTCAAGCATTTATTGTCTAATCTTGGATTGTCCATCAGAGAGCATGTGCTTACACACCCCAGCAGAATGAGGAGGGAAAAAGAAAACATTGAACTATTGTGGAAATGGCTAGATCTTTCATATTTTAAGCAGATGTGCCTCTAAGATTCTGAGGAGAATACGTTTCTACAGTAGTGTATTTACTCAGTAAGATTACCTTCTAAGATAATTGGGTACAAATCACCTTTTGAGAAGCTATATTTACATTCATCTTTTTTATCTCATCTTAATGTATTTGGCTGTCTGTGTTATGCAACAACTCCTAAAGTATTGGAAAATTTTATATCTAGAGCAGTGCCTATTGTGCTCTTAGGTTACTCCTCTACTCAAAAGAGGTATATATGATATAACTTGCACTACAAAACTGTCATTGTCAATAGAAATGTTTTGTTCCATGAAACCGTATTTCTTTCAAGCATGCTATAGGTTTGGGAACTCTAGTTTTCCCTGTCTTGGATCTGTTATCTCTTGAGTTGAATGTTGTAACTCTTATCTCCTCTTCAGAATCTACAGTAGAAGACTTAACTGAGCCTATTGAAGATCAGATATCATACGAGTCCCCTGTAGAAATTCCTTCCTTCACTGCGACACAACTGCCTCTGAACCTATCATTCCTGCTGTGCATAACTATCTGTATAATGTTAATGCTGAAACATCTACAATTTAATCACACCCTGATGAGACTCTTGAAGAATGCAAGAGATCTTCCAAACCAAATAAGCACATGTGTGGCTGCAAGATCATATCACTATCTCTTAAGGCTCAAAATATGTCCCATCTCATCCTTGTTGACCGCTCTCACATCTCTCCAACTTTCAAACAAGCTCTCGCAGCCTACTCAGATCTCTTAGAACCAACTACTTTCAAAGAGGCTTATATTGATCCTAGATGGGTGAAATCTATGCAGTTAATGATTAAATCACTAGAGGACAATCATACTTGAAGCATTGTAGATCTTCCACCTGGAAAGACACCTATTAGTTGTAGGTGGGTCTACAAAATTTAGTATAAAGCATCTGGGGAGGTAGAAAGGTTCAAAGATAGATTGATTGCTAAGAGGTATAGTCAAAAGGAAGGTTTGGATTATAGTGAAACCTTTTCTCCCTTGGCTAAGATAGTTACTGTCAGATCCATCATTGTATTGGCTGCCTCTAAATAATGGTTGATCTTTCAGGTGGATGTTCATAATGCTTTCCTTAATGGAGATCTTATTGAAGATGTCTATATGCATATACCTAAGGGGTTTGCTTGACAGGGGGAGACTCACATGAAGGTTTGCAAACTCCACAAGTCCCTTTATGGACTTAAGCAAACCCTAAGACAATGGAATATGAAGTTGACAGAAGCTTTACTTCATATCGGATTTCGACAAAGTCATTATGATTATTCTTTGTTTAGAAAGAAGTTTGGGAGTGATATAGGAATCATACCGGTGTGTGTAGATGATCTTTTGATCACTGGGAACAACCAACAGTTGTTGTGTGACACTAGAACAGATCCCAAGAAAAGGTTCAAGATGAAGGATCTAGGAGAGCTAAAATTTTTCCTAGCCATTGAGTTTGCAAGGTCTAAACAAGAAATTCTCATGTGTTAGAAAAAGTATGCTTTAGAGTTAAATCTGAGCCAGGTCTTAGTGGTGCAAAGCCAGCTAAAACACCATTATAGTTGAATAAGAAGTTAAGATCCATAGAGTATGACAGTTGCTTCAATACCAATAGTGCTCACTTGGATGAAGCTCTTAAGAATCCTTGTATTTACCAAAGATTGGTAGGAAGACTGATGTATCTTACTATGACCAGGCCAGACATTGCTTTTGTGGTTCACGTCCTTAGTTAGTCATGAATTTTCCTAAGAAATCTCTCATGGAGGAAGCATTGCGAGTGGTAAGGTAAATAAATGAGGCACCATGTTTGCGACTGTTGTTGCCTTTAGAATCATCAAATAAGTTGATTGCTTACTATTGTATAGACTGGGGGCATGTATGCAAAAAAACGAAATCAGTTACAGGGTACTGAGTGAAGTTTGGAAATGCATTAGTATCCTGGAAGTCTAAGAATCAAAGTACTATCTCTAGAAGTTCGGCAGAAGCAGAGTTTAGAAGTATGACATCTTGTGCAGCAGAGGTTACATAGTAAAAAGGGTTGTTCAGTGAACTAGGTGTCAAGATTGAGCTTACTGTAACTGTAATATGTGATAGAAAAGTAGCAATCCAAATAGCTGCCAATCGAATATTTCATGCGAGAACAAAACATATTGATATAAATTGCCGCTTTTTGAGGGAAAAGCTAAGTTAAAAACTGTTGAAAATTGAGTATGTGAATGCAGAAGATCAACTAGCATACCTACTCACAAAGGGTCTGGGAAAATCTCAACATGAATACTTGCAGAACAAAATGGGATTAAAGAAGTTATTTGAATCATCAGCTTGAAGGGGAGTGTTGGCTAGCAGCTAAGTGACAAGCTGATAGCTAACAACAGTTAAGCTTAAGTGTAATATTAACTAGAGCTAGTTAGTTAGGAGTTAGTGAAGGTCGGTTAGTGTTAGGTGTAGTTAGTTTGTTAAATATTGTAGGATATTATACGGAACTTAGTTTTTTTTTTTTGAAAAAATAAAGTGAGCTAGTTCTCTTCTTCTCTCATTCTTCTTTCAATTTCTCCTTCTAGATTCTTCCTTCACTTAGCTTTGATCACCTTCTCCATGGCTATTAACATTATAGAGTAGTAGTAGTAACACCTCATATTCAAATAGAACAAATCTTCGAGTGAGTTAATTATTGAAATCTAGGACTAACAGTACTTGAAATCCGGAAAAAAAACTACCATAAAAAGCGACCAAAAGTTGGTCGCTTATTAGCCAAAAAGAGACCAAACAGGCCGGGTCGATATGAAGCTGGTACCTTTATTTTAATGACCAAAGTTGGTCTCTAATTAGCGACCAACTTTGGCCTCTAAGGTAAAAGGACCAAATATTCTGGGTAAAGAGTATAGCGACCAACTTTGATCGCTTTATTAATTTAGTAATATAATTTTGGCGACCAATGTTGGTCTCTAGTAGTAAAATACATTTTTCTATTTATTATTAATCATTAAAAAGCGACCAACTTTGGTCGCCAATTCAAATATTATATTTTAAAATTTTGAAAAGAGAGCCAAAGTTGGTCGCTTCTATATTAATTTTTTTTAAAAAGATAAGCGTCCAAAATTGGTCGCTAAATTCAAGAATTAAATTTTTTTTTAAATATAATCGACCAAAGTTGGTCGCTATATTTTCATATATTGTTATTTTTTTAATGGAATAGCGACCAACGTTTGTCGCTATCAGAAAAAAATATTTTTTAAATGAAAAACGATCAAATAAAGACTAAAGTTGGTCGTTATTCTGTGTATTATTTTGGCAGTAACTGCCTGTTTTGGCAGTTACACCACCTGCCAGTCATACCAAAATCCAATTACAAGCAACAACAACAACAATTCCAACAACAATACCAACAGCAACACAACAATAACAACAAAAACACAAAAATAATATTAAAACCAACAAAGTCTAAAGTTCAATAGAACTACTACATTAAGTGTCACGACCACAACCCCTGTCGTGATGGCGCCCAACACACTGCTAGGCAAGCCCAACCAATTTACAGCCTTAACCCAATTCATTACACATTTCATTATTAGCTAACACAATTAAATTACCAAATCAACATATTCAAAGTTTGAAATAAGAGTTAAACATGCGGAATCTCAAATAATAATCCTACAATATAGCCCAAAAAGATCAGGTGTCATAAGTCTGATCCTCTAATACATGTTTATCAACCTAATAAGTGTCCATCTAGGGAATACGAAATAAAAACAAGGATAGAATGGAAATATCAGGATTGCGGATGCCATGCAGCTACCTCGATGCTCCCGGATATGCGCTGCTCGACAGAATATTCTCACTTAGCCTCAGATGCACCTGGATCTACACACAAGGTGAAGGGAGTAAAGTGAGTACTCTGACCCAGTGAGTAATAAACATAATGGCTGAGAATAACAAATCATAGAAAAACACAACGTAACCTATACATTAGTAGTTTTCAACAAGTAATATGAAAGTGACAAACCAATGAAATTGAAATATAGAAATACTACAACAGATAAGTAGATAAATGACAGCCAAATAAAGGAATGCAACACATAGAACAGTACCCTATAATACCCACTGCGGCGTGTAACCCGACCCATTTATTTATCATTGACGACGCTCCCTGGTGCAGACTCCGGAAGGGGCCCCTTACGGCCCAAACGCAAAATTAGGCCATCTCCTGGCATCAACTATGCCCTCGATCTCAAATCAATATCAATATAATTCACATTCGGCGCACAGCCCGATCATATACTCAGTCCAGAAATCACATAGCCCTTAGGCAATAGTAAAATAGTAGTTCTCAGCCAAAAATAACGTTTAATATATCTTTTAGTTACAAAATCTGAGTAAAGATGGCTGAGTTGCAAAATAGTAGAAAACGGTACGACTGAGTTCAAGTAGTAAATCTCTACAGTGAGGATATAGTGATAAAGACTCCCCGAAGGGTTCAAGTAGTTGGCACGAAGCCCAAATATGATAGTTAGTCCAAATAATCATTATATTAAATAAGCTTCAATCAAATACACAGAAAACCATCACTCGGGACGGACCACGTCACAATCCCATATAGCAAACGACCCCACGCTCATCATCAAGCGTGTTTCACACCTCAATATAGCACTACGATATGCAAATCCGGGCTTTCAAACCCTCAAGATATCATTTACATTCATTACTCACCTCAGGCCAGCCAAAAATCTAGCTTGCTATGCCCCTGACTCTCAAATTGGCCTCCTCACACATCGAATATGACCAAAACCACAACGAATACATCACAATAGGCTAAGGGAACAAAACCCAAGCGAAAATAATCGGCAAATATCAAAAATCTCGGAATTAGCAAAACTCGAGCCCCAAGCCCACTTCTCATGTCTCAAAAATTTAACATTAACGGTTTCCTTATCTCGCCACGAGTCTATGCATATAACGAACACCAAAATCGGATTCCAATTAACCCCTTAAATACCAATTTTAAAATCTAAAAATCCAAGCCCTAGTTCTTCTATTTTTGGCTAAATTTCCATGAATTTCTAGGTTGATTCGACAATATAATCACGTTTTTTGGATTATAAAACTTACCTCCAATCAATCCTCTTCGAATCCCACCTCAATTTCTCCCAAATAGCTCTCAAAATGCTCAACAACGGTGGAAAAATGACTTAGGCTCGCGTATGAAATGTTTTAAAACCCTTCTGCCCATCTATAATATTCCTTCATGTGATCGCGAAGCACAAAATTCCGGCCTCTCAAAATAACCCTTCGCGAACACGAATAACTCCCCGTGAATGCAATGCTTCTGCTTTTGCTCTTACACAAATGCGACTCCACTGATGTGAACGCGATGAACAAAAATCACCAGACCACAACTCCTTCTACGCGATCGCGGACATCCTTGTGCGAACGTGGAACACCAGCTCCCAGAACTATGCGACCGCGAAGAGTAAACTCAAGCCACTCAAATTCCTTCTATGCGAACATGGGAAACCTCCCGCGATCGCGAAGCATTAAAAACCTGCAACTACTGAGATGAAATATCTGCAACTCTAAAGTGCCAAACATGGTCCGGTTAACCATCCGAAACTCACCCGAGGCCCCCAGGGCCTCAACCATAGTACCAACACATCCAAAAACCTCATTTCGACTTGTTCCAATCATCAAAACACCTCAAACAACACCAAAATCATCAAATTACATCGAATTCAAGCCTAAGTTCTTCTAAAGCCTCTGGAACAGGCATTTGATCAAAATCCCAATCAAATCACCTCCGAATGACCTGAAATTTTACACACACTTACCAAATCACATAAAGAAGCTACGAAAACTCTCTGAATTCTATTTTGACCCTCAGATCAAAATCTCACCTATCAACCGGGAATCGCCAAAATACTAACTTTGCCATTTCAAGCCTAATTCTACTCCGAACCTCCAAAACCATGTCCGATCACACTCCTAAATCACAAATCATCCCCCCAAGCTAACTGAACCGTCAGAATTCACATCCGAGCCCTCTAGCTCATAAGTCAACATATAGTTGACTTTTCCAACATAAGCACTCTTAAAAGAGACTAAGTCTCTCATTTCTTAACAAAACCACTCCAAACTAAATCAATCACATAAGACATGGATATTGAAGCATAAAGAAGCAGAAAATGGGGGGAAACGGGACAATAACTCATGAGACGACAGGTCGGGTCGTCACATCCTCCCTAACTTAAACAAACGCTCGTCCTCAAGCGAGTAAAGAAACATACTTGAAGCCTCAAATAGGTGAGGATATCTGCTCTGCATCTCCCACTCGGTCTCCCAGGTAGCCTCCTCCACGGGCCAACCTCTCCACTGCACCTTTACTGAAGCTATGTCCTTTGATCTCAACTTTCGAACCGGACGACCCAAAATAGCCACTGGCTCCACATCATAGGTCAAATCATCATCCAACTGAACCGTGCTGAAGTCTAAAACATGAGACGGATCCCCAACATACTTTCGGAGCATAGAAACATGAAACACCGAATGCACACTCGATAAGCTGGGTAGTGAAGCAAGCATATAAGCCACCTCTCCAATCCTCCTAAGTACCTCAAAAGGTCCAATGAACCGCGGACTCAACTTCCATTTCTTCCCAAATCTCATAACACCCTTCATGGGAAAAACCTTCAACAAGACCTTTTCACCTACCATATAGGACATATCTCGGACCTTCCGGTCCGCAAAACTCTTCTGACACGACTGCGATGTACGAAGCCTCTCCTGAATCACCTTCACCTTCTCTATGGCATCTGGACCAACTCTGTCCCAATACCTCACCAGGCTCGAACCAACCAACTGGAGATCTACATCATCTCCAAAACAAGGCCTCATACGGTGCCATCCGATTTTTGGATTGATAGTTGTTGTTGTAGGAAAACTCTGCAAGCGGCAAAAGCTCATCCCATGAACCTCTAAAATAAATAACACAAGCATGTAACATGTCCTCCAATATCTGAATGGTACGCTTGGACAGTCCGTCCGTCTGAGGATGAAATGTTGTGCTCAACTCCACCTGAGTATGCAACTCTCTCTGCACGGCTCTCCAAAACTGCAAAGTAAACTGAGTACCTCTGTCTGAGATGATAGAAACTGGAACACCATTCAATTGAAAAATCTCCTGGATATAAATCCTTGCCAGACGCTATGAAGAATAGGTAGTACACACAAGAATGAAGTGCGAACTTGTTCAACCGATCAATAATCATCCAAATAGCATCAAATTTCTTCAAAGCCCGAGGAAGTCCAACAACAAAGTCCATAGTGACTCTCTCCCACTTCTACTTGGGAATAACTATCTGCTAAAGCAAGCCACTCGGTCTCTAATGCTCATTTTTCACCTGCTAACAATTGAGACACCGAGCAACAAATCCCACAATATCTTTCTTCATTCTTCTCCACCAGTAATGTTGCCTCAAATCCTGATACATCTTCGGAGCACCTGGATGAATAGAATAACGTGAGCTATGGGCCTCCTCCAAAATCAACTCTTTAATCCCGTCCAAATTAGGCACACAGATCCGGCCCTGCATCCTCAACACACCATCATCACCAATGGTCACATCTCTGGAATCTCCATGCTGAAATCTGTCCTTAAGGACAAGCAAATGCGGATCATTATACTGACGCTCTCTGATGCGATCATGTTGGAAACACGTTTCAAATGCAATATACTAAACGTGTGTTCTTTTGTAGGTTTTGATGAATGTCAAACAAAGCAATAAGCGATATATAGCAGTGCTCAAGGACAAGCACAAAATGGATGCATTACAAGAAGCTCAAGACAAAGTTTAGAAATGTTATAATCGAGTCAATATTAATTGTGATCTTGATTCCTCAATCTTGGCTCATAACATGGCTTCTCTACTAAAATTATTTTTCCAAAATCATGCATATCTAACTTAAGTGTCAAATGATTTTAAACTATGCATATTTATATTTGTTAAAATGTTTTTCAAACATGCCTCAAAAATCTGGGCTAAGATAATCGATTATGTACTTATGATAATCGAGTATCTCTAAGCCAAGACTGCATGACAATCGATTGTGAATTAATGATAATCGATTGTGAGTAAGTCAGTTAACATCAGGTTTTTGCAAACTGCATAACAATCGATTGTGTACTTTTGATAATCGATTGTTAACTGAGGCAAAGTTTTCAAAACTCAGAAAAATCGATTATGAACTAATGGTAATCGATTAGAATGAAAAAAATGTCTCCCAGTGTTTTTAAATAAATTAATAATCGATTGTGGCTTTTGATAATCGATTATATATGAGACAGAAAGTTTTGAAATTAATTAATAATCGATTATGGCTTTTGATAATCGATTATATATGAGACAGTAAGTTTTGAAATTAATTTATAATCGATTGTTCTATTTGATAATCGATTGTTGGAACTAACCGTTGTCATACATTTTCAAATTACCTTCAGGTAATCGATTGTTGATATTTAACAATCGATGTTTTGCGTAAAATCTGGAAAAGATTTTCTGAACGTTGTTAAAATAATCGATTGTTGATTTCCTGATAATCGATGTTTTATGCCAAAAATTGGAAAGGATTTTTTAACGTTATAAATAATCGATTATTGATTTGAAGTAATCGATTGTTGACGTAAAATCTGGGATTGAATTTTTGATCTGATAGGCAAACAATCGATTGTTTAGTCTTGACAATCGATTGTCACTGAGTAATTTCAGCAATCCTTAATTGGCAATTAGACAACGGTAAGACTGAGTTTTTACACCTATAAATACAGGCTTAACTCAGTGTTTTCACAACAACAACATATACAATTTAAGTATTTTCATTGCTAAAAGCTTTCTTACATTGATCATCATTTTCATTCATCCATAAAGCTTTTTGAAGAGCCATTCTATTGAGCTAAGTTGTTGTGATCTTGAGCGTACTATTTCTACTCATATCTACTCATTGAGGAGTACTTTGTAAAGTGAGTTTGTTTTGTGTTTGTAAGAGAATTGCGATTCTCGTTTGTTGAGGAACTTGTGATTCCTCAGTTGAAGTCTTTGGGATTGTTATCCCCGAGCAGTTGAAGTCTTTGGGATTGTTATCCCCGAGCAGTTGAAGTCTTTGGGATTGTTATCCCCGAGCAGTTGAAGTCTTTGGGATTGTTATCCCCGAGCAATTGAAGTCTTTGGGATTGGTATCCCCGAGCAATTGAAGTATTTGGGATTGTGATCCCTGAGCACCTAGGTGAGGCTTGTGTCCTCAGCTGTAACGGTTTGTTAAGCACCCGTAAGCTTGACAAGTTTAGTGGAAATCTCGAGAGAGTCTCTCGGGGACTGGACTAACCACGTTTGTGGCCAACCAGGATACATCATTGTGTAAGTTTATTTTACTGCACTTGTTTTAATTTCTGCAAAGTTTTTAAATTCCGCACTAAAACGCTTAATATTTTTAAAACGCTATTCACCCCCCCCTCTAGCGTAAAGCGTTATTTCCAACAATTGGTATCAGAGCCATACTCCCCGAAAGACTTAACCGTTTGAGAGAATCTTTCCATGGCTTCTACTCTAGACTCTTTTGCAGGTATTGATGAAGGACAGTGCCCCACAAGACCTCCTTTGTTCAACGGGACTAATTATTCATATTGGAAAGAAAGGATGCAGATATTCGTCAGATCAAACAGCCCTTACTTGTGGAAGGTGTACACCAAAGGAAATGAGGTTCCTGTCAAACAGGTGGAAGGAATATGGGTGCCAAAAACAGAAGAGGAATTCAACGCCGAGGATAATCGAATTGTCCAAAATAATTTTAAAGCTATTAATTTATTACTTTGTGCTGTTAATGCTAATGATTACAGGAAAATCTCCTGCTGCAAAACAGCGAAAGAAATGTGGGACAAGCTTGAGGTCACTTACGAAGGGACTGACCAGGTAAGAGAAGCTAAAATTGATTTTTTAACTCATGCTTACGAATTGTTCCATATGAAGGAAGGCGAAAAGGTAGACGAGATGTTTGAGCGGTTCTCATCAATAGTGAATGATCTCCACGCACTCAAGAAGACGTTCACAGACAAAGAACTAGTTCGAAAAATCCTTAGGAGCCTAACACCGGCATGGCGATCAAAGGCCGATGCGATTCAAGAGTCAATTGGAATCACGAACGTCACCATAGACGCTCTTAGAGGTAATCTTAAGACTTATGAATCCACTATTCTTAACCCTGTTGTTGACGAACAAAGAAGGCAAAAGATTGCTCTAAAGGCGAGCACAAGTCAATCACCAATTGAAGAAGATGGAGATAGCGAATTTGGACTCATCATCAAAAAGTTCCAAAAATTCATGCGAAAAGAATATGACCGCAAAGGGAAAAAGCAAGGTGAGCAAGTTAAATGTTATGAATGTGGTGAAACAGGGCATATCAAAACAAACTGCCCAAATCTTAAAAAGGAGAAGAAACCCTTCAAGAAGCAACGAGCATACATATCTTGGGGAGGAGATTCCGGAGACGAATCCAGTGAAGAAGAAAATGAAGAAGCGGCAAATCTCTGCCTCATGGCACAGGAAGAAAATCAAAGTGAGGTAAGTCAAATCTCTTCTCAAAATTTTTATACTCTTGATGACATGAGAAATGCCTTTGATGAATTGTATGCTGAATTTCTCAAAGTTACAAAAACCGTCACTAGTTTAAGAGAAAATGCTTCTCTAAAAGAACAAGATTTTCAAAAACAGTTTTCATTAAAAGAAAAAGAATTAGAAAAATTGGTTTTGGAAAATGAGAAGCTACTAGAACAAAACAAGTTTTATGGGAAAAGAAGTTCTGACAAGCCCGAGAGTTCTACAAAAAATTGTGCTTCTTGTGTAGACCTTAAGAATGAAGTAGGTAGAATAAAAGGCACACTAGATAAATTCAACTCCTCTCATAAAAACTTGAATGTGGTGCTTGATAACTTGAAATCAACCAAGCATGGAATAGGCTTCATAAATGAAGAAGAGGTTGATGCAAAAACCCAACCACCTAGAGCTCAACCTAGGATTAATAACAAAAATGCCTTTCCTAAAACAAACATGCATGCTAGACAAAATATTAGGAGACCTAGACATGACCTTCCGCCTAGCAATCGTCACCATAGACATGATGCATATTTTAGGCACAACAATGATCATGCTGGAAGATCCCGAAATGTTCAACCTAGAAATGACTATGGTGTTCAAATTAGGAGAAATGAAAATAGAGTAAACAATGTGCATTATTCTAGCTACTATGAGCCTAGACGCATGCATAATCCAAATGTGACATGTCATTATTGTAGACGAATTGGTCATATTGCTCCCGCATGCTTTACTAGACATAGACATGCTACTCAAACATATCATTATAGTATGCATAACCCTCAAGGACCCAAAATGGCATGGGTACCAAAAGAGCATTGATTTGTTTTGCAGGTGTGCTTGAAGGAATCAAGTGTAGTGAATGCTCCAAACACTTGACGAGAGACGAATTCAAAATTCCTTCAATTAAAGCACAAAGAAGGAGGAAGAGACGGAAAAGTCGACTTATGTTTTTTTAAATCGGAAGTATTTTCGAAAAATTCAAAAGGCAAAATTGTGGAAAAAGCTTCGTAAATTGGAGAATGAGCCAAAAGACCAAAATGAACGGAGGATGTTCAAAATCAGGTAATTGGCAAAGTCGAAGGGAAGGTAAGTACCCTAAACCCTCTTAAGAACATCCTAGGACAAAATTCTTAAGAGTTCATTTTTTTTCACCCGACTACACGAGTTTCAAAGTTATTATTTCATTTATAGATTACTGACTTGAGCGTCGGAGATGTTTAATTCTATTTTGCAGGCATCCCCCAAAAGGTAAGAGGAAAGTATGAATTATCTTGATACAAGAAAAAAAAAATCGATCATAATCGATTATTTATGCTTACAATCGATTATCAGTATCAATAATCGATTATTTGTTGATTCAATTTTTTTTTGCCATGAAATCTTGTTAAATGTTTACATTGCCTGATAGAATTAAGTCTCATCATTTCAGCACCCCCCTTCCAAACAATCGATTATTTGTTCTGCCAATCGATTATTTGCCAAAATTCAAACTCTCTGTGAGTGAAACAATCGATTACTATATATTGACAATCGATTATCTGTTTTAAACTTATGTTACCGTTTTGGCTCCATAATCGATTCCTGACAGGTCATAAATATGAAAAACAATCGATTACCAAGTTTGACAATCGACTATCTTTTTCAAATTTTCTTACCGTTCTGGCGTGTAATCGATGTGTCAGATCATTTTCATTAATGACAATCGATTATTCCATTCAAACAATCGATTGTTGAACGGTCAGTGAATTTATTTTTACCGTTTCAGACTTCAAATCTCTTCAAATCATTTCCAATAAATGTAAGATTCATTCCTTCTCTATATATAGGCTGCACATATGCTCTTGTATACTCACTCAAGCCTCCCAAGCATCAAATTCTCTTGTTTTCTTTGAAAAATCCTAGCACATCCTTTCAAAAAAAAAATGTCAAGCCGCAACTCAAAACGTGCTCGTTCCAAACAAGGTGCTTCTTCTTCTCGCCATCCATATCAAGATGGATCGGTTCTATTCTTTGAATCCAATGAAGAGCTCACCCGTTTCTTAACCAAATTTGAGAAACGCCTTATTCTCCCTCCTCGCTTTTCAACAAACGCTCTTGTTGCACCATTCATTCCAGCCGCAAATATGCTAAGAGAGTGCAACCTTTTCAATTTCCTACTCCTTACTCACCCCTACTACAACATTTCTTTGGTTGAAGCTTTTTACTCCAACCTTCACAAAGATGATGAGGGTGAACTTGTTACCAATGTTAACGGCATTCCCATTCTAATTTCTGAAGATAACCTCCACCTCATTGCCGGCATTCCGCATGATGGTGAAGACATCTACCAGTACATAAATGATGCCGGGGTCATGATTGATGAAGCTAATCTCTTCCGCCAAGCCGGAGTAGCCTATGATGAGTCCTCTTCCCGTCGTCCCACCATAAAGGGTATGGACCCGAATTATCGTTTCATTCTCTATTTCATCACTCGTGTTCTCAAACCCCGTAAACTCAATCACACCACCATTTCCCAAGAGGATGCCAAATTTCTTCATGCTCTTGTCACCGGTGTTAAAATAAATTGGTGCAAGCTTATTCTATCTCATATGTTCAATGCCACCAGAGATGACATACCTCTCCCCTATGCCCTCTTAATAATGAAATTTCTTGAAGCTTCCGGAGTCAATATTGCTAATGGTCCTCTCAAAAAGAGCACCAAAATCTGGGAAATTTCGGAGTCTTCCTTTCATCATGATGGTGATCATGCTCCCGCTCCTCCTCAAAATCGACAAGCCCGTCGTGCTCATCCTCCTCAGGAGCCTACCCTCCGGACCATTTCTGACCAAATTACTCAACTAACCCGTGAGGTCCATGGTTACTTTGATCACGTGCATTATGCCTATGCTCAGATGGTGCCATATCAAGCGCCTACCAATGATGATGAAGGGGATGGGGGTGATGAATGATGAAATTGTTGTTGTTATGATGAGAAATTGTTGTTTTTGGTCTGTTTGTTCTTGATTGGTTAGTTATGTCTGGTTTCACCCTTGTAATGTTATCTTAATTTTCCAATAAATAAACTTGTGTTTATTTCTCATTTTTTTTCATATTCTTGTGTAAATTTTTGCTAATGGCAAAAGGGGGAAGAAACGGGATATCAAGAAGTATGCTATATCACTCTCAAAGTGAGGGGGAACATGAATTGAGGGGGAACATCAAATTGCATACTTTACTCTTGTCTTGGATTATCAAAATAATTATTGCATATATCCCGCTTATGTTTGCCATTATCAAAAAGGGGGAAATTGTTGGAAACACGTTTCAAATGCAATATACTAAACGTGTGTTCTTTTGTAGGTTTTGATGAATGTCAAACAAAGCAATAAGCGATATATAGCAGTGCTCAAGGACAAGCACAAAATGGATGCATTACAAGAAGCTCAAGACAAAGTTTAGAAATGTTATAATCGAGTCAATATTAATTGTGATCTTGATTCCTCAATCTTGGCTCATAACATGGCTTCTCTACTAAAATTATTTTTCCAAAATCATGCATATCTAACTTAAGTGTCAAATGATTTTAAACTATGCATATTTATATTTGTTAAAATGTTTTTCAAACATGCCTCAAAAATCTGGGCTAAGATAATCGATTATGTACTTATGATAATCGAGTATCTCTAAGCCAAGACTGCATGACAATCGATTGTGAATTAATGATAATCGATTGTGAGTAAGTCAGTTAACATCAGGTTTTTGCAAACTGCATAACAATCGATTGTGTACTTTTGATAATCGATTGTTAACTGAGGCAAAGTTTTCAAAACTCAGAAAAATCGATTATGAACTAATGGTAATCGATTAGAATGAAAAAAATGTCTCCCAGTGTTTTTAAATAAATTAATAATCGATTGTGGCTTTTGATAATCGATTATATATGAGACAGAAAGTTTTGAAATTAATTAATAATCGATTATGGCTTTTGATAATCGATTATATATGAGACAGTAAGTTTTGAAATTAATTTATAATCGATTGTTCTATTTGATAATCGATTGTTGGAACTAACCGTTGTCATACATTTTCAAATTACCTTCAGGTAATCGATTGTTGATATTTAACAATCGATGTTTTGCGTAAAATCTGGAAAAGATTTTCTGAACGTTGTTAAAATAATCGATTGTTGATTTCCTGATAATCGATGTTTTATGCCAAAAATTGGAAAGGATTTTTTAACGTTATAAATAATCGATTATTGATTTGAAGTAATCGATTGTTGACGTAAAATCTGGGATTGAATTTTTGATCTGATAGGCAAACAATCGATTGTTTAGTCTTGACAATCGATTGTCACTGAGTAATTTCAGCAATCCTTAATTGGCAATTAGACAACGGTAAGACTAAGTTTTTACACCTATAAATACAGGCTTAACTCAGTGTTTTCACAACAACAACATATACAATTTAAGTATTTTCATTGCTAAAAGCTTTCTTACATTGATCATCATTTTCATTCATCCATAAAGCTTTTTGAAGAGCCATTCTATTGAGCTAAGTTGTTGTGATCTTGAGCGTACTATTTCTACTCATATCTACTCATTGAGGAGTACTTTGTAAAGTGAGTTTGTTTTGTGTTTGTAAGAGAATTGCGATTCTCGTTTGTTGAGGAACTTGTGATTCCTCAGTTGAAGTCTTTGGGATTGTTATCCCCGAGCAGTTGAAGTCTTTGGGATTGTTATCCCCGAGCAGTTGAAGTCTTTGGGATTGTTATCCCCGAGCAGTTGAAGTCTTTGGGATTGTTATCCCCGAGCAATTGAAGTCTTTGGGATTGGTATCCCCGAGCAATTGAAGTCTTTGGGATTGTGATCCCCGAGCACCTAGGTGAGGCTTGTGTCCTCAGCTGTAACGGTTTGTTAAGCACCCGTAAGCTTGACAAGTTTAGTGGAAATCTCGAGAGAGTCTCTCGGGGACTGGACTAACCACGTTTGTGGCCAACCAGGATACATCATTGTGTAAGTTTATTTTACTGCACTTGTTTTAATTTCTGCAAAGTTTTTAAATTCCGCACTAAAACGCTTAATATTTTTAAAACGCTATTCACCCCCCCCCCCTCTAGCGTAAAGCGTTATTTCCAACAGATCATATAAGCAAAACCGAGAAACCACAAAAACTAACACCCGACTGGGCTCTAAGATATCTAATCTTACAAACCGATTGGCCAAGGCCTGAACATCAACTGCAAATGGCCTCTCCCCAACTGGAATGTACGCCAAGCTCCTCATACTCAGTGCCTTTTGACTCAAAGCATCAACCACTATATTGGCCTTTCTCGAATGATACAGAATTGTGATATCATAATACTTAAGAACCTCTAGCCACCTTTGCTGCCTCATATTAAGATCATTTTGCTTGAACAAATGTTGAAGACTACGGTGATCAGCGAATATCTCATATGATACGCCATACAAGTAGTGCCTCCAAATCTTCAAAGTATGAACTATAGCAGCCAACTCCAAATCATGAATATGGTAATTCTTCTCATGGGGCTTCAACCGGCGAGAAGCATAAGCAATAACTCTACCCTCCTACATCAATACACAACCAATCCTAACTCTCGAAGCATTATTATATACGGTATATAAATCAGAAGCTGATAAAAGAACTAATACTGGACCTGTGGTCAAAGCTTTCTTGAGCTTCTAAAATCTCTCCTCACACTCGTCCGACCATACAAATGAAACGCCCTTTTGAGTCAACCTGGTCAAGGGTGATGCAATAGAATAGAACTCTTGAACAAACTGACGTTAACAACCTTCTAAGCCAAAGAAACTACGAATCTCTATGGCTGAGGACAGTCTAAGCCAACTCTGAACTGCCTCTATCTTCTTTGGATCGACCTGGATACCCTTATTGGACACCATGTGCCCCAAGTAAAAGCAGCCCCCAAGAACTGAAGGTGGTAAATGCCGCACCACTCGACTCAAGAATCCTTGTTGTTCGGAGCATCCGCTAACACTTGTCAAGAAAAACATAGGCATCCTCGCCCTCAGCACCACTGAATGGCGGAGGATGTAGCCTACAAACCTCTTGAGACAATGCTACTTATCGTATGGCATAGCTGGAGCTACGAAGTCCTGGACTGGTGCAACCGGTTGACCTGGAGGTGCTTCCGGCGTCTGTAATCCTTGCACTACCTGCTCAGGTGTGCAAGCGGTGGGGAGCCTGATTGCCTCCTATGGCCTGTGAAGTAGCTGCTGCAGTAGTGGATGAAACTGTCTGAGCCAGGCTAGTGCAATCTGATAAGATCTATGTCAAGGCCTCCTGAAGACCCTAGATCATGTTGGGCACAACTGGTGCTTGAACTGGTGGTGCTGGAGCCTAAAATGGTGTTGCTGGAGCCTGAATTGGTGCTGCTGGAGCATGATACAAAGTTGGGGCAGCTGGTGGATCAACAGGTGCTACCCTCTCTACTCCGCCTCTTCTACGGCCATGACCTCATCCACTGCCTCTGGTAGCCTTAGTGGGTGGCACTAGTGGTCGCCCACCTCGTCTAGTAGCACGAGTCCTCACCATCTATGAGAGAATAGAATAACATGAATTTAGTTCTCGTATCAACAAAGTCGCACGATAAGAATCTCAAGAATATGAAGTTTTTCCTAAAGGTTCAGCAGCCTCTCAAGGATAAATACAGACATCTCTATACCGATCCGTGAGACTCTACTAAACCGGCACATGACTTGTAAGACCAAGTAACCTAGGCTCTGATACCAACTTGTTACGACACTAACCCCGGTCGTGATAGCCCCTATCACACTGCTAGGCAAGCCCAACCAATTTACAACCTTAACCCAATTCATTATACATTTCATTATTAGCTAACACAATTAAATTGCCAAATCAACATATTCAAAGTCTGAAATAAGAGTTAAACATGCGAAATCTCAAATAATAATCCTACAATATAGATTATAATGATCCGGTGTCACAAGTCTGAGCCTCTAATGCAGGTTTATCAACCTAATAAATGTCCATCTAGGGAATACAAAATAAAAATAGGATAGAAGGGAGAAATCAGGGTTGTGGATGCCATGCAGCTACCTCGATGCTCCCGGACATGCGTTGCTTGACAGAAAATCCTCACTCAGCCATAGATGCACCTGATCTATGCACAAGGTGCATGGAGTAATGTGAGTAATCCGACCCAATGAGTGATAAACATAAATAATGGCTGAGAATAATACATCATAGAAAACCACAATGTAACCTATACATCAGCAATTTTAAACAAGTAAAATAAAAGCGATAAACCAATGAAATCGAAATATGGAAATACCACAACATATAAGCAGATAAATGACAGTCAAATAAAGGAATACAACACATAGAACGGTACTCTATACTACCCGTTGTGGCGTGCAGCTCCATCTATTTATTTATCATCGACGACGCTCAGTGGGGGTGTACAGACTCCGGGAGGGCCCCCCTTACGGCCAAGCACAAAATCAAGCCATCTTGTGGCATCAACTAGGCCCTCAGCCTCATATCAATATCAATATAATACCGTTGCGGCATGCAACCCGAGCCCATACTCAGTCCAAAAATCACATAGCCCTTACGCAATAATAAAATAACAGTTCTCAGTCCAAAACATCATTTAATATATCTTTTAGTTACAAAAATCTGAGTAAAGATGGCTGAGTTGCAAAATAGTAGAAAACGGTACGACTGAGTTCAAGTAGTAAATCCGTACAGTGAGGATATACTGATAAAGACCCCCCGAAGGGTTCAAGTGGTTGGCACGAAGCTCGAATATGACAGTTAGTCCAAATAATGATGATATTAAAAAAGCTTCAATCAAATACGCAGTGAAACATCACTCGGGATGGACCAAGTAATAATCCCCAATAGCAAACAACCCCACGCTCATCATCTAGCGTGTGTCACCCATCAATATAGCACTATGATGTGCAAATTCGGGGTTCCAAACCCTCAAGATATCATTTACATTCATTACTCACCTCAAGCCGACCAAAACGCTAGCTCTCTATGCCCTTGCCTCTTAAATCAGCCTCCTCGCGCGTCGAATCTGACAAAAACCACAACAAATACATCACAATATGCTAAGGGATCAAAACCCAAGCGAAAACAATCGAAAAATATCAAAAATTCTGAAATTAGCAAAACCCGATCCCCGGACCCACTTCTCGAATCTCGAAAATTTTTACTTCAACGGGTTACTTATCTCGCCACAAGTCTATGCATGTAAAAAACACCAACATCGGAGTCCAATTGAAACCTCAAATCCCAAATAGCCATTAGGCAATAATAAAATAGTGGTTCTTAGCCCAAAACATCGTTTAACATATCTTTTAGTTAAAAAAATCTGAGTAAAGATGGATGAGTTGCAAAATAGTAGAAAACGGTACGACTGAGTTCAATAAATCTATACAGTGAGGATATAGTGATAATACTCCCCGAAGGGTTCAAGTAGTTGGCACGAAGCCCAAATATGACAATTAGTCCAAATAATGACGATATTAAATAAGCTTCAACCAAATACGTGATAAAACATCACTCGGGACGGACCAAGTCACAATCCCCAATAGCAGACGACCCCATGCTCATCGTCAAGCGCGTGTCACCCCTCAATATAGCACTACGATGTGCAAATCCGGGGGTTCAAACCCTCAGGACATCATTTACATTCATTACTTACCTCAAGCCGACGAAAACTCTAGCTCGCTATACCCTTGCCTGTAAAATTTACCTCCTCGCATGTGAAAAAGCCACAACGAATACATCACAATAGGCTAAGGGATCAAAACCCAAGCAAAAACAATCAAAAATATCAAAAATTCCGAAATTAGCAAAACCCGATCCCTGAGTGTACTTCTCGAATCTCGGAAATTTTAACATCAACGAGTTCCTTATCTCGCCACGAGTTTATCCATATAAAGAACACCAAAATCAGAGTCTAATTGACCCCTTAAATCCCAATTTTAAAAACATTAAATTATCAAAACATTAAAAACATCATTCCGACTCGATCCAATCATCAAAACACCTCAAACAACACCAAAACTATCAAATTACATCGAATTCATGCCTAAATTCTTCTAAAACCTCCAGAACACGCATTTGATCAAAAACCCAATCAAATCACCTCCGAATGATATGAAATTTTACACACACATCCCAAAATACATAATGAAGCTGCAGAAACTCTCAGAATTCCATCCCAACCTTCAGATCAAAATCTTACCTATCAACCAAAAATCGCCAAAATACTAACTTCGGCATTCCAAGCCTAATTCTACTACGAACCTCCAAAACCACTTCCGATCACACTCCTAAGTCACTAATCATCCCTCGAAGCTAACTAAACCATCGGAATTTACATCCGAGCCCTCTAAATCATAAGTCAATGTTCGGTTGACTTTTCCAGCTTAAGCATTCTTAAAAGAGATTAAGTCTCTCATTTCTTATCAAAACCACTCCAAACAGACTCGATCACATACGACACCGATAATGAACTATAAAGAAGCATAAAATAGGGGAAATAGGGTGATAACTCATGAGACGGCGGGTCGGTTTATCACATTAAGCTAACCAAATTAAGTTAACTCTTGTTACAAGCCCATCCGAAAACCAATTGTATTTGTCTAGTTCATACTGTCCAAAAGTCAATGAGTGTTTTGTGAATCATTACCATCACCATCTAATGAACTTTCATCACCCTGACGGTATGTAGAAGGGTCTACTTGTCGAGGACAGGAAGAACAATCACGGGGAGGACAGGAGGAAGAGAACTTGAAGGACGAGAGAAATGAGCACGGGGAAGGCAAGCCTCTGGCGATGACTCACGAGACCGGGGAATCGGAAAAGCTCCGGAAGCCAGGAGAGATTTGAGCTGCTTTTGCATGCACTAGCACTAATCTTGCATGCCAATGTATTGAGCATCTCTGTCCTTGGCCGCTTCTAGCTCGGATGTGAGCTTTATCACAGTCTCCCGCATAGTGGAAAGGCTCTCCCCATCAAGTTTCTCGGCTTCCGAGTTAGTCTCTATTCCTTACATTCCTTACCTATGGCAATGGAATTTCTTAGTAGGAAGTTCATATACCTTCCCTCATTTTGGACCGCCTGTAGCCTCCGTCCACATTCTTTCAGCATCGTCGTCCAAAGGTTGGATTGGCTTACCCGACTCATTAGGTGGTTAACTGCGTATGAATTCCTCAACTTCAGTTGTGAAGCGAACCTATAAGAAAAAGTAAATTGAATTATTATTTCAAAATGTATATAAAAATAAATGAAAAAACTTAGTGAAAAGTGAAAACATACATGTACAATTGAGGCTCGTCCCTTGACCCACCTTTCTTAATCTGTGTCTTTCTTCTTCTTCACGATATGAGTCTCCTGGAATAGCTCATCTTTGTTCATCAGACACCCAACTTCTTTTTCTGAAAACTCATAAATTTTAGTTAATAAATAGAATATATATACTTTGAAAATTAAAATAAATTAAGCAATTGCGTACCATTCTATTTTCATGGTCCCTAGGCTGATCGCACCTCCAGAGTGCAAGGATCCTCCCTTTTCAGATGCACGAGATTTTTTCCTTGTTGCGCTCTTCTCTAATAACTCTACAGTAAGCCATTGCCTTTGTAAATCCTCCCATAAATTCTGAAACAACCAGTCAGGCTTCCAGTTTAACTTTCTAGCATTGGAGAAAGTATGCGACAACCGCTTGCGAGCTTTGAGATGAAAATTTGCAGCCACATTCGCGCTATAACGTTGTTACCATATACACTTGCTCTGTATTTCAAAAGTTAAATATTATATGGAACTATCATAAATATAAATAATTATATTACTTAAAAGAACATTTATACCTTAAATTCATTGAAAATTTGCTCATTTAGCGAGAATGGGAATTCACACAAAGACACATAAGGGCCATCATTTAGCTTTCTGGTTGCTTTAGTGATTATCCTCGTAGTAATATCAATCAGGATGAACCTTCAATTTAATTAAAAAATAAATTAATATCTTAGTAAAAAATGTACAAAATAATAAATATAAAAATAACAAATAAGTCTTACCCATCATCCTCAGGGACTATGATGATCCTTCCATATTGATCATAATGCACCTCCTTGTCAGCATCAGTCTCACCGCCCGAAATATGTACATCAGAGGCATGTGTGGAAGGTGTAGGGGGGTCAGAGCTTGTATCTCCCAAGCGAAGGCATGAAATAGATGAATTCCCTGATGAAGATATATGTGATCCCGTGACTGCGACATAGCTAGATGGACTACAAGTGGCTGTGATATTGATTGCTATGACTCGAGTGGCTATGATACAGATAGCTATGATCCATGTGGATGTGACATGGATTGATGAGATCTATGTTGTTGCTGATGGGTGTGATCCACATGGTAGTGAGGAGGTGGACTGTATGTCGGACGTATAGTCCTATGGCCCTATGACGAAAGACCTGGGGTTTGCACGAATATGTAGGGCGTGTGATGATGTGGCAGCTCAGAATAGCCCTGGGGTGGAGGCAAAGACATAGTCATAGGCCCATCAGAAAAGGCTGGAAAAGATTGAGTATTATCTTCTACCCTCCTCCTTGACTTCCTAGCCTTTTCTCGACCCCGAGAACCACTAGGGTCATTGTTACCTCGACCCTTGCCTGTCAACTTCATAATATAATACATAATTAGATTGAAATATACAAACAAACTAGCTATAAATGAGAGTTATTAAAGAAACCAACTTTTTAAAGCTCATCGACGTATTGTTCCTCATCAGAGAATTCTTCTTCCTCACTAGTTTGAGCTTCATCAATTGATTCTTCTTCCTCATTTTCTATAATTATTACTTCATTTATATCATCTTCTTCCAATATGTGTTCAAGATGTTCCAGATTATTTTCTAGAAGTTCGTCCACTATTTGGTAAACACTAGAGATATCGTTTAATATGTAACATCTAAAACACATTCTCGACTTCGACCCTACCTATAGGCTTAGTTTTGATTTAACCCACCAATCGGACTTATTCTGCCACAGTGGATAAGGAGCATAATACACTTGCCAAACATTATGTGCAATTATGAAAGGTTCATAGCGATTATACTCATGTGTATGATTAACCTCAATTATGTTGTATTGATTGTGTACTCTTGTACGTCTTGTTGGATTTGGGTTAAACCACTTGCATATAAAGAGTATCAATATCTTATATGGCCAACCTGTATATTCTAGTTCTATTATTTCTTTGAACACACCATAATAATCAATATCTCCAACTTGGTTGTCATCACCAACTTGAACCCGCATCCTACTATTATTGCTTTTTTTTTATAAAAAAAAAACAATTCTCTGTATGAAACTTATATCCATTCACAACGTACTTAAACATTGTTGTGACCCAAACCCCAGGTCCCCAAGATATATCTTTCAAAAATTGATTTACACCATTATTTGAATCATTTACATACATATTGTTAAAAAATTCATAAGTAAGCATAACTTCCAAACATTATTTACCTACATAGTGTTAGAATATTTTAAGGATAAACATATAAATTGTTTGAACCACGTATCAAATGTCGTATATATAGTATCATGGCCAAATTGAACTACGAAGTAACTCTGACACATCAAATATTTTTAGTAGTTGCATTAAGATATAATCACAGTAAATGTTATATTTTGATTGTCACGCCTCTTTTTTACATACTACCTCCGGAAGGATAATATATATAAGGGATTTTTTCCACTTAAAGAAATATAACTCAAAATGAGATTATTTATTTATCAGAGTTGCCACTTGAGATAAATTTGGCTTTTGGTCTGCCAAGTCACCGGTTTATCTTGGATCCCAAATCGAGGAAATTTTTGACTTTCCAAATGAAGTCTGCGAACCAGAAATTCTGACTAAGGAATTCTGTTGACCCGAGGAAAGGTGTTAGGCACCCCCGGATCTCGTGGTTCTAGCACGGTTGCTTAAACTATCATAATTGGCTAATTATCTGATTTTAAAATATATTTATCCTATAGTGCAATTTTAAAATTACTTATCGCTTTTAATTGAATATTTAAGGCAGATTGAACGTTGTTTAAAACGTGTTTTTGAATGCACCGAGATCCAAAACATATTTTATTCAATATTTTGGGATTTGGATTTGGGTCACATGAAATGCGCACCCGAGTTTAAGAAAGTAGCTTTATCAAATGCGCGCCTAAAGCGACTAACACGTTGATAACTTTGCAAGAGGCCGTGCAAATTCACTAAATGGCACGTCCCAAGTTTTAAGAATTTTAAAATTAATTAAAGAGGGCCACACAATTTATGAATTTTATTTGGCGTGGCGCACCTCATTTCAATTTAAAGGAGGTCTTAACTAAATTTTTGAGGGTCATGACTATTGTGTTAGGTAATATGGCCTTCATCAAATTATTCTAAGGATCATATTAATTGATAAAAGTTATCGAGAATTCCTAATTGTTGTCAACCAACAGTTTAAATTAAATCTAGAGATCATTAAGGCTGATAAGAAACAAATACGGACAACTTTTAATTACGGAAGAGGCCAAACAGGCTGTGAACTCAAAGTCCAATTGCAAACGTGAAAACCAGCTTGGGGCATAACTGGGCCTACTTGTGAAGCCCAATTTGAAATCTGCTAATTAGAGAGGAATCTGCCATAACTGGGCCAATGCTAATAGCCCAAATTAAAGCCTTAGCATTCATATTTAAGGCAAACATGACATTTATAAGCATTTCAAATTTCTACCCAATGCCAATGAATTTAAAACTCAATTACAATATCATGTGCATGCCAACGGGCCTTTTCATGCTAACAAAATAACTCCTAATACACTAACAAACTTTTGAACACATATGGAAAATATCCAAGCAAAAGTAAACACAACGATGTCGCTTAATTGAACACGAAATTTCCAAGCTGAATTTAAACGGCTAACTAAACATAGATTATATGAGAGTATTAACTGAGTGTATCCAAATCAAGCAAACTTCAACGATATATCAACCTAACACGATTCAACCATAACAGTGATATTTGTTGTTATTAAGCCTAAACAAATTCCGCATCTAATAGTTCAAACCATCTGAGTTGCAAAACTTAGACAAACTCAAGTCCAAATGACAATAACACATGACATCAAACATGAAGGTAAATAAATAGAGTCCATTGTTTGCTTATAGTACAGATCCAAAATGCGCTATCAAATCATTTTCACACATCCAAATTTAAAGGAAAATCTCCTGTCTAACACCTATTGCCTAAAATCTAACAATAGAATTTTAAACAGTAAACAGAGAAAAGAAATTCAACTTCAAATAACATCTTCAATTTAATAAAGCTTCAGGATTGTTACATGTTCAGCAGTCAGCCGTAAGTGTGAGCTAAGAATGTACCTGCATGTAGAAAAATAGAGGAAGAAGAGTGAGGAATCAGTAACAGCAGCAATCAGTGATCCACAGCACAGATGACCAACTTTAAAACCTAGAAAAATAAAGTGAAGCAGCCTAGAAAAAAAACTTCATATCTAGCAAATGAACCAAAGGACCTCAACCTAGACTTGATTCTAACTCATCTCCATTACTAACTACTCAGGAATTATTTCAGTTGTTAGATATCTCAATGAAACAGTGTTTTTGAAGTTCTAGCCGTCTGGAGTTTTTAGAATTTTTCTAGCGTATTTTTATGCCTCCTCTTAAGAAAGACTCTAAGATCTCACTTGCAAGGCAAGTTCCTGATGCCTTTATAGGCAATTATGTAGGGCAGCCTTCAACTTTAAGTTTTAGCTATTAGTCCTTTTATTTTTTATTTTTTAGGCCGTTAATACCTAAATTATTGACTTGTGGCTCAAGTCAGTACCCTTATATAGCTTCTAGGAAATTTTCTAAGCTGTTATTGAGATATTCCATAGCTGAATTACCCCAATCACCCTTCAGACATTTGTGAAAATAACTGAGAAGACCAACCGGGTCAGAGTGACCCAAGGAAATTCAGACTTGAGCTTTAACCAACTGGACTGAAACTTTCTTTTCCTGAATGGGTCATAAGAGCTCCGAGACTCAAACAACCCATCAGCCCAATTAAGATGCAATTTCAACCTATTAATTAGAACTGAAATAGCAGACCAAATCAATGAGCTATCGTTACTGATTGAAGAAACTATATGAAACTATCATGTATGAACAAGGTAATTGCAGAAGAACTAGAATAAAACTAAGTAGTGAACAAAAGCAACTTTAAAATCAGAATGAACTTGTGGACCAACAGAATAAAATTAAAATGGGTGTTAAATTATGGCTATATGTGCATGCAGAAGTAAAAATAAGAAAAATAAGAAAATAAGAAGTAAAAAACAAAAGGAGACTCTGGGCACACCTGTCCATAAGCGGATGAAGAGCAGGATTTAAACCTTTGAATTAGCTTTGTTTATGGGTCGAATCTAAACTTTTATTATGTGTTCTTGATGAAAGACAATTGACTAAAGTCTAATTCGTACCCAAGCTTTGCACAACTGATCAATTCGATTTTAGGATTTTGACTTCGATTCAAAATTTGAGGAGTTTAGACAATATTCGAAAGAAGTTAGTCAGCGATTCGAGATGAGGAGGTGAAGGGGAGGAGATGATGTCTGACATTTCAATTGAATATTGGACAAGATTAGCTATGATTTGAGGGATGATAATTATCGCCATCGGCGAAAGCGATTTCTAGCCGGCAATTTGCGACGGAGGGTGCTGGTGTTAGGTTTGGGTCTCTGAAGGGTTAGAGATGATGTGATGGGGGGTAGGATATGTTAGGACACTTATATATTCCAAACCTCGTTAGTTTCGGATCGTTATATTGATGAGATCCAACGGTCATGATCGAGAGGATGTGAAACGGGGTTGTTTTGGTTATGGGGTATGCTGGACTAGGTTATGGCGTGGGTATGGACAGGGTTTGGGCATTTGGACAAGTTTGGGGTGTTTGGGCTGGGATTTTATTTAAAAATGGCCGAAATTGGTCTTCAATTTTTTTTTCATATTTTTTCTTTTTCAAATTCTAATTTTTTTGGTTTTGTGTTAAAATGCAAAATTAAGAATAACAAGACTAGGCTAATGAATTTTCCAAAATTAACTAACTCCTAATTTAAAAGAAAACTAAAAAGAAAAATAAAAAATTAAAAGTAAAATGCAAAAAGGACTATTTTGTTATTTTCTTCCATTTTTGTAAAGTTAATTAATTAATAGAGAAAAAAATATAAAAGTGGGTCCAAAATGGAAATTTGCTATTTTTTTTATATTTTATGACTTATTATGCACGCACGAATAAAATACACACAAAAAAAAGCAATTAAATCCTAAAAATCAAATAATAAAAGGAAAATCTAATTCTAAGAAATCTATCGGAATAATTTAAGCGAGGCAAAAATCACATGCTCACATTGATAATTACTAAATCAATACTTACTTGAGAAATGGTACAACTTCGGAACAATTTAACAATACATGAAGTGTATCTTACTTGTACTCCATATCACTCTAACTTCTCTTTGTAACATCCTTAGAATATCGGTCTGGTTGATTGAATATGGATATAGGAGGATATAATGGATCATTCATAAGGTTGACCGTGTGCCTGTTTGGCCTATTCCTAGCACAAGGCACATTGCTCTCAAAATAATAAGATAAAAATGAGCATTTTCCTTTGCAAGATAAGCGTCGTATATAGATCTTTCAATCCTATTCCTATGCTTAACAAATTGTTTGCATTTGCCAATTGTCCTTAATAATTTCAAGTTAGTCCATAACTTTCAAATAAAAAAAAAAATTACATCAAACTTATAATATTACCTCTCAAAGGGATACATTTATCTTCAATGAACATGCTCTCCAAGTTGTGCCGGATTACGTGGATTGGGGATAATACAATTTAAGAATATATACGGACTATTCATGTACAACTCGAGTGGTAGATTATAAGGTATAAAAAAGACAGGCCAACATGAATATGGTGTAGCAGATACAGAAAAAGGAGTGAAGCCATCGACACACAGACCTAACCGAATGTTCCTTGGTTCACTAACAAAATCTGAATATGTCCTATCAAAGTGCTTCCAAGCTTCTCCATCTGAAAGATGATACATAATACCAAGTGGTCTTCTATTTTATCAGTGTCATCTCATTGAGAAGCTGAAATCATCGACGCATATAACCTCTTTAGCCTAAGTATAAGAGGTAAATAATGCATCGCGTTGATAGAAACCATCTTCCCGTTGGAAAGCCTCTTGAAACGAGACTTTTCGCAAAATTTACAACCGCTTAATTTTGCATTATCTTTATAGTATAACATGCAACCATCTTCACAACAATCAATTCTCATTGACGAAAGTCCTAACTTAGAAAATAATCTCTTTGCCTTATAGAAATCACCAGGTAATTCGATATCGGAGTCAACTAGTTCACACATAAGGTCAATGAAAGAGTCCATGGCTCCTTAAGAAATACTCCAATCAGATTTGATACATATTAATTTAATTGCAACAGACAACTCAGAGTGCGGACTTCCCTTACGTAGTGGACGACTAGCTTCCTCTAACTATTTATAAAAACGTTCTGTGTCATCATTAGGAGTTTTTTCAACATTTTCAATGGGCTCAACCGCTAAGTGCATTCCAAAAGCATCCGCAATCATAAACCTACTACTTTTACCTACAACCATGTTGTGAAATACCTATGACTACCATCGATCTCTCCATGATTAGTCCACACAAAGTAATTCACTATAAAACCCCGTACTATAAAGATGGAGCTTAACTTCCTCTGGTTTTCCAAACTTCATACATTCTCACCTAACACAAATGCACCTAATTAGTCCTTCATTTCGGTATGGCGGAAGTGACATTGCATGTCTAATAAAGTCATCAACCCCTTCTACAAAATCCTGCCGAAATCCCTGCCGATTAGGATAATTCCTATTGTACACCCAAGTACTATGTTCCGTCTATATAAATAAAACAAGAATAAATTAATTACTTAATCATATCCTAATCTTTTTTAAAAAAAATTTTACAAACTAAAATTTCAATTTATAAACTAAAGATTTAATCTATAAACTAAAAGTTCAATTCATATTCTAAATTCTCAATTCATATCCTAAAATTTTACTTTATAAACTAAAAGTCCCATTCATAAATTAAAAGTTTAAATCGTAGCCTAAAATTACAATTCATAAACTAAAAGTCCAATTCATATCCTAAAATACTCAATTTATAAACTAAAAGTTCAATTCTTATCCAAAAAAATCGATTTACAAACTAAAAGTTCAATTTAGAAACTAAAAGTTCAATTTATAAACTACAAGTCCAATTCATAAACTAAAAGTTCAATTCATATCCTAAATGTTCAATTCATATCAATTCAAAGTATAATTGAAACAAAAACTGGAAATAACAAAGATTCAAGGCTATAATTCAAACCGAATAGTTAGGATTATATCTGAAATATTCAACCCACCCTAAAGGTTCGATTCATAAGAACAAATCATAAATCCTAGATTCTAACTAGCAAAATTCAAGACAGCACATAACAAATTTAATAGGAATTAGTAGGGTTTAGGGTTTCTTCTCTTCAAATCATTTTTTTCCCAAGTTAGTAGGTAAAACTAAATATTTTAGCTACTAACAATTATCATAGATAAAATTTAGCAAAGAACAACTAATATTTACAAATCAAACTAGGAGGAATTAAACAAAATCAGTGTATTTCGAAAACAAAATAAAAAGGAGAGAGAAACGTACCTGGGCAGTGGAGGACGCCCACGGTAAAGATGCTGCCGTCGGTGAGAGGCGGTGGCGTCGGTGGTGCCGCTGCTTCTAGGAGTCGGAGGGGGAGGGGGAGGGGGATTTGAGTGTGAGAGAGAAAAGAAAGAGCGTTGGAAAATTTTTTGAAAAAAATAAGAGGATGCGAGGGGAAACCCATTTTGGAGACCTATTTTACAAATAAAGACAAACTTTGGTCGCTATTTTGGTAGCAAAATTAGTATTGAATGGGTGATTCAGACATTAATATATCAATGATCCCACAGTTCCTGACCATTATATTAAACAACCTAGATGGTCAGGATTAAAACGCCCTAAACAACATCGTTTCGTTACAAAAGGGCTGGACCGAGTTTCCTGAGGCAGGTTGTGGGGTGTTTCGGTCGGACTTGAGTGGGATTGGGCTGAAAAATGGCCCAAAAATTAGGTGTTTAACAAGACTAACCCAATTCTTTATAATTTCTTTTCATTTTTTTTTCATTTGTTTTATTTTCTTTTCTTCTTTTTGTTTTTATTTATATTTTTATGGTTTTTATTAAATGCAAAATTTAAAAATAAAAATCCAAATTGACTCTAAAATTATAGTACTTAATTTTCAAATACACTAATTCCTAATTTAAATACAACCTATGATAAATTAAAAGTATAAATGCAAAAGAATCATTTTTGTTATTTTCTTCTTTGTAAAGTAACTTAATTACTATTTAATCCTAATATGTAAAATTAAACCCTAAATGCAAATGCCAAGTATATTATTTATATTTTTTATTAATTAAAATGCATAAACAAAATGCAAACAATTAACATAAAGTGTCAAAAAAATCCACCAAATTGCAAAATAATGAATGAAATCATTTAGTTTGAATTTATGGGAGTAACTCATATAGAGCAAAAATCACGTGCTCACAATATAATCACAATATATATATATATATATATATATATATATATATATATATATATATATATATTAGTTCGTAGTATAGTGTAAGTGTATATATATGTAAGCTATTAGAACTCGATCCCAGATTAGCGACCAAAGTTCGTCTCCATTTCTTTAAGCAACCAACTTTGATCGCTAACTTTGAAATATATTTATCTATATTTTATAAATTTTTGTAAATAAATATATAATTATTAATATTTTATAACTGGATCCCATTTTAGCGAACAACGTTGATCGCTACCTTCTTACCCTTTATCTATCGACCAACATTGGTCGCTAATTTTAAATTATATATATTTATATTTTATAATTTTTTTTAAAATAATAATATAATTATTAAAAATTTATAGGTGGGTCCCATAACGACCAACTTTGGATGCTAATCTCAGTTTACCTTTGGCCAAGCAAGTCTGACAAGTCCGGTTAACATTTTGACGACATTAGCGACCAAGTTGTGACCAACCTTGGTCGCTAATATATTTCAAATATTTATTTTATTATTTTCGCTAATTTAGCGATCAACTTTGATGGTTTTTTCTGAGAGTCCAACTTTGGTTTTGTAATGTAATATTAAGCAATTAAAGCAGCCGCCTTTATAACGAGTTATGACTTAATTTGACTTTCATTTCATTAGTTTAAGTTTAATTAATTTCTTTTCTTTATCCTGAATGTTCATTGTGACATTTTTATTTTAATATTTGAAGAAGTTCTCTTAAATTTGTGTTTAGCTTAATATAACCAAAATTAATTGATAAAAGTTAATGTGAAAAATACACATGTTACGCATTTGTTGGTTGGTGTAATCAACGTACGGACGGGGATAAGTTATTTTTTGTTCTCCCACCTTTTATTAAATTTTCCTTTGATTCATTTTGTGCCTGCCTTCCCAATTCCTTGTGAAAGGAATTGAGAAATGCCCTTTTACAGAATTCTTAGAATGGGTTGTGGCGTTTCTAAGATAGATGCCAATGGCGTCGCCACACCTAACAGGATCCTTCCCAATTTCCCTAATAGAAGGAGGCACAAAGAATGCAGCCCTTCAAAGAAAGAACCATTGTTGTTGATGCATGAAATACCAGATGAAGATCATGCAAATATTAATAGACATTCATTATCTGCTCCAAAATGTGATGACAATATGAGTTGTGCCATCTCTGAGGGGTCTAATGAAAAAAAGGTTGCCAAAATAATGGCAATTGTTCAAGCAGAGGAAAAAAATAATGGAGGAGGAGGAGTGCATGAAAATGAAAAAAATGGAGGAGAAAAGGATGATAATAACGACGACCTGAGGGCCATTAATAAGCTTCGTGTTGACGAGGAAGATGGTGATGTTTACCCTGGTTCACCAAGTTTTAGGGTTTATTTCACCGATCTGGATGTTGAAAACAACAAGAATGACGGTATGTAATCATAAATTAACTAGCTTTACATTGTGTGCATGTCACCACAATCCTTCTGTTTATCCAGGACTGGAATTAATTAGTAGACGGACAAATTCTAAGTTTTTCTTATTTATCTTTTCTATGTTAATAATGGTTAAATAATATATAGTTGCGGCAGGTAATAACAAGGTTGGCCTGAAGGGCATAACCCCAGTTGCAGCTACTACCATATCATCAACAAAGGTATGCACATATGATTTCAATTACAATTAGTTATGTTCAACGTAACTATAAAGGGCTTGAGATATCATCTTGCCTTGATTTCCTTCTGCGTCAATTAATTGGCTCATCTCTTTTGCCTCATTTCTTTTTCTTTTAGAAAAAAGCTACTACATTATATGAATTAAAAGAAGAAATTCATAGCTTATATTAAAAAGAGAATATATATTACTATTAATTTTCGTTGTTCAATAAGAATATTGATGGTGGAGATCTTTGCCAATTCTATTCATTTTCGAAATATGTAAAATATTTTCATCATTCCCACCTGCGTGCATTAATTATTGTGATAGACATGTTAATTTTGCTGTTAGAAGTGGTAGCAAACTAGCAATTGTCCGTTTATTCAAAATCAGTTGGCTTCCAAATTCTATGTATAGTACAGCCATAATTAAGTTATGCTAATATTCATTGTTTTAGAAATGAGAAAGTTGGGGATAGGAGAAATAGGGGAAGGGATTACAGGGTAGGGCCGGAATCAAACCTGTTCCAAGAAGATAAAAGTTTAAGTAGTCAACCAATTTGAGCTACTAAAATTCTCCTATTATTATTTAATTAGTTTAAACTTATAACATTCCTATGTAATCATAAATATAATACATATTACTCTATTGGCTTATAAATCAAAAGATTGACTGCCATCAAACTCAGCATGCATTCATCACTGTTTTACTATTTCTTTTCCTACAAGGAGTGTGTCGTCAAGGGGGAGAAGAAGGAAATAAGAAAGAAGAGTTTTAGAAATGTACTACCAAGAAACCTGTTGAATGTTCGATCATCGTCTAACTCTTCAACTCGCTCCACACACAACCACAATACTCATCATCCAGCTTGATCATACCATGCAGAAGGGAACAACACCTCCACAGCCACAGGCGTTGTTTAATTAATGGGAACTTGAGAATTGAAGTGTAACCTTTCATCAAAAAGAACAGACGTTGAATTTATTCGTAAACAAAATATTCTTCTATATGTGTTGTTTTCCATCCTTTCTTATATATATACACACTTCTACCTGTTTTGTTAGACATTTAAAATATACTATTAATCAGATGTGATGTTATCCGTTTTGGATTAAGTTGATAGAATTTTCACAATGTGAATCTCATAGATTCTTTGACTCATGTACTCTAAGAAGATCATTCTTTTGGGACAAATCTATTTTTAAATTGAATGTAATTTGACTAGATCTCGATGAGATTGATATTCCAATCTTTCTTCTTAGAACGTATTGATTTGACCCCATAAGCGGGACCAAGCATGTTGCCGCCAGAAGCAGAACCCCGTATTTCTTCTAGAGAATCTCCTAATTGGTTCTTTTCTCAAAGAATAAAGAATTGGAGGAGGGAAATCTTGATAGAATTTGAAAAAGCAAACGACAAGTCGAAGGCAATAAAATATGAAAAATGTATTTATTTTTCATATTTCTAAGCTAAGATTAAACAAAAGGAATCGCACAATAAAAGTGCTAATGCTACAACCAGTCCATAAATTGTTAAAGCCTATTTCTCAAAAGGATAGAAAAAGGTGAAAACTGTACTTTGCACCATTTGGGCTTTCGGGCATAGGAAGAACTAATCCAAATAGTTGTTCATTTGTCACAATCCCAAATCATCTTAGTTGTAATGGTGCATATCACCGTATTAAGTCAGTTGATTCAATACTAATAACATAAAGGTCTTTTGTAAATTTAGTTCCAAATCAATTATGATCACAAGTTTTTCATTTTAAAATAAATTATGCGGAAAAACAAATATGCAAATGCATCCACACTGCCCGATCCTGGTGTCACTAGTCAGGAGCAACTAAAATACAATATGATATTGTCTACTTAATAAAAGATAAAACTAAAATATAAAATACTAAGGATAGGAGGGAGAAAGGCAGGGTTGGACGTCGTGCGACTACCTTGCAATATTCGGAAAATACTCTGAAGGCAAAGATCAGCTCTCACTCGGAGCCCTTGGCACAAGGATCTCACACAAGGTGCATGGTGTAACGTTAGTACGTCAACTCAGTAAGTAACCAAAATAAATAAAGGCTGAATACAGTGATGAGTATTTAAATCGTATACATAGTCTAACATGGATTCTCAATAGAAATAACAAAGTCAAATCCGTAGTCCAATTTCCGAACATCTAGTAAAACTCCAGTTTTAATGAAAGTTATTTAAAATATTTGTTCAATATTTTTCAATAGAGGCTCAGTATAAAAGAAGAGTGAGAACAGTAATTTCATAAACAAGTCTCTAGAGCAAAGCATCATCATATATATAGCCCATCGGGCTAGCCTCTCAGTCACTTATGACTCAACTTTCATCAATCAACACTCACACTCACCACTCACGCTCAATAGATATCTTATAATAATAACCGCTGTAGCGTGCAGCCCTATCCGTAAATATATATAGTCGGCTGCGCTCACTGGGGGTGTGCAGACTCCAGATGGGCTCCTACAACCCAAGCGCTTTATCGTTGCGGCGTGCAGCCTGATCCAATACATATCGTTATGGCATGCATCCCGATATATATATATATATATATATATATATATATATATATATATATATATATATATATATATATATATATATATATATATATATATATTCGCAACGGCATATAACCCGATCCATAAATATATAAAATCTTCACCATCAGGTCCTAGACCTCTCTTAATCATCAAGCTCACAGCCTCTCAGGCATTTTAGTGAAAAATCAGGAAACTCAGCCCAAACAACTTTCAAATAGTTAAAATCAAATAATGAAACTGAATAAAAAATAAACAAGTAAAAATCATGACCGAGGATATGCTTTTGAATCAAAACAGTGTGAGGATAGTAGTAAAATATCTCTGAGGGTCCAAACAGTATGACATAAGGCCCCAAACATGCAATTTTTCCCAAGTTAACCGAATTATTTCTAACACATAGATTTCATAGAGAGTGTATAAAAAATATGACACTCTACAGTTGCCACGGGATGGAGTCACAATCCCTACTGGTGCACACCGACACGCCCGTCATCTAGCATGTGTATCACCTAATTTATCAAAACAATACGGAATTTCGAGGTTTCATACCTTCGGGTCAAGATTTACAATGGTTACTTACCTCGAACCGAACTAATATCTACTCCGCAATATCCTTGCCTCTCAACTTGGCCTCAAATCGCCCCGAATATATCCAAAAATCAGAATCATAAAATCAATACATGCCAAAGGACCAAGGCCCACGCAAAAATTATCAAATTAACTCAAAATTTTTGAAATTGGTCAAACCCGGACCCCAGGCCCATATCTTGAAATTCGATAAAAATCACATCACTAGAATCTTTATACTCCCACGAGTCTATACATACCAAGATCATCAAAATCGACCTCCAATGGCCCCTAAAATCCCTAATTTTACGCCCTAATCTCTCAATTTCTTCTATACTTTTTCAACAAATTTCATGATTAAACAATGAAATAATCACCATAAACGCAAGATACAAAGCCTAAGTAGCTTACTTCTCTAAATACACTTCATTCCCTCTTGAAATCATAGCTTGGAGCTCCAAAATAGGCCAGAAATGGTGGAAGAATGACTAAGATTCGCGAAGTATGCTTATATAGTTTCTACCCAGGGATTTCGGCATCTGCGGGAAAAATTTCGCACCTGTGGGCCGCTTCTGCACCACAAAAATCACACCTGGGGAATTCATTTAACTCCTCAGACACCGTACCTGTGACACAGGTCTCGCACATGCGGGCTCGCAGATGCGGTCCAAACCTATGCTCTTACGACGAATGTCGCTTCTGCAATCTTCTTTCGCTTCTGCGGCTCGCACCTGTGGTCCACAATCCAAAGGTGATCTTTCCGACAACCTTCCAAATTAATCCAGGGGCCCCCGGGACCTCAACCAAGAATACAAACAATTTTCATATCATCATTCAAACTCATACCAATCCTCGAAACACTCAAAACAACGTTGAAACACCAAATCATTCTTGGCTTCATGCCTAAGGATTTCTAAACTTTTAATCCGCAACACCAAACTATGCCTTATCAAAAGACACACACGGACGTAGAAAATATAGTCTGAGTAATTATGCCTAGAGTTGAACCATCAAGAATTAACATATCAATTACTCTTGTCGTACATACTAAATTCACACAATCAATTTTCCCAAACTTTATGATTCACAGTTGATGATATATCTAACAACTAAACTAAAAATAAATAACAGCTGAAAGTTAACTAAACTTGTTTGTATATAATTGGAATAGGGTCTAAGGTAATGGTTTCCTACGATGTTGATTTCCTTGGTTGAATATGTTTTACAATTGAGACTTAGTTGTCTCCATCAATTATGAACGCTCCAGCTATCATAAATCTTTCTCAAGCAATTAGTGATAATTTAATACGTACTTTCTCAAGCTACGCTAGCTAGATTCGCATTACGGTTCACTTAGATTGCACCTGAGGTATCGTTTTCTCTAATCCAACCTCTAAACCCACAGTTATGACTCTCGTTATACTCCGGGAGTGATGTTGTTCATATAATCACATAAATATGCACTCTCTCTCAAGAAAATACATACTAAATAGGGACAGATAATTGAGGGCCTTTCCAACTAACCACAATCAAAACGTAGATGAACACATAGATATTAACAACCAATTCAAAACTATGTTAATATAACAACCAAGTCATCCCTAACGGGTTTCACCAAAATCGTAGGTTAAAGTATTTATCTACTCATAACAACGGAAGATACAACTAATAGATGATTCATAATGGAAGAATTGTAAGAAAAATAGAAAAGATAAAGAACTATGATGTTTTGGATGATCTCTCACACTCATTCTTCTTCCAGAAGTAATGTAAATAATAAGCCTCTCCCTATCTTGGGCGAGTTTCTACATCTTATAAGAGTTTTACAAAAAATTTTCCCAAATTGACACTTTGGCCTCTTGAATTTTTTGGGTTGTGAACAGTTCGCCGTGGCGGTGGCGTCGATCACGGTGATGACTGTGGGAGGCACTGCCTTAAACCACGGTGCAGGCCGCGGTGGCGACCGCGATAAGCACTGTATGGGCCTTTGTCTCCGTGTTCCTTCTCTTTTGCTCTTTTGTGTCCGGGTTACTTCTTGAGTGTGTGTTTCTTTTCACATTATTTGCCTCCAAACACTTCATGTTGCTTCCTCACATCTTATATTCCCCGCGAGACCAAATAGCACCAATTACAGCATTTTATTGGCAATTTACATTATAAAACTACAACAAAGCATGGGCAATTACGGTGTAAATAACAACTATATAGCATATTATCAACACTCTACACATAAATTATTGCTAGTCCTCAACCAATTCACCACACTCCATCAAAATTCATTCCCTATGCTTCTCCCTTAACGACTCTCACCATGAACATTTTACCAGAGTTACACCTAGTAGCGAGCAGCTTTTACCTCAAGAATCAAATCTTTCGTATCCCGTAACGTTTGCACTCTCAAACCACTCAACACAATAGTCAAGACGCACCTTTCCTTTGTGAATCACATGCCTCATATCACACAAGAGAGTAGTTCCATATATATAATGATAGTGATAACAATTAGGAACTCCAATGGACAGAATTGGCTCACTCACCACAAGAACATTCACATGCCACAAAGATGCACCATAAGCTTGCCCTTAGTGTAGTACTCAACTAATCGAGCTCATTCAATCTTGCATCAATTAGGAGTTATTTGGTTGTAATGAAGGCTACGGGACGGGTAGGATACATTTAAGATATAAGAGTGTCCACACCTCCCTAAGCACTTTAATACAGGCATTTTTAACATTCAAACCATATGCTTCTGTCAAACCAAAATTCCACCTTCACATCAATGTAAATTACCCCTTTCTTCTTTAAACACACTTACGTCAAGAGCCACCACTTATCAAGGAAATATATATATATATATATATATATATATATATATATATATATATATATATATATATATATTATTTATTTATTTTTTATGTGGCTCTTCCTTTTTTTTAAAATAGTGCTCATTTCTCCTTATTCAATTAGTTTCACTCAAGGCTTACAATGTGGTTGCCAAAGAAAAATGATTATAGGCTCAAAAGGGTTAACTACGATACATCAGAATTAGGTGGGTCAATATAAATATCTGGTTCAACACAGAAATGCCTATATCACTTCTAAGATTGAATGAAGCTACTTCTCTAGGCATCAAATGTACAACATGGAATATAGTAAAACTCACACACACATGGCACATGACTCACTCTGGATTAGTTTATCAAGACATTTTCGTTGATTATTCAAGTTAGGTACAACATACAATTTTTAAGGCACTTATATAAGATTCAACCCTTGAAGCTAAGCACTACACTCTAGCGTCTATCGTGTTCAGGTGTAAGAACGCTACGGGTTTTTCTTCTTCAATTTTAAACTCATTGCCCATTAATCCTAACCTAGAACAAAAAAATCTACCTATAACCGGTTCAAGCTAAACCCTTGGAAAAGAACCATGGCCCAAAGAAACACAAATGGGGAGTTACTACACTACCTAAAAAAATAAAAAACAATTAAATAAAAAAATCTTTTTGTTCTGTAGACTAGCTTCTCTCAAGAAAATTGTCTAAAGGATCCGTCATTAGAAGAGTATTTATATTTCAAATCAAAATTTCTTGACTTAGTCCCTCAAGAACCCCGCCGAAAGAGATTCATCGTCGGGACAAGTCGCTTACTATTTTAACTTTCCTAAAGAGTTGTTACTCTATTTCTAAAGCACTTAACAAAAAACAAAACCAAGAATCAACAAACAGATAATTTTTACAAGTACAACATACAACGAAGTTTCCTCCACCCCACACTTAAAATGGAGACATGTCCCCATGGCTTGACGATATAAAAAGCAGTTAGGTAAAGGAACTTCCTTGAGGTGTCATTCTTGATCTGAAATTGTGCTAGGTTCACATTGCAAGCACAACCCGGAGCTCTCAACCAGCCTATGAATTTCTTTTCTGACTTCACCTGTGGTCAGCCACTACATCAATACGGGTACCCAAATCAGCAACGGAGGTCCGCAGTCCAGTCATTTCCTGCTCCAAAGTAGCCATACGAGTGCTTTGGCATGGCTGTAAAGATCTTGCCCTATACCCTCTAGGAGGAGCTGTGATCTTAGTAGCCTCAGCATCATCCTCAGACTCATCAGACAAGTCATCACTGTGTTGTACCGGCTCTCTTCCCTATAGTCCAATCTTTTCCCCCGGAAAGTAGTTTTTAGAGGTAATTTTCCATCAACTCGAGAGTTCTCAAGGACATTTGCAAGGCGGCACAGACGGGTGACAAGTGAAGGGAAGTAGTGGCCTTTGATTAGCTCGGGTGATCGAATGAACATTTCTTCATAGAGGACTCGGGCGACACCAAACCTTGGTAAGTCATGAAGCAGTAGATCATAGCGGCACGTGGCCCATTCACATATGTGGTATTGCTAGATGGTAGCAACCGAGTGGTGGTGACAGTGAGCTAACATTTGGCCTCCCAAGTTAGAGACTATGAGTGTAGAGTCGTCGGTTGTGCTACCTATTTGGGCTGTCTGCCAGGTATACAGACGACCTCCAGAATTCTGTCCCAGTCAACCAATCGGGCGAATAGACATGATGTAGTGATCATCACCCATGAATGTGGGGAGGCGATAAGCCCTGCGGATGGCCTCTATAGAAGCATCAACCGGGTGTTGTGCACCGTCACAACCCCATCCTCGTGTTCTGGCACGTTTGCATAAAACTATCTCACTAGTTGAATATTGGCCTCCTTGGGAGCCTTAAAGAAGATGTCCAGCTGACACCTTCGTAGCTCATTAAACATATTGGGGCATTCTTGCATCAACGCCTTCCTATCAATATGGACCTCATGAAGTAAATTCTTTGCAGCTTTCTGATTCTATCTTGTCTCTGCTTCTTCAGAGATGAACCGAGTGCTATTGAACCGTGGGGTACTGGTTTGGCCCCTAGCTCGTGAGAAGCCTCCTGGGCCACTAGTAGAGGACCCGGTGTTTCTTCTTTTACAGAATGAACTCATAGTACCTGTCAAAACAGAGAAACGCGTATTAGGATGGGCCTAAGATGTGTGACTATGGGTGGTTACTCAGGCTTCACAACAACCATGTCACAACATCTCCTTATAACTCCATTGAGGAAAATTCCCAAACACATTGTGGGCAAGGCAATTATCTTCACATTCATGGCCTATAGGTATCAAGAAAACTTCCCCAATTCAATTATTCACTACACCAACACATCCCATACTTGATACAATAAATCACCCACCAACAACACCCTTTCAATATTCAATACACAGTCTTTTCACCAACATATCCAATAATAATGACTTTACACTACAAAAGAAAAAAACTAAACAAATATTCTAGCACAACTACTATATTATAAAACATTAAACTAGCATACACACCATAGATAGGAAGAAAAGAGAAGGGGGGTCATAATTCATACCTTAGCGGGGGAGGATGATGGGTCTTGTGAAGGAAAAGGGAGAAGATGAGAGTATGGAGGGTGGAAAGTTAGGGTTTATAGAGAGAGAGAGAATTGAGATTTGAAGGGGGGGGCTTGTGTTTTATGGGAAGAGGGATGTGTGTTGTGTTTTAATTATTTTTTTTTAAAAGAAGAAGGGAAGAAAAAATGAAGAAAACGAAAAAAATTTAAAAAAATTTAAAAAAAATAATGAGCCTGGTACCAGACCGTGGTCGACTCCGCGGTTCACGCTGCGGTTTAAGGCAGTGCATCCCGCGGTCATCACCTCGGTCCTAGTCGCGGTCGCAGTGAATTATTGAAGTCCCCAGTTATTTCCGCGGTCGACTCCGCGGTTAGTTCCGCAGTTTGTGGCAGTGCCCCCTGCGGTCCACGCTGCGATCGCGGTGCACAGATATTTTTTTTTCTTCTAAACATGAAGTTATATACAACATTGACAACATATTCGTGGGTTAACTCCCACACAACACCTAATTTAACATCGCGGCACGACGCAAGTAGTTGAGCTATTACTCCTTATTCGCGTACTGGGGTTCTTTTAAATTGATCACCACTGTATCCCCTTTTTCTTCAGCTATTCCAAGGTAATGTTTCAGCCTTTTCCCATTTACTAAGAACTTGTTTGTCCCATCTTCTAACTCGACCTCAACAGTTCCACTTGCGAACATTTGCACCACTCTAAATGGTCCTGACCATCGGGACTTTAACTTACCCCGAAACATTCTCCACCTTGAATTATACAGTAATACCTTGTCACCGGGTTTGAAATCTCTGTTCACAATGTGTTTGTCATACAGCTTCTTCATTCTTTCCTTGTATAGTATCATGCTTTCAAAGGCTTGATATCCAAAATTTTTCCAACTCATGCAACTCTGTAAGTCGATTTTGTCCAGCTGCATCAGGATCCATGTTCAATTGCTTTAGTGCCCACCACGCTTGATGTTCCAACTCTATAGGCAGATGACAGGCCTTCCCAAATACCAAATTGTATGGTGACATACCTATTGGTGTTTTGAAAGTAGTTCTATAGGCCCAGAGTGCGTCATCAAGATTCTTTGCCCAATCAGTTCGTGTGGCATTCACCGTCTTAGTTAGTACACTTTTTATCTCCTTGTTGGACACTTTAACCTGCCCACTGGTTTACGGATGGTAAGAGGTAGCCACTTTGTGGCGTATATCATATTTTGCAAGTAGTTTCTCAAAGTCTCTATTACAGAAGTGAGTGCCTCATTCACTAATGATCACTTTTAGTGTCCTAAACCTGGTGAATATGTCCTTTTTCAGAAATCCTACCACCACTCTTGCATCATTAGTGGGCAACGTTGCAGCCTCTACACATTTAGACACGTAGTCCATAGCAACAAAGATGTACTTATTTCCAAATGAGCTGACAAACGGACCCATAAAGTCAATCCCCTAAACATCAAATACCTCTACCTCTTGAATCGGGTTCATTAGCATCTCATGGCGACAGGAAATGTTCCCGGTCTGCTGGTATTCATTGCAGTCCTTTACCTAGATGAGCGCATCTCTAAACACAGTTGGCCAAGAGAATCCAACCTCTAGCACTTTCGCAGCTGTCCTGACCCTTCCAAAATATCCTCCGTATACTGATGCATGACAAGCCTGCAAAAATTGAAAATTGTTCTATCTCGGGATACACCTATGGAAAATATTATCAACACATATTCTAAACAAATGAGGCTCGTCCCAATAATACATGCGGAAATCACGAAGAAATTTTACTTTTTGATAGATGAAAGGTCATATGGAACTATACCGCACGCCATGTAGTTTGCAAAATCTGCATACCATGGCGCATCCTCAAGACTAGCTGCGAGCGACTGCTCGCCTAGAAAGGTTGCCAGAATCTCTTTGACCTCAACTAGTTTTTCAGCTCCTTCATGTCGTGATAGATGATCAGCAACTTGATTTTTTATGCCCTTACGGTCACGAATTTCGAGGTTAAATTCTTGCAACAGCAGCACCCAACGAATAAGGTGCGGCTTAGATTTGCATGGTCAGTGTATACAATTACCTTGGAACCAATCAGATATGATCGGAACTTGTCAAAAGCAAACACCACCGCTAACATCTCTTTTTCTGTAATAGTGTAGTTGAGCTGTGCACCGCTTAGCGTTCTGCTTGAGTTGTAAATCGAGTGCATCAGCTTATCCTTTCACTTCCCCAAGACTGCTCCTATGGCATAGTCACTTGCTTCACACATGAGCTCAAATGGTTGCTACCAGTTGGGTTCAACAATGATGGGTGCAGTTACCAACCTCTTCTTCAGTTCCTCGAATGCCAACCTGCAATCATTAGAAAACACAAAGGGCTGATCCTTTTCAAGTAGTTTGCATAATGGGTTAGAAATTTTGGAAAAATCTTTTATGAAACGCCGGTAGAACCCAGCGTGTCCAAGAAAACTTCTCACTGCCTTGACTGAAGTGGGTGGTGGTAGCTTCTCAATCACGAAAACCTTATCATGGTAAACCTCAATTCCTTTACTGGACACTCGATGTCCTAGGACTATCCCTTCTTGTACCATAAAATGGCACTTTTCCCAGTTTAACACTAGGTTTGTCTCCACACATCTTTTGAGCACTCTGCTTAAGTTATGAAGACAGTCTTCGAATGAATCTCTCACCATGGAAAAATCATCCATAAAGACCTCCATAATATCCTCCACCATATCTATGAAGATGGCTAACATGCACCGTTGACAAGTCACTGGTGCATTGCAAAGCCCAAAAGGCATTCTCCGAAAGGCAAAGATGCCATACGGACAGGTGAAAGATATTTTCTCTCTATCCTCGGGGACTATTGATATCTGATTGTACCCCGAATATCCATATAAGAAACAAAAATTTGATCTCCCGGCCAGCCTGTCTAACATTTGGTCAATGAAAGGCAAGGAAAGTGGTCCTTTCGGGTGGTGGTGCTCAAGTTTTGATAATCCATGCAAATCTGCCACCCTGTGACTGTACGAGTTGAAATCAACTCATTGTTCTCATTTTTCACAACAGTCATTCCCCCTTTTTTGGCATACATTTGACAGGGGTGACCTAATTGCTATCAGAGATGGGGAAGATGATTCCTGCATCTAACCATTTGATAACTTCCTTCTTTACAACCTTTTTCATGTTTGGGTTCATCCTTCGCTGATGTTCTCTGGAATGTTTTTACCCCTCTTCTAGGAGAATCTTACGCATACAGAAGGCTGGGCTGATACCCTATATGTCTGCCATGATCCAGCCAATGGCATCTGATTTTCCTGCAGTACCTATAAGAGCCGTTCTACCTGCACATCTAGCAAACTGGATGATACAATAACAGGCAAGGTCAAATCAGGGCCCTAGAACACATACCTGAGGTGATTTGGGAGTGGCTTTAGCTCCAGTTTGGGTGGTTCCTCTGTCAATGGTTTTGCTGGATGTGTAGCCCTTTTTTCTAATTCAAGGGACTCAAATTGAGGTTCCCCTTTCCAGAATCCTCGGCCTTCAAGTGCCATGACCCATTCAGCTAACCCTTCACCATCCATCTTTTCTAGATTTTTCAGACATGCTTCCAATGATCGTTAACATTCAGAGTTGCATCGTCCTCTTGCAGAATCACATCTACTGCATCCACTAAGCAACAGTTAGCATATTTGCTGGGTCTTCTCATAAATTGCTGAACATTGAATATGACTTCTTCATCGTTCAATCTCATTTTTAGTTCCCTGTCTCACAATCGATCAATGCTCTACCAGTCACAAAAACTGGTCTACCCATAATAAGAGGTATCTCCTCATCTACCTGGCAGTCCAGAATAACAAAATCTGCTGGGAACACGAACTTCCCTACTTGCACCAACACATCATCAAGAATACTAGTTGGCCTTTTCACCGTGCGGTCTGCCAGCAGTAACATCATAGAAGTTGGTCTAGCTCTGCCGATGCCCAATTTAGTGTACACAGACAACAACATCAGATTTATGCTGGACCCAGATCACATAATGCCTTTACAAAGGCGTAGCTCCCAATAGTGCACGGAATAGTGAAGCTACCTAGATCAGACATCTTTTGAGCCATCGGTCATATCACTAATGCATTGCAGGTCAGTGTCCAAGTCACGGTGGAAAGATCCTAAAAATCAAACTTTCGCGATATTATATCCTTCATCATCTTTGCATAATAGGGCATCTCCCTCAAAGCATCCATCAAAGGAATATTTAACTAAATCTGACACAGCATCTTCATGAATTTCTTGTATTGAGCTTCCTTCTTTTGTTTAACCAGTATCTGAGGGAAGGGTGCCGGTATCACCCTTGTGCATTGCCCGATGGCATCTCGTTGTTGGAATTTTCTGGCACAAGAGGTGCCACCTGTTCTGCAGCTTTCTCATTCATCTTTTCTTTGACTTTTTCCTCCTGACTCTGCTCAACCACCACTTCAGTATGCTCTGTTGGTTCCTCCACCTCTAACGGAACTGGAGTGACTGTTGTACTCTCCTTCCTAGCTTGTAGAATCTCCTATTCTCTGTCTAAATCTCTCCCATTTTTGAGACTTACTGCCATCAGCTGAGTTGGGTTTTGCTCCTTGGGGTTTATGTTAGTGTCTGCAGGCAAGGTTCTCTAACGACGGTTGTTCAAAGCCATGGATAGTTGTTCCAGCTACATTTTTCAATGTTCTTTATAGCTGAATCATGCATTTCCAACTTTTCCTGCACTTTGGTATTTGTCCCAATGAGTTGCTGAAGCATATCCCTAAATTCTATCATGTTGTTATCTTGCTGAGGAGGTTGTTGATATGTTAGCTGCTGCTGATTTTGATGTGGATAGCCCTGTGGTTTCTGATATGGTACTGGCACCATTTGGTTTTGAGGGTGTATACCCCCAGGCTGTTGCATGTTAAGCCTGTACTGTTTATTTTGTGGCGGTTTCCATTGTTGTGCTCCTTGTTTCTGACTCCATAGTTGTTGACATAATTTATATCTTCCCTCGCCCCTTGATTTTTGCCTTCTCCGCTCCATGAACACACATAAGACTTATTAATACAAGGTGTACACAGTCCTCCATTTGTTGTATCAACAATGTGCACCTGTTTTGTACCCATCTCATCAATCTTGTTTGTCAATATGCTCATCTGGGTCATAAGTGTGGCCATATTCTCTACATGTGAATTATTTGGGTCAAGAGGAACTGAATGCACTATGGGTGCCAGTGTTGTAGCTCTAGTCATCCACCCCGAATTTTGTGACATCTTATCAAGAAGGATTTTGCACTCGGTGAATGTCTTACTCAAAAATGCACCTCCAGCAGAAGCATCCACATTAGCACTTCACTAGAATCCCTTTAAATCTTTCCCAAGTTTCTTGCAAGGACTCAGTCGGATGCTGCTTATACTGTAATATTTCATCAATTTGTCTCGCAGTCTTATTGGGCGGATAGAAATTATTCAGAACTACTTGACTAATTCCTCCCATGTGGCTATAGAATTGATAGGGAGAAAATTTAGCCAAGTCTGAGCTTCCCACGTTATAGAGAATTGAAACAGTAGTAGCTTGATAGCTTTTGCGGCACATTCGGCTGCCGTTGGTTCATACAAATTGACAAAGAAAATTCCAAGTGCTGCTACAGGTCTTCAATGTGTGACTCAGAGAATAATCCTTTATTCTGCAGTAGATGCAACATATTTTTGGTTATCTGGAAGGTCTCCGCTCGGATTGTGGGCACAGCTATGGCGGTGGCCAGGTTATAGCTGTGGGTTGTGCCCAATTATAAAGTGCAGCTTCGGGCACAAGAGGTGCCACTACTCTTGCATTGGGGTTTGCTGGCGGATCCCCAACATTTCTGATGATGTTGTCTACGCACCCATATCAAATTCGAGCAGGTGTGATTATCGGGATTGTTGGGTTCTCTTGTTGGCATGGTTCAATGCCCTGAATGTTTTCTCGGGGTCTGGGAGTCATTCTAGCAGTTCTCCAATCCTCGAAGAATTTCTAGGCATACATGTAGTCCACAAGAGCTCAAACGTTAGAATTTTAATGAAAAGATTGGGTATAGAGAAAACTGACTACATACGAATTTTGTAGTTCTTTCAATTGTAATTGATAACACCGGTAATTCCCCCGCAACGGTGCCAAAATTTGATAATGCTAAACTATTCCTTATCAAAAGATACAAACGGACATAGAAAATATAGTCTGAGTAATTCTGCCCAAAGTCTAACCACCGAGAATTAACCTATCAATTACTCTTGTTGGACTTACTAAATTCACATAATCAATTTCCCAAAACTTTATAACTGACAGTTGATGATATATCTAACAAGTAAACTGAAAATAAATAATTTTTGAAAGTTAACTAAGCTTGCATGTATATAATTAGAATAAGGTCTAAGGTAATGGTTTCCCCCGTTGTTGATTTCCTTGGTTGAATATGTTTTATAATTGAGACTTAGTTGTCTCCATCAATCATGAACGCTCCAGCTATCATAAATCTTTCTCAAGCAATTATGATAATTTACTAGATGTACTTTCTCAAGCTACACTAGCTAGATTCACATTACGGTTCATTTAGATTGCACCCGAGGTATCGTTATCTCTAATCCAACCTCTAAACCCTCGGTTATGACTCTCATCTATACTCCGAGAGTGATGTTGTTCATACATTCACCTAAATATGCACTCTCTCTCAAGCAGATACATACTAAATATGGACAGATAATTGAGGGCTCTTACAACTAACCACAATCAAAACGTAGATGAACAGATAGAGATTAACAACCAATTCAAAACTATATTAATATAACAACCAAGTCATCCCTAACGGGTTTCACCAAAACCTTAGGTTAAAGTATTTAGCTACTGATAACAATGGAAGATAAAACTAATAGATATAATGGAAGAATTGCAAGAAAAATAAAAAAGATAAAGAACTATGAGGTTTTGGGTGATCTCTCACACTCGTTCTTCTTCCAAAAGTAATCTTAAAAACAAGTGTCTCCATATCTTGGGTGAGTTTCTACATCTTATAAGGGTTTTACAAAAAGTTTCTCGAACTGGCACTTTGGCCCCTTGAATTTTATAGGTTGTGAACAGTTTGCCGCAGTCGCAGTGATGATTGCAGAAGGCACTGCCTCAAACTGCAGCGCGGACCGCGGTGGCAACTGCGGTAAGCACTGTCTGGGCTTTTGTCTCTGTGTTCCTTCTCTTTTGCTCTTTTGTGCTCGGGTACTTCTTGAGTGGGTGTTTTTTTTCACATTATTGCCTCCAAACACTTCATGTTGCTTCCTCACATCTTATATTCCCTGCGAAACGAAATAGCACCAATTAAAGCATTTTATTGGCAATATACATTATAAATCTACAACAAAGCATGGGCAATTATAGTGTGAATAACAACTATATAGCCTATTATCAGCAACCTATTTAAAAACCAATCAAATCTGCTTACGAACAAGTCGCATATCATCATTCAAACTCATATCAACCCTCGAAACACTCAAAATAACGTCGAAACACTAAATCATCCTCGGATTCAAACCTAAGGATTTATAAACTTCTGAATTTTGCAACCTATCCAAAAACCAATCAAACCTCCTCTTTGTAACTAGAAAATATTTCAAACACGTCACAAATGACACAACAGACCTACTCCAATTTTCAGAATTCCATTCCGATTCCAATATAAAAATTTTCACTGCAGACCGGAAAATGCCAAATTTCCAATATTGCCAATTCAAGCCTAAATCTACGATGGACCTCCAAATTACATTTCAAACATGCTTCTAAATCCAAATTACGAGGCTATCCGAACTATCGGAATTCACATTCGAGAACTTCTACATATAAGTCAATATCTGAATGGCTTTTCCAACTTTAAACTTCCAAATAAGAGACTAAGTGTCGCATTTCACTCCATGATTATTTCGAACATAGAATATCCAACACGATATGATGAAATACAACTAAAAACACATAAAAAGTAGAAATAGGGAGAACACGACTCCAACTCATAAAACGATCGGCCGGGTCGTTACATCCTCCCCCTCTTAAATAAGCGTTCGTCCTCTAACGAGTCGAGAAACATACCTGAAGCCTCAAATAGATGGGGATATCTGAACCACATCTCCCACTCAATCTCCTAAGTAGCCTCCTCCATGGTCTGGCATCTCCACTACACTTTCACTAAAGCTATATCCTATGATCTCAACTTTTGAACCTAATGCTCCAAAATAGCCACAGGTTCCACATCCTAAGCCATTGTCTAACTGAACCGTGTTGAAATTCAAAACATGAGACGGATCACCAATATATTTACGGAGCATAGAAACATGAAATACCGGATGCATACTCGACAATCTGGGTGGCAAAGCAAGCTCATAAGCCACCCCCCAATCCTCCGAAACACCTTAAATGGCCCAATGAATTGAGGACTCAATTTTCCCTTCTTCCCAAATCTCATAATAACTTTATGGGTGAAACCTTCAGTAGAACCTTCTCCCTAACCATGCATGACACATCATGAACCCTGTTGTCAGCATAACTTTTCTGCCTCGATTGCGTTGTACAAGGCCACTCCTGAATCACTCTCACCTTGTCCAAAACATCCTATTCCAAGTCTGTCTCCAAAAGCCTGGCCTCGCCCGGCTCAAATCATCATACTAGAGATCTACACCATCTCCCATATAAGCCTCATATGGAGCCATCTAATACTCGACTGATAACTGTTACTATATGCAAACTCTGAAAGCAGTAGAAACTGATCCTATGAACCCCCAAAATCAATGACATAAGCACACAACATGTCCTCTAATATCTTAATAGTGTGCTTGGACTGTCCATCCATCTGAGGGTGAAAAGTTGTGCTCATCTCAACTAGAGTGCCCAAATCTCGCTACGCGGCCCTCCAAAACTGCGACGTAAACTGAGTACCTCTATCCAAAATGATAAACACTGGGACACCATGCAGGAAAACAATATCTTGCAAATAAATCCCTGTTAACTGCTCTGAAGAATAGGTAGTAAACGCACGAATGAAGTGTCTAGACTTGGTCAACCGATCCACAATCATCCAACTATCATCAAACTTCCTCAAAGTCCACGGGAGTCTAACTACAAAAACCATGGTGATTCGCTCCCACTTCCATTATCTGCTCCAAATTCCACTCTGGAATATCTAACCGCTGAAGCAAGCCAACTAATCTCTAATGCTCATATTTCACATGCTGAAATTGAGACACCGAGCTACAAACCCTACAATATCCTTCTTCATTCTCAAATGCTCCGTGTGTTCCACCTGACTATGTGAGTACACTAGAATATCATCAATGAAAACAATCATAAACGAGCCGAGATAAGAACAAAACACATTTTTTATCAAATTCATGAACGCTGCTCGGGAATTGGCCAGCCAAAAGACATCACAAGGAACTTGTAATGACCATATCGGGTACTGAAAGCCATCTTAAGAATATTTGAGTCCCTGATCTTCAGTTGGTGATACCCTGAACGAAGATCAATCTTTGAGAACACTCTTGCTCCCTGAAGCTGGTCAAATAAATTATCAATAAGAGGCAAAGGATATTTGTTCTTGATTGTAACTTTGTTCAACTGCCTGTAATCAATAACATCCTCATCATGCCATCCTTCGTTTTCATAAATAGAATAGGCTCACCCCAAGGCAACATACGAGACAGAATAAACCCCTTGTAAAGGAGTTCCTGGAGCTGCTCCTTCAACTCTATCAGTGTCATACGATATGGTGGAATAGAATGTGCCGAGTACCCGACACCAAATCAATTTAATATCCCTTTCTGGTGGCATGCCCAATAGATATGTAGGAAATACATCTGGAAAGTCCCTCACTATTAGAACAGAATCAATACTAGGAGTATATGCACTGACGTCCCTCACAAAAGCTAAGTACGAAAGAAAACCTTTCCCAACCATCCGTTGGGCTTTCAGAAATGAAACCACCTTGCTGGGAACAAAATCAATCGAACCTAGGCCACTCAATCTGTGGCACACCTAGCAAAGCCAACTTCACTATCTTAGCATGACAGTCCAAAATAACACAACACAGAGATAACCAATCCATGCCCAGTATCAGATTAAAGTCCATCATGTAAAGCAACAAAAGGTCTATTAGGATCTCCAGACACACAATAGTAACCACACACGACCAATATACACGGTCCAAAATAATAGTATCACCCACCGAAGTAGATACACGAATAGTTGAAACAAGATACTCACCAGGCGTATCCAAATAACAAGCAAAATATGATGACGCATATGAAAAAGTGGAACAATGGTCAAATAACACAGAGGCATCTCTGTGTCAAACTGAAACAATACATGTAATCATGGCATCTGGTTTAGCTTGGAGTGCATAGAAACAAGCCTGACCACCACCTGATCGACCTCATCCTATTAGGTGACCCCTAGCTGGCTAACACCCACCCCTAGCTGCCTGAGCGGGTGGTGAAGTAACTGGAGCTGAAGTCGAAGGCTGACTCCTCCGCTGATATGGACCCCCAAAAAGACGAGGACATTGTATACTCATACCCAAACTCTCCACACTCATAATAACTCCCTAATGCGGGGAACCGGGATTGAAGGGAACCCCTAGCACCGAGATGACTAGTAGAAGAACCTGGTATGGAAGAGCCTTAAACAGATGGAGCATGGGACGAACTCTAGGCTGGAATGGCACTAAGTGATGAATGGCCCTAATGAGAACTGTGAGAACCATGGCCCTATGATGCCCAACGATGTACTGGGCAAGCTGACTCAGCATGTCTGAATGAACGACCTCTGCCGTACTGAAACTGGACTCTCGAAGGAGCACCACCAAAACTACTAGATCCCAGAGTCCTTTAAGCCTTCCTCTAATCTCACTCCTAGAGACGAACTGACTCAATCTCTTAGGCAATTGGGCAATATTAACAATATGCTCAAAAGTGGCACCTGAAACCCTCTCTCTGGTTATGAGAATCCGAAGCTGATATGTGAGGCCATCTATGAACCCCCTGATCCTCTCTCTCTATTCGTAGAAACCAACCAAACAGCATGACGAGATAGCTTTAAAAATCTCATCTCATACTGCATCACAGTCATATCATCCTGATGCAACTGCTCGAACTGCCTGCGCAGCTCCTCCATGTGAGACTCTAGCACATACTTCTCCAAGAAGAGAGCGGAGAACTGCTTCTAGGTAACGGGCGCTGCATCAACAAGTCTATGCCTCTCATCATCCTCCCACCAAGTAAAGGCAGCTCCTGAAAATTAGAAAGTAGTGAACGAGACCCCCTGGTCTCAAAAATACCCGCAGTCTAAAGCATCCTCTACCACTTGTCCAATAAACCCTGGGCATCCTCACCCTTTGCACAACTGAAAGTCGAAGGATGAAGTCTACCAAACCTCTCCAATCGATGTTGCTCATCGGCAGGCATAACTGGCACCACATAATCCTGAGCGGGTGCAACTGGCTGAGCTAGAGGTGCCCCCGATATCTGAAGTCCCTGCACAACCTGCTAAGGTGTGCTAGTGGCGGGAATTTGGGTGCCTCCCCCCGCCTGAGAAGTAGTTGCGACTGTAGTAACTGAGATCGTTAGAGCCAAGCCTGAGCATACTGATAAAATCTGGGCTAGTGCCTCTTGCAGGCCTGGAATAAAAATCAGCATGGACGTTGCCTGAACTGATCCTGCTGGAGCATCCACAACTGGAACCTGATCGTGAACTAGGGTGGTTGGTGGATCTGCAGGTGTTGCCCTAGCTATTGTGCAGGCTACACCCCTACCCCTACCATGGCCTCGAACGCAACCTCGGCCTCTGGTATCCCTAACAGTAGTGGTTGTTCATCCTCACAGGTAGTACGTGTCCTCACCATCTGTGAGATAATAGAATAACAAAAGTTTAGTACCAGCATTAACAGATTCACATGACAGGAATTTCAAGAATGTGAATCTTTTCCTAAAGGTTTTGTAGCCTCCAAAAGATAAGTACATACGTCTTTGTACCGATCTGCTAGACTCTACTAAACTGGCTCATGACCCGTGAGACATATGTAACCTAGGATTTGATACTAACTTGTCACGACCCCAAACCACCCCGGTCATGATGGCGCCTATCATAATACTAGTCGATTCAACACTAATAAATTCAGTTCCAAATCAATAATGATCATAAGTCTTTCATTTTAATATAACAAATTACGCGGAAAAACAAATACGCAAATACATCCACACTGCCCGATCCTGGTGTCATTAGTCATGAGCCACTAAAATACAACCCAATATTGTCTACTTAATACAAGATACAACTAAAATATAAAATACTAATGATAGGAAGGAGAAAGGCATGACTGCAGACGCCGTGCAGCTACCTTGAAATCTCCGGAAAATGCTCTGAAGGCAAACATCAGCTCTCACTTGGAGGCTCTGGCACCTTGATCTGCACAGAAGGGGCAGAGAGTAACGTGAGTATACCAACTCAGTAAGTAACCAAAGTGAATAAAGGCTGAGTGTAGTGACGAGCATTTATATCATATACATAGTCTAACATAGATTCTGAATAGAAATAATAAAGACAAAACCATAATCCGATTTTCGAACATCTCGTAAAACTCCAGTTTCAATGAAAGTTATTTAAAATATTTTTTCAATATTTTTCAATAGAGGCTTAGTATAAAAGAAGAGAGAAAATGGTAATTTCATAAACAAGCCTCTCAGAAAAAGCATCACTCATATATATAGCCCCTCGGGCAAGCCTCTCAGTCACTCAAGACTCAGCTCTCGTCAATCAGCATTGCTACTCAATAGATATCTCATAATAATGACCGCTACGGCGTGCATCCCAATTCGTAAATATATATAGTCGAGTGTGCTCACTAGGGTGTGCAGACTCCGGAGGAGCTCCTACATCCCAAACGTTATATCGTTGCGGCGTGCAGCCTGATCCAATACATATCGTTGCGACATACAACCTGATCCATATATATATATATATATATATATATATATATATATATATATATATAGAAAGAGAGAGAGAGAGAGAGTTCGGCGTGCAGCCCGATCCATAAATATATTAAATCCTCACCATCAGGTCCTCGACCTCTCTCAGTCATCAACGTCACAACCTCTCGTGCAATTTAGTGAAAAATCATGGAACTCAACCCAAACAACTTTCATATAAATAGAGTAATGAAACTAAATCGAAAATAAATAGGTAAAAATCATGACTGGGATATGCTTTCGAATCAAAACAGTGTGAGGATAGTAGTAAAATATTCCTGAGGGTCCAAACAATATGGAACAAGGCCCCAAAGATGGTATCTAGCCCAAGTTAACAGAATTATTTCTAACACGTAGATTTCATATATAGTTTATAAAAAATATGCAACTCTACAGTTGTCATGGGACGGACCAAGTCACAATCCATACCGGTGCACACCCACACGCCCGTCAACTAGCATGTGTGTCACCTTATTTATCAAAACACTACAAAATTTCGGGGTTCCATACCCTTAGGTCTAGATTTACAATCGTTACATACCTTGAACCAGACAAAAATCTACTCTACAATGCCCTTGCCTCTCGACTCGGCCTCAAATCGCCCCGAATCTGTCAAAACATCAGAATCATAACATCAACACATGCCAAAGGAACAAGGCCCGTGCGAAAATTATCAAAATTTGTCAAACTCGGTCCCCGGGCCCACGTCTCGAAATTCGATAAAAATTGCATCACTAGAATCCTTATCTTCCCACGAGTCTATACATACCAAGATCATCAAAATCGGACCTCAAATGGCCCCTCAAATTTTCAATTTTAGCTCTCCAATTTCAAGCCCTAATCTCCCAATTTCTTCTCTATTTTTCCACAAATTTCATGATTAAACAATATAATAATCACCATAAACACAAGATACAAAACCTAAGTAGCTTAACTCTCTTAATACATGTCATTTCCTCTTGAAATCATAGCTTGGAGCTTCAAAATCGACCAAAAATAGTGGAAGCATGACTAAAATTCGCGAAGTGATGCATATATAGTTTTTGCCTAGGGATTTCTACATCTGCGGGCAAAATTTTCACACTTGCAGGCCGTTACTGCGCTCAAACATCCACGCCTGTGGAGTTCACTTAATCCTCAAACGTCGCACCTGCGACCCAAGTCACCTGCGGGCTCGCAGATGCGGTCCAGACCTCCGCTCCTGCGACGAATGTCGCTTCTGCGATCTCCATTCTGCTTCTATGGCTCGTACCTGCGGTCCCCAATCCGAGGTGCGGTTGTGACTGAAGACAGCAACTGAAGTTGCTTGCTTTCAAGTCCAATCTTTTCGACAACCTTCCGGTCCCGAGTCCCCCGAGATCTCAACCAAAAATACGAAGAAGTTTCATATCATCATTTAAACTCATACCAACCCTTGGAACACTCAAAACAATGTGAAAATACCAAATCATCCTTGGATCCAAGCCTAAGAATTTCCAAACTTCCGAATTTCACAACCGATCCAAAAACCTGCAAAACCTCCCCTTAATGACCTAAAATTTTGCACACACGTCACAAATGACAAAACGAACCTACTCCAATTTCCGAAATTTTATTTCAACCCCAATATCAAAATTTCCACTGCCGACCCAAAAATGCCAGATTTCTAATTTTGCCAATTCGAGCCTAAATCTATCACGGAGCTCCAAATTACATTCCGAACATGCTCCTAAGTCCAAAATTACCCAACGAAGCTATCCAAACCATCAAAATTTATATCCGAGAACTTCTACACATAAGTCAATATCTTATTGACTTTTCCAACTTAAACTTCCAAACAAGAGACTAAGCGTCTCATTTCATTCCGTGACCATTTCGAACACAGAACAACCAACACAATATGATGAAATAAAGCTGAACAACACATAAAGAAGCAGAAATAGAGTGAACAGGACTGTAACTCATGAAACAACCGGCCGGTCATTACATCACTCAACCGCTTAAATTAAATATAGCATGACATATATGTTGTAGATGTATGGTTTATGTATAATTATTCGAATAATCATATATAATGAATGTATAAATTATGTATACCGACTCAAAAAATGCATCTCACTCGCTATTCATGTAAAGATCCCTATTATGCATGGACAAGTACAATTTTATCAATGGGCCTCACGTCCTACGTCTTTTTAATGACTTTGCAGTGATTTTTCGATTAATGATACAAGTCGGGATAAACAAAAACTAGAAAATAATAATAATTAAAGCAAACTTATAATATATATATATATATATATATATATATATATATATATATATATATTATTAAGATTAGGGGCGTACATAGGTCGGGTTGGTTCAGGTTTTCCAATTGCCAAACCAAACTAAATTGTATCGGATTATTAAATCTAAAGACCAAACCATAACCAATAAAACTCGAATTTTCAATCACGATTTTTCTTGGGTTTTCGGGTTTTTCGGGTTTTTTTTTAGTAAAATCTTTGTAGTTCAAAACATATAACTTGTGCTCAAAATATTTTTTTAATCCTAGTAAGATATAACTATATAAGGCATTTTCAGAAAAATAATATAAAATATGATATGTGTCATGCCATTATCCTAATAACATTCAACAATAAAGATAATAAAATTATGTAATATAAATATTTTTACTTAAAAATTCATAATAAAAATAAACATAATCTAAAAGTACTAAGTCATGCTAAAATAAGTAGACTAATAAGGGAGTATTAATAATTACATAGTTAAACGCTAAGAAAAAATAAAAATAGGTTATGCATTTTTATTTAAAATATTGCAAAACAAAATTAGATATTCAATACATTGTCGTTCCTAGTATTGAACTGAATGTCTTTTGTTAGCATTCATATTGATTTGATTTTGGTTTGGGATTTCGTTAGGATTATTTAAGTTACTAATATTAATGGCTATAAAACTTATTAGAACATTTAAAAGCCAAGTCCAGCTTTGAAATAATAATACCTTAGAGCAATATTTATAAATTACATCACAATAAGTATATTTGTATTAAATTTTTCTATAAAATTTACATGTGTAATGTCAGGTTGGTTTGGTTTCGGTTTGACTTTCTTTAGTTAAACCAAACCAATTGGTTAGATTTTTTTTTCAACACCAAACCAAGTCAAACCAAACCATAGTCGGATTTTTTTCTCGGTTTGACTCAGATTATTGGGTTGGTACGGTTTGTCAGTTTTTTTACACCCCCTAATGTAGTTTGAATAATAAAATAGAGAAGGAGTCTAGAACCCAAGTGAATGTCTCAAAAAAAAAATCGAAAATTATCTGATCGTCTCCCAATAATAATAAAGTAGAAACCCTAAATATAAAAGAAGGAGAAGAAAATTTCCCTCAAGAATCCAATCCGTTAAAATAGATAATCCAAGGTTGAACTCGAACCTAGAGGTTCTAAAAATCTCTCAAGAGTTTTCTTAAGTCAAAATATGCTAAGTGGCTAATGAAATAACCATATTCTATTATAAATACCCTATGGTTAATAAAATAGGAAAAAGTTCCAAAGTTAATTTCTCAAAACAGCTCGCTAGACCAAACCAAATCAATTGTGATTTTACCATTTTCATGAGAAGACACGAGAATGGCCTGCAATTCTACTTTTGGGTTCGACAAAATCTTATAACTACTATTCAGATATTGTATTTGTTTTAAAAATTTATTTAATATGTACAAATGGCTATAAAATAATAAAAGAAAACAAGAGTATTGCAGAGAAAAGCAGGGAGAGAATTTTTATTGATTTGGGATGAATTACAATAAAATAACATCCTCCGTTTATAGGGAAAGAGTGACTTACCCACCAAGTAATAGTCCCTAGAATGTTTCTAAATATAGACATTCACCATAAATAAAATTCTATTTATAACACTCCCCCTTGAATATCTATCTACCAGATAATGTGCATAGCTAAAATCTTAACTAAAATAAAACCTAGTGGGAAAAAATTCTAGTGAAGGAAAAAGAGTACACATATCTAACAATACATCTTTGAGTTGCCTCGTTAAAAACCTTGCAAGGAAAACCCAATGGGATAGAACCTCGTAAGGAAAAAAGAGTGTGACGCGTATTAACTCCCCCTGATAAGAGCATCAATTCATATCTTTGAGCTTTCGCATCCCGATCTTGTGCACCATCTTCAAAAGATCATTGGTACATATTTGATAAACAAATCAACCATATTAACTTGAATGAATATGTTGAACCTTGAAATCATCATTCTTGATAGATATGTAATGTCTTCATATAATGTCGTGAAATAGCCTTTTCAAAATCTCCATATAGGTATTTTCCCTATCATAGTATCATGCTTATAGTTATAGCAATATATATATGTGCACAAATTTCACTTTGTATACTCTACTTTAGGACCAAAAAATGTATATGCTTTAAGTGATTTAAATCCTTTAAGGATCGTCATATAAGTTAAGTCATGTAAGTCATATAATAGACTTTAGATGCATATCATGTTTTATGTCATGCTAGACAAATAAGATACCAAAAATTATTAGCACATATTATTGACTTGATACTTTCAAGTATTTAAACTACATGTTCAAAACTATACGTCTTTCATATGAAACCAATTCTATTCGAAATTGTTTCTCCAGAATTAAGATCCTTATATATATTTAGCGCTATCATAGATGTCGTCGACAGATATTTTATATCGGTTCCAACCTTCTTATTTTTATATAGACATAACATAGTGATCTCTTCATTCATATATTCAGGTACTTGAATCTCTCCTGCGATTTTATATAGTGTTATGTCATGCGATCTTCTAGATCATTTACCTCCTTTATTATGATCATTTTGACCATTTTCTCATCCTCTTTATCAAGAAGTTTATTTGAAACTGATTTGTCTATGCGCGTTAAGTGTACCATAGGCTTTGTCCTTCTAGGACTTATTCTAATAGGATCATATTCGGTTAGAATCTAGTTATTTTCTTTGGGTCAGCAAATGCGTCTGGCATGCTTTGCAATATATTGCAAATGAATTATCTTTTGTGAACTTCAAGTTCATATTATCTTATTCGAAGATCTAGATGTACAAATGATAATTCATTCTACGTATCTTTTTCTCAACTGTTTATCCTGTCTCCCCCTCATGTTAGAAAAACTGACTTGCTTTCTCAATTTTGGAAACTCATCTTTGTGCGTAATAGTGCTAATCAAAATACACACTACACATTAATAATAATACAATGGAATTATTTAGTTACTGACCCTGAAGCACTTGTGAGGATAGAATGTAATATACTTTCATATATAACGTATATCAAGCTGATATAGACAACTTTATTCTCATAAGTAATTATTTAGCTATTAGGTGGAGATTCTGATAAATCATTTTGATAAACCAACTGTAATGTAAGCTAACTTATCAAGATGAACTATCTTGAATAAAAAATCTGAAAATCATGCTCTAAATTAAATTATTGAGCAAAGCACCTGGCAAACGCCGCGTTGCAAGTTAATAATAATAGCACCAGTAACCATCTCATAGATGCAATACATGGAAGGTGAATGAGCTCATATTCACCTTTGATATTTTTAGTGTTCATAGGATTCGATCCCAATTTTAATTGGTCTATTAATTAATGAGAACAACATAAGTGAATTCATACAAATTTTCTAGTTCTTTAATATTTACCCATGTGAATTCTCTTTTATTTTTGCACATCATATTTAAATTAACATGGCTAAACCAATTATGCCAACTTAATAAATTATCAATATTGATAAAGTTCATGTTTATACCATGACGTGTGTAATTATCAATAAACTTAAAGTTTATTATGATATGGTTTTTTATATCAATAAACATCCATTTTATTATGATATTCTTTTATTTGTGTAGTACAAATTGAAGAATAAAACGAGTAATTTTTGACATACATATTACTCGCTACAAGTTGTAGTAATAGAATATATTAAATCTTTCCTTTATTTATAGTCTCAATATAACCAACACTTTTGTGAATACTTTAGAAACTCAATTAAGTTTATTTGAGATTTACTATAACATAAGCTTTATTGATAATCAATTTTATTTCTCGAAATAGTAATAATTGGATCTTCTAGAGCTCTCAATTAATTTGATATTACCACATATCATCAACATCCATATGGTGAATATTTCTTTTAAAGAGAAAGTTATACCGTTATGGTCATGGTCAGAATTCTATACAAGATATGTTCCTTGCATTATTAGAATGGAATAGAATCTCCTATTTATAGAGAAAGCGTGACTTAACCACCAAGTACTAATTCCTAAAATGTCTTCAAATATAAATATTCACCATAAATAAAATCCAATTTATAACCTAAATAATTTATTCATAACTCTATAATCTTTATTTTAGAATTCAAAAATCATAAATTCACAATCCTAACTCGCTCTATATTTGATTATACTAGTAGTAGGGTACTATATTAATCCTTCAGAAGCCCCAAGAGCCCAAAAACGAAAAGGGAGAAAAGGGAAAAAAAGGGGAAATGGTGGGGGAGGAATATTATGAAAAAGAAATAAGATGGAGAATGGTTAACATTCACAGCAGCAATGTTCCGGGGTACCCATTGACATTAAGACAATATTTTAGGTGGTGGTAGGGGTAGGGTAAGGGGTAAGGGGTAGGGTGTGTGTGGCCCGGGGGGTGTTTGTGTATCTCTCAAGTCCTAAAGGGAGAGAGGAGTTGGATTTGGTCGGGTCCCACAGTAATTCTTATATACTCGTTGGGCGCCAATAATATTATCCATTTATATATTTACATAAGGTAAACAAACAAATAGGAAAACGCTTTTGTCCATTTTGGGTTCTTTTGGTAGCTCATATTTTTCTACTATTTTTTGCGGCCTGTGCCCACTACGAAGCGCCTTAACAGGTTCCTTACCCTTCAACAAACCCACATCCAAAAATAATAATACTAATAATCATAATAGTAGTAATAACTAAAACCCAGATCCAGTTTGGCATTTTGTTGAGATTATTGTTATCCATATATGCACCCTGTATGTGTATGTTTTGGTTGATCAATATATGAGTTTATGTATGTGCATCCTGCTTTTCCTCAAGCAGATTTGACTTATATGCATTTGTAATTATTATTAGGATTTTGATAAGCTAAGAAGGGGCAGATATGTCTGGAATCATAGGTCGAACAATGGCCAGCAGAAAGATTTCTGCTTTGGTGAGAATCAATTAATGTTTTTTTTTGGAGTATTTCTTTCGGATCGATTTTGATATCTTTTAGTAACAAAAAAAATTGGTGAATTTGGATTTACTCTTTCAGAGTCAATTCTTGATGGGAAGCAAGGTATTTGCATCTAGAACGTACTCTTCGTCAGCTAAAGAGGTGATTCTTTTTGTTCTGTTTAAATTTGTTATTATATGCATTTGCCTAATGTTTATGTTGTTGATGGAGAAAGCATTTAATCTCTTTGTAGATGACAGTGCGCGACGCGCTAAATTCAGCTCTAGATGAAGAAATGTCTGCGGATGCTAAGGTCTTTGTTATGGGGGAAGAGGTACAATCCAAGTTTTTTGCTTAATGATTCTTAAAATGCAAACTTTTATCTGTGAAATGGGCCTTAATTGAGCAGAACTGATCCAGAGGATTCATGTAGCCAACCTTAACTAGTTTGAAATTGCTGTATTATTGCAAATATTTGCCAACCTAACTAGTTTGGCACTGAGACATAGTTATTGTTGCTGTGATGGTTGTTTTTCTTGCTGCAAATATTCATCACTAATACTGTTTTTTCTTTTAATCTTGATATGTGTTATTTAGTTTACTTATTAGAAAAGGAAATCTTAATCCGTGTTATGTTTACTCAGGTTGGTGAGTATCAGGGAGCCTATAAGGTCAGAAATAGTTCTTTTCACTATCTTCTCAAGTCTTGCATTATTATCATGCATTCTTTGCCCTTGATGATCATGAGAAATTTTATTTTGTGTCTCATACAATTGACACTAGTTGTATGAGGCTCCTTTTTATCTCATAAATTTGTGGACCCCAATCTTACACTTTTGGGTCCACAGAAATTTGGGTCCACAAAATTGTGAGACAAAAAGGTTGCCTCATACAACTAGTGTCAGCTGTATGAGACACAAAATAAAATTTTCCGATGATCATCTTTTTTAGTGCCTGAACATCTTTTTTCTTCTTTTTTTCTTTTTAGATTACGAAGGGGCTTCTGGATAAATATGGTCCGGAAAGGGTTCTTGATACGCCAATTACTGAGGTTTTACCTTCTGCTTCAATTATGAAACTGCTGCTGCTCCTTTCTTTCTTGAACATACATGATAAAACTCTTAAAGCCATTTTTTGTTCTTTCCTAGGCTGGATTTGCTGGAATTGGAGTTGGTGCAGCTTACCATGGTCTAAAGCCCATAATTGAATTCATGACATTTAACTTTTCCATGCAGGTTGAACTTCTGTTCTCATTTAGAGTTGATGTTTATTCTTGTAATAATATTTATTGATCTATTTGTTCTTACTCGACAATCATCCAACAATGTCATTAAACAATGCCCATATATATTTTATGTTTGAATGAGTTCACGGTACCCATTTGTTAATGCCAATGATGGAGGGTGGGTCAAGTAGAACTGACAGGCTTCTAGGTTGGCAAGTTTCTGAAGAAGGGCGCACATATCACGTTAGGTGTATCCCATATCGAAATAGTATAGCACAAGTTTACATGGTACGCGCGTTTTTGGGCTCGATAATGGCGTAGCCCAAGGTACAAATCCGTAAGCTCTGTTGGGCCTAAGCGGACAATACGTGCCATGGACTTGGGTCGTGACACCATCAATATGATGTGGACTTTTGGGAGGTCAATTGAGAATGATTATTTTAAGCAAAGCATGCAAACAATTTGTATTGTGTATGATTGTTTTGGAGTTTAGTTAGTAGTTCTAATATGGCGTGCTTCTGGAATTGTGCTTATTAAATTAAATGTATTGCAAACAAATTCAAACATAACACTAATGGGCGACGGGACCTTACTCTTCAACTTCAAAAATTATCTACTGTTTGCTAGTATTTTCTGCGGGGGGGGGGGGGGGGGGGTAGGCCACCACTACTTCAATCAATAAAAACCGAGCAGCCACCTAATGCACAAAACTATAAATGACAATGACTTTTTGAGAAAGAACTAAAAATGATAATGACTTCCATGCTTAAATTTATGTTACACTCATAGAATCAGATCTAAAACAAAGGATAGTAGGAGATTGCTTTGTTTCTGAAGCAATGTCTTCACACACCCATGTAAAATAGGAAGTCGATGGGGACCTTGTTTACATTGAAGGTCCAGGAGTATTTACGGTTTGATGCATAACATTATAGCTAATACCTTAGTGGCTGGAACTGTAAATGGCTTATCATCATTTGATGTACTATTTGGTGGCCGACTAGACTATATCTGTAGGGAGCTTCTTGTGAAGATAGATAGAAATTTCTTCCTTCAACTATTACTTTTTGGGAGATTGCGTTCTTGTATATTTGTCTCCCTGACCAAATAGCATTCTTTCTTCACCTGTCTATGAACACTTGTCTATAGGAGACCGAGAATAAGATCATGACATCTCCTGTCTGTAAATGTGACAAGCATATGAGGTGGTGGGTTCCCGCAAATTCAGTACTGCATAGTTTTTATATTATAGTTTTTAACCCCGACCAAATGCATACTGTGTTTTTTCTATTTTTTTGCAGGCAATTGACCATATCATCAATTCTGCTGCAAAATCAAATTATATGTCTGCTGGCCAGATATCTGTGCCCATTGTTTTCAGGGGTCCTAATGGTGCTGCAGCTGGTGTCGGTGCTCAACACTCTCAGGTATATCTATGAACTGAAAACATGATGTGCTCTCCATGTTCATTGTTGGAATTGATTCTTAAGTGGAGCCAATAGGCAGCAGTAGACAAGACTGTTGCACTAGAGTCTTTAATATTCTGCTTTCGTTGTTTTGAATGGATTGTTTTTTAAAGTTGTTTGCTTTAGTTAATAACTCATATAGATGGCATGTGGTATGAATTACATTAGTGGACAGGAAGATGGTTAGTAGACAGGGAGATGGTTTTTAACTACCACCTGGTTCGCTGCAAGGTAACTTAGCTAAGGGATTGCTGAGGCACAAGATGTGATTAAGGGGTTTTGGATACGGACAGGACCACTTTCCTACTGTTGGAAAAGTCCCTAAGACAACTTTTCAGGCCTTCGAGCCTGATACAGACCCCTACATTCTTTTCTGTCTCAAAGAATCACCACCAGCAATGGGTAAAAGGGTGGGGTAGTAAAAGGGGAAGGGAATAAAAAGGGTGGGTTTAATTTTTAGCCATGTGATGGACATGTGGCAAATTCTAGTGCTAATCAATCCAATTAGATACTCCCTCCATTTCAATTTATTTAATGTGATTTGACTCGGCATGAAGTTTATGAAAAAAAAGAAGAGAGTAAAGGGTAAAAGCTTTGTGGAGTCATAACATTTGTTTGGCTATAAAAGCTTCTCATTAAGGGTAAAATGGATAAAATGAAAAGTCTAAAGTTAAAATAGAAATGTGTCATTTTTTTAAAATGAACTATAAGGAAAGTGTGCCGCATAGATTTAAACGGAAGGGAGTACTGACTAGTCTCTAGTCATTAAGTGTAAATACCAGTTTTGTAACAGCTAGGACTGTGTTGAACGGAACTATTTATGGAGGGCATGGATGAACCATTTCTCATAGTTCAGGGGCATATTTGGATCTGTTCTTTTGTTTATATTGGGTTGTTTTAGACTTTTAGTCAGTTATTTAAAGTTGTCGTTGAAGTTATCTTTCAACCTCCAGCAATGTGTGTGTGCCACAAGCACTTTTCTATTGTATAAAGTTCTATGGTCCTTTCTTTTTTAATTTTGCAGTGCTATGCAGCATGGTTTGGTTCGTGTCCAGGATTAAAGGTACTAGCTCCATACTCTTCAGAAGATGCTCGTGGCTTGCTCAAAGCTGCTATCAGGGATCCCGATCCAGTTGTGTTTCTAGAAAATGAATTGCTGTAAGTTGCTTTACTGGTTAAGTTATTGAAAACTGTTGTTTTCTTTATTCATCCTCATATTATATCCTCGATGCTTGATTTTCATGATGCAGATATGGTGAGTCTTTCCCTGTTTCAGCAGAAGCTCTTGATTCTAGTTTCTGTCTTCCCATCGGAAAAGCTAAGGCAAGTTGATCCAGGTGTATTACATTGTTTTTTCTGTATCATCTTATGGGCTATTGTTCCTTATTTTACAAGCATTGGCAGATAGAACGCGAAGGAAAGGATGTGACAATCACTGCCTTCTCAAAGATGGTTGGCTATGCTCTTCAGGTTTGTTGTCATTTTCCTTATCAGTGTTTGGACCATTTCTGAATGAATTCGAGCATCATACTCCGTGACAAAATTTTGGCGGGTTCTCTGAATATGGAAAGACGGTTAAAACTGTTTCCAACCAATGAGGCAAATTAGAGTAGAAGGATATCTATACCTGATAGCATTGCTAGTTCTCTATGAATCTAAGATTTTTGTTTATGAGTTTGGGGACTATTATCGCAAGTCTTGAATCATTTGACAGCTTTCAGCTTTGAAGTGTCATTCATCTATCTCCTTTCTGATTCACACAGAATTCCTTCTGTTTCAGCACTCGCTGTAGATGGCTTGAATTTGACTGGTTTGGAGCAACTAGCTTTTATTTTTTTCTCTGCGTCTTGGATTGTTTTAAGCTTTTTTTCTTCTTTTTGATAAGTAAAATAATATGTTAAGCCTTGGATTGTGTTAAATTAGTAAGTATTCACTCGTAACTCCTGAAGTTCAGATCCTAGTACAAACGCCCTTAATAGTCTCGTACAACTTACGATCTGCTAGTTCGCTAGAGTGGAACTTCACAAGAGATAATAATATTGTTTGGATTTGATGTTGGTGCATGAACAATATATAGTATGACCTTGTCTTTAGTTATACTTGTTTCGATTCTATGCATGATAACATATTGACTTTTATAGGCTGCTGAAATTCTTGCTAAGGAAGGAATTAGTGCTGAGGTATGACTCCTGAGTTCATGTCCAGTTTTTTTCTTTTATACTATTACTAGTATGCATAAAAGGTTCCAGCTTTTCACTTGTCATTTCTTTTCCGTAATCAGGTTATAAATCTGCGGTCGATCCGACCACTTGATAGACCCGCCATTAATACATCTGTGAGAAAAACCAACAGACTTGTAACTGTTGAAGAAGGATTCCCACAACATGGCGTTGGCGCTGAGATCTGGTTACTTTCTTTTAACAGTCTTAGACCATAACCCATTCATACCAACCCAAACCCTCCTCCCAAACCCACCAAAAATTTTAGCTCCTTTGTTCTATTTTCCGTTTCAGTAAAACTTACTGATTGTATTTTCCTAATTTTGCTAGTGCATCTGTGGTTGAGGAAAGCTTCGAGTATCTTGATGCACCGGTTGAGAGGATAACAGGTGCTGATGTTCCTATGCCATACGCATCAAATCTTGAAAGAATGGCTGTTCCACAGGTTTGTCATTGAAGATATCTTTAGCTCTCACCCATTGAGTTTGTTATCTTTTAATTAATCACAAATTGGTGGTTTTGTTAGGTCCGTTGTAGTTTATGATTCTAGTTATGGCCTATATTAAATAGATTCTTCATATCTTCCCTGCCTTGATGTACTTCTGCTGAACTGATGTGCAGATGCATGGGTCATGCGGATTCTCGAAAATACATTGATATTAGCAAAAAAACTTCATATTGGTACTAGATATTTATACACACGTGTAGGATACGTACCATAAACGAGTCCGTGTAACATAGTTATGGATATTGTGATTGCATATTAAATAGATTCTTCATATCTTCCCTGCCTTGATGTACTTAGAACTGATGTGCAGATGCATGGGTCATACGGATTCTCAAAAATACATTAAATATTAGCAAAAAACTCTGCATATTGGTGCCAGATATTTATACACACGTGCAGGATGCGTACCATAAACAAGTCCGTGTAACATAGTTATGGATATTGTGGCTGCAAATTGGTACATATGGGATATTAACTGGATGAAAAAAGAAATGATCCCAACATGGCTGAGCGTTAAACTCTCTGTGTCTCTAAACATTTGTATAATGTTGAAGGATTAGGGTCTGATGCACTCAAGCAAGAGGATGAACTGGTCGAAGGACATATCTGGATCAATTGGCCAATGCAACATCCAAGAATAATATTTCTTGCTTGTTAACAAGGGGTATTGATAGACATGTATTCAGAGGTCCAATGCTCAGGGTAGATAGGTTTTGACTATGTTGCTAAATGATGAGTGCAAGTTGTACAAAGCGGTTGTCCAACAATGTTATATTGGTGTAGATGTTAGGGCCTTAGCATATACACAAGATAAAGTCAAAGAAATGCAGATGTTAAGAATGTGGGATTATACAACATTGGACATGATTAAAATGATGACATCCTAGATATGTGTTAGGTGGTTTGATTATATCCTACTTATACCTCTTATATGCAGTCCGTTGGTGAAGTACTTCGACAGTTGGAAGTTTCTGAAAGAGAACGAGGCAAACCTAAAATGACATGGAGAAAATTATCTCAAAAGAGCTATAATTTCTCAGATTGATGTGGACGTGGAGTGTAATCGAAGTAAAAGATCTATAAAGGCAACTGGTTGGAATTAGACTATTAAAGTTTAGTTGTTTTATTACACTTAAACTGTGGTAGTATTTTCAAAATAAATGAGTCCAAGTGCTATGCCTTAAACCAAATGCCAATATGCATGTAAAGAGTTTTTACATGTGGCAAGCCTTCTACAAGCTATGGACAAATGGTTTATTTTGTCCAAGTGTCATCTTGCATGAAGGAAATTTGACAAGTAGAACACTTGTCGTATGTGGTAACTTTCCTTAGGCCTATATATAGCTGTTAGACCTCCAACAATTGAACTCGGCGAGACAATGTCATGAGGCAGCACAAGTGTTGCAAAATTGGTGCAAGACTGGCGCCAAAAATCAAAAAAGGAAACGGGCAAGCGATGGCTAAGGCTTTGAACGGATGCGAGGCAGCTTGGCAAGGGCTTGACAATGAATTGCGGGCTACGGATGGCACTTGATCATGATTATAGCATCAAGGCATGAGGCATTGATGCCAAGACATGGCAGAAACAGATGGCAAAGACAAGCAAATGTGCAAACGGAAAGGTAATGTGCGGGCAGATTTGGCGTGGGTTCGAGTTGCGGCAAACGGGCCAAGTTCGTGGGCAATGTTAAGGCAAATTGGGGCACAATGCAGCTGGAATATAATGGCATTGGCGCCTCGTCCAAGCCAACACACGAAATTGGGCAGCAACATGAGAATGGACCAAGTCAAACGGCGGTTACCGGCACATGCTGTGCACATGGGCAGCGGTTGAGCTTTGTCTATCATGCTGGCAGGAGTTAGCACGAATTTGAGGCCATGATCCCATGATCTAAACATGTTCCTAGTAGTTGGGGGTGTCAACTACCCTTGGGATAAAGTAGTGGGCAAGTGCTAGCCTAAAAACTAGGCAACTATTGTGTAATAAGGCTGTTTTCATGTGTTATAAATGGGCAGCACCCTTCTCTTTTCTGACTTAAGAAGAAAAACGTGAGAGAGCTCACAATTGAGTGGAAAACGTGACGAGGGCATGTTTTCTGACTTAGGAAGAGTCCTAAGTCCTAAGATAGAGAAAAACGTGTGGGAGCACACTTAAAGAGTGAAAACGTGTAGAGTGCATGTTTTCTGATTTAGGAAGAGTCCTAAGTCTTGTTTTCAAGAGTGAAAACACTAAGGCTAAGAGTAGTCTTGTGAGGGTCAAGAGTGATCTTCATTTTTATACGGGGAGTGTACTTTGAGTTTGAGTTTTCTTTGTATTCTCGAGTTAAATACAAAGTTGGGAAAGAATTCCTGTATATTGTGTGTTTTGTATTCACGTTTTATTTCTGTCCCTTCACTATATTTTCGTTGCCTACATCAGTCTAAAGTTTACTACGTTGAAAGACTGCCGAAATTAATCAAAGTCCAAAGTTGCTGAAATTTTGGGCGATTGTTGCAGCAGGCTGAAGTCAAGCAGGTGCTTGGCTGCCGCACGGGCTGTTTTAGAGGGACAAAAAACGAGCCCGTGACAACTAGTATCAGAGCAGATCGAGAGCTGATCAAGTTCGTGGCGGAGACACGACGGGTGATGGGAGATTTCCGGGTCTTGTTCGAGAACATGGCCGGTGGTAACAATGAACTGCGATAAAGGCTAACGAAACTGGAAACATTGGAGGGAAATGCTGTTGAAGGCAAAGAACTTAAGCCTCTTATGAGTAGACTTGCATTTCTTGAGGCAGAAATGGCAAGGAGGCGAGTGAACGCAGATGTGAAGACACGAAGAGAGAGAGAGGTGGTCAAGGGGCGTTGCTTGTTCCTTGGGGCTCATAAATTGAGTTAACCTCGGCGAGAACGTCGAGTTTCAAAGAGTGTAGGTTAGACCTCCAACAATTGAACTCGGCAAGACAACAAGAGTGTTGTCATGAGGCAGCAAGAGTGTTGCAAAATTGGTGCAAGAGTGGCGCCAAAAGTCAAAAAGGGAAACGGGCAAGCGATGGCTAAGGCTTTGAACGGATTCGAGGCAGCTTGGCAAGGGCTTGACAATGAGTTGCGGGCTACGGATGGCACTTGATCATGATTATAGCATCAAGGCATGAGGCATTGATGCCAAGACATGGCAAAAACGGATGGGCAAAGACAAGCAAATGTGCAAACGGAAAGGCAATGTGCAGGCAGATTTGGCGTGGGATCGAGTTGCGGCAAACGGGCCAAGTTCATGGGCAATGTTAAGGCAAATTGGGGCACAATGCAGCTGGATATAATGGCATTGGCTCCTGGTCCAAGCCAACACACGAAATTAAGCAGCAACATGAGAATGAACCAAGTCAAACAGCGGTTACCGGCACATGCTGTGCACATGGGCAGCGGTTGAGCTTTGTCTATCATGCTGGCAGGAGTTAGCACGAATCGAGGCCATGATCCCATGATCTAAACATGTTCCTAGTAGTTTAGGGTGTCAACTACCCTTGGGATAAAGTAGTGGGCAAGTGCAAGCCTAAAAACTAGGCAATTATTGTGTAATGTAATGGGGCTGTTTTCATGTGTTATAAATGGGCAGCACCCTTCTCTTTTGTGACTTACGGAGAAAAACGTGAGAGAGCTCACAATAGAGTGGAAAACGTGACGAGGGCATGTTTTCTGACTTAGGAAGAATCCTAAGTTCTAAGATAGAGAAAAATGTGTGGGAGCACACTTAAAGAGTGAAAACGTGTAGAGTGCATGTTTTCTGATTTAGGAAGAGTCCTAAGTCTTGTTTTCAAGAGTGAAAACATCAAGAGTGATCTTCATTTTTGTACGCGGAGTGTACTTTGAGTTTGAGTTTTCTTTGTATTCTCGAGTTAATTACAAAGTTGGGAAAGAGTTCCTGTATATTGTGTGTTTTGGTGTTCACGTTTTATTTCTTTCCCTTCACTATATTTTCATTGCCTAAATCAGTCTAAAGTTTACTACGTTGAAAGACTGCCGAAATTAATCAAAGTCCAAAGTTGCTGAAATTTTGGCTGAGTGTTGGAGCAGGCTGAAGTCTAGCCGGTGCTTGGCTGCCGGCGGCGCGGGCTGTTTTAGAGTGAAACAAAACGAGCCCGTGACAACTGGTACCAGAGCAAATCGAGAGCTGATCAGGTTCGTGGCGGAGACACGACGGGTGATGGCAGATTTCGTGGTCTTGTTCGAGAACATGGCCGGTGGTAACAATGAACTGCGAGAAAGGCTAACGAAACTGGAAACATTGGAGGGAAATGCTGTTGAAGGCAAAGAACTTAAGCCTCTTATGAGTAGACTTGCATTTCTTGAGGCAGAGATGGCAAGGAGGCGAGTGAACGTAGATGTGAAGACACGAAGAGAGAGAGAGAGGTGGTCAAGGGGCGTTGCTTGTCCCTTGAGGCTTATAAATTGAGTTAACCTCGACGAGGTCGTCGAGTTTCAAAGAGTGTGGGTTAGACCTCCAACAATTGAACTCGGCAAGACAATAAGAGTGTTGTCATGAGGCAGCAAGAGTGTTCCAAAATTGGTGCAAGAGTAGCGCCAAAAGTCAAAAAAGGAAACGGGCAAGCGATGGCTAAGGCTTTGAACGGATGCGAGGCAGCTTGGCAAGGGCTTGACAATGAGTTGCGGGCTACGGATGACACTTCATCATGATTATAGCATCAAGGTATGAGGCATTGATGCCAAGACATGGCAGAAACGGATGGGCAAAGACAAGTAAATGTGCAAACGGAAAGGCAATGTGCGGGCAGATTTGGCGTGGGTTCGAATTGCGGCAAACGGGCCAAGTTCGTGGGCAATGTTAAGGCAAATTGGGGCACAATGCAGCTGGATATAATGGCATTGGCGCCTGGTCCAAGCCAACGCACGAAATTGAGCAGCAACATGAGAATGGACCAAGTCAAACGGCGGTTACCGGCACATGTTATGCACATGGGCAGTGGTTGAGCTTTGTCTATCATGCTGGCAGGAGTTAGCACGAATTGAGGCCATGATCCCATGATCTAAACATGTTCCTAGTAGTTGGGGGTGTCAACTACACTTAGGATAAAGTAGTGGGCAAGTGCTAGCCTAAAAACTAGGCAACTATTGCGTAATAGGGCTGTTTTCATGTGTTATAAATGGGCAGCACCCTTCTCTTTTGTGACTTAAGGAGAAAAACGTGAGACATCTCACAATAGAGTGGAAAACGTGACGCGGGCATGTTTTCTGACTTAAGAAGAGTCCTAAGTCCTAAGATAGAGAAACACGTGTGGGAGCACACTTAAAGAGTGAAAACGTGTAGAGTGCATGTTTTCTGATTTAGGAAGAGTCCTAAGTCTTGTTTTCAAGAGTGAAAACACTAAGGCTAAGAGTAGTCTTGTGAGGGTCAAGAGTGATCTTCATATTTGTATGCGGAGTGTATTTTGAGTTTGAGTTTTCTTTGTATTCTCGAGTTAAATACAAAGTTGGGAAAGAGTTCCTGTATATTGTTAGTTTTGTGTTCACGTTTTATTTCTGTCCCTTCATTATATTTTTGTTGCCTAAATCAGTCCAAAGTTTACTACGTTAAAAGACTGCCGAAATTAATCAAAGTGTAAAGTTGCTGAAATTTTGGCCAAGTGTTGGAGCAGGCTGAAGTCAAGCCGGTGCTTGGCTGCCGCACGGGCTGTTTTAGAGTGACACAAAACGAGCCCGTGACAATAGTCATTATTAGGCCATCATTCTTCAATCATCAAACACCAAGAAAAGCTAATCATTTGCAAAGAAGAAATTCTTCTATCTTCCTTCCCTCCTATACGTCCCCCTCTTTTTAATTTCTTCTTTTATAATATTTTGATTAGCATAAGATATTAGTTGCTCTTTCTCTTCCAACTTGCTGAATTTATTATTTAATTTTGTTGATTCCTGTATCCTCCCAAATGGAGATGCGCTTTTTTAATTCTGGGGAAACATTTAACATTGGTGAAATAGTTTTTTAGGACAGTGCCTAGCACAACTCAAGCCAGTTGGTGTATTTTCGCTCAAAAATTATTTTATTGCAGTATTGTTATTATTTTTGTTTTTTTTGGTGTCATTTCCCTACATAAACTAGGTCAGGTGTTCTCTAAGAACTTTCTTAGTCTTAGTCTGGTTAGGGACTTGTATGTTAGTGTAGTGATACATGTAATGATTTGGTGGACGTCTAACTTGCTTTAAAAGGCAATAGTGGACGTCTAACTTGTTTTAAAAGGCATTAGTTAGTATTAGTATCAAATTGATCCAGATAGAGCTGAATGAATACAGTGATCCATATTCCCAGCTTTACTAATTTGATATCGGGACGTCATTGACTGATTGACTTGCCAAGCGAATATTGCAATATGCCTCACATCTTATCACGCTAAGTAGAAAAAAGATGGAGAAGAGTAACAAAACACAAGATTTCAGTTTTAGTATATGAAAGTCCATATATCATATCCATACAAATTGCAAACAATGTGCATGAAAGTTGAAGGTGTGAAGATTAAAGGTACTACTTGAAACAAGCAATGAATAACCGCATAGCTAATATTTCTTCCCATCTTTTAGCGGTGAATTGCATTTGATACTTGATAACTGGTTTTTGTTTCCTTATGAAGTATGTTAATTTTCTGATGCAGGTAGAAGACATTGTTCGCGCAGCAAAGAGGGCTTGTTACAGATCAAGTACCTAATTAGAGTTCCAAATGCTGCTTAGGCTTTGGTCCAACAAGGTCTTGTTGTTCCAGGCATTTAACTCCTTTTTGTGGATATCGATTCTTTATCCGCCTGTGAGTGGATGCTTCTGTTTTTGCCATCAGCTAAACTGTAAACTATATTAGCAGAGGAAATCTGCCGCCAGATATTTCAACATACAAGGATATAATACGTGTCGAGAATAAAATTTTCAGCTTCTATGGCCTTTTCTGTGATACTTTCAGGAAAACATTCTATCAGAAAATACATACGTTCTGGGAAGTATCAAATGAACTGCAAATGTTTTTTTCCTTCTTTGTCCAGTCGTATCTCCATTGTTGTTGCTATAAATTGTTCACTTTTATTTATTGTTGTCGAGACGCTATTGCTCCTTTCTCTTATTCATTCATGTATCAACAGGGCAAAAGAAACACAAGTTTCAAGTATAAGCCAAGAGATAATTTTTTAAGAAACATCGTTATAGACTCGAATTGAGAACTTTAGTATCATCTGACTTAAGTCAGATTTCCGGAAAAAAATAAAAGAGACTTAAGTCAGATGTACAACTTTTTTATAAGATCAAAACATTGTCTTATTTTGGGTCATTCGTTAGTGTTTGTTATCTTCTATATAGATCAATTCTTGAGTAGTTGTATATATAATAAAAAATATAAAGCAGGGCAAAATAGAGGCGACGTGGGATCATCTTCTCTCATACAAGAAATGCCATTTATTTCTTCAAATTAAATATCTTTGAAGGAATGCGACGGTTGCAATGGTAATGTCCAAGAAAGAAGAATGCGACGTTACTTTTCTCCCTTCACTTTTTGTCCAAAGACTAATTATTTGGTCTTTTTGTCTTCTCCTATTAATTATATACACGATTTTCATTTAATTTATCACCAAGGGTCGTATCAGTAAGCTACAAAACAAAAGACAAAAAAAAAAAGAAACAAATGAAACCATCAATATAGTCTGTATCCACAAGAATTTGGAAACGACGATGAGAACTGCCTTTTGGCGGAAGACACACTTGTATTTTGAACTTTTAATATGTGATATATATATATAGACACACACAGAGTCCGTCAAATAAATGTTTCTGATATTTGAAGAATACATCACCTGCTGGCAAACTTTTGACGACAAAATCAAGAAATAACATATAACTTAAAGTTGGAAGAAAAGTGTGCTCAGTTTGATATTTTCATCTTATTAAGGGATTAAAAGAAGTACGCTAGTCATACAAGGTTGTATTAAGCTTATCTTTATCAATAAAAGTAAATATAGATGGCTGCAACAAGACGACAGGATTGAAATAGAAAAAAAAAAAAAATTGATCTGTGAGAAAGGAGAAAGATGCAATGCAGTTCTATCCAAGTGTTGGGGAATAACAGGTTATTGCCAAAAATGTAATATATTAACTTTTGCTGAATTAGTTTACAAAAGAAGAAAGCATGATGCAAGCTAATATGCAAATGCACTTCCTGTCATAAACTAACATGCAATTTGCTTGATATTGTAAAATGACATGAAAATGTTCACGAGTTGTGACGATATGTCGACCCCAAACCATAAACGATACCAAAAAAAGGTTGCCCAAGTAACAGTATAATTGAATGACTTTTCTTGGTCATTCAGCTTTTGATGGCAGGATATAATCTTCTACATCCAAAACATGAGTTGCAGTATGAAAGGTGCTAGCCAGAGCACAGCTTTTCAAGTGCCATGTTTTCATCCCAACCTGTGGCTTCCAAAGTACTCCTCACTTGAGCTTCAGGAAATCCCATTTCCACAAGCTTTTGTATCTGCGGCATTCAAATTACTCATTCAGTATCATATTTGGAAAATGCTACATGTACCCAAGACTAAGTAGCCGGAGGAAATTAAAAACAAAAAGAAAAGCAAAAGCATGTAAGAATTGCACACCTTCTCCTCGGTGCCAAGTGTTTTTGCAAATGTTTCAGTCCAGTAACGAGCTGTGCCAACAAATGTCTGATGGTCTCTGAGATACTGCAACAAGAAACAGATTGACCATTTGAAACCAAATATTTGGTCGGGAAGAGGGCTCGAGACACAAAACAAGGTCAGCAACAAGAAAACTAAGCAAACGTACAAGATTACGATGCGGTAGGGGGAGTAGGAGGGGGATTATTACTGAATATATGAAGCACCTGTTGTGCAACAACTGCATCTTGTGGATCATCAGGTTCTGGAGCAGAGAGTAATGCTTGTATAGAAAGGAGAGCTGTCTTGAGAGTTAGTGCTGGGCTCCACTGGTCTTTCAGGATGTCTAGACATATTGCTCCACTTTGGCTACTTATATTGGGATGCCTTCAAAGGGAATTCAACACATAAAAGCATTCAAATCATAATTCCACTGGAAGAAGCAGGAAATTACACATTCGGGGGGGGGGGGGGGGGTTACTTCTGATACTTTAATTGGATACCGTATTCAAGGTCTATGTAAATGTTAGTCGTTTGGAAGGCCAAGATCCTGCTGTAGAAATATCACACCCTCCAAGGATGTCTGCCTTGCATTTGCTTTTAAATGATATAATTGGTACCCACAAAAGCTTTACTTTGCTCATGCTTTTGGTGGTTGGTGCGTAGGTGCGAGGAGAAAAGAGAGGCTTGCGTACAGTGAAGGATATTTGTGGCTGTCAATTCTATGTTGATAATGTAGGTTGAAGGATAATGAGAAGTTTGTATCTTGAAGCTCCTTTGGAATGTACACAACAAGCTCTCAAGCTCATTTGCTCTGCTGGTGTGTTTGAAGGAGCAAAATGGAGGAGATTCAACGATAGATTAGGCGGCCATTAACACTAGCTTTTAATTGCATATGCTGGGACAAAGTGTATGGCACGGAAAAAAACATGAGATAAAATAAGGTCATGCTCGTGGTTTTCTTACAACTCTATTTCAGGATAAATCAATATTAGTTATGTAAAAACACGGAACGAATCAAGGCAATGTCAACAATGCGTGCAAGTGGTTGTCAGTTCGGCAGATGCTAAAGATTGGCTAAAGACTTGCTATTATATTCTTCAACAGTGGAAGGATGACACCTATTGGACCTATTTGATGAAATTGAAAAACATGGTTATGTAGCGTACTCAAGTCCTAGAGGAAGCAATGTGTAAACCAAACATGTTTTCATCATAGCATATCCTACATAAGATTTACTTTTATCAAGATAGGAAGACTTACTGATGTTATCCTTGAACGCTTATGTTAGATATGTAAATATAGTAGAACTCTAGTTATAGTATCTAGTTATAGTAGAACTCTAGGTTATTAGTATTATATATAGGGGTCATTGTATTATGTTTAATCTCAGTTATATTCTTCTCCCGTGCTTTCTCACATGGTGTCAGAGCTTTGGTGAGATAATTATCGTTGTGCGTCATTCCAACGACATCCGGGAAGAAATAACTCGGTCACCATGCAATTTTCCGGTGACCTAAGTGACTAATTGCGTCAAAGTCACTAATTATTAGTGTTGTGCAAAAAAACCAACACTACCACAAGACTCGGAATAGAATTCCGACCAAACCCCAGAAATTTCTCCGGCAGACTCCCCGTCACGCGCCGCCACAGCTGTCGGCGCGTCAGACCACGCGCCGGCGCGTGGGGCTGTTTCCGGCCAGTTTTTGGCTTCGCTCCAGAAGGACAGTTTGGTCGGCCTTAATTTCCGACCCTACCCATCCTTGTTCCGTTCGATTCCGACAACTTTCAATTTTTCCGGCGACTTTTCCGGCAGCTACAGAGACTTTCCGGCCAGAATTTCAAAAAGTTTCTTCAGGACAGTATCATCGCCCTCAAATTCCGAGCCTACTCATGTTTTTACTTTTCAATTCCGACAACTTTGAAGTTTTTCCGGCATCTACAGTGATTTTCCGGCAAAAAAAAAAAAAAACAGTTTTCCTTCATCTGTTTCAGCAAATTTTTAACGATGTCTTTGGGAATCGATGCTTTCGGGTCTAGAAACCTGGGTTCGATGTTAAACTACATATGTAACAAGCTCGGTACATATGATTTATATGCACCAGCTTGAGGGGGAGTGTTAGATATGTAAATATAGTAGAACTCTAGTTATAGTATCTAGTTATAGTAGAACTCTAGGTTATTAGTATTATATATAGGGGTCATTGTATTATGTTTAATCTCAGTTATATTCTTCTCCCGTGCTTTCTCACAGCTTCAATAATAGGTTCATGATAATAACAATAATGTGAAGTTAGGCTTTCATCAAGAGGAAAAAAGAAAAGGAGTATGCCAGAGGTAATCAGTTTCTGCGGAAGCACGTTTAACACTATTTAAGATGAGAGACGCAGGGATACTCTAGATGCATAATGATTTTGAAATTCCCGAGAAGTTAATATCACTAAATAATGTTGAGTATCTAGCAAATGATTTTAAACTTCAGATTTACTAGAAGGAATATTTTTGTTCTAGAATTCTTTCATCAACCTCATTACCTACCACACACCACCACACATTTAAATTTGTACTGTATTATTCTCAGATATCAGGTGTTTCATCCGCTGATAATTGACCACACTTCATTAGCCCGGTTAAATGAATCTGAAGTACAGACATCATGACTTGTCAATATGTTCTATAAGTAGCAGATCAAAATTACAAACATTAATAATCCAATAGGTAATCTGCAGTTTGTTATTACTTCATATCATAACCTATATCAGCAGTTCAACAAATGAAATTTTGCACAGGCATTACTCCTGTTACTACAAAGGAGAAGAAAGAATAGAAAGAAATGATAGATCATGTGTGCTTCTCATACCAAACTTTTGTGGAAAACCTCATTTTTGGAGGCTCGAATGGGTAGCCATCTGCAAAGACAAAGCTTCTTGATTAGGAGTCATACACAAAAACTTCTAAAATCTGATAATACTTTTCTCCTTATCAGCATGAGATTGAGCTCCCTAGGAGTTACCATATAAAATGGAGTAACAAATTAATAATGGTTCAACTCATCTGCATTCAAGTCGATCTATTAACTATGACATCGAAACCCTTTCCGCACTGTCCCCAAACATAAGGGCCTGACAACAAATTAAAAAAAGCGACAAAACTTCACACATACATTTGCCACAATAGCTGAAAAAGACTCCACTTTTACATACAAGAAAGCATCAATGACGCGCGCAACACATGTTGTGAGCAAATGCTGGTAATTTTTGCAAGGGTTTGAGAAAGCTATCGAACACGTCCATTTCTAATTGGTCACATTTTCCACATCAAGCATGTGAACCTCACGCGTTCAAATGGTTGGCTGGCTGTTCAATAGGCACATTTTCAACAAAAATCAAGTATTCAATAAGTCCTACCTTTAGTTAAAATGTCTAAATGAAATGTTTTGGAAAGTCTAATATGTATTCTGCTTTCAAATACTTATAGTAATTAATAATGGTCCGACTAAAATGGAACCTTTCCGTACTTCCCCCAAACATAAGGGCCTGAGCCACAGCCTGACAACAAATTAAACAAAAGTCCATCCGTAATTCCTTCATGTGCCACATTAGCTGAAAAAGATTCAATTTTTACATTCAAGAAAGCCTCAATAACACACCAGTTCTTTGATACACGTGTTCTATAAATTCAAAACCCTAGAACCCCCAAAAAAACAAAAACCCTTTAATAGTTATATGCAGAAGATGAATGTAAAAGTGAGGAAATTGGGAGAGTTACCAGTAAGAGTGATATCGATCTTGAAAGAACCACCTTCATAAGGAGTACCAAGAGGACCAGGGATTGTACCAATCAAGTGAGTGAGACTGTCACCTTTAAGAGTTACACTTATTCCTGAAACCCCAACATCTCTGTTGCACTCTTGCAGCTCCTTCTGTACCCTTGCCAAGTCCACCATTTTTTGCTCTCTTCCTATTCCTATTTCCAGTTCAAAGTTCAAACGTCTCCCCACCGCTTTTTCTTTCTTTTTGGGTTGGAGAGAAAGTGAAGAGGGTATTGCGTAAAGTGAATGAGCTGTAGCACACATGATAATAAAGAAAATTTGGGGCCCTCATATGACTAAAGAGCCCGTGCTCGTTTTAAATCAATAATTTGTTTTTAAGTTAAAATAGCTTTTAAGCCCACAATAATGTAGAATGGATGGAATTTTAACTTTTGCTTTTGATTTATTTTTATTATTTTAATTTAAAAATAAATGCTTAAAAGTATTTTTTACTTTATTCAAATAATAAAAAATAACTTAAAAATTATTTTGACGTAAAACCATTTAAAACAAGCCAATTCAAATACACTGTAAGAGCCCGTTTAAACATTACAATTTTTTTATTTTTTGCTGAAAATTTTTAAAGCCCGTTTAGACATAGCAGTTTTCTTACTTTTTATCGAAAATATTTTTTTTAAAATTAGTATTTGATCATTAAATTTCTAATTTTTCATGAATATTGAAAATTTCCGATTCTTTTTTTTGTGATGTCGATTGGAGAAAGTCTACGAGTCATCGAGTTTACTTAGGCTCGGGGGCGATTACCCGTGAGCTAGGCCTTATGACTTTGGAGATTCCAACCCTGAGTTCATGCGCTTTCTTATTTGCGATGCCAGTCTTTGAGTTTTCGAGACAATTATCTTTCTTGGAGATGTTTCATAAATTTTGTGCTGCCTCATTGAGGGCTTATGAGTTTGGAGTTCCTATCTTGAAGTCATGTGGGTACCAAATTATTGATGATAGTCTCTGAGTATTTCGAGGCATTCCCGGCGAATGGATCCTTGCTGTGATGATGCCGAATTTTCTTTAGAGTACGAGATATGTTGGAAAAAGATATTATTTGATTATTTGGCATATGTACATGTTGTTTTCTCACCGTAAGCCCCGCTTATCCGGACACGGTTCATCTAATCGTTGTGCCTGGTACATTGTTTTTCTATTAGAACCTTGCTTGGCGTTCCTCGATTTTTGTAAATGGATGACCTTTAGAGGGGATGCCCTCCGATGTTAAGGGTTGATTGCAAAAGAAGCCTTGAACACTTGTTGGATCCCCCGTAGGTAGCATGCGGGTGTTGCCTCATTAAAACTCTTGACGGCAAAACCCTTCTTCTGGACAAAAGCTCGGTCGAAGGAAAAGAGTACAACAGATGCTTTTAAGGTCTTGAGATCTTCAGGTTGGGTTAGAACTTTAGGTTTCTCTGATCGGGAACTTGCATATGGGTTAGTCTTAAAAACGAAATTAAAAAGGATATGGTCGTACCTCAATATGAGACGCACATGTTATGTTTTGGGGATCGATATTTTCAAATCACTTATGAAAAGGATGCGGTATTGTCCTTTATTTCATTTAATAGGGCTTAGACGAAGATGTAGTTTGATTATCCTCTGGCTCTTTCGAGAGTGGAGATATTGATGCCAGCTACATCATTCACCGCGAACATTTCCCTTACCGTGTGTTGTTCCACGTAGACGGTTTTAACCTTATCCTTTGTCGGGAATTTCGTTTTTTGATGAAGAGTGGGTGATACCACACTCATGCAGTATATCCACAGCCATTTGAATAAGGTGTTGTAGCTCATGCCTCATTCGATGACATGGAATTTGATGTTTTGGGTTAGGCCGGCCACGGTGACCGGGAGGATGATTTCTCCTTTTGTTGTTTCACTTGCCATGTTGAATCCATTGAGGACCCGAGTGGTGGGCACAATTTGATCGAGAAGTCCGAGCTGCTCTATCACCCTTTACCTAATAATGTTAGCCGAGCTACCTGGATCCACGAGTACATGTTTCATTTGAAATGAATTTACAAGGAAAGAGATTACCAGTGCGTCATTGTGAGGTTGAGACAATGTCTCGGTGTCTTCTTTGCTGAACGTGAAGGTTTCCTCGAGAATATACCTCCGGGTCCGCTTTTCTCTGGTGATGGATACTTTCGTCCTTCTCATTACGGGTTCCTAGGGGGCATCGACGCGTCCCATTATCATGTGGAGGACATGTTGTGGATCATTTGTCTCGTTCTTCTTGGCTGACTCTCTTTCCCGGAACTAATTTTTGGCTCGACGGCTAAGGAACTGTTGGAGATGCCCTTTGTGAAGTAGTCGAGCCACCGCTTCCCATAGTTGGTGGAAATTCTCGATCTTGTGGCTGTACATGTTGTGAAACTCCCACGCTAAGTGGTGATTCCTTTGTGAAGGATCTGACTGTATAGGCTTGGGCCACTATGCGTCTTTGATTTTACTGATGGCGAACACGATGTCGGTCACATCAACGTTGAAGTTGTATTCTGATAAGGGAGGTGCACCCATTAGCCCCACGTTCCTTTCAAATTAAGCTCTGTTGATTAGTTCTCAGGGATCCTGACCTCGATCTAATTTCTGATCATTGTGAGGTGAGTGTCGCCTTGAGGTGTTCCTCTTGTCTTCGGGGTACGACTGATACCTTTTTTTTCAGTTTTGATTATTTTCCAAGAGCCTGTTTGGGTATACTGAGCCTGAAGGGGATCCCAACTGGTCATCCTAAGACCTAATTTTGACCGGTACCGGCTATGGACGTCTAACCAGATCATAGCTGGAAACTCAATCAAATTCTGCCTCAGTTGTTTTGAAGATACCGAGCTTCATTTATTCAGACCTTGAGCGAAATCCTGCACTGCCAGTCGTTGGAGACTGGTGGGAGCTCCATCCGTTCAATTTAAAAGTGATACATGAATTCTCGCAGCATCTCTTTCTCTATTTGCTTATTTTTGAAAATGTCGAACTTCCTCACTGCTACTTTAATGTCACTAGCATGCGCCTTTAAAAAGGAGTCTGCTAGCATAGAGAATCAATCTATGGGGTTAGGAGACAAGTTGTGATACCATGTCATGTCCCCCTTCAAGAGTGTTTCCCTGAACTTTTTCAGCAATAAGGACTCGATCTCACCATTCTTTATATCGTTGCCCTTTACTGAGCAAGTGTAGGCAATAACGTGTTCATTAGGGTCTGAGGTCCCATTGTACTTTGGGAGTTTTGACATTCTGAATTTCTTTGGAAGGGTTTCAGGACCGCTTCTTGGGGGTGCACCCAGGATTTGGTCGACCCTAAAGTTATAGGTTTCGACATTCTTGTCGTTGCTTGCTATCATTTTCTTGCCTGACTAGATCTCTCCGGTACCTGTTCGGCCGGGGGAGTAGCTTCAGGTGCTATTGTGTTGGTAGTCTTCGGGTGGCTCTGCAGTTCAGTGATAGCCAACCGTTGTGCCTGCAACATTTAAAAAATAACGTGAAGGCGAACTTTCCTTTCTTCCCAGGCTGGGGTTTTTGGGCTTCCTATTGGTCGCCATGTTGTATGCTATTGTCGGTGTGTGAGGTTTCGTCGTCCTGCTGTGCATCTCGCGAACTCGCGTCTGCTGTAATCGGTCTAGGTGCATTTTCTGTGTTCTGTGGTGGCGTGCCAACAATTGGAACAACTACACCATTTTCTCAGTGGTTTTCAGGGTTGTCGTTCTCAACTCTATTCAGTGAGCCAGATATTTTGACCTAAAATAGAATATCTTGGACAACAAAAAGTGTGAAAGATAACTTGCGGTGTGTAACGAAACCAACAAGAAAATAATCACTATTATTTATAGCCCCACGGTGGGCGCTAAGATTTTTACCATAAAAATTGTAATAAAAATTAAATTTTTTAATGGGACTCTAAAAATACGTGATCTATTTTTATGATGGGGTTTTAAGTAGTTATTGCTAGATGTGTAAAGATAAAGGGTGAAACACGAGCTAAAACAATGTTACGATTAAATCGGGGGTGAACTATTCGGGCCTTGGATTGACCGATATGGTGCCTCGAGATTGATGCCTGGGCTCAAGCTCGAGCTATCGGGGTCACTTGGGGAAGGGCTAGCCATTAGGACATAACTGATGGAGACTCTTTATGGCTAATGATAAGCAAATAAATGAAGAACACGTATGAAGATAATAAAGTAGAGAAAGAATATTGAGAGAGTGTATTAGAGAGAGAGAGAGAGAGAGAGAGAGAGAGAGAGAGAGAGAGAGAGAGAGAGAGAGTTATTATTTCGTGTAGAATAGTTGGAACACTAGCATCCCCTTACAAAGTGATAAAGGTCCCATATATATAGGAAGGAAAATCCAACATAGTATAAGGGTGCATTAATTATAAAGAGAATGGGATGAGACATCCGATTAGCTTTATGATGAAGGCGTTACCAGCCTTAAGCTAGCCTGATAGACTCAATCGGCCCTGGCAGAATTCTTTGAAAACTCCCAACACTCGTTCAGGTCTTGGCAATCGTCATCCCTAGACCGGGTGTCGAGAGATCTCGAGGGAGTACGCTTGGTCCGTGGTCTCAATCCTCCGAGGTGATCTCCTGTAATGCCTTGTTATCGAGAAGTTGGCTCCCCGATTTACCATATACAAGTTTGTTGATTGTCATCTAAAACCAACACTCTAGGAATTTTCCAGCTTTAATGAATTGTCATTCGCTGGACGAAAGCCCATAATACCGGTCATCATGCAGATCATAGGTTTCTTTATGCATTGTGATTGAAAAGCAACATGAATTTGAGGAACATCGTGTGGATAAGGTTGGACCTGCCGTTTGATCAATTTGGGCATCTAGAAAGCTATGATCTATGTCTTGAAGAATTTAGTGTGACGAGGAAGCATAGGATAAGCTTCGCCCCTTGACCTTATCTTTGGCATTGCTAGGACTTTTCGATTGTCCACAGTAGGGGACAGATCAACATCAATATGCTACCTCTGGTCTTAGCCATATTCTAGGGAAATTTGTAGTTCACTCTTGTCCTGATGCTATTGCTAGATATGTTCTACACACTATCAGCATGTTCGAGGGGATATGACTTTTTTAAAAGTTTCAACCTACAGTTGAAAATATGGGTTACAAAGCACTTCTTTCAAAGAGAGACAACCATTGATTACTTTGTCGGGACATTCAATATGATCTACAGTTATGAAGAGAGTATGAGACATTGGGGAACACCACATAATTAGGAAGACACTACAACAAAAAAATCTAGTAAAATCCTGCAAGTGAGATTTGGAGGGTAAAATGTATGCAGAAATTACCCTACATGATGACGATAGAGAGGCAGTTATTTTTTACTCACCCAAATGAAGACTTTGTTAACTTGAAGCTTCCTTATCTAAGAGGCAAATCATTCGTGATGAGGCTATCCAAATATTTCATTGAGCTTATAGGTTTAGAAGGAATTCAACCGTATGCATAATTGACAGTCCAAAGATAGTTCGGTCTTGTCCAAGAAGTACCTCTGTGGTCCCGAATGGCTTTGTATGGGGATGAATACCATGGAAAGACCCCAATCCCAAGAGTAGGCCGGCTCTTAGACTAGAAGATTTTAGAGCAGATTTTCAAGTATAACATAAGATTCTATCTTAGTAAGTTGTCACCTCTAATATGTACCAATAGGTGGTCCCAAGATCTGTTGACCATATGCTACAACCTCTTGATACTGACAATAATATAGTGGAGTACGTGCAAATGGAGTCCGCGGAGGAGCCTGAAGAGGATCTCGAAGAGGAGCTGGAGTATCATTATGAAGATGCTGAGAAAGAGTTTGAGGAAGATCCTGAAGAAGACCCAAAGGAGGAAAGCCTGGAAGGAGATTCAAGGGATATTACTGAGTTGGTGGTTGATATCCATTCCCTACCCTTTAAATTCTCTAAGAGAAATCCTATGAACCCATGAAACTTTTGTAAATACTACAAAGATCATGTTGTAGCATTTGGTCCCTATCTTTATGTCCTTGATTCGAAAACTTTGAAGCATTTGTAGCCTATGTTGTAACCATCAAAATTTCTATAAATGAAATTAAATTTTCTCCGAATCCTAACATATCAAAGATTTGGATATTTTGTTAACACTTGAGATGTAGGCCAACCTATGGCAAAGAGAGGTCCACAATACTCTAGGAATGTGTTTGTTCAATATGTGAATTAACTTCTCTATGTGATTATTATATACACACCCCATGAGCTAACTTCTACTTTCATTTTCTTGCTTTATTGTTTTTCTTATTTATCCCTCTCCCCAAACAAAGGTTGGTTTTATGTTGTTATTTAAACTGGTCGAGCCACCATATAACTTGAGGCCCAAAGGGAAGAGGACCGTTATAGATAGCTAGGTCAGAAATGCTCTGGTAGTAACAAACTCCCAGGGGGTTCCAGAGGAGAAATTGAAACTCAGAACGATGAATATGTCACGCAGATGGAGAAAGAAATAGAATCGCTAACAAAGAAAATACAACTGATCCGAGAATTAGCACATCTGGTCATGATGACACTTCCACAACCACCCCGTTGTCCATCGCAAGACTCAATCCTCGACACTTTCCTTCATCCACCCAGCAACCTACCAATACACCAACAACCACCACATGTACTATAAAATCCTCGCATAACTCAGGTCATACCACCAGTTACCAAAAGCTCATATATATATGCCTTATGCTCCCAACTACGTTCAAGCCCTACAAACTCTACCAACCATAATAAATTTGGTCCAAACTCCCCCTTATGACAACATCACCTTTGCAAATATGCATATGCAGTATATACTTGCGGTACAAACAACCACCTGTGATCGGTATGTTCCACCCATATATACTACAGTGGCACTAACTTTCACCATGCCCGTGATGGTCAAGGTTCCTTACAAGATTGATCCATATGCAGATATGGAAAAAGAAGCAAGATCCACTATAATACCCAACCGCATTACAATTAACTCTGAGCCAATATACATATAGACCTACCATGACTATATTCACCTGTTCAAACCACCGGCCACCAGAATAGACCTACTTATGCTCCTAGACCATGTCTCAATCTCGAAGCATGAAACCCAGGAGCTTCACCCTAATTACTGATCCTTTAGCCCAATTATTTGAAAGGCCAAGAAGAGTCAGATTTCTATTCGCGGTTGAAGGAAGAATACCACACAAAACTACTAAGTATTTTAATGAAAGCAAGCGTTGTGCTTATCATTAATATGTTTTCACACATGACAGCAAAGACTGCTATGGCCTGAGGTATAATATTGAAATGCTAATTGAGAGTAGAGATATCTAATGCACCTTAGCCCCACCAAATGTAAACCATAACCCACTACCAAACCACAAAAGAAAGGGGTGAACTTGATCAGTTTGGAGGAGGACTATGATTTAAAGGGGACCATCTTTACCATTAGGAATACTGAAGCAACAAACACAACTTCTTGGACAGCTTTGTTAATCACCTTAAAATTGAAAACACTTGTGATGGTTCAAACATACCAACCACGTTCCATCAAAGCCATCAAAAGGGATTTGGATAATAAGTACAAGGTAGTTCCATAGGCCTATGAGTCAAAGAGAAAGGAGAAAATGACAGAAACTACTGCCGCTAAAGGGATGACTTGATCTGAAAGATGTTACACTCCTAAAGAACTGAATCGGGGAAATCTAAATAGAGAGAAGAATCAAAGAAGGAATATAACTAATGCTGAGACAATAAAGTTTGGTGGAATATGTCGATTAAGGAATACTCTATCAAAGAATAGTTGAGGAAGACCTCTACCCATAAATCAATCATTGGTCTATTGATGAGTTCTGACAGTCATAAGGATACTTTAGTAAAAGTATTAAGCACGATAATCACACTAGAGAACACCACCAGTGAGGCACAAGCAGCAACTATTGGGGAGATGGTGGAGGCGAAAAAGATCTCTTTCTCGAATGATGAGCTTCCCGCGGAGGGAGTAGATCACAATAGATTTCTACACATTATTATCAAGTGCGGAGACAGGTCATATCTCGGGTACTAGTCGACGAGGGGTTATTGACAATCAATTTTGACCCACCATATTTAAAAATTAACTTTTACACGCTTCCTAGTTATTTAATAGTAAAATATAGTATTTTTATAAATTCTTAAATTTTAATACAATTTATTGATAATCATTCCTATTTTCACAAAATAAAAGAGTTTTTATCATTTATTGTAATTAGTTAAATACTATTATTTTTGTGTATTATTCAAAATCTCAAAATAATTTATTAATAATTGTCCTATCTTTCTTGTATTAGAACATCCTATTAATTTACTATCCTTTAAAAAATAAAATAATAATAACTAAATTCTATTGTGGTATGACATTTTAATAAATACTACAAGGTATATTTATAATTTAATAATAATCTTTTAATTTTATAGAATAGTATATTAATTAAATGGAAGCCAATGGAATTTATTTCAAAATATGGATGAAATCAATTCAAACCCAATGTCCCCTCAACATCTGAAGTGACACACTTAATATGTGTAATGATCCATCTGGTTATTTTGTGTATTATACCCTCATTACCATATTTATTTCTTCTTCTAAATTTATTTATACTTGACTTGCCGGGGTGGTTGGTTTGATTTCGGGGATGTTTCAAATTAAATTGAGACACTAAGTCTCAAGATTAGAAGCTTAAGTTGAAAGAGTTAACTGGAATTTGACTTTTATGTAGACAACTCCAAAATACAATTTTAATGGTTCCAATAATTTTTATGGTGTTTTGAACTTAGGCGTATGTCCAGATATTGATTTAGAGGTTTGTAGGTCATTTTGACTTGAATTGGTGAAATTTGAAGGTTTGTAAGATTGAGAGATTTGACCAAGAGATTAATTTGTTGATGCCGGATTCAGATTTTGGTTTCGGGAATTGAAATACGTCCTTTGTGTCACTTGGAATAGTGTAAAAAATTTGAGGTCATTCGGAGTTAATTTGGTATGGTTTGGTATTGGTTTTAGAAGTTGGAAGTTCATTAGTTTCATTAGGCTTGACTTGATGTGCCATTCGTAGTTTTTGTATTGTTTGATGTGAATGGAATTTCTGAGGTAAGTTCATAACGTATGGGTCCCGACGGTGTTTCGGTTGGTTGTCGTATTCATTTTTTAACTTTGATGATTGATGAAATCTATGCTTCTAGTTTCCTCTTTTGCAATCGCAAAGTAAGGGGCATGATCGCTTGTAGTTAATGCTAGCAGGTGGACTTTTTTTCTTCGCGTTCGCAAAGAGTTGGATGAATTTATGAAGATTGTATTGTATATTCATCGCGAACGCGAGTGTTGGGATGTGTTCGCGTTGTAGGAAGGAGGGCTTGAGGATGTCAAGCATTTATTCTTCATAGTTGCGAGATCTGGGATGCGATCGTCTATTGTAGGGTTTTGACCAAAGCGTTCGTGACTGTGCTATTCCGCAATTGATAGCTGGTGAGATTTTTTCTACACGAACGCAAGGCATTTCCGCGTTCGCAAAGTTAAATGACAAGGCAGACTCTTTTTAATCTCAGTTCAAGGGTTAGAGTTATTATATCATATTTTTAGTTGTAGAGCTCAATTTTGGGCGATTTTGGAGGGTATTTTCTTGGTTTGGATCGGGGTTAGTATTTTTGACTCAGATATGTTCATTATCATGATTCCATATTAGTTTTTATCATTTATTTGGTGAATTGAAGTGAAGAAATTGGAGATTTTGTAATAACATTTCTAAAATAAAAACTGAGGATTTGAAAGTCGATTTGGAGACGGAATTGGATGATTTTGGTATGATTGAACTCGTATCAGAATGAGTTTATGGACTTTTTGAGGTTTACCGAGTTCTGGAGCGCGAGCCTGAGGTTGACTTTTTGATTTTGATAAAGATCGAAACTTTACTGTTTAAAGTTGTTTCCTACGACATTGTTTGTTGATATTAAGTTTTTTGTAACTATATTTAAGTCATTTCGAGACCAATAAATGTGGGAAGGAATTGTTGGAGAATTGATTTGCAAGTTTTTAAGGTAAGTAACATTTCTAAACTTGGAACTAAGGGTAATTATCCGTGAAAAATATGTTATTTATGTTGTGTTGGGGTGTCGCACATGCTAGGTGATGAGTGTGTGGGAATGCCTCGTGATAATCATGATTTGGGTTGATTTTTGTACGCGCTATCAAGTCTTGTTTATTTGTGTAATTCCTACTTGTTAGATTAAACAAGCTATATTCATGTTAGAAATCATTTTTAAGCTATGTGCTTATTCAGTTGAGACCTAATAAGACTATTTCGGTTCTTTTGGATTATCTGATTTAACTGTATTTTTACACTCACTCACGATTCTTTGTTTGGCATGTCAAATCTCAGTATCTGTTCATCGTTCATTATTGCATCACATATTATCATTATTATTCCATATGTGGATTTATTAGGCTGAGTGGTACGAGATTGTGAGCCCTTGAGACTTGAGAAATCGATGACTAATGTGGGCCTGAGATCCGTGCTGAGAGTGTTATTGTGAATCGAGCTGTACGCCACAACGAGCCTTACTACTACTGCTGCTCCTACTGCTGCTAATGCTGCTGCTCCTGGTGCTGCTAATGCTGCTGCTAATGATGTTGCTCCTGCTGATGCTAATGCTCCTACTACTCCTATGTTGCTGCTGCTGTTGCTCCTGCTCCTACTCCTGCTGCTGCTGGTGGTCTTTCTTCTACCGTTATTATAATTATTGTTATTATTGTTATTATTATTATTATTATCATTATTATAATTTTTACTATTCTTATAATAATAATAATAATAATTTTATATTTATTATTATTATTATTATTGTTGTTGTTGTTATTAATATTATGTGGATCGAGCTGCATACATCAGCGAGTCTTATTGTCTTTGATTAGAGCTTGGGCAGGATCCGCCCTTTTTGAGTTTGACATACTAGCAGTGAGCACATGCACAGTGATATGATTCAGCATAAAGTTTTAGAAGTTGAAAGTTCAGTAGTTTATTAGACTTGAATTGATGTGCGATTCACGGTTTTAGTCTTATTTAATGTAATTTGAGGCTTCAAGCAAGTTCGTATTATGTTTTAGAACTTGTTGATATGTTTGGATGGGATCCTGGTCTCCTCTAGTGTGTGTTTTAGATGGTTAACAGATAAATTTTTGGACTTAACCATTGCTGAAGGTGTGAGGCTTCTGTTGTAATCGCATCTGCGCGGGCTTGGCCGCAGATGTGGAGCTGCAGGTGCGGATGAAGGCTTGTAGAAGCGAAGTTGGGGCTCCAAGGAAAACTTTGCTGATGCGGGAAAAGGCATGTAGATGCGTGACGTGAGCTGGGTAGGAGAGTTCAATAAAGCGGATGTAGGTGTGAAGAAGCTATCCGCAGGTACCAAGGAAGGTCTGTAGATACGAAAGATACCCAGAAGGGCATGAGCCGCATATGTGGAGTTTTTTTTTCAAATGCAGACCTATAACAACGGCTTCTACACCACATATGCGATGTAGTGGAGTTTATGTGACAAGCGCAGATGCGCACTTTTGATCGCAGAAACGATTCTGTAGAAGCAGGCATATGGGCGTAGGTATGTATCAACTGGTAGTCTTATTAAAATCGAAGGGTTTCATTATTTTCTCATTTTTGAAATTGTGCCACTCGGTCTAAGGCGAGTTTTGGCGCATTTATCATCCCAATTGACGAGGGAAGTGATGTTTTCTGATTTTAGTATTAGATATTAAATAACCATTGATTATTATGCCTACTTTTCAAGAATCTAAGATGGAATTTGGGGATTTTTGGATTTTGTTGTTGGGGAGTATGATTTGAGGGTTTGAGGGTCAATTTATGGTTAGAATTGGATGATTTTGGTATACTTGGAATCGTAATTGAATGTGTGTCCTGAATTTGTAAATTTTGCTAGGTTCCAAGGTATGGGCCAGTAACGACCCGACCGGTTATTTTGAGAGTTGTAGCACCTTCCGCTATTTACTACTAATTATCTCCTTAATTATTGTTATGTGACTTGCTAGGGTAGTTGGTTTGGGTCCAGAAAGATTTCGGAATGTTGGAAACTTAAGTTGAAAATATTGACCAGATGGTGACATATGAATAAACGACTTCAGAATAGAGTTTTGATGGTTTCGTTAGCTTAATTGGATAATTTTGGACTTAGGAGAGTGTCTGGATAGTGATTTGGAGGTCCATGGTTGATTTAGGCTTGAAATGGAAAAAATGGAAATTTAGATGTTTTACAGAAATTGGACTTTGTGGTTATCAGGATCGAATTGAGGTTCCAGGAGTTGGAGTGAGCCCGTTTTTTCATTTGTGATTCGTGTGCAAAATTTGAGGTCAAGCTGACTTGATTTGATAGGTTTCGACATCAAATGTAGAAGTTAGAAGTTCAAAAGTTTATTACACTTGAATCGATGCGCAATTCGTGGTTTTAGCATTGTTTGATATGATTTGAAGACTTGAAAGGTTCGTATCATGTTTGAGGATGTGTTGTATATTTGGTTGAGGTCCTGGGGGCCTCGGATTGGTTTCAGATGGTTTACGGACAACTTTAGAGTTTGAAAGATTGGTAAAGCACCAACTACGGTGCCATCGTACTTGTGAAGCTTTTGATCATAGGTGCGAAGCCGAATGTGGGTACCAACCATCATACAAGCGGCCAGAATTAGGGTTGGGTAGTGCATGCAGGTGCGAACTGATGAATGCAGAAGCAGAAATGGGAAAAAGGAGATGGCTTCACAGAGACGACATTGTTGCTCATAGAACCAAGTCCGTAGGTGCAGAATTTTGGTCCGTATGAGCATAGTCAAATGCAGAAGCGGATTTTATGGTTGCACCCGTGAAGCCTTAAGTGGTGGTAAGTTGTCGCAGGTTTGAAAAAGCCTGGGCAGAATATAAACGTTGAGTTTCGAGGGTTTTATCATTTCTTGACTTTGCAAACTTGGATTTGGACGGTTTTGGATAGGAATTTCGAAGGGATTCTTAAGGTAAGTCACTTGTGGTTAAATTTATCCAATAATTATGTACCCCCATTGAATTTTCCACCTAGATTATGTGGTTTTGAGGTGTAATTTTGGGAGTTCAAGGTTAGGGATTTGGAGAGTTTAAATTGAGGATTTTGTGTCGATTTGTTATCGGATTATTGTACAATTAATATGGTTGGACTTGTGGTTGAATGAGCTTTCAAATTATGTGTGTTTTATTGGATTTCGAGGTGTGGGCCCTAGGGCTTACTTTTGAGTGATCTTTTTACTTTTGATTAAGAAATTAAATTTTTCTTAAGGAATTGATTCTTTTAACTCGTGTAGATTCTATCAAATTGTTTATGACTAGATTCAAGGCATTCAAAGGCTGTTCCAAGAGGCAAAAGTTTGTTGGAGTAGGGATTTCCACAGTTTGAGCTAAGTAACACTTCTAAACTTGGTTTTCAGGATTTAAAACCTCGAATTACGTGCTATGTGATTGATTTTGAGGTGACACACATACCAGGTGACAGACGTGTTAGCATGCACCGATGAAATTGTGATTTAGTCATTTTCCTAGAATTGCATAGTCATTTTATATGCACATTTTACATGTACATTATGTGTTAGAACACTTGAGTTGTGATTCATACTATGAATCATGTTTAGGCTATATGATGGCATTATTGGGCCCATAATGGTCGTTGTCTACTATTGAGTTATCTATTTAATTGCAGTTATTTACTCTGTCAGATTCATCATTTCTTGTTATATCTCAGTCTCTATTATATACATAGTCATATCCCGTATCATTGATTAGGCTGATTAGCATGATATGGTGAGCCCGGGAGGCTGGAGAGATGGGTGAATGAGTAAGCATGGTGAGCCTGAAAGGTTGGAGAGATGGGTGAATGAGTTGGGGCCTGAGTTTCGTATTGTGAATGATATATATATATATATATATATATATATATATAGATCGGGCTACACACAACAACGAGCCTTATGTCTTTATATATCTGGATCAAGTATCACGTCGCAACAAGCCCTATGGATATATATATATATATATATATATATATATATATATATATATATATATATATATATATATATATATTTGAATCGGGTTGTACATCACAACATGCCTTACGGCTATATACAATACTGAGTGACTGAGTGTGGCGAGCGAGGATTGAGACAAGCAGATTGAGCACTCTGAGAGTGTGAGTAATTTGCATTTCACGGTGTTTCATCATATAGTATTCACCTTGGAATATAGTTATAGAGATGTCATATTCTTCTTATCAGGCATACTTGGCCTATTTCACCTGTGCTGAACTTAAATGTTGAACCTAAAAGCATGTCTACTTATATTTATTGCGAAACTCTATATTTTTACTGTATTGTTTGAGCTCATCATTGCTTTTAGACCACATGTTAGACTTGTTACTGATTGAGTTGGATGTACTCACGCTACACCATGCACTTCGTGTGCAGATCCAGGTGTTTTCGGGCATGGCGGTTGTTGATTCCTGGCGTTCCAACAGCTTGGAGATCATCAAGGTAGCTTCCTTGGCATCCGCAGACCTTAACTCTTCTCTTTTATCTTTTAGTCCAGTTCATACGGTTCTACTTTCCTAAACAGTGTTCCATTTGTTAGACCATGTTATTGTAGATGCTTAAATACTTCATGACACCCAAATCTTTTGGGAAACTTTTGTACTGAGTTTCGATATTTATATCAAGTTTCTATGAAATTCATAATTATTTAAACTTATTTCCGTATATTTGGGCTTTGAAAATATTGGTATGTGTGATGTGTTGGCTTGCCTTGTACCATGATATGAGCAATCGCGACAGGTCGAGTTTTGGGTCGTGACAAGGTCCGGGGTTGACTTTTTTACTTGAGTTAACGATCTTATCTTCATCTTTTGGAATCACTTTCTATGGCTTTTATTGATGGTATTGTATTATTTTAACTAGATTTGGGTCATCTAAACGTCGATACATTCGGGAAGGTCTTGTTATCAAAGTGATTTGGCTTGCTTCCGATAAGTTTCTTGCCTAAACATAGTTGAGGTACTAGTTGTCTGAATTATTTGTTATGGCTACATCCTATGAGTGGCGCATATGAGTAGGGTAGAGCCCATATGCATGCTCCAGGACACTGTTCACATGCTCGGAAAAGTCCTTAGGCTATGACATGCCTTGAATTGATTGTTAAGATTCAAACTAAGATGTTTCTCCTATTTGTACCCCTCTGTGCACTATGTAGCATATTTTAGATTTCATTGAGGTTATTTTCCTGATTGAATATGATAAACTGCTATTTCACAAATGAAATTATTTGTTGTAGTTATGATAGCATACATTGCACATGCCTACATTATAACGTGTGGTTATGCCGGTCTAGGAGTATGAAACTTGATGATCATTGATTATGTACATGTTTTCTCGTATATTTGCTTTTTGTGAGTTATGATTTGGAATAGTAGCCTATGACCATGCCAGACAGATTGTTAGCATGTGAGTTGTCTATGCAGTTGATATTATTGGCACGTTAGATATCCGTACATATCCATATAGTGATGTTATTGGCACGTGAATTTTATGTGCGGTTGATATTCATGTATGTGAGTTGTCTGTGTAGTATATAGGTTGTACATGTATCTTGTGGATATGAATCTATCCTCCCAGGGTCACCATCTCATGTTTCTCTCTTGATGGTGTACATGCGAATATTGAGTAAAACTGATCAATGGTTTGGTAGGAATATAGAAAGGTTAGGAAAGTTTGGCCAGTGTTGTTTGGACTTTCATTTAATCTCTACTTGCAATTCCTTGGATATTTACCTGATTTATTTACTTTATCACCTTATATGTTGTATCATTTATTGAGCAAAGTACTTGAATAATTGTATACACACGCAGAGATATAGTCCCTTCTGCGCTTTATGCTTGATCACATTATTGTTCTGTACTTGTTAAATTGATGAAACTGTACAGGTTATAGCAGGTATCACTTATAATTCTTTTTTCTTTTACCTCGTCGAGATTAGTTAAAATACTTATTAAGTACATTAGATTAGTTGTACTCATACTACACTATGGACTTAATTGTGGAGATCCAGGTGTTGGGACCAATTACAGTAGCATATTCGCTGGTTGAGTAGAGTTTTGGATGGATGAGGTAGAGTTGCATTCTCGCACGTAGTCTTTCCATATCTTTTCTTATGTACCATTGTCTTTATTTTAGACAAAATTACCTTTAGTCATTTCAGATTTATATTCCCATATTCGAGCTCATGGCTATGTATTTACTAGTTTTGGGGAGGATATATCTTGTATTAGCGGCATTTTGTTCTACTGAATATCAGACTTACGTTATTCCTGCTAATTTTGTTATTTTGGTTCTTATTTGGTTATGTTTAGCTTGCCTAGCAAGTGTACCATCACGATGAGTTTGGGATTTTGGGTTGTGATAGAACTTTATTTCCATTACTAACAATTTATCGACGTTGTTCCAGGAGAGTCTCATTGATTATGTTTCCATTATTGCCATAAAACTCACTGGAAAATTGTCTGCGGACGTTGATTGTGTTTGCTACTGCTGCTGCCTCATTGGCATTGATTGTTGCCGTGTTAAAATTATGTTGCCACATTTACATTTATATGTTTTTTTGTTATTCTCTTTAATGTTAGTCCCTCTTCGTTTTGTACTCACTTTCATGCTACTATTGCTTTGCTTATGTGGATGTTAGTTTGACCCTGCGGAGGTTGCCTTTACTGGATTCCTTGTATGGTTGAATATTGTAGATTACCAGATAAATATTGTGTTGTAAGGCCAATAAAAATAATCTCTGAATTATTGAGGCCACGACCCTCCGATTTGACCTTCCGGACTGGGCCCGAAATAAACGGCGATGACGATGTTCATCAAAAAAGAAAAGATGAGAATGCAATGAAATAATAACCTTTAGACAGAGACACGGTTTGGCCACCGTAGTCGCAACTAAGTTCTCATGTCTAGACGAAATTCAAAATACATTTGAGCCTCACAAAAAATATTTTCAAACTATTTTCCAAAATACTCTCAAAAGGAAATATTTTCAAAAACATATTTGTCACGACCTCAATTTTCACCTTAGGATGTCGTGATGATACCTAGTATCTAAGACTAGGTAAGCCTAGCATGCATTAAAAAACATCAGAAACAATGACAAAACTTTAAATTAAACCATTTCAACTATTATAATAGAACTCAATAGCCTAGCGAGAGGATACAGAAGCTCTGGCGATCAAGAAGTCGATTCACAGGCGATCAAGAAGATCGATTAACAGGCGATCACAACTTTGAGAGCTCTCATGGCCGCTCTGGCCGGCCATCATTACCGACTGGTCTGCCTTCCGCCACCCTCGGTGTAGAGGATAGAGTAAAGGAGAAGGGCCCTATAATCATCCTGTCAAGTGCGAAGGTAGTGGGTAATCCGAAGGAACAGTGGACAGAATTTAAAGAAAATAAGGTTAAAAATGTTACAATAAAGGAGGGGATTCAAGAGGATTAAGTTATGACATCCCAGGAGAATGAAGGAATTGTAAGGGAGTTGGTTGTAGTAGAGCCTAAAAATAATACTTCTATGTCTACCGCAAATCAGATCGTGTTACTAATGAATGATGATGAAGAGAATGGTGGAAAAGAACTAACTGAGCAAGAAGGCGAAGTGGAAAAAACAAGGAAGTGCAGCAAATAGCTTCTCCAAATCCTTCTAGGAGTCAGTCTCCGAGATTGGCATCAAATAGCCTTAATCCTAAGACTCCAGCGTAGAATCCTACTAGGAACGGGATTAATGGAGTAGTACAAAAGGAGTCCACTTGTCAATGGGTTAGCAGAACTTTTGGGTAGGCAAATAACAATAATTTAGTAAGCAAGAATAAGTACTGCCAAAAAGTGCCATCACAAGATATTTTTGCAACAGGTGAGATGGATAAAAACATTGATAAATCAAAGGTAGGGGGGTAAATAATGGTGTGAATAAATGGAGGAAGATTCATATGAAGGAGAGTTAGTCCACACGGATGATAAAGAAATGTAGAAGATGACTTCTCAGATGATCGACACATGGAAGGGGAGGAACAAAATACTAATACGGCCAAACAATTAATTTTTGGCAATGGTGAAGTTATGAAGCAGCAGGAATGTAAGGAAATATCTATGGAGACTTATAACGCTAAATTAATTAGCTTACTGGATAAAACTATAGAGGAAACCCTTCATGGAACTATAGTGAACCCTAACGAGAATTCATTAATCCCTAATGTGCAAAAGTTGTTGGAAATTGATAAAAGAGGAACTGGGTGATCGGTAATGAGAGGAAATATTGACTCCCCATCAGGTGTGAAGAACATTCAAGTTAAATTCCCTAACCCTAACCCTAATCAACTAGGGTTAAATATGATGCATGGTAATAGGGAGCACGTTGGAGGAAGTACAAAAGATGCTGGGCAAGTAAATGACAAATCCTCCAAATCATTAATTCCTAATCTCACTAAGAACCAACTTATTACAATCGGAGACAACACTAGTGAAGAGGAAAATCTGGGTGGTCAAGGCGAAGATATGGATGAAGAATCAACTACTCAAAATGTCCAGAATGTAGCCAGGCAAGGGAATTTATCTCCTAGGTTGATTGATTGAGCTAAACCAATAGGAAAAGGAAGAAAAACGTAGCAGAAAGAATCAACAAGTATACAACCTTCATGTATTCAAACGAGAATGACTATTTCCAAATCTAATACTTCGCAATGAATGCGATTTTTTGGAATGTGAGGTCGACAAATACAATGAAAGCTTTAGAGATTCTCATTACAATGTATAGACAATACCAATTTAAATTTATTGGTATCATGGAACCAAAGGAACAATCAAGGAAGATAGAAAGATATAGGAGGAGGATTTGTTTGGCTCAAGTTTTTGTTAATATTTCCAACAAAATACGGGTATTCATAGACGATGATTGTAAAGTAGCTATCTTAATTGACAATGTACAACATCTGACATTGAAGATACATGATTTAGAATTCCAAAGAGAGTTCATTCTTATGTTAGTTTATGCAAAATGCGATGCTATATGCTTTAGCAAGTGAAATGACTGCTCCATGGCTTGTGGGAGGAGATTTTAATGTCATTTGGGATGAGGAAGAAAATTTTTGATGCTTACCTGTTTCTCTGAATGAGGTAGATGATTTCAGACATTGTATGAATACCTGCAATTTATTATTTATAGGCTTCAAAAGAAGTATTTACACATGGTGGAGTGAATGAGGAGATGAAGATTGTATACTCAAGAGACTTGATCATTGTCTAGCCAACTTGGAATTTCAACTGATGATGCCTGGTATAGAGATCACCCATCTATCCAAGATCGGATCAGATCAAAGTCCAGAGCTATTGAGTTATAATCAGGATATTACTCCAATCAAGAAATCTTTTAGGTTTCTAAATTTTTGGGAAGAGTACGAGTCCCTCAAGGATCTTGCTAAGGAGAACAAAGGCTGGACCAAATGTGGTAATCAAATTGGATATGACAAAATCTTATGATAGGCTTTCTTGGTGCTTTTTGACAAAAGTTCTTAGAAAGATGGGTTTTTGTAAGAGATTTACTAGCTTGATGTTTGGCATTGTGTCAAATAACTGTTATTAAGTTCTTATCAATAGGAAACCTTATGGATTCTTTAAATCAACAGGGGGAGTAAAGCAAGGGGATCTATTGTCACCTGCTCTATTCATTCTGGCAGATGAAACGTTATCTAGGGGATTGAGTGCTCTTCACACGAATATGTACTTGTGTGGATTTGGTTTGCCTAAGTGGAGTCCAAAAATCAATCACTTAGTATATGTGGATGATACAACAATTTTTTCTTCCTCGGATGCTACCTCTTTGTAGCTTATTATGGAAGTGTTGAATGCATATGAAGCTGCTTCTGGATAATTGATCAAGGAAAAATCAACTTGTTACATGCATCATTCAATGAGTAAGGAGGTGAGTACAAATGTCCAAAGAATTACTAGGATTAATAGACATGGCTTTCCCTTTGCATATTCAGGGTGCCACATCTTTTACACAAGGAGAAAAATGGAGTTCTATCAAGGGCTCATTAATAATGTGCTTAAAAAACTTCATGGATGGAAAGGTAAGCTTTTATCAATAGGAGGTAGGGAGTTATTGATCAATCATGTGCTTTAAAGTATGCCTATTCATCCTTGTGAGCAGTTAATCCACCTAACTCTGTTATAGAGAAGTTGCAAAAATTGTTTGCTCAATTCTTTCGAAGCAACTCAGTTGGTGGTAAGAGTCGTCATTGGGTATCTTGGAAAATGCTATGCTTGCCCGTGGAGGAAGGGGGTGTAGAGTTTAGGTCCTTGCTTGATGTAGAAAAATCCTTGTTTTTTCAAACATTGGTAGAATTTTTGGACCAAACCCACTTTGTGAAGTACATTATGAGTCAGAAATACTGTAAAAAGTTGAATACTTTAATTATACCAGGGAAGAATGGATCTCACGTGTGGAGAAGGATGCTAGAATGTAGGGACCTCATATAGAATGGAACCCATCACTTTTTTGGTATGATAAGTAGATGGGATTAGGAGCTTTATACTTTATAATTCCTCCAGATTTTCCTCATGAGGAGTCTGTAAATAATGTTCATGGTGTGGTTGATTATGGTGATTGGAATGAAGATCTGTTGAGGAATATTCTGCCAGAAGACTTAGCTGAGCACATTATAGAACGCATTCAACCTCTTGTTGAGAATAATGTACTGGACAAACATCTTTGGATGTTAGATACAAATGGAGATTTTTCAGTGAAGATAACATAGGAGTATGCGAGGAGAAGAAGCGATCCTAGCATTGCTTACAAGAACATGTCGGCGAAAGGGTTACCTTTTAAAATATCATTCTTTATGTGGAAGGTTTGGTGCGCAAAATTATCTCTCGATGATATGATAAGAAGAATGGTCTATATGGTGACATCTAGATCTTGGTGTTGTGTGAATTCACAAGATGAAACTATGGCACATGTGTTCTTTCGATCAGTTGCTACCAAAAGATATGGAAGTACTTCTCTGCACATGCGGTCTTATCTTTGGAAGTCTTGAATCTACATCAAGCAATTGATAAATGTGGGACACACCAAGTAATTCCTAGACTAAAACCAATTTTCCATGCTTTGCCTAGCATTATTGTATTGGAGCTTTTGATGAGGAGAAATAGTTATAAATTTGAAGATGCGGCATCAATTAGTAGAGTTATTTATCAAATCTCTTCTACACTTCTATCATTGGTGAAGATCAGGAAGCTAGGGCTACAAAATGTGCCACACAAATAGCCAGTCTTATTAAGGATGATGGAGCAATTCACACCAAGATTGAAAAAGTCCTGTAAGAGTTTCCTATGGATGAGTGGATAAAAGTAAACACTGATGGGGCATCTAGAGAAAACACAGGAAGAAGGGGAGATGTGGTATATGCTCGAGGGCTTGACATACAAGAAGCTACTAACACGGAGGCTGAGGCAGAAGCAATTAAGAAAGCTCTCATATACTGTTGTCACAATCAAAATACACAAGTCTACAGTCAAACAGACTCTTTTTTGTGAAAAAATATCATTGAGGGAAAGTGGAGTATACCATGGGAAATTCTAGATATTGTGGAGGAGATATAAAGGCACTAATGAAGGTATGTAATGCTAAGATCACACACATTTTTAGAGAGGGCAATAAATTAGCGGATCACCTAGCTAATCATGCATTGGACAAAGGTAATATTGAGTGTGATTCATTTGCACAATTGGATTCAATGGGAAAAAGGTTAGTGAATGATGATAAATTTCAATGTCCATACTTGAGAATAAGAGTAGACAAAAGATGTTACATTTCACGTTTCCATACATTAAATTTTGTCTTCAGTTAATCGGAGTAGATTCGAAGATAAGATTACCCTGAGGTTAACGTATTTATGCTATTTATAACAAACGATAAGTAAGTGTCATGAAGGATAAATGGTACATGAATTAAAGAAAATGAGTTTTGTTGAAGGTGGCCTATTTGAAATAAAATACGGGTCGAACGATAATACCAGATAATGATAGACTAGTACCATATGACCACGGTAATATGATGTATAAAGTATATTAAAAATAAGTAGAATATTAAGTAATTTAAGATAAGTATTAATTATGCATGTAATTAATTAATTATTGAATAACTGAACATTACCTAATTAATTATTAAAATATAAGATAAGACTAACACAGCCCCTCCAAAATGGCAGCAAATAAGGTAACCAAACATATAACTAAGGATCATATTAGCTTAGGGGCTTATATGAGAAACACGACTTTAACGTGTAAAAGACAAGTCTACTTAGTCTCTTAGTCAGAAGACATAAGTTTCTTAGTAATAGAAATCATATACTTTTCTTTCAAACTCAAAAGCACTTCAAGAATAGCAGCTGAACCAGAATCATATATCACTTTAGCATTCTGACGAATTGCAAAACATAAGGCCTTTCGTTAGCCATTTTTATGACTTCCAAAAAAACATAAATTATTGAAACTAAAGGAAATCCAACAAGAATTGTAAGCAACATAAAATTTTATGGTTCTAAAGGAGTACGGTACTACCTTTACGAATTTTTCTCTATCCTAGGTATGTTAAGGATAATCTTTCTTTATTTTTGGCATGATTCAAGTCATACAGAAGAAACGAGAAAACACACAGTTTTTATGAACGACACTACTCATAGAAATACTAGGGATCTCCGTATTCTTGATTCCCCATATGACATATTATTATATCTTTCTGTTCACGGGTCTCAAAATAATATGCAGTTGATAAAGTTTATCCGAAAGGAATATTGAGGTTATTAACATATTTTCATGCATTTCATGCCTTTAAATATGTATATCAACCCATGAACAGATGATATTATATATGAGTATTTATATGTATATATATGTGTATGAGATATGGGAAAAGGTTACGACGTTATAGACGCACCACCACCTGATCAATTGGTATATGTTGATAATATTACCCACAATGGCTGAAACAATATGATGTATGCGCTCAGAAGCTTGATGATATTATGTACACTTATACCTATGCATGACATGACATTTATATCCATGTGCATGACATTATAAATATTATAGAATTTACGAAGTTATTCAGATTTACAAATGGATTTGTTTTGTTCCATGTTCCATCTATGTCTTTCACGTACTGATTTTCATGCCTTACATACCCAGTACATTTTTTTTACTCACGTCCTATTTCAAGAGGCTTGCATTTCATGCCCATAGGTGCAGATAGGCAAGCTGACGGTCCCCCTTCTTAGGACTTGATTCGGAGCTTCTTTTGATTTTAGTATGATATGCTTGTATATCATACTAAAATCAAGTCCTAAGAAGGGGGACCGTCAGCTTGCCTATCTGCACATATGGGCATGAAATGCAAGCCTCTTGAAATAGGACGTGAGTAAAAAAATGTACTGGGTATGTAAGGCATGAAAATCAGTACGTGAAAGACATAGATGGAACATGGAACAAAACAAATCCATTTGTAAATCTGAATAACTTTGTAAATTCTGAAATATATATAATGTCATGCACATGGATATAAATGTCATGTCATGCATAGGTATATAGTTGTCTATAGAGGACTTGCCGGATCGCCAACTGTAATCCGCACGTATATGTATATATGTATTTTGGACAGATCTTTCTCGCTTATTTTATTTTCATAATTCAGTAGATATTATTCATATTATATCTTAGTCACATTCTTAAGGGTGTTTGACAGGTATGACTCGGGCACTCGTCGCAACCCCTCGGTTTGGATCGTGATAAAAGTGGTATTTGAACAGTTCTGCCCTAGGATTATCTATAGACCATGTGTAGTAAAGTCTTGTTTATGGATGTATTGTGCACCATACTTATAGACATGAGGCTATATTGCATATAGGATGTTATCTTCTCTTTTTATCTTGGATCATGCAATATTAGAATTCATGTTCTTAAAAATATGTCAGATTTTCAGCGGTTCCTCAAAAGACTACACCCGCCTAGAAAGGAAAGTCTGAGGTTGGTGAGATTATTAGTCGAGCGCCATGACTTACCAAGGCTCGGGGACAATCTCAAAGTGAGATTCTATCTAAGACTTTACATACCCCGCCCTTTCCAAAAGAGCTCCGAGGGGCACTGGCTCCAGTGTCCGCCCTTGAACGTTCAACACCTCAGCCAGATGCACCGAGTCAGGAGATAAGAGATGCTATTAAGCTATTAACTTGATTAGTAGCCATACAAGCTCGACGTCATAAAGTAGGTATTTGTCATGAAGATAGGTTTATCAGTGCAAGAGTTCATGATTTCATTAATTTAGACCCTTCGGTATTCACCCGGGCAGATCCAAAGAGGACTCTCACGTATTTATTTATAGAGTGAAGAGGACGTTAAGGGTAATGAATGCCACCACAACTGAGTCAGTTGAGCTAGCTTCCTATAGACTCCAAGATGTTGCAATTAATTAGTACGAGTCCTGGGAATTTTCAAGACGTGAGGATGCCCCTCCAACAGCATGACATGAATTTATAGAAGCTTTTCTTCGTCATTATCTGCCATGAGAACTTGGACGAGCTAGAATTGATAGGTTCTTGATCCTTTGGCAAGGTAACATAAGCGTTCAAGAGTACAATCTTCATTTTCATTCGATGGTTAGGTATGCTCCCGCTATTGAATATAATATAGAAGATCAGATTCACCCGTTCATGATGGAGTTAGAGCCACACTTTCTTAAAGATTGTATGTCGTTATCACTACAACTAAACATGGATATTTCTCATGTTAAGGCATATACTCAGGGTGTAAAGGGGCATAAGCAGAAAGGGCCGATTGTGAGAATGATGGGGCTTAGAATAAGAGAGCGAGGTCTTCATGTCCTTCTGGTGAGTTTTGAGATGGCAAGAGACAACAATACCCAAGGTATCCAGCCCATCCATCGGCTAGCGCACCTCTTCAGTTTGGCGGTAAGAGTTCTGATCGTTCTACATATTCAAGGCCTGGTCAGAATTAGAGGGCCTCAGGTTCTTAGTATAGGGGTGAGTCAAGTAAGATGAGGCTGCCCTTACCATGATATACTCAGTGTGATAAGCTACATATCGGACAGTGCCCTGGGATTAGTTATTATTTATACTTGTGGTTATTCGAGCAACGTTATGAGGAATTGTCCGATGAGAGATGAGGTAAGTATAGCCCAGCTATCATGATCTGTCGTTAGTTATTCATCATCAATATGCCCCACTAGGTAAGGTTCACAAGAACAAATGAGTGTTGGTAGAGGTAGAGGCAGAGCATCTAGCTCGAGTGGTCCTTAGAATTGCATTTATGCGTTAGCAGGATGACAAGATCAAGAGTTATCGCCTCATGTTGTTATAGGTATATTATCAGTCTCCTTATATAATGTATATGCATTGATTAAACCAGGTTCCACCTAATCATATGTTATTCCATCAGTTGCTAGTAAGTTTGGAATAAAACTTGAATCACTTAAACCTTTTGAGGTATCTACACCTGTTGAGGACTCAGTGATAGCTAAGCGAGTATATAGGGATTATATAATAGTAGTTCATAGTCGATGTACTGTAGTGGACCTAATCGAGTTAGATATTGTAGAATTTGATAGTATAATGGGTATGGATTGGTTGGCTTCTTCTCATGCCAACGTTGATTGTAGATCAAAAATATTGTGATTCCAATTTCCAGGGGAGCCTGTTTTGGAGTGGAAAGGTAATGTGGTATCGCTGAGAGGAAGATTTAATTTCTATCTCACTGTAAGGAAGATGATCGGAAAGGCTTGTATTTATCACTTAGTTTGGGTTCAGTACGTGGAAGTAGAGTCACCAACAATTCAGTCCATCCCCGTGGTTAATGAATTTCCCGATATTTCCCCCGATGAGCTTGCAGGTCTCCTCCAAGAGCGAGAAATTGAGTTTGCTATTAACCTACTGCAAGATATTCATCTATTCGTCCCTATAGAATGGCCCTAGAGATCTTTAAGAGTTGAAGGAACAACTAAAGGATTTGCTTGAAAAAGGCTTTATCAGACCTAGTACATCGCGGGAGCATTTGTGTTATTTGTGAGGAAGAAAGATGGTTCTTTATGGATGTGTATTGCTTATAGACAGTTGAATAAGGTGACGATCAAGAATAAGTCATGATGATTGATGATTTATTTGGTCAGTTGCAAGGTGCCAAGTGTTTTTCAAATATGGACTTGAAGTCAAGATACCATCGGGTAAGGGTTAAGGAGAAAGATATTCCGACGACATCATTTAGGACCAGATACGGGCAATTTGCGTTTCGTGTTATGTCATTCGGTTTTACCAATGCCCCAGCAGTATTCATGGATATGATGAAACATGTGTTTAGGCCCCTTTTAGATATGTTTGTAATTGTATTTATCGATGATATATTGGTATGTTCTCGTTCAGAGGCTGATCATGCAGATCACTTACGTGCTATGCTCAGAGTTCTACAAAAAGGGAAGTTGTACGGAAAATTATTTAAATGTGAATTCTTGTTGAACTCTGTTGCTTTTCTTGGGCATATCACTTCGTGTAAAGGCATCCAGATGGATACACAAAACATTGAGGTAGTTTAGACTTGGCCTAGAAAGAGCACCGACGAAGGTTCGTAGATTTCTCGATTTAGTAGGTTATTACAGGAGATTTGTAGAGTGATTTTCTTCCCTTTCAGCACCTTTGATAAAGTTGACTTAGAAGGGAGCAAAGTTTCAATGGATTGCTACTTATGAACGTGTTTCCAAGCATAGAGGACATATTAACTTCAGCACCGGTTCTAATGCTCCCAAAAGGGACTAATGGTTATGTGATATATTGTGACGCTTTAGGCGTTGGATTGGGTTGTGTGTTGATGTAACATGGTATGGTTGCAGCTTATGCCTCTAGACAATTAAGAAAATTTGAGAAGAACTACCCGAACTAGGATTTAGAGTTAGCCGCGATTGTTTATGCACCAAAAATGTGGAGGCACTACTTGTATGGCATTCATGTTGATATTTATACAGATCATAAAACCCTTTAGTATATCTTCAAGAAACAATAATTGAATTTATGTCAAAAAAGATGGTTGGAGCTACTTAAGACTATGACATTGATATTTTAGACCATCCGGGGAAGGCGAACGCAGTAGTCGATGCCCTCAGTCATAGATCTATGGGTATCCTATCATATTTAAAGCCAGAAAAAAGGGGAATAGCCACGAGGTATATCAACTAGCTAGTCTTGGAGTTCAGTTACTGTACTCGGGTGATATTGTAATTACTATTCAAGATACGAGAATATCCTCTTTAGTAACTGAAGTAAAGGAGCGTGAGTACAAGGATCTTGTGTCAGTTTATTATAGGGATACCACCCCTTAGAAGGAGAAAACGCTGTTTGAAGTTATAGAAGATGGGGTCCTTAGATATCGAGGGAGATTATATGTCCCTAATGTTGCGGGGCTGCGTTTGCAGGTTATAGGAGAAACTCACTATTCTCATTATTTTATTCATCTATGAGAAACCAAGATGTGTCATGATATTATGTATATATATATATATATATATATATATATATATATATATATATCGATGGGACCGAATGAAAAAGGATATAGCAGAGTTTGTTGTTGAGTGCCCTAACTGTCCGCACGTCAAGATTGCGTGCCAAAAGCTGGTGGATTATTGCAGGCTATGGAGAATTAGACTTGGGAATGGAAGTAATAAATGTGAATTTTATTGTAGGCTTACCGCATACCCAGCATAAGTTCGATTTGATATGGGTGATTGTTGACAGGCTTACAAAGTAAGCGCATCTGCCCGTTAGGACTACATATTCCTTAGAGGATTATGTAGAGCTTTATATTAAAGAGATAGTACGACTGTATGGTGTCCCTATATCTATTATCTCTGATATAAGAGCTCTATTTATAGATAACTTCTGGAGGTCCTTCCAAAAAGGAATGGGGACTCAAGTAAGTCTTAGTACATTATTTCATCCCAGACAGACATATAGGTTGGGTGTACTATTCAAAGACTTGATGATATGTTACGAGCTTATGTGATAGACTTCAAAGGTAGCTGGGATGATCATCTGCCGCTTATTGAGTTCATATATAATAATAGCTACCATTTCAATATTCAGATGGCTACATACGACACTCTTTACGGACGAAAGATTAGGTCTCCTATAGGGTGGTTTGATGTTGGGGAAACTACATTAGTAGGATCAGAATTGGTACAGAAAGAAATCAAGAAAATTAAGCTTATACAAGAAAGGCTATTAGCAGCTCAAAGCCGTCAGAAGTTTTATGCGGATAATCGATAGCGCGATTTCGAATTTCAGGTTGACAATTGGGTATTCCTATAGGTATGACCGATGAAGGGCACTATGAGTTTTGGAAGAAGGGGAAAACTTATCCCTCGGTGCATTGGACCATATGGGATTATACGCAAGGTAGAACAGGTGGCTTATGAGTTAGACTTGCCTTCAGACTTGGAGTCTGTACATCTAATCGTTTATACGTGTATGCTCCATAAATGTATTGGAGATCCTTCCAGAATTATGTTAGTTGATGACGTTTAGGTCACAGAGTAGCTATCATATGAAGAAATTCCCGTTTCTATATTGAAGAGAAAATTTGGAGATAGAGAACTAAAGACGCAGTTTCGGTGAAAGTACTTTGGAAAAACAACAATGTGAAAGAAATGACTTAGGAGGCCGAAGAAGAAATAAAGTCTAGATATCCTTACCTATTTTCTCCTCTAAAGAAAGGTCCGATTTAGAAATCACAACCTTAAGGTATATGTATGGATTAATGTGTTAGTTTTGGCATTGGTCATCTGAGGCCATTATCGTTACTAATGATTGTGGTACTATGTGGCGTAGAATTATTGAGTTTCTACAGGAAGCGTTTGTAGTAGTGTTGTTACTAAGGCGACTTTGCCAAAGTTATATACATCCTCCGGGGAGTTAAACATTCAAGGACGAATGTTTCTAATGGGGGGAGGACGTTGCATCTCGCATTTTCGTACATTAAAGTTTCGTCTTCAGTTAATCGACGTAGACTCGGGGATGAGATTAACTTGAGGTTAACATACTTATGCTATTTATAACAAGCGATAAGTAAGTGTCATGAAGGATAAAGGATATACGGATTAAGGAAAACAAGTTTTGTTGAAGGTGGTCGATTTGGGATAAAATACGGATCGAGAGATAGTACCCGATAATTTTGAACTAGTACCATGCAAGGTATCATATGACCACGATAATATGATGTATAAAGTTTATTAAAAATAAGCAGAATTTTAATTATTTTGAAAAAATTATTAATTATGCGGGTAATTTATTAATTATCAGGTCCCCAAACGTGGCAGCAAATAAGCTAAACAAACATATGTCTAAGGGTCATATTAGCTTTGGTGGCAATCTAAGAAACAAGACTTTAACGTGGATAAGACAAGTATACTTCGTCTCCTAGTCATAAGACATAAGTCTCTTAATAATAGAAATCATATACTTTTCTTTCAAATTCAAAAACACTTCAACAACAGAAGCTAAACCCAAATCATATATTACTTTAGCATTATGATGAATTACCAAAAACAAGGCCTTTCGTTAGCCATTCTTATAATTTTCAACAAAAAATGTGAAATATTGCAACTAAAGGAAATCAAACTAGAATTGTTAGCAACATAAAATTGTACGGTTTTAAAGGAGTATGTTGCAATCTTTACAAATATTTTCCTATTCTAGGTATGTAAATGATAGGTTACAAGTACCTTGATCATAAATACTTTACTTTATATTTTGATGATCTAACAAACTTACCATCCAAAACCTGATAAGGAGCCTGTTACACATTTACAAAACCCTGAGATCACAAAATTGCAGGTTGGGATCCAGCCCTTGGGAGAGCAAGGCGAATGCTATTATTGAATCAAAGGATTTGCAGGAGCTAACCATAGAAGAGCTGGTTGGAAATCTAAATACCTACAAGATGAAGAGGAAGATAGACAGTGAAAGAAGAGAACCAAAGAAAGAAAAGAACGTGGTACTCAAAGCTGATAGCAATGAATCAAGTGAGGAAGAGTGGAACGAACAGCTCAAGGAACATGTACCTACCAGTTTTTGAGGAGACTGTATTAAGTTAACTCTCTAGCAGGAAAGTTTCTGCCTCTACACGCTATTGTACAAGAACAGCACAACGGTCAACTTTCTATTGAAGTCTTTTTACCTATCTTGCTTAAATTATTATAAGTGATGTCATACAAGTATAAATACAATCAAGGAAGGTAAAATAACTTACTTAATGAGAGAACAAGATGAAGGACCTGAAGCATGCCTGATACAATCATTCAAGTTAATCAACTCAAGACAATCTGGGCAGTGTGCTTTAGATTCACAGGAACCATATTAGGGACCTAATCCCTTGGTGTTCCCCTGGCAGAAGTAAAAGTTATCTATATAGCTAGAAAGCAACTGTACAAAGTGACTGCCTATAACTGTACAAGCAACAGTTTTGCAGACACTGCAACAATCACTTCCTATTGAGAAGAGGCACGTGCTAACAAAGATTTGACATCACTAAGGTGATGTCTCTTGTAATATAAACCCGGTGCAAGGCACAAGACATCACTCTCTAAGACTTACAAAATTAGAAACGAAAATATCCTCTCAATTCCAAAGAACAACCTCTTTCAAGAAAAGGCTACTTCAACCTCAAAGACCGGATCTAAGATGGAAGATATCTAAGTCCTTAGGTTTGTTGAGTCTTTGTTATTTTTTCTTCATTTTTATTCCTATCTTTCTTTTTAGAAGTTGTTTTAGGAAACCCAAATTCGTAAACTCTGTAGTTTATGTTGTGACTAAGTTTAGTCATAAGTTAAAGTCTTTGTAACTAGAGAGTTATAAAGTGGCTCGTAATAGTGTTATTACAAGTTAAAGTGATTGAAGTCTTTATAATACAGTTATTATAAAGTGATCTGTGGTGAGAGTATCACAAGTTAGTCAAACACTTTTTACTTAGAGTGTCACAAAGTGTCTTGTGGTAAGAGTCCCACGCGTTAGTTGAATTCTTTGTAATAGAGTCATTACAATGTGGCTTGTAATAGGGGTTTACAAGTTAGTGAAGTTGAAAGCCTACAAGTGTAGGTCGTAGTTTTTTCCCCTTGAGTTGGGATATTTCCACGTAAAAATCCTTTTTGTCCTTTACTAACTGTCGAGCCACTATGAGAACAATTAGAGATCCTAATTCCCTATTCTGGTTTATTTTACAGTTTGTTGCTTACAGTGGGAACTTATAGAGATTATGATAATCTTTGAATAGAAAACTTATTTTGTGTCTCATTTACATATTGGTTTAGTAGTTAGCACTGTAGGAACTGATATAGGACTAGATCTCTATATAGTTCCGCTCATCAGTATCTTCAGTGGTAATTCATCGAGAGCCCGGTCCTCTATACAGTCTGGTGGACACATAGTTTCTAATAATTTGTATTAGAGCAGGTCCTTTTTAAAATCCTAACACCTAGAAAGGATCTACATTGCTGCTCCATCAAACTTCGAGGAAAGTCAATCAACTAATAGACCACAAAGATTTCAGAAGATGGGTCGCAAAAATGGTGAGATCTCAAAGAGAAGAAGTTTTTTCAAGAATTTCAATGGAAATTATTTTTGTCATAAGTATGGAAGCCTGGACTTCTTCAAAGACTGCCTATTCCTGAAACAAAAGCATCACAAACACAATTATGAAGAATTAGCAAAAATGAACCTGGTTCCGGACAAACGATTCAGCCAAAAAGTGCAGTTCAAAATGTTGTGAAGCAAGCTCTTGCTGCATGGGGAGACTCCTCCAATGAATTAGAAGAGGAACCAGATGCAAGAAGAAACTCTATGATGGCAATGCAAAAGGAATATGATTCACTTTTTGCATTAAAGGCTCAATCCGATAAGGATGACGAGGATGGCAATGATGAAGCAACTTGCAGGGATGTTAAGAGAAATCTGAAGTCCTAGTTTTTGAAAAAAGTTGATGTCATTAGCAAATGTTCTAATTGGTACATATTATAGTTTTGTTAATGATAAAGATGCCCTAATCATAGATCTAGGAGATGTTGAACAGTCTAGAGATGATTTGATTGTAGTGGTTGATGACTTAAAGGAAACCATAGAGACCCTTATCAAAGAAAAGAATACTCTAGTAGAGAAAATTGCAGCTACTGAAAAAGAAAGGGATGATATGGTAGTTTCCTTGTAGAATTAAGGGAAAAAGTGGAAGTAGTAACTAGAGAACATAGTTTGTTAAAACAATAAACAAAAAATGGATCGACAACACTAAGGGAGCGGAAGTGGTTAAAAAGGCTCAATGTGAGCTTGAGGGTGAGCTTAAGAAAGTTAAATCAAGTCTTGTTACCGAGCTTAAAAAATAGAAAACTTTAGGAGGATTTAAAAATGGTTAAAAATGATCTTGATAATTCTCTTAAATGAACCCGGTCCTTTGATGTTACAAAGTCTATGTACAGGAGTAATGACAAAAATAGGCAAGACATCGGGTTCGAAAAGGCTAAAACCTCCTTAATCCCCATAGGATGTATGTAACTATAGTTGATAATAGGTTGTGCACTCACTAAGGTCAGACTGGTCATTACAAGGACTCTTGTAAAGTTAAAAATTAGTCTTTGCAGAAAAGAAAGTTTTTGTTGAAAAAAATCATATTGATGAGTAACCTGGATCCCTGAAAATAAAATATGTGCTGCCTGCATAGACAAAAAGAAGTTTGATCCACCCATTCTATTATTATAAGGGACCAAGCTGGCTTGGGTTTCTAAGTCTAATCATTGACTTAAGTATGCAGGGAATAATGAAAAGGAGCAATCAACAGTGGCACATGGATATCGACTACTCAAAGCTCATAAATGAAAGAACAAATGATTTCCTTACACTGAAGGCCCTGCAAAGAACGGTATTCTTTGGAAGGATCAGGAATAGTATGATTCCATTGAAAAGTAGAATACTTGGTCCTCTACGCGATTATGCGGGATCTTGTCTATCTGAGTGCTGTTAATGATAATGTTGAGCTATGGCACAGAAGGTTGGGCACTGCAAGTTTCACGTTGCTAAACAAATGAGTCAAGAAGGACTTGGTTCATGGTCTGCTCAGGTCAAGCTTCAAGGATCATAGGGTACGTGATGCTTGTGTAATAGGAAAGCAAGTTAGATCCTATTTCAATCCCAAAAAGGAAGTTAGGATCTCAAGGCCACTTGATCTCCTCCATACAGATCTACATAGACCTATGAGGATGCCAAGTAGAGGAAGAAAGAGAAATGAAGATGAGACTCCAGCCAACATAGAAGAATGTGGTCCCTCAATTATAACATCTGAAGTAGAAAACAAAGTTGTGGAAGTTGTACACGGAACTCTAGCTGCTGAGGAATTCAAACCAGATCAAAGACAAGAAACTCACTTGCCTTCTCAGCCTTTCTCTCTCAAATAGAGCCAAAATAAAATCAAGGAAGCATTGAATGATGCTACCTAGATTACCACTATACAAGAAGAGTTGCATCAACTTGAGAGGAACAGTGTGTTGAACCTGGTTCCACGACCTACTAACAAAACTGTAGTAGGAGTCATGCTCCCATGCTTGATGTTGAAAGATTGTAGAAATTCCTTCTAAATGATGGCTTTACAAGAGGGAAAATTGATAACACTCTTTTTCTGAAGAAACGAGTAAGGAACCTACTCATTATGCATACATATGTTGATGGCATCATCTTTGGAGCATCTGTTGACTCTCAATGTGAAGATTTTGCATATCTCATGGGAAGTGAGTTTGAAATGAATATGACAGAGGAACTGAACGTCTTCCTGTGTCTTCAAATGAAGCAGTCCATAAAGGGAACATGTATCAATCAGCAGAAATACAACAAAGAACTCTTGAAAAGGTTTGATATGGAAGCATCAAACGGCCAACATTGTATTTATTGTGGGATTATGTGCAAGGCTCCAATATAATTCTAAGTTATCTCATTTGAAAGCTGCTAAGAGCATTCTAAGATAGTTTAAGGGCAGACAAAAACTAGTTATGTACTATCTTTAAGGTGACAACTTCAATCTTATTGGTTATGCTGACGCTGATTATGCACACTATCTGGTTGACAGGAAAAGCACATCTAGAATAGATATTTCCTTGGATCGTGTTTTATCTCATGAGATATAAGGAAACAAAACTCAGTAGCTCTCTCGACATGTGAAGCAGAATATATTGCAGCTGCAGCTGTGCTCATTCACTGTGAATCAAGCAACAATTTAAACATTCTGGTGTATACATTGATTGTATACCACTTCTATATGACAACACCAGTGCTCTCAATATGGAAAAGAACCCGGTTCAAAAGAGAACCAAACATATAGATGTCAGACATAATTTTCTCAGGGACAATGTTGAAAAGGTTTTGATCTGTATAAAGTTCTGGAATAAAAAAAGATCATGTAGCAAACATCCTCTCCAAGGTGCTGAGTGGGGAACACTTTGGAAGAAATCGTCTGGAGTTGGGGTTGATCAAGCTCAACTGAGGAACTGGACCCTCGATGATTGGCTATGTTAAGAAGGCAAGGAATAATGCTAAAAGGAAATCTAACTCAAATCTATACTGTTACAGGTTTACACATATGGCAGTTTCAAGACAAAAACAAGTAAGAGTGACATTGCACTTCTAGGAGTCTTTGCTCAAACTTTTCCAAAATCGTCACGGGACCTGGTTCATGTGACTCAGGTTAGTAGTCTCTTCAATACTTATATGCCTTTTTAAGCTGCTGAAGTGTCATATCATAAAATTTTTTCTTCCTTTCTCCTACCTTTCCTCTAACTTTTGAAGTCCAAAATGTTAAACCTTTTCTAAGCTAGCTTATTATCACGAAGAAGGCACTTCTCTATCTTTCACCCAAATAAAACCTATTATTTTCTTTAAAACAAACATCAACCTTGTCTCAAAATATTCCCTCTTTCCAAATATGCCAGAAGTTAACCCTACTCTCTCACTATCCAAAAACCTCACCCCATCATAATCAAAACCCCAAAATTCTTTGGTAGATTTTGATGGAAGTTCACCTGAAAGGGATCAAGGTAGATCTAGCTTCTGAGTTATATTCTAGAGTGTGAGGCTAAAGTTGTTGCTGGATTTGTGAAAGCCTTGAAGGATGGAGAAATTGGTAAATTTGAGGACTGAATAAGGGATCTGATCCCTCAAATCTTTTTTTATGAAGTCAATTTTAATGATGATCTTTTTCTCCTTGAGTTCTGTGTATAAACGAATTTATTATCCAGTAAAAAGGGATTGATGAAAAATAGGTTGATAGATGATGAAGTGATGTAACCGATTCCCTGTGAAAAAAAATTTTAAAAAAATAAATAACAAAACAAACAAGGGGTTGGCTGAGAAAGATGCAGCAGATGATAAGGGTAAACAAATTGAAAAGAAGAAGAGGGAGAAATGACTGCTCAAGGATAGAAAGGGTAGTATAAGTGAGGAACCTGGTTCCTTATAGAAGCAAAATGTATAGCCATTAGGTTTTGAGGGAGAAGATGTTGAAGTCTCAAAAGGTGCTGTAAGACAGAGTGTTGATTCTGATATTGCTGAAAAAAGAGAGGAACTTATCGACATTGTTGAGTTCCAAAAATTAGAATCACTTCTTTGTTCCTAGAAGTCCTAATGTTTCTGAAGAATATGTAAAAAAACTTCTATGTTTTATGTGGTACTATGATGCTATATGTGCATGGGACACAGTCTGTTCTTGATGAGACGAAGCTTGGGGAGATTCTTGCTGATCTGATTCAAGGCTCAACATACTCAAATAGGTTGAGAACTTGATCCTCTAGGACCCTTGGCATAATAAAATGCTAAGTTGAAAGGTGAGAATGAAATATTGAGAAAACAGGTGGAGGAACTGAGAGAGTAGACGATCATTGATCAAATGAGAATAAATGAATGAATGGACGAGATCATCAAGTCCATAGCCCCTTACTTTTCCTCCTGCCTAGTGATCTATGTCTTTGAGTCCTTCAAAATTCCTTGAATTCTTATCCTCTCTTGATCCCTATATTAGATGACATTGGCACTTCAGTTGTTTAAATTGTCATATTATGTATTGTTGAGACTACTGTGCTTTTATTATAATTACTCCGCTATGAGCAATCACTATATTTTGTGCTTTACATTCACTTGTTGTTCATGTTATTATTTATGATTTGTTGCCTAAGTGGTGGCCTGAGTTAATTTTGCTGAACTTATTTTTGGTGGTGCTTCTTCTGTTATTCTTTTCGATGATGCCAAAAGAGGAAAATTATATAGTGTGTCAACATGGGGGAGTAACATAATCGAATTGAGATGTTTCTTATGCATGAAACATAGCCTTGCTTCGCAAGGGGAACGTGCTGATAATGCAGGGAAACATGTGAGGAATCTGCTTCTCAAGAGATAGCTCTGCATCGCAGGGGGAACGACGTTGATAATATGTTGATTATAGGTTTGATCTGCATGAAACATGTGAGGAATCTGGTTCTCAAGAGGAATATCAATTTTTGGTTTGTCATAATAAAAAAGGGGAAAATTAATAAGTTATGGTACTTTGAGTTTTGATGATTTTCCAAACAGTCTTGAGGAACCAGTTGTGATCAACTCCTTAGGTTTTGTTCTCATGGGGAATATAGTTGACTGATAGGGGGAACAATATGGAGATCTGGTTCTCAGGGGGGATACCAATTCTAAGTTTGCTTTCATAAGAAATGAGGATATTGATAGGTTACAAGTACCTTGAGCACAAGTACTTTACTTTATGTTTTGATGATCTAACAAACATACCATCCAGAACCAGATAAGGAACCTGTTACACTTTTACTAAACTTTGAGATCACAAAGTTCCGTGTTGGGATCCAGCCCTTGAGAAAGTAAGGTGAATGCTATTATTGAAACAAAGAACTTCCAAGAGCTGACCATATAATAGTTGGTTGGAAATTTGAAGACCTACGAGATGACGAGGAAAATAGATAGTGAAAGAAGAGATCTAAAGAAAGAAAAGAACCTGGTACTCAAAGCTGATATCAATGACTCAAGTGAGAACAAGTGGAAGGAAGAGTTGGGGGAACATGTCCCTACCAATTCTTGAGGAGACTGCATGAAGTCAACTCTTCATTGTAACTCCTATCTTTCTTTCTAGAAGCTATTCTTAGGAAACACAAATTCATAAACTCTCCAATTTATGTTTTGACTAGGTTTAGTCATAAGTTAAAGTCTTTGTAACTAGAGAGTTATAAAACGGCTTATAATAGTGTTAGTACAAGTTAGAGTGATTGAAGTCTTTGTAATAGAGTTATTATAAAGTGGCTTGTGGTGAGAATATCACAAGTTAGTCAAAGGTTTGTAACTAGAAAGTTACAAAGTGGCTTGTGGTAAGAGTACCACAAGCTAGTCGAATCATTTGTAATAGAGTCATTACAAAGTGGCTTAAAATAGGGGCTTATAAGTTAGTAAAGTTGAAAGCCTACAAGTGTAAGTCACGATTTTTGTCTCCTTGAGTTGAGATTTTTTAATGTAAAAATCCTCTGTGTTCTTTACTTACTGCCGAGCTACTGCGAGAACAATTAGAGAACCTGATTCCCTATACTGGTTGATTTAACAGTCTGTTGTTTACAATGAGAACTTATAGAGAATATGGTTTCTATACAGTGGGAACTTATTATATGTCTCATTTACATACTGATTCAGAAGTTAGCACTGTGGGAACTAATGTAGGACGGGATCTCTATACAGTTCGCTCATCAGTATCTTCAGTAGAAACTCATCGAGAATCCGGTTCTCTATACAGTCTGGTGGACGCATAGTTTCTAACAGTTAAGGCTATCCATTCTTTTCTTTTCTCATGATCCAAGTCATACAAAAGAAACAAGCAAACACACAGCTTTCATAAACGACTCTATTCATAGAAATATTATAGGCTCACAGAGTTCTTGATTCCTCATGTGACATATTATTATATCTTTTGTTCATGGGTCACAAAATAATAGGCAGTTGATAAAGTTTATCATATAGAAATATTGAGATTATTAACATATATTTATGCATTTCATGCATTTATACATATATATCAACACATGACCATATGGTGTTATCTAAGCATATTTATATGTATATGGGATATATAAAAAGGTTACGGCGTTATACACGCACACCACCTGATCTGTTGTATATGTTTATGATGTTGCCCACAGTGGCTGAGACGATACGATGAGATGCCCTCAGAGGCTTGATGATATTATGTACACCCATACCTACGCATCACATATGCACGTGCACGACATTGTAAATATTTCAGAATTTATAAAGTTATTTAGATTTACACATTCATTTCTTTATTCCATACTTCATCTATGCCTATTACGTACTGATTTTCATGCCTTACATACTCAGTATATTTTTCGTACTGGCACCCTATTTCACGGGGCTTGCTTCTCATGCCCGCAGGTGCAGGTAGGAAAGCTGATAATCCCCCTTCTTTTGATCCTTGAATAGCGAGAGTTGGCAAGCTCCACTTGATCCAGATGTGCTTTTGATTTTGGTACGAAATGCTTGTATGTTATATATGGGTATGACGTGGCTCGGTCCCGTCTTTGTACAGTTGTATTTCCACTAGAGGTCTGTAGACAGTTATGTATAGTTAGATAGTATGTGGCCTCGTAGTCTTTGAGTTTTGGGTATATAGTTGTCTATAGAGGGCCTTTACCGGCTCCCTCACTGTAATCCGCGCGTATATGTATATATGTCTTTTGGACATGTTTTCCTTGCGCATGTTATTCTTGTAATTCACTAGGTATTATTCATGTTTATATCCTAGTTGCATACTTAAGGTTTTCGACAGGTACGACTTGAACATTCGTCGCGGCCTATCGATTTGGATAAAGAGAAAACGTGAGGAGTGATAAGAAGCGGTGTACTAAGTGGAAGGAGAAACCTAGGGTCAGTATCTATGGCCATCGTGTTCAAGTACTTAGGGAGGATAGATGGTTTTTTATACTAACATGGTTTTCTTTTTTTTTTTTTTTTTTACAGGAGACCTTATTGTATTCATGCCTTATCTTTTGAATAACCTTCAATTAGAGGTATTAGTACTAGGTACTCATTCCATTGAAGGGGAAGCAAGGATAGGCACAAGCATGGAAGCAAGGAGGACAAACAAGAGGCTAGGGACTGGATCTCTTAATTGTTACCTTCAGCTATAGAAGGTTTGATCGTAATTTACACCACCCTAGTCCTCTATCAACCAATCTGGAGGCCATTGATCTGAGGAGTCATACAATAACTGGAAGGAGAAAGAATACTACTGTCCAGATTCTCTTCAATAAAGATCATTTGAGCTACAGATTTTTGCGAGGAAATATTGGACTTATGGATGAATTATGGATTCAAATACTAATGTATTTCATTAGTAGTGTACTTCAGCATAAGTCCCATGTAAAGTTTGACAAAGAATATGCTGCAAGATCACGCGTAATAGTGTATAAAAACACTGTCCTCGAGATACTTTGGACAGTGGTAACAAGGTGTGAGACCATTTCTAACCTGAACGCTAAATTTTACACTAAAATAGTGTAACACTGTTATAAATAGAACTCTAATTAGAGTGAATGTCTATCTTATAAAAGAGTTTTACTTTGAGGCTAAGTCTTTTCTATGCCTATAAATAGAGGGGTCTTATCCCATTGTAAATCATCCCAAAGTATCAATAAGAATACTCCTCTCTCTACTTTTCTCTATATTGTTCTTGTTCTTGTATTATTGTTGTTGTTCTTATATTATTTCATAACACGTTATCAGCACGAAGCTCTACTATCTCAAGAATCTCTTTGATAAAATTAAGGTATTTTTTTTCTTATCATACATAATAACATTCCTTGTTGTTTGTATGCTGCTATCTAGTATTAAGTGTAATACTGCATTAATGGCTTAATCAGTAAATAGCGTAACAAATAATATTAACTTCCTCTTTCATTTATCAGTGAATATGTGGGTATATATCATGTTGCTATACATGTCTGTGGCTCAAGTAGATCAATCGTTACAACTTTGTCTTACAATAATAATAAAATGTAGCACAGTTGTTATATGATACCAGTGTAACATGGATTGTGTTTAAACATATCAATTAACATGAATATGTAAGTTCAATCAAATAATCTATTGTTTATGTAATACCAGTTTGTTATGCAATTTGAATATTAAACAACTTTTATAACCTAACCAATATTATAGTATATGTATACATATTTACATTGGTGTGTGCTGTAATTACATATGATTATTAACGATAATGTTATTTACAGTGTTACATTTATAAACAGAGTTATGATACCTCATTTGTGTCAACATCGCAATCATATTGATAGAAAGTATTATTTAGTCCAGTACTGTTCTGATTTGATAAGTGAGTCATCACTGAATATTAGTTATTAATTAAACCACGATTATGCATGAGCGCAAATTAGTCAGTGTTTAAAGAGCATATGAACAAATTCACTACTACCAGAAATTGTAGTAGTAAATTGAATTTCTCCTCCTAATTTTGTTTTAATTATGTCTGACATTATGAAAAGAAAGTTTGTTGCCCTTGAAATTTCGGGCAAGAACTACATGACATGGGTGTTGGATGCTGAAATCCATTTGGATGTAATGGGCCTTGGAGACGCCATTAAAAACAGAAATAATGCATCCACCCAAGACTATGCTAAGGCCTTGTTTTTCTTGCGCCATCACCTTAATGAAGGTTTGAAACTGTGCTAAGGCCTTGATTTTCTTGCGCCATCACCTTGATGAAGGTTTGAAACTGTGCTAATGCCTTGATTTTCTTGCGCCATCACCTTGATGAAGGTTTGAAAATTGAATATATCACAGTCAAAGATCCACCTATCTTGTAGAATAGCTTAAAGGAGAGATATGACAACCTGAAGTTGGTCACTCTGCCACAAGCACGATACGATGAGAATCCAAAGGCAAATAGTTCAGAAACTATATGTTATCGTTGCGGTGGAAAAGGGCACTGGTCAAAAGCTTGCTGTATACCAAGACATTTTGTTGAGCTTTATCAAGCATCTCTAAAGAGTAAAGGCCCTGAAACCAATTTTGTCTCTGACGACAATTTTGACATCACCCACTTTGATGTGGCAGACTTCTTTGAGCAACCCGATGGGAAAATAGACCACCTAATCGGTGATGGATCTGTGATGAAAGAAGATGGAGTTGTTTGATTTTATTTCACTTATTTGTAATAGTTAGTGAATAAACTAATAGTCATTAGTATCAGCTCGTATTAGTTAGTTTATGATATAATGTTAGTATTAGTTCTTTAGAATGTTTCAATATGCTCAAATTTCAATAATATTTTTATTTTCCAGTAGAGGTAATGGACTAACCTAACAGTTAGTCGACTATCTAATATTTCGAATTAAAAACTGGACTTTTCCGCAAGGCATGATAGTCGACTATCTAATTCAGTTAGTCGACTAACCTAAATGACTGCTTCCCAAAATTAGTCGACTATCAACTAAGTTAGTCGAATAACCTCAGTAGATTTCAAAAATATTGTTTAAATATGAAACAAACGGATTGAATTTATTTATTCTCATGTTTGTATACTTTCTTTTGTATGTAAAACCTTGGGAATTAAATTGATTGAAGGCTCCTGAAGAGCAACTATAACTCTGCCTAAAGGAACAATATTTTAGAATGAAATGTTCTCCTCCAAGTCTAAGAGGAACTTGTTGAGTTTTAATGATATCAGTCAAAATGTTCTCCTCCAAGTCTAAAAGGAACTTGTTGAGTTTTAGAGATATCATTTATATCAAATCGAGACAATACATGAGTATAATCTTGAATACCTCATTTACTCATGAAAACGAGGCTGCCCACTTCGGTTTGGGGTCACGCCATTTTGCATGCAGCAATGCTAGTTCGTCGGCTGCCCACTTTGATTTGGGGTCACGCCATTTTGCATGCAGCAATGCTAGTTTGTTGGCTGCCCACTTCGGTTTGGGGTCACGCCATTTTGCATGCAGCAATGCTAGTTCGTCTCAGACTGACGAATTGTCACAAATATTCCCCGTTGCAATTAGTTTAGGGTCATGAACCTAATATATCCAATTTAAAAATTGTTGGATGCGCGGTATATGTGCCTGTAGCACCGCCATACCACACCAAAATGGGTCTGCAAAGAAGGTTAGGAATATATGTTGGGTTTTGAACCGCCCTCCATTATTCGCTACCTCGAAACATTGACAGGGGATTTGTACACTGCACGATTTGCAGACTGTCAACTCGATGAGACACTTTTCCCAAAATTAGGGGGAGAAGTTGGTGAAACCAAACGGAAAATTTTGTGGAAAAATGCATCATTATCTCATCTTGATCCACATACCTCTATTTGTGAAAAAGAGGCACAAAATATTATCCATTTGCAAAGAATAGCAAATCGAATGCCAGACGCATTTACAGATTTGAAAAGGATAACAAAATCACATATCCCCGCAGTGAATGTGACAACATCTGATTTATGAATACATATTCATTATTGGAAGAATATGAACATGAAATTGGTATCGAATATACCACACTCACCCCTAGAAGGAGGTTTGAGATGATACCACACTCACCCCTAGAAGGAGGTTTGAGATGATATATGGCATGAATGATCGTTGGTCACGTACCTATTGTACGCCAAAGTATTTTGGAAATATGACTATTAAAGGACAACGATAATGCAAGAAACATGTCTTGCATATAAGTTTGACATGACCATAATGGTATAACTTTCTCTTTAAGAAAGATATTCACCACATGGATGTTGATGAATTTGTGGTAGTACAAAATTAATTGAGAGCTTTAGAAGAGCCAATTATTACTATGTTGGAGAAACACAATTGAGTATTGTGCTGTAGTAAGTCTCAAAGAAACTTATTCAGTTTCCAAAGTACACGCAAAAGCGCTGATTATATTGAGACTATAAATAAAGGAAAGATTTGATATCTTCTATTACTACAACTTGTAGCGGGATAATTTGTATATGAAAAGCTACCCGCTTTGTTCTCCAGTTTGTACTACACAAACAAAAGAATGCCACAATAAAGTAGATATTTATTGGTATAAAAACCCATACCATAATAAACCTGAAGTTTATTGAGAATTGCACATGTCATGGTGTAAACATGAACTTATCAATATTGATAACTTATTCAGTTGGCATTCGGGTTAGCCATCTCACTTTAAGTATGATGTGCAAATTCACATGGGTGAATATTAAAGAACTAGAAAGTTCTTTACGAATTCTCTTGTATTACTTGTTCTCATTAATGAACTGACCAACTAAAGAGTTCGGGTTGAAGCCCATAAATTCTGGAAATATCAAAGGTGAATATGGGCCCATTCACCAGCCATGTATACCACATATGATGCATCTATGAAATGGTTACATGCGCAATTGTTATTGACCCGCAGCCTGGCCGGTGCTTGCGAGGTAAATTGCTCAGTAATCTAACTTCGAGCATAATTTCTAGATTTTCTACTCAAGATAGTTCATCTTGATAAGATGGTTTATATCAAAGTTGGTTTAGCAAGATAATTATTGAGTGCCTCCACTTAATAGCTAAACTGTTTCTTATGAGAACAAAGTTATATATATCAGTTTGATATACGTTTTATACGAGAGTATATTCCCCCCTCACAAGTGGTTCAGGGTCAGGAACCAAATAATTTCATCTTATTATTAATGTGCTGTGTATATTGACATGATAATGCACAAAGATGATTTCTCAAAGTTGAGGAAACAAGTTAGCTTTTCTAACATGAGGGGGAGACATGATAAACACTTGAGAAAAGGTTACATGGGATGAATTATCATTTGTATATATAGATCCCCGAATATCATGATATGAACCTGAAGTTCATAAAAGGGATAATTCAATTGCAACATATTGCAAAGCATGCTACACGCATTTGCTGACCCAAAGAATGTAACTATATTCTCACTGCAAATGCTCATATTAAGTCCTAGAAGGACAAAGTCTTGGATACCCTTGAAGCGTATAGACAAATCGGTTTCAAAATAACTTCTTAATAAAGAAGATGAGCAAATGATCAAAGTGATCATAATGGGGAGGCAAGTGATCTAGAAGATCACATGACATAACACTTCATAAAATCTCATGAGAGATTCAGGTACCTGAATATATGAATAAAGAGATCTACATGTTATGTCTTTATGAAAATTTACTGGAACCGATATAAAATGTTCGTCGACGACATCTATGATAGCGCTAAATGTCGATGAGGATCTTATGTTTGTCGAATACAAACAAAAATATTGGCCAAATGGAAGAGATACAATTCAAGCAGAATTGATTCCATATGAAAGACATGTAGTTTTGGACATGCAGTTCAAATACATGAAAGTATAAAGTCAATGGTATGTGTAATCAGTTTTCGATATCTTATTTGTTTAGCATGACATGAAAACTTGATATGCATCTAAAGTCTATTATATGGCTTATATGACTTAACTTATATGTCAATCCATGAAAGACTGAAGTTGCTTGAAGCATATACAATTCTTGGTCCTGAAGTACCACATCCTAAGTGCAATTTGTGTACATATGTATATAACTATAAGTATGATGGCATCGAGAATACCCCTATGGAGATATTGAAGAGTCATTTCACGGCATTATATGAAGATGTTCATATCTATCAAGAATGATAATTTCAAGGTGCGGAATATTTATTCAAGTCAATATGGTTGATTTATTTATCAAATATCTACCAAAGATCGTTTTGATGATGGTGCACAAGATTGGAATGCAAATACTCAAGGATGTGAATTGATGCTCTTATCAGGGGGAGTTAATGCGCGTTGCACTCTTTTTCCCTTACAAGGTTTTGTCTCACTGGGTTTCCCTTGCAAGGTTTTTAACGAGGCAACCAATAGGCGCATATTCAAACATGTGTACTCTTTTTCCTTTTCTTAAACTTTTTTCCCATTGGATTTTGTTTTAGTTAAGGTCTTAACGAGGCACATCATTGAATAGACATTCAAGGGGGATTGTTATAAATAGAACTCTAACTAGAGTGAATGTCTATCTTATAGAAGAGTTTTACTTTGAGGCTAAGTCTTTTCTATGCCTATAAATAGAGGGGTCTTACCCCATTGTAAATCATCCCAAAGTATCAATAAGAATACTCCTCTCTCTACTTTTCTCTATATTATTCTTGTTCTTGTATTATTGTTCTTGTTCTTATATTATTTCATAACAAACACCGAATTGTTTTCAATCATTTATACTAAAAAATAATAATTTTGTTATATCTTCTATCTCTTTTATATTAAATTTTTATCTTCTATTTATATTTTAATTTTTATTTCCTTCAAACAAGTTCTATCTTTTATCTTTTTTCTATATTCGTCACATATAATTCACATTCGCTACTTATATAATCATTTATTATAAAAAAAATAAAGAATAAATCAATTAAAAGTGAAATTATTTATAAAATATAATTTAATAAATATTACATTATAGTCAAATTTAATTTATGTATGACTCTATTCACACACTAATATGGTGCAAAATTTGATGTTCTATAGGAGCAAAAAATACAAAATTTTATATGAGATTTAAATTTGTTGTAGAAAATAGTGCATCATTGAAGATGCCTTGAAGCCGGTGTTGTATTTCATGAAGATGCAGGTATTAGCCAATGCAAGGCACACCATAAGGAGGTTGCTAGCTGCTGGAAAAAATACTGGATAACACACGTACAACGAACCATTCGTTTGGATTTTATTAGACACTCAAGGACGTTGCTACACACTATTTTGAATGTGAAATCCAGATGCCAAGTTTCATTTTAGAGAATAAAAAAGATACTGCCTAAGAGGGGAGAAACTACTACGTAAATTTGGAGATGGTGGTTGTTTATATTCCTATATAGGTTGCTAGTTTTGATATTGATTAGTTCAATTTGTAATACTCAAACTTGGTTTTAGGAGCTATGTACTTTCCATGACATATTCTTTTACTAATTGTAAGACCCCATGCTACATTGTTTTCTTTTTATTATTATATATAAAAACAAGTCCTAGACACTTACGTAGTAAATTTGCTATAAAAACAAATACTGTATCTGTCAACATCTCCCCAAAACCTAATGGGCCAGAGTCATAAGCTTTACAAGAATGTATTAATAGTCTTGGAATATAATACTATTTCGGAACAAGAAATAAACAATATAATATCTAAAAATAAAAGGTGACTTTGAGGCATGCGAACGTCGAGAAGATATACCTTGAAGTTTCCAAAAGCAACTAATCAATCAATCACTGGTGTCCAACACGGACAAACGTACTTGAATCTGTACAAAAATGTGTAAAAACATAGTGTAAGAATATTATAACTGTATCCACTACGTATCAAATTAACCTCGATAAAGTAATGGCGAAAATATAAAAACATACCTACTAATACAATATAAACAAAATAAAATAGATAATGAGAGGTAACAGAAAACAAAGAAATGTATAATAACAATCCTTTCAGTAATGTAAGCTAATGACAGAAACTGAAGCAAAAAGGAAACAAGAAAGGAACACTTCATGAGAACCACAGGAAATCAAATACGGACAAACAGGTAAAGATAAGGAAGAAAACACACGAACTATTCAACCAATATACTTTTCAAAATGAATGTACAGCAAAAATTACAACTGAGATATCACATCTTATTCACATTTCACAATTTTGATCATAATTATTTTTTATATTATCGCGCGAATCTTATATTTAATTTTGAAAATCAATTTTCCGAAATAGCTACATACATTTTAGCCCACCTTATTTTACTGCATGCGTATCAACCCCTAGACTTATATCACCTTATACATATCAATATTAAAACCCAATGATAACTCGCACCACAAGTGACCATATGCCATAACTTGCCAAAATTCAGCTATATCAATTGTTCCACAACAAACGGCGCTTAGTCACAATATTTAAAATAATCTCAATAACAACAATATAATGAGAAATAGTAAACAAAGAAAGATCCTCAAAAGTTAACAACTTCACTTCAAAATGATAACGGCCTTTACAACTTTAATATAACAACTCAACAAGAAGATGTACCGCAATTAACAAATCTAAGTAAGATTAATTCAATAACAAAGAGGTAATAAGAGAAATAGGAAAGTAACAACTTCACCTAAAGCATATGAGAGAAAATATAACAAGTAGGACGCAAAACAAATGTTAACAACGTTTAATAAGGCATGTAAGAGTAGATTAACACTTATAAGAGTAGACTAACAATGAAAGATATAACATATTAAGACAATTCAATTAAAGGCATGGAAAGAGTCTAATTAACTAAACTAGTAAAATTGCACATATAACCCGTGTACACACCTCGTGTACCCGACTTTTCCGTATACAAATAGCACAATCAATTCGAAATCCTAACGGGCAGTTTTTCATACAAAGTTAGGCAAGTTACTTGCCTCAATTAGGCCAAATCAACCCTCGTATATAACTTTTCCCTACAACTTTGTCCTCGCACAGCTCAAATCTAACCAAAAATAACTTATTATCATCAAACAATGCAAGGAAAATCAATTACAAATGATAAAGCTTTGATTTTAAAAAATTCCCAAAAAGTCCAATAAAAGTCAACCCCTGGCTTACCTGGTCAAAACCCGGGTCCAATGGTAGATTCCAATTACCCATAACCCCACAAATTCACATATGTTTTTAAGATTTCAAATGCGAGTCCAAATCGACTCTCAAAACTAAATTCTTCATTTTCATAAACTTGACAAAATTTCCCTATTTTCCTCTTTGATTCTAATAAATATGACTTAATATAAGATATAATCATAAAATATAGTTGGAAATTGATTACAATCACTTACCCAATATTTTTAGATTAAAATATCCTCTCCAAGGTGCCTCCCACCGAGTCTAGGGTTTTAAGATGAGAGAATATGATGAAAAATCACGGCTCTCTCCCCTTTTGTCCAGATGTCACATTTGCAACACTATGTGAACTCTCGCAATTCCGAATCAGGGATTACTATTTTGAACGCGAACATCGTCAATAGAAGTTGCAATTGAGAGTCAGCTACGCAATTGCGAAGCTAACCCTCATCGCAAAAAAGATCATGCGGTCGCAAATGCAACCAAAACCTAGGACTATCTTCGCATTTGGGAAGAGGGAAGTTGCAATTGCGATATCAGACCACCCCATGCCCACTTTTCAATTGTGAGGGTGGCGCTCACAATTACGATATCAAAGCACTAGCACCCCAACAATTCCAGTTTCAGTCAACATCATTCCAAATAACATTTAAAACTCATACGAGTCATCGGGGCTCCAAATAAAACATTCATACAAGTCTAAAAACATCATACAAACTCGCTCACTTGATCAAAACACATAATTTGTATTTAATACTACGAATGGGAAATCAAAACACATGAATAACAAAGTAAAGTGAAAGAACATCTAGAATTGTAACCAAGCATCTGAATCCTATCAAATCAACTCCAAATGACATCAAAATTTTCAAACAAGTTGTAAATAACATAACAAACCTATTCCAAGTCCCAAAACTAAATCTCAAATCCGATATCCAAAAGTCAACCTACGGTTAAACTTTTAAAAATCACATTGCTAATTTTTGCCAAAGCAACACAATTTAACCTACAAACTTCTAAATTCGATTTCGGGCATATACCCAAGTCCAAAATCAAGATATAAAGATATCAAAACCATCAAAACACTGGACAACTATAATTTTCATTGAAGTAAAAGATTGATCAGCATAGTCAACTTAGGTTTCTAACCCAAGAATCAAGGGGTCCAAATCAATCTGAAGTCTTCCCGGAATGAAACTTACCAACCCCGACTCATAAAACTATAAATACACATGTGTGAAGCATAAAAAAGGGAACCAATGCGCAATTATACAAAACAACCGGCCGGGTCAGTACATTCTCCCTCTCTTAATAAAAACATTCGTTCTTTAACGTGCATAGAGTCACACCTGAAGTGATGAAATGGTGAGGATAAGAACTCTACATATCATGCTCGGTCGCCTAGGTCACTTCCTCAACTAGTTGACCTATCCATTGACCCTTCACTGAAGAAATACTCTTTGACCTCAACTTTTAGATTTGCCTATCCATGATGGCCACCGACTCCTTAATATAAGATAAATCCTTGTCCAATTGTACTGAGCTAAAATCTAATACATGGAACGGATAGAATAATACTTCTGAAGCCTAGAAAATTGGAACATCAGGTAAAGTACCAACAAGATAGGCGGAAATGCAAGCTTGTAGGCAGCCTCACGAACTATCTCAAATATCTCAAAAGGACTGATATACCTTGGGGTCAATTTACCCTTCTTCTAGAACCTCAATACACCCTTCATGGGTGAAACCTTGAGCAAAACTCTCTCTTTAACCATAAATGCTAAATTTATGAGTCCTCCAGTTACCATAACTCTACTGTCTAGACTAAATGGCACGAAGACGATCCTGAATTATCATAACTTTCTCCAAGGAATCTTGAACCAAATCTATTCCAAACAACATAGCCTCTCCCGGCTCAAAAGAACCAATTGGAGCCATATAGGGACTCATAAGGAGCCATCTGAATAGTCGATTAGTAGCTATTGTTGTAGGCAATATCTTAAATAGGCAAGAATTGATCCTAAGAGCCCTCTAAATCCATAATACAGTAATGAAGCATATCCTCTAATATCTAAATGGTTCACTCAGAGTGTTTGTCTATCTGGGGTGAAATACTTTACTCAATACAGTCGTAGTGCCTAAGTAAAATAAATAGCCCTATAGAATTGCAATCTGAACTGTGTGTCTCGATGAGAGATAATGGGCCTCGATACACTGTGGAGATGAACAATCTCACGGATATAGACCTGAGTCAATTGCTCTAAAGAACTGGTAGTTACCACTGGGATGAAATGAGCTGACATTGTCAACATGTCCATGATTATCCGTTCTACATCAAATTTCTTCAAGATCTGTGGGGGCCCAATTGTCTCGACCCAAATTGGAAGGCCGTGACCGGCACCTAGGACATACCCATCAAGCACCAACATACATCTTAACTAACCCTCCTTATTATCTATAAGGCCCATGGAGATAAATATAAATGGTAGACATGAATCCTAAACATTGACATATAACAGCATGAACACATATAACATGGGTTGACAAGGCCGTCGTAAAGCTATACCAAGAAAAACCAGCCGACAGGAAGCTATTGTTTACCTTGAAAATGGTAATTATAATTAGATTTAAGTTTATGGTTCTAAAATTTGTAATCTATTTTTATACTAGTTGTTAAGCAGTAGATGTTAAGTGTGAGACTAGAAAATAGGAAAAGAACTCGAAAATTGTATGTTTAAGCAAACAGATTGGCTGAGAATCAGGGCCTCGCGCATGGTTATACGGGGCCTCGAGGTCGAGCTCGACACTAAGTTACAGACACCCGGCAAAGGACTAACAATTTTGAGAGCTTTGATGAAAGATCTTTATGATCAATAACGAGCGATGAATGAAGAACAATTAATAGAATACAATAAATGTATGCAATAAATATGGATAATAGAATCAAGGGACAATGTGCTTAAGTTAAAGAGCAGAGAATGTACTTGTATTCCATATTGTGTGTAGTCACTTGTATCCCCTTACAAAAAGACAATGTCCCCCATTACAGTAAAAATACATTTATTACAAACATGTGGGGCAGGTACAACAATTCAATTCCACGATACGGGCTTGTACTAGCTTACTAGGCTTGGTAAGATTTAATCAAGTGCTTGGGGAACTTCCATCTCTCCATCGTAGCTATCGATTTGCATTGCCCCAGAGTCGAGAATTTGGGAACCCTTTGAGGTTGCACCTCAAGCCTTATCTCGAGCCTTAGGAGGCATGTCTTTGAATCACCGTAATGGCCATGAAATTGACTCCTCTGATTTTACCGCATACGGATAGTCCCCGCATTATCTAGAATAAAAATAATATGGAATGATTTTGAACTCTTGATTCTTACATACTACTGTCATGACAACAGTATATCATAGCAATAAATGCCATGACGCAATAATCGTGGAAGGGTCACTATTATATGACTATCGAGAAGCCCACGAACTGCCATTGATTCAGCCTTTTCGCTGCCCGTATGGCTTCTGTAAATACCCCAACCATTTAGTGATTCACATTTTTACCACATCTTCAAACTTTTAAGAGTTAAGTTCACCCTCTTTCACTTTCTTCTGTCTTTGATTCTTGGTTCCTCACTTCTTTTCAAAGAAAATCTTTCTATTATCAAGGACATAATCTCTAAAATAGTGCCTCGAAAGAGAGTATTGCCTCTTTGTCTCAATCATCCAAGGTTGAACTCAAAGTGACCCAAATGTTGAATAATGTATCCCTACTTAGTTCGTCACTGTGTCCAATATTTCTACCGAGAATCCCTCGTCTACGTGAGCCGTTACGATCACGTGTCCCACTATATTAGCGTAGTGAGTAATATACATAGAGTGAAGGAAGACTGTCAACGGGAGAAGATAGTGCTAGTTGAGATTCCTAACGCTAATAAAATCATAATAGACCACAAGGCTGGCTTTGTTCATGTATATATATACCCATTCAATTTGGGTCCCGTGGAATCTTTAAACCCTTCTTCCCCGGCAATAGATCCGGTTATTCTCAACTTCTATTATGAATATCGGGTGACGCTTGGAAAAATATATCCATGTTTCTAGAGGATAGTCTATATGCTCCTGTTGGCCCAAGTTCAGGTGAAGTTTTGAAGAATGACAAATTAACTCAGTCATGGACCAAGTCCATCATGTGAGGCACAATATTTATCAACTTAGATGTGAGATACACGTGAAGGAGATAAATCTCAGTGATCAAGTAGCAATATCTCCTGAACTAATCGAAACGGTTACACATCGAATGAGGAGATAAAGTATCCTTATGGGAAGAGGATATAATCTAGATAAAGGATAGGCCTGGAGTTTGTATTGTTTAAGGTCTTAATTTCGATGGAAGATCAGCAGTTGAGTCTCAGTCATACTCTGATTACTAACTCATTAAATAACATTGATTATTCTTTTTTACAGGGATTGCACAAATGCAGAAGCAAAACTTAATTGAGAGCAAAAGAGCGAGGAAATTTTGCAAGAAATTTATGTGAGATTCAAGTGTGCATTTCTGAAGCTACTTGGACAATATAGAAGAACCAATTCCATTGTGTTTATTCTTATTCTAGTTCATTTGTAGTAGGAACTTAAAAGTTGTACCTTTCCAGCTTTCATAGAAGCAATTGTATTAGGTATTTTGAGTATTCAAGTTAGAGTTAACTTGAAGATATCGCAATAGTTGAGGCTGTGTGCTACACTGGGATCAGAGTTAATCCTTAGGCTTGTCAAGAGTTTCTGTAAATGCTGTTTTGGCTCACTAATTTTAGTGGAAATTTGGGAAAATCCTATAGAGTAGTAGGTCATGATTTTTCACCTTTTGAGCCTGGTGTTTTCCACGTAAAAATCTCTATGTTCTTTATTTTCTGTACTTTTAATTACACAAACAGTAGTAGTTAGAACACCTAGAAGAACCAAGTTGTTCTAGATGAAAAATTGGGTACCACAAAATCAGCCCCCTCCCTTTGTGTGGTATTGACGTTTGAAACATTAATTGGTATAAGAGCGGGTTATCCTTGAAGAGGCTAACATCTTAGAAAAAGATCAACATGATCGCGCCACCTGGGAACTAGGAAGGGCAATCCAGTGCCAGACCTCCACTTTTCAATGGACAATACTATTCTTTGTGGAAGAACATAATGAGGGATCACATCATAGGAGAAGACTATGAACTCTAGAACATAGTCACTAATGGTCCTTTGGAAACCACAAAGAAGAGTGAGTAAGGAGCAGATGTGCCAAAGACAAGGTCTGACTGCACTGCCGAAGGCCTAAAGAAGTGGGAGAAAAATGCTAAGGCCAAGAAATGGCTTGTGTGTGGACTAGGTCTAGATCAGTACAGTAGGATCTAAAGTTGTACTACTTTTAAGGAGATATTGGGCACTTTGCAAGTGGCCCATGAAGGAACACCTCAAGTGAAGAGATCAAGAGGAGTAGTGTTGTATTCTCAATATGAGAACTTTACAATGAAGAAAGGAGGAAATATCCAAGAGATGTATATTAGGTTCACTACACTGACAAATGAACTAAGTCTCTTGGAAGGGTCATTCTTGAAGAAGACAAGGTTGAGAAAATTCTGACAAGGGTTCTGCCAGTCACATGGGAAAGAGAAGTCACTGCTACTCACGAATCCAAGAATATTGCTACTCTCAGACAGGATAAACTGATTGGAAATCTTACTGCTTATGAAATGAGAAGGCAAACCATGAATATGGATACACCTAAGAAGGAGAGAAGCTTAGCTCTCAGAATTGTTGAAGGTCCAGATCTGGAAGATGATGAGATAGCTATGATCACTAGAGATTTCAAAAGTACCTGATGAGAGGAAAGGGTACTTCAAGAACTACAACCTTCAACAAGTCAAGAGCTCCTGAGAAACAGACCAATGAGGGTTGCTACAAGTGTGGTAAGACTTATCACATGATCAAAAACTGCCCTCAATGGGAAATTGAGTTGAAGAAAGAGAGGGTTGAATGAAGGAATAGGAAGAAGAAACAGGCTCAACCAAAAGGGAAAAAAGGTTCAACCAAGGCTATGGTTGCTGCTTGGGGAGAAAACTCAGATGAAGACTTAGAAGATGAAGCTGAAGAAGAGCAAGCACCGATGGCCATCGGAGAAACGGAGGATGAACAAGTGGTAAATATTCTTTATCTCAAAGACAAGATTAAATTTTTGTCTAAAGAAAGGTTGGTTGAGATATTACTAAAATTCATTGATGAGTGTGAGATAATTAAAAATGAGAAAGAAGTTCTGTCTAGGGAATGTGTTATCCTAAAAGCAAAATGCAAAAGTCTAGAGTCTAGGGCTAATGAGAGTGATAACACAAATGCTGAGTTGAAGAACCGGGTTCTTTAACTTGATAATAGTGTCCTAGAACTTAGGTTTGAAAACTTAATACTGAAACTAGGAATAGGAGAGAAGAAAGCTGATCGCACATACTCACTCTAGAAGTAAATTTCTGAAAAATAAATAATGAATTCATCAAAGTCCTAAAGGAAGATCTAGGAAAGGTGAAACATGAACTAGACAAAACTTGCAAGTGGAACAAGTCTTCTAATGCACTCTCTTGACTGGAAGAGCATCACAGCAGCAACAAAAGAGGACTTGGCTATGGAAATCAAGCTCCAAAATGACACCCTAAAAGCAAGTACCTCACACTTTCTGGAAAAAAAATATGCGCACACTATGGCAAGACAGGCCAATACAAAAATGAATGTAATGCAAAAGAAAAGGCTAGTCAAAAGAAGAAAGATTTTGTTCAAGAGAAAAATAAGTTGTCAGGATAGGCAAGAAGGAATTTGATTCATCCTTTTTCCTATAGAAAGGGACTCAAACTAGTTTGGGTTCCTAAAACTAATCCCTAATTTCTTTTTACAGGTCCAAGTGTAAGGGATGAGCCAAATATGGTATATGGATAGTGGCTCCTCAAAACATATAATTGGGAACAAGGACCAATTCCTTTCACTCTAGGTCTTAAAAGGAGGTAATGTCTCCTTTGGTAATAGAAAGAAAGGTGAGATCATTGGGGTTGGAAAGGTGGAAAAACAGAGTCTAATTCCATAGAGATTTTCTACCTGATAGATGTCTTGAAATATAGCCTAATAAGTGTGTCACAATTATTTGACAGAGGTAACCTTGTGGCTTTTACCTCCACCAAATGCTATGTGATTAAGCTTACCACTGACAAGATTGTTTTGCAGAGAAAACAAGATAACAATATTTACATTGTAGAATTTTCTACTCTCTCAGAAAAAGAACTCACTTGTTCAAGTGTGTTGGTTAATGATCCCCTCCTGTGGCACAAAAGACTTGGTCATGCAAGTCTAAATCAGCTTAACAAATTAATCTCTAAAGACTGGGTGATAGGGTTACCTATTATCAAGTTCAAGGAAGACAAAGTTTGTGAGGCATGTGCAAGGGGGAAGCAGGCAAGAACATCATTCAAAAGCAAGAAAATGGTAAGTACAACCAAGTCGTTGGACTGGTCCATATGGATCTATATGGTCTAATGAGAACCATGAGCAGAGTTGGAAAGAAATATGTAATGATGCTTGTTGATGGTTATTCTATATTTACCTAGGTTCTATTTCTAACCTCTAGAGATGAAGCATTTGACATGTTTACTGCATTTGTTAGAAAAATTCAGAAACAATTAGGAAATCAACTTGTATCCATTAGGTCTGATAATGGAACTAAATTTGAAAATTACAAGTTTGTTGAATTCTATGATGAAAATGGTATAGATCATAATTTCTATGCCCCTAAGACCCCTCAACAAAATGGATCAGTTGAAAGGAAGAGTAGAACTCTTGAGGGCATGGCTAAAACCATGCTGCTTTCCAGTAAATTGCCTCACAACTTCTGGGTAGAGGCTGTAAACATTGCATGTTACATAATCAATAGATGCATGACTAGACCTCCGGTAGAGAAGACTCCATATGAGTTACTTAAATGGAGAAAACCAAGCATATCTCATCTTATGGCATTTGGTTGCAAGTGCTATGTGCACAATAATAGAAAAGACTCCCTAGGTAAGTTTGATTCTGGAAGTGATAAGGGAGTGTTCTTGGGATATTCTGCGCATAGCAAAATATATAATATATTTAAAAAAGAACTCTGTGTGTAGAAGAAAGTGTACATGTAGTGTTTGATAAAATTAACACTCTTTCTGAGAGACAAGAACATGAAGATGAAGCCATTGGATTGGTAAAGGAATGGAATGAATCCTCAGCATAAGTCAGAGTGGCATCAAAAGAAGGAACGGGTTATGGAATAGCTTCTTCAAATAAGGGAACTTGACTGGGGAACTAATCAAGGAGAAATTGAATCAAACCTTCTAGAGGAACCTGTTCATGAACGTGCTCCTCAGCAACAGAACATAGGAGAGAAATCTAGCATAAATCAGTTGGTTGTGAAACATCACAAGTATCAAAGTTCTCATCCCATTGTGAACATTATTACTGATCTAACATCTGGAGCCAAAAATAGATCACAACTAAAGAATTTGTGTGCTTTTGATGCTTTCCTATCTCTTGTTGAACTTTAAAATGTTGTTGAGGCTTTGCAAGATGCATATTGGGTGAATACAATGCAGGATGAACTCAACCAATTTGAAAGAAGTCAAGTTTGGCATACATTTCCAAGAACCAAGGACAGATCAATCATTAGTATAAAATGGGTTTTTAGAAACAAACTTGATGAAGATGGAATAGTTACAAGAAACAAAGAAAGACTAGTGGCACAAGGATACAGACAAGAGGAGGGCATAGACTATGATGAGACATTTTCTCTAGTTCCAAGACTAGAAGCAATCAGACTCCTCATAGCCTTTGCACCATACATGGAATTCATTCTTCATCATATGGATGTCAAAAGTGCCTTCCTGAATGGCTACCTAAAGGAGGAAGTGTTTGTGAAAAAACCTCTAGGGTTTGAGAGCAAAGAATTTCCTAAGCATGTGTACAAGTAAGACAAAGCTCTTTATGGGCTCAAGCATGCCCCAAAAGCTTGGTATGAACGACTATCCAAATTCCTACTGGAGCATGGTTACAAAAGAGGTAAAATTGACAGTACCTTATTCTTAAGGGGAAAAGGTTAAGATCTCCTTGTTGTGCAAATTTATGTGGATGACATCATATTTGGGGCTACTACTGATAGGCTAAGTAAGGACTTTGCAAAACTAATGGGGAGTGAGTTTGAAATGGGCATGATGGGTGAGCTTAACTTCTTTCTAGATTTGCAAATCAAACAAAGTCAAAATGGAACCATGATCCATAAGCACAAACATACATAAGAGATAATGAAAAAGTTTAAAATGGAGGATTCTAAAGAAATAGACACACTCATTGCAACTACCACTAAATTAGAGGGGTATGATTGGTTCACTCTTGTATCTTACTGCAAGCAACCTGACATTGTTTTCAGTCTAGGGCTTTGTGCTGATTTTCAGGTAAATCCAAAAGAGTCCTACTTGATTACTGTCAAGAGGATACTGAGATATCTAAAAGGCACCATAGATCTGTGTCTTTAGTATCCTAAAGGTAGTAACTTCGATCTAGTAGGATATCCTGATGCTGATTATGTAGGTTTCTTAGTGGACAGAAAAAGCACCCAAGGTATGGCACATTTTATTGGTTCATGCCTTGTGTCATGGGCTACCAAAATGCAAAATTCTGTGGCCCTATCTACTGCTGAAGGTGAGTAAGTTGCTACTGCTTCTTGTTTCGCTCAATTGCTATGGATCAAACAACAGCTGGCAGATTTTTGAATTGAAGTAGGATGTATTCCAATATTATATGATAACACTAGTTCTATAAGTATGACAAAGAACCATGTTCATCATAAGAGGACTAAGCACAGAGATGTTAGACACCACTTCTTAAGAGATAACTATGAGAAAGGATTGATTTCAATAGAATTCTACACTACTGATAAACAAATAGCTGACATATTCACTAGAGCACTAAGTAAGAAAACTATGAGAGGAACATATTAGAATTAGGGATGATTAAGATTACCTAATAGGTCAAGTTCATAATGCACAATGAAAAAAAATTGAAAAAAAAGTATTTTTGGTTAGGAGTTCTAACTTTGGGTAAATATCTAGATTAATTCTTACTCGGTTTCATACTTTAATTAGTATACTCATGTGACATGTGTATATATATGATTCATTGATCTCTTATAAAGTTTCTTCTATTTTGGCATTTGAGGCATGTTCAAGAGAGTTCAATATGAAGAACCTGGTTCATCAGTAGGTATTCATATGAAAGTTCAGGTATGTTTCCTATACTCTGCACAATTAGAAAGATTAATTTTCCAAATATGAGCAGAAGTCCTACATTTGTCAAATTCCAAGAAATTTTATCTGTTGAGCATTGAACCAGTTTCGTCCTCCTAGAACTCTAAAAACGAGGATATTTGCCTAAAATCTAGCGATGCCTAATAATCATCACTAAGAGACTGTAAGTATACCTTGATTAGACTTCTAATTGACCCCTAAAAAAGTTTTTGCTACTGCATTTAATTCTACTCATCTTTAAATACATATCGCACCTTTTCTTCATTGGTCCATAGCCATCAAAACACTTCTCCAGTTCTGATCGCCCTTTTTCTCTCAAAAAGTCCAAAATCTTCTTTCTTCTCATAAATTCCCAAAAGTCTGCCATAGTTGAAGAACCATGTCTAACTCAAGATAATCATGGCACTCCCCCACCAGCATTTCCCTCGAACACATCCTCATCTGCTCTCCTATTGAATCCCTAAAACCTAGGGTTCGTTGGCAAAAAAAGTTGGTTAGAAAAACTGTAGCATCTGGAGCCATAAGAAAAGTTCTAAATGAGAAATTGAAGGCTATCCAAAAGAAAGAAAGCCCTGTGCACGAATCTGACTCTAGCTCTAAGTCTGAAGATTTTATTTCTGCCAGTGAAGGTGAAGAACATGGGTCTTCTGAAAGAAAATTAAAGAAACCCTTGGTGAGGTAAGTTCTTGTGTATTATTTTCCACTGTGGTTGAAAGCATTGAAAATAAGTTAGTTATAGTTGGTCCTTTTAAAGATGTCAAGGTGGCTAAATCAAGTAGGAGTGGAGATAAAAAGAAAAGAAAAGGAGAGAGGGAGCAAGTGGTGATGAGAGAGGTAATGGGAAACAAAAGGTTCTCGGTATCTGTAGGAGTGTTGAAGAGAGTGGCAGCAATTCAGGAGGAAGTGGTTCTGGGGAAGCAACTAAGAGGCTTGTTCATCTATGTAAGCAACAAGAAGAACCTGTTTCATCAGTAGAGGAAACTCTGGCAGATCTTTTGAAAAGGTTGGGTTAAGCTATGATACAAATAAGCGCAAGACTTCTTCATAAAAGGCTCCAACTGCTTCCAAGCCAACCAAGAAAAGCAAAACTTAATCCCCAAAACCTATTGTCCCTTTAGAGCCTAAGGGAAGAGCAACTAGAAGCAAGGTCAAACAAAGTAAAGCGGAGTTACAGAAAGCCTTGGAAAAAAGCAGGTAGAATAAGAAGGAGAAGAAAAAAGCAAAGGCTGTATAAAGTTCAGAGGTTGCAAAAAAAGAAGACAAGGGGATGGAACTAGTCCATCAAGAAAGAGGAACAACTGAAGAGTTTCCAACACCCAAACCAAAAAGTTCCAAGACTTTTTCGAAGAAGTCTTCCTCTGTACATGTACGTGCTAAATCTTCTTTAACCAAAAGAACTAGGTATGCTGTGAAGGGTAAATAAAAGAAAATTATTAAAAAAGATTAAGAGTGGAGTGGTGGAGAAGAAGAATAGGAATCTGAGAAGGAACAAGACAGGTTTGCCATCTTTGGCAGAAGAAATTTTTTGAAAGGAAGACTATTGAGAGACCTGGATGAATCAGGCATGAGAAGATTGGTGGATGCCCTGGCTGCACAAGGTTGGAAGGACCTGGTCCTTCAGATGGATGGGAAGATGGCTAGGAATGAATTGATTAAGTTTATGGCCAATGCCACTACGAAAAATGGGGTAGTCTTCAGCCTGGTGAAGCGTGTAAAACTTGAGTTTGATGCAATCAAACTGGATGAGATTCTGGACATACCTAGTGAAGGGTATGATGATTATACAAGGCAAAGGTGGACATTTCTAGATTCTCTCCCTACTAATCTTCAAATCACTAGGAGTTTTTGTGATGTTGCAACTAGAGAAGATGTACCTAAAGCTAGGTTTGTGCAGAAAAGCGAGATGAGAGTTGAGCACAAAGTCTTGTTTGAATTTGTTAACAAGTGACTACTGGCCACACAGGAGAGGCGCCATACTGCCAACTATATGGACTTGGTTCTTACGGAGTGCTTTGTGAGAGGAATGCAGATAAATTGGCTTGCTTTCATTGTCAAATTATTAGATAGGGTCATTAATGGCTCTAAGGAACATGCAACTCCATATGGGCTCATACTAACTACTGTGTTGGATAGGCTAAGGTGCCTTTGAAGAAATGGGAGATGAGATCAATTGAGGAGAATTTTGGTGTTAAGACCTTATTGGCTTGAGACTATCCTATAAATTCCATCATAGTTGAACCTGGTTCATCTTTGAAGACACCAGTGAATAGCAAACTTAGGGCTTTGGTTCAAGAGTGTGGAACTAAGGATAATGAAATTGCTACGCTTTAGGCTCGTGTTGTAGAATTAGAAACGGAAAGAATCGACCTTAGAGCTGAGCTAGCAAAAGAAAGGGATTCACAAGTTGAGCTGAGCTAGCAAGTTCTCACTCAAATCTTATCAATGGCAACTACTGTTCTCTTGTTCTATGATTATTTTGTTCTTAATAATTTGAATGTGTTTGTTAATTATTGATGATTTAATCCATGTTTTCACTTGCAGTTGCCCAAATGGCCATGAGAAATGACTAATATCTGGGATTCACAATGTATGCAACTTTTCGTTGATGCCAAAAGGGGGAAGAGATATTGTTCTTTAATCTTTATTCCAAATAATGTGATATTTATAACCTAATTAAACCTGGTCCTTGATGATAAGTTAAAATTCTAAATTAAGTTTTGATGGTTAAGTTGAGTTCCTACAGATTTTTGAATCCATAAAAGCATAGTTTGTCATCATCAAAATGGGGGAATTTGTTGGCCCAAGTTCAGGTGAAGTTTTGAAGAATGAAAAATTAACTCAGTCATGTACCAGGTCTATCATGTGAGGCACAGTATTTATCTACCTAGACGTGAGATACACGTGAAGGAGATAAGTCTGAAAGATCAAGCAGCAATATCTCCTGAACTAATCGAAAAGGTTGCATATTGGATGAGGAGAAAAAGTATCCTATGGGAAGAGGACACAATCTGGATAAAGGATAGGGTTGGAGTTTGTATTATTCAAGGACTCAATTTCCATGGAAGATCAGCAGTCGAGTCTCAATCAAACTCTGATTACTAACTCATTAAATAACAGTGATTGTTCTCCTTTACAAGGATTGCACCAACACATAGCAAAACTAAATTGAGATCAAAAGAGCGAGGAAATTTTGGAAGCAATTTATGTGAGATTCAAGTGTGCATTCCTGAAGCTACTTGGACAAGATAGAAGAACCAATTCCATTGTGTTTATTCTTATTCTAGTTCAATTGTAATAGATGGTTTAAAGTTGTACCTTTCCAGCTTTCATAGAAGCAATTGTATTAGGTGCTTTGAGTATTCAAGTTAAAGTTAACTTTAAGGTTTCGCAACAGTTGAGGTTGTGTGCTACATTGGGATTAGAGTTAATCCTTAAGTTTATAAAGAGTTTTTGTAAACGTTGTTTTGACTCAGTGATTTTAGTGGAAGTTTGGAAAAATCCTACTGAGTAGTAAGTCGTGGTTTTTCTCCTTTTGAGCCCTGTGTTTTCCACATAAAAATCTTTGTGTTCTTTATTTTTTGTACTTTTAATTCCACAGATAGTAGTAGTTAGAACACCTAGAAGAACTAAGTTCTTCTAGATAAAAAATTGGGTACCATACAAATCACCACCCCCACCCTTTTGTGGTATTGACGTTTGGAACATCAGCTCCGTTATTTTTTTCAACAAGGTCGAGGTTATGACCTTTACCCTCAACCACTTGATTAGACTATACAACCCTCATCTCTTTCGAGGTTTGATCAAGCTTCACCCTTGATATGCGAAGTCATTCTTCTTGAGCATCAATGAGGATAAGGATCGGGGGTAGATGAGCCGGTTTGTCTTAGTGAGGACCTTAGACATAATCTTAGCTAAAAGGATGTCATTCCTGGAGAAGTAGAATGTGGAGTGTAGGTGCCTCTCGCTTGAGCATGATTTATTTCCTTCTTACCTATTTTCTTAAAAATTATCCCTTTTGATTATGCAGCTATCGTTTTGTACCTCGACGTAGTCCACGACCTGTCGGGGTGGATTAGGTGGTTGAATTCTTCGTTTCCCTATTTCGAGCGTTCCTGGTACGACTTGGCCAGAACGCTAGTGGCAGGCCAAGAATCAGTGTAAGCTTTTTATTGATATCTTTACTACATTTCCATACCCCTTTTGCATATCTTCCATGTTGGTGATATTTGAGCATTATTCTCCCATAGTTTGCGGTATTCCCTTCATCCAGGTGCCAAGAATATCTATCGGAATTTGAGGTAGCACTATTGGTGTCATAGGATGGAGAAGGATATTTTTTAGTATGTTTCTCGGTGCTTGAACTATCACCAGGTGAAGTACGAGCATTAGAGACCGAGTGGTTTGCTTCAGAGGATTAATATACTAGAATGAGAGTGGGAGCGTATCACTATGGATTTTGTAGTTGTGCTTCCACGGACCTTGAGGATATTTAATTCGGTATGGGTCAATGTGTATAGACTGACCAAGTATGCACACTTCTTTTCAGTCATGACTACCTACTCTTCATAGTTGTTGGCTCGGATTTATCTTTGAGAGATTTTTTCATCTTCATTGTGTGCCCGTAACTATTATCTTGGATTGAGTCACATTGTTTAACTAGTATTTTTGGAGAGTAGTGTAGCATGAATTGGGGATACAAGTAGAGCTGAGTATAAAATTTCATCCCTAGACAGATGGTTAGTCTGAGCGTAGTTTTAATATATCGAAGGACATGTTACGAGCTTGTGTCATTGATTTCGGGGGAAAGTGAGGTCACTTTATACCGTTAGAAGAATTTGCCTACAACAGCATGTAGTAGTAAAGTATCCAGATGACTCCTTATTATGACTTATATGGAAGGCGGTGCCATTCTACAATTGGTTGGTTATAGCCTGGGAGGTTAGGTTTTTGGACAATGATCTAGTTCAAGATTCTTTGGAGAAGGTGAAGTTTCTTCATAAGCGAATTTGTTCAGCACATTCCAGGTAAAATATTTATGCCAAAAGGAAATCTAGTGATGTGTCATATATGGTGAGTGAGAAGGTTCTAATCAGAGTTTCGCCTATGAAAGGTGTTATGGGGTTTGGGGAAGAAGGGCAAGTTGAGACCTCGATGTATTGGTCCTTTTGAGGTGCTATAAAAAGTTGGAGAAGTGGCCTAAAGGATTTTCTTAATACCTAGTTTAGTGGGATTTCACCCAGTAATTCATGTTTCTATTTTTTAGAAGTAATATAGAGATATTAGACGTCATCAAGGTGTAGTTGGATGATGCTTTGATTTATGATGTGGAGCCAGTGGCTATTTTTGACCGACATGTTCAAAAGTTGAGGTAAAAAAAAATAGCATTGGTGAAGGTACATTACAGAAGCCAGTCGATCGAGGAGGCTGCTTGTGAGACCGAACAAGAGATGCGGAGTAGATATTCTCACCTTTTAGATACCTTAGGTATGACTCTAGACTCATTTGAGGATGCATGTTTGTTTAAGAGGGAGCGAATATACTGATTCGACTCCTTATTTTGTATATTTTCACCCATTTCCCCTATTTGATGCTTTACATATAGGTATTGTTCTTTATGTGGCTTACATGGCAACTGGTTTGGTTTTTGGAAAGTTTTGGATTGAATTGGAAAACTTAGACCCTTGATTGGAGGCTTAAGTTGTAAGAATTAATCAAAACCTAACTTTTGTGTCGACGAACCCCAAATGTATTTTGATGGTTTTGATGGGTCCCTATGGTTATTTTGGACTTAGGTGTATGTTCGAATTTGGATTTAGAGGTTCCTATATTGATTTGGTTCTATTTGGAAAAAGTTGGAAAGTTGAAGATTTTAAAAGTTCCTAGGTTTGATCGGGAATTAATTTTTATGATATCGGGTTCGGATTATGGTTTACAAAGTTGGAATAGGTCTGTTATGTCATTTGGAACTTTTATGCAACATTTGATATCATTCCGAGTTTATTTGATATAGTTTGGCATGAGTTTTGGAATTTAAAACTTTATTAGTTCCTTATGCATTAATTGAGGTGAGATTCGTGGTTTTGATATTGTTTTGTATGATTTGAGGCATCGAGTAGGTCTGTGTTATGTTTTGGGAGTTGTTGCTGAGATTGGATGGGGTTCCGAGGTGCCCAGTGTATTTCAAATTGACTTGAAATCACTGAATATTTCTCGCGCCTGGTGTTTTTGCATGTGTCGATGTCTGGTCCCAAATGCAAAGTTGTATATGTGTCTTTGGAGACGCAGATGATAGATTTAAGCTGGAGGAGAAAGCACAGTAGATGCAAAAGTTCTGGTGCGGAATTCATGCCGCTTCTTTGATGTTGGATGAACAAAAAAGTTACCGCAGATACAACTGTAGGGCCATAAAAGAGGAGTTTCGGGGATAAAGAGAGGATCGCAGATGTGGGTTTCTATTAGCAAAAGTGTGCGGTCATTTTTGTGAAATGCTAATTTGCTGGACATAGTATTATCTCTAAGGGTTTTGGTTATTTGTCGTTATTTGGAGTATGAAGCTCGGCTAAGGGTAGTTTTCGGAGGATCTTTCATCACAATTGAGGGGGTAAGTGCACATTACTTGTTTTTTATATTAGATGTTGATTACCCATAGATTTTTATACCTAGTTTATGTAAATTAAAGGTTGAATTTGGGGGTCTTTTACTATGGGTTTTGGAGAGTTATAATTGGTGATTTGAGAGTCGACTTGAGGTTCGATTTGGATGAAACACATATATTTTGACTTATATCTAATTGGGTGTTCAGGTTTGTGAAGTTTTGTCAGGTGTCGGTGTGTGTTCCATGGGTTAACTTTTAGGGTTGACTTTCCATAATTGATTCAAGATCACAGCTTTGTTAAGTTATTTTGTCTAGATTTGAGCAATTCGGAGGTTGATTTATACGGGAAATGATTATCAGAGTGTTAATTTTTCTTTCTTGAGATAAGTATCTTACCTGAACTTGATTGAGCACTAGTTTCCTAAGTTTTTAGTTATAGCTATGTGCTATGAATGGTGTATATGTGAGGGGTTGACTCCATGTGCATGCACCAAGGTATTATTCATGCTCAGAGTAGGGCTTAGGCTATGATATGCCTTGAATTGATTGCTAAGCTTCATGTTGCTATTTTTCTAGTTTTTTATACGCCTTTGTGAGCTATTCGAACAATGTTTGAGGTTATATAAAGGCTAATCTCCTTATTAAAAGTAATACTTTCTATTTTCGTGATGTAATTTTCTAGTTTGAGTTATGGTAGCACACTTTCACTTGAATACACTGTAGCATGTCATTTATACCATCTGTGTGTATAAAGTTGATATTCATTGTTTATGTACAAGTAAACTTGTATGTCTTCTTTCTGTGTGATATGGATTGAACATGTATTACGTAAGTTGTCCGTGCAGTTGTGATTATTGGCACGTGAGTTGTTCATGCTACTCTGATTATTGGAATGTGAGTTGTTCGTGAGGTAGTGATTCTTGGCACATTATTTGTTGGCGTGATTGAGATATGATACCACGTGAGTTGTTTGTGCGGTTGAGTTATATCAAGTGAGTTTTCGTGTGGTTGATATTTTTTAGCACGCGAATTGTTCATGTTGCACGTGATTTGTCCGTGTAACATGTGGTTAAGGATCCATCCCCCTAAGATCACCTTCTTATGTTTCTCTCTTGATGGTTTACACGTGGTATGAGGAAGCTGGCCAGTATCTGATTTTATTATTGCATTTATTATTTACATGCAAATCCCTTTGGTTGCTTACCTATTTTGTTCCAATATCTTCTATATATGCTAGATCGGTAAATGTGTACATGCCTTGTTTTACATATCTTCTATATATGCTGGATTATTAATACAGCAGAGTATGTTAAATTATCTTGTACATCGAGGAGAATTTATCTGTGATTTGTTATGAAATAATATATGAACAAGAACAATAATACAAGAACAAGAACAATAGAGAGAAAAGTAGAGAGAGGAGTATTCTTATTGATACTTTGGGATGATTTACAATGGGGTAAGACCCCTCTATTTATAGGCATAGAAAAGACTTAGCCTCAAAATAAAACTCTTCTATAAGATAGACATTCACTCTAATAAGAGTTCTATTTATAACACTCCCCATTGAATGTCTATTCAATAATGTGCCTCGTTAAAACCTTAACTAAAACAAAACCCAATGAGAAAAAATTAAAGAAAAGAAAAAAGAGTACACATGTTTGAATATGCGCCTATTGGTTGCCTCGTTAAAAACCTTGCAAGGAAAACCCATTGGGATAAAACCTTGTAAGGGAAAAATAGTGCAACGCACATTAACTCCCCCTGAAAAGAGCATCACTTCATATCCTTGAGTCTTCGCATTCCGATCTTGTGAACCAGCTTCTTGAAGGTTGACGTTGGTAGAGATTTTGTGAACAAATCAGCCATATTATCGCTTGAACGAATCTGTTGCACATTGATATCACCATTCTTTTGAAGATCATGTGTGAAAAATAACTTTGGTGAAATATGCTTTGTTCTATCTCCTTTTATGAATCCTCCCTTCAATTGAGCTATACATGCTGCATTGTCTTCATACAAAGTCGTGGGTAGTTTGTTACTCTTCAAACCACATTTTTCATGAATATGATGTATTATAGACCTCAACCACACACACTCCCGACTTGCTTTATGAATAGCGATTATCTCGGCATGATTAGATGAAGTAGCCACAATTGATTGCTTAGTCGATCGCCAAGACATGGCGGTGCCTCCACAGGTAAACACATAACCCGTTTGAGATCGAGCCTTGTGTGGGTCGGATAAATATCCAGCATCAGCATAACCAAAAAGATCAGGACTAAATTATTGCTATAAAATAAGCCCATATCGGTAGTCCCTTTTAGGTACCGCAATATATGTTTGATCCCATTCCAATGTCTCCTTGTGGGAGCCGAGCTATACCTTGCTAAGACATTAACTGAAAAGGTTATGTCAGGCCTTGTAGTATTTGCAAGGTACATTAGTGCGCCAATTGCACTAAGATATGGTACTTCAGGACCAAGTAGCTCTTCATTCCTTTCTTGCGGTCGGAATGGATCTTTATTCACATCAAGTGATCGAACAACCATCGGAGTACTTAAAGGATGTGCTCCATCCATGTAAAACCGTTTCAGTACCTTTTCTATATAGGTAGATTGATGAACAAAAATTCCGTTTGCCAAATATTCAATTTGCAAACCAAGACATAATTTTGTCTTTCCGAGATCTTTCATCTCGAATTCATTCTTTAGATAATCAATTGCCTTTTGGAGTTCTATGGGGGTTCCAATAAGGTTTATGTCATCGACATATACGGCAAGTACAACAAATTCCGATGTTGTTTTCTTTATAAAAACACACGGGCAAATGGTATCATTTATATAGCCTTCTTTTAATAAATACTCACTAAGACGATTATACCACATTCGTCCTGATTGCTTTAGACCATACAAGGATCTTTGCAATTTGATTGAAAACATTTCCCGGGACTTTGAATTAGAAGCGTTTGGCATTTTGAGCCCATCGGGAATTTTCATGTATATCTCATTATCAAGTGAGCCATAAAGATAGGCAGTAACCACATCCATTAAATGCATGTCAAGCTTTTCAAGGACAGCAAAACTAATGAGATAACGAAAATTTATGGCATCCATTACAGGCGAATATGTCTCTTCATAATCGACACCAGGCCTTTGAGAAAATCCTTGTGCAACAAGGCGTGCCTTATATCTTTGTACCTCGTTTTTCTCATCTCTCTTGCGTACAAAGACCCATTTATAGCCAACAGGCTTAACACCATTAGGTGTTTCAACTATAGGGCCAAAAACTTCACGTTTTGCCAGCGAATTCAATTCTGATTGGATTGCTTCTTGCCATTTTGGCCAATCATGTCTTTTTCGACATTCTCCAACAGATTGAGGTTCAAGATCCTCACTTTCTTGCATAATGCTAGATGCGACATTAAACTCAAAAACATTATCCACCACTATATCCATTCAATTAAAATTTGCCTCAATATCGATTGGATTTATGGATAGTTCCTTATTTTCCTGAGTCTCGGGCTCAAAGGATTCTTCATGAATCTCAGAGTTTATTAAATCATGAATTTCCTCATGAGATTCTTTCGTAGTGTCATTTTGATCGTTTGCTTTCCTCTTTCTAGGATTTCGATCTTTGGAACCTAATGGCCTGCCACGCTTCAGGCGTGCATTCGACTCATTGGATATGACACTAGATGATTGTCCAACAGGGACATCAATACGGATTGGAACATTCTCCGCGGGGATGTGGGATTTTGTTATCCTTTTCAAGTCCGTAAATGCGTCAGGCATTTGATTTGCTATTCTTGGCAAATGGATAATCTTTTGCACCTCTTTTTCACAAATAGAGGTACGTGGATCAAGATGAGATAATGATGTATTTTTCTACAAAATTTCCCGTTTGGTTTCACCGACTTCTCCCCCTAATTTTGGGAAAAGTGTCTCATCAAATTGACAGTCTGCAAACCGTGCAGTGAACAAATCCTCTGTCAATGTTTCGAGGTAGCGAATAATGGAGGGCGATTCAAACCCAACATATATTCCTAACCTTCTTTGCGGACCCATTTTGGTGCGGTATGACGGTGCTATAGGCACATATACTGCGCATCCAAAGATTCTTAAATGGGATATATTGGGTTCATGACCCAAAACCAATTGCAACGGGGAATATTTGTGATAATTCGTCGGTCTGAGACGAATTAGCATTGCTGCAAGCAAAATGGCGTGACCCCATACCGAAGTGGGCAGCCTCGTTTTCATGAGTAATGGTCTTGCAATCAACTGCAAGCGTTTGATTAAAGATTCTGCAAGACCGTTTTGAGTGTGAACATGAGCTACAGAATGTTCCACTTTTATCCCAATTGATAAGCAATAATCATTAAATGCTTGGGATGAAAACTCAGCAGCATTATCCAGTCTAATAGACTTGATTGGATTATCAGGAAAATGTGCTCGTAGTCGAATTATTTGTGCCATTAGTTTTGCAAATGCAAGGTTGCGTGATGACAACAGGCACACATGAGACCATCTACAGTCTATTAGGACCATAAAATATCTAAAAGACCCACTAGGTGGGTGAATAGGTCCACAAATGTCCCCCTGTATACGTTCCAAAAACGTAGGTGACTCAGTCCCAACCTTTGTTGGTGATGGTCTTGTAATTAACTTGCCTTGATAACAAGAAGTGCAAGAAAATTCATTATTTAAAAGAATCTTGAAATTCTTTAACGGATGCCCATATGAGCTTTCTATAATCCGTCTCATCATGATTGATCCAGGGTGTCCCAATCGATCATGCCAAAGTACAAAAGTATTGGAATCAGTAACCTTTTGGTTTACTGTTGAATGTGCCTCAATTGCACTAATTTTTGTCCAATACAGGCCACAAGATAAAGACGGGAATTTCTCAACAACCCTCTTTTGGCCAGAGACATTCTTTGTAATGATGAGATATTCAAGCTTATTCTCATCTATTGTCTCAACATGATAGCCATTCTGGCGTATATCTTTAAAACTCAACAAGTTTCTCTTAGACTTGGAGGAGAACCTTGCATTCTCTATGATAAATATTGTTCCTCTAGGCAGAGTTATAGTTGCTCTTCCGGAGCCTTCAATCAATTTACTACTACCAGAGATTGTAGTAACATCTGCCTTACACATACTTAGTTGAGAGAAATATTTCTTTTCTTTGAGTATCGTATGTGTAGTACATGAATCCACTAAACAAATATTTGATTCAAGCTTGCTTTGTGAGATATCCATATTTGCTTTCCCATGGTTTGACATACAAAAGAAATACACGAACATGAGAATAAACAAATTCAATCCGTTTGTTTCATATTTAAACAATATTTTCAAAATCTGCTGAGGTTAGTCGACTATCTTGGGAAGCAGTCATTAGGTTAGTTGACTATCTAAATCAGATAGTCGACTATCTTAGCTTGCGGAAAAATCCAATTTTAATGCGAAATATTAGTTAGTCGACTAACTAAGTTGATAGTCGACTAACTTAGTAAACAGTCATCAGGTTAGTCGACTATCTAAATCAGATAGTCGACTATCTTAGCTTGCGGAAAAATCCAGTTTTAATGCGAAATATTAGTTAGTCGACTAACTAAGTTGATAGTCGACTAACTTAGTAAACAGTCATCAGGTTAGTCGACTATCTAAATCAGATAGTCGACTATCTTAGCTTGCGGAAAAATACAGTTTTAATGCGAAATATTAGATAATCGACTAACTGTTAGGTTAGTCGATTAACTCTACTGGAAAATAAAAATATCTTTGAAATTTAAGCATGTTGAAACATTCTAAAGAACTAATACTAACATTATAACTAATACGAGCTGATACTAATGACTATTAGTTTATTCACTAACTAATACAAACAAGTAAAATAAAATCAAACAATTCCATCTTCCTTCATCACAGATGCATCACCGATTAAGTGGTCTATTTTCCCCTCAGAGTGGTCAAAGAAGTCTGCCACATCTATGTGGGTGATGTCAAAATTGTCGTCAGAGACAAAATTTGTTTCAGGGCCTTTATTCTTTAGAGATGCTTGATAAAGATCAACCAAATGTCTTGGTACATGGCAAGCTTTTGACCAGTGCCCTTTTCCACCGCAACGATAGCATATAGTTTCTGAACTATTTGCCTTTGGATTCTCATAATCCCGTTTCTGCTTTTGGTGGTTATTTCTCTTTGGGGGGTGACGGACATCAGGGAAATTTCTTCCTTGTCTACGTCCACGGCTATGACCCCGATTACGACCACGACCATGATTAGATCCATGGCCTTTTCCATGCTTGGCATAATGAGAATACACCTTATCTGCTTCAGGCAATGGTGTAGACCCAGTGGGTCGATTTTCGTGATTTCTCATGAGCAGGTCATTGTTTCGCTCAACCACAAGGAGAAGAGAAATCAGTTCAGAGTACTTTTTGAAACCTTTCTCTCTGTACTGTTGTTGCAGTACCATATTGGAGGCATGAAACGTTGTAAACGTTTTCTCAAGCATATCATAATCAGAGATATTATCTCCACAGAGTTTCAATTTAGAAGTAATTCTGAACATTGCAGAATTATATTCAGAAACAGACTTAAAGTCTTGGAGCCTCAGATGAGCCCAATCATATCGTGCTTGTGGCAGAGTGACCAACTTCAGGTTGTCATATCTCTCCTTTAAGCCATTTCACAAGATGAGTGGATCTTTGACTGTGAGATATTCAATCTTCAAACCTTCATCAAGGTGATGGCGCAAGAAAATCAAGGCCTTAGCACAGTCTTGGGTGGATGCTTTATCTCTGTCTTTAATGGCGTCTCCAAGACCAATAGCATCTAAGTGGATTTCAGCATCCAACACCCATGTCATATAGTTCTTGCCCGAAATTTCAAGGACAACGAACTTTCTTTTCATAATATCAGACATAATTAAAACCAAATTCGGAAAGAGGGAAATACCTTAATTTTCTCAAGAAGATTCTTGAGACGGTAGAGTCTCGTGCTGATAACGTGTTATGAAATAATATAAGAACAAGAACAATAATACAAGAACAAGTACAACAGAGAGAAAAGTAGAGAGATGAGTATTTTTATTGATACTTTGGGATAATTTACAATGGGGTAAGACCCCTCTATTTATAGGCATAGAAAAGACTTAACCTCAAAATAAAACTCTTCTATAAAATAGACATTCACTCTAATAAGAGTTCTATTTATAACATTATTTATGATTTGGTCATATTATTGCTATGTACTTGTGAGATTTATGAGCTAAACAGTTTTTTCTGAATAATCCAGCAATTTATGGCTCCATGTCATTGACCTACTAGCATCCTCTTGCCTAGCACCAAAGCATGAGAAACCACTTCGGCTTTGGAGATTAGGTGTGCGACACATTTACCATGGGTTTTGTGTTTAGTGTTGATATATACATTTGCGTGCTTGTTGGGAAAGTGAGAGAGACACGTCATCTGTCATGTTTATTTTACTGAAATATTCCCAATTGCCAATTCCCACGAGGAGAGGGAATGCTGCGTAACGATTTTCTTCTTTTTTATAATAAAAAGTACGATCCAGTATAATCCTATTTGGTGGGGTCTGAGGAGAGTAGTATATACCTTGGGGTAGAGAGGCTATTTTCAAATAGACCCCCGGCATCCTTCCCTCCAAGAACTTCCCACCTTTTTGCTCTTGGGGAGATTCGAACTCACAACTTAGACTTCCTAGTTATCCTTAACCAATTAAGAAGTAGCATGGTTACTCGGTACGAAAAATGCAACGTAATTCGTTTTCTCCATTTAAAATTTTGGTGAACATAATTACTTCATATATGAGCTAGTAATTCCCACTCAATTAGTTGAGGTATAAATATAAACACTATCATAGTAGCATGGAAAAGCCGTATGGTACTTCCCTTTATCAACACAGTTTGATGGCCCACTCAATATGTATTTACGTAATAACTACAATTTCCAACCATGAATGCTAATGATAGTCGGTTTGACTAAGCTTTTAAAATTAATTTATTTTGAGCTAAAATTTATTTACAAAAGGTACTTTTGATGAGAAATTTGATTGATTAATTTGAAAAATATTTTTCAGTAATTAGTAATTCGGTCAATTTTTAAAAATGTATTACTAAGTATATTTTAAAAGTGCTTCTAAAAGAAGTGCTTTTAGAAAGAAGATATTTTTTTATGTTTTTATTTTTACTCAAAAAAAATTTTTCTAAAAATTTGGACAAAGACCTAATTTTTAAAAATTATTTTTAAAAAGAAAAAAATATGTTTGATCTTAGAGAAGATTGGCCAAACAAACTCACAGTTTGATGTAAATACCTCAATGCAATACATAAGTTATACTCTATAGTTGTTCGAAAAAGTCAGTTATCCACTTAAACTTTATGTGTATCTCTATCCTTATATGAAAATGGAATCAATTCCATCCTTAAGCATGCAATGCCAGTTTCATGAGATGGATTTTCAAGCACCATGTTGTTCCTTTTATCCCGCATTAATTATATACACTAACTAATCCTTGTTTAACCATTTAAATCCGTGAATTATTCTAATCATTTTCATCATCTGAACTCACTTCAACACTATCCCTTAATACTAGTAAACGTTTCTGGTGACCACTAAAGAGGGTGAAATGATCAAATAGGATGAATTGAAGTTATACCAAATTAAACTAAACAATGATCAGAAAACAGCAATACTACTAAAACTGTCAAAATACGTCCAGAACCTACCGATAAAAATTGGTCGATAATTAATACCCACCAAAATCGATCGGAAACAAATTAATTGATAAAAAAACAAATAAAAATACCGACCACAATCCATCAGAAAACGACGCTCCACAAAAAAGTAAGTTTGCTTTATCTGAAACAGTTCAAATTTTTGACCGACTATGATCAAAAAATGGTCAATCTTTTATCGACCAAAATCGATCGATATTAGTGGCCAAAATGGCCAACACTTATAGATTATTGTTACCTAATTGGCTAACTAATTCAAAATTCTAACGAGTCTAATTATGTTTAATGGTAGGGTTAGAATAATATTGTATTTAAATTAATATGCTCTCAAATTATTTAAATGTTGTACTTTGTAAATAAATTTTTTTATGTAACTTAATTCTATAACTTAAGTTGAATTATGATTAATATAACATGTAAATTATTTTTTCTTTGTGTAGATGGAATATTGTATCTTGGATGTGTAATAGGAATTATTTTAATCGTCGGCTTTTAAGAGAGGAATTTATAGAAGGGATTAAGGAATTTATTAGGCATACAATATCACTTGAACCGTTTCGGATTGGAGGGATGATTAGGTGTCCTTGTACGAAGGGCAAGTTTTTGAATGTTTTTAGCTTTGGAAGATGTTATGATTCATCTTTGTAGAAAGGGGTTTATGGATAACTATTCTATGTGGGCTACTCATGGAGAGGTTGATGGTACTGATGGTGTATTTCATAACGTAGTTGTTGGTAAAAGTAGTAGGTCAATGCAGAATAGTGTTCAACATCCTAGATACTATGAAATGGTTGCAGATAATTTTGGGATGCACTTCAATTTTGAAACCCATGAAAACGTTGAAAAACCTCATAGTGAAGAGGCAATATTTCTATGAATAGTCAGAGGCCTCAAATCATCCTCTAAGTGAAGGGAGTATGCACTAAGATTTGTCTATTGCAGTTAGATCATTAAGTATCAAATCATATACCAATATTTCTCAAGCGAAAATGAATTCTTTCATTGACCTGAGTGAAATAGTTGATCTAACTTTCACATACATGAAGATTTCTATAAGACTAAATGATTGGTCTCTAAGTTAGAACTATCTTCTCTGAGAATCGGTTGTTATGAAGATGATTGCATATTGTATTATAAGAGTAATGCAGATTTAGAAAGTTATAAATTTTCTGAAAAACCTTGTTCTAAGCAGGTTTCCACGGGGAAGAATGTTGTTGTGAAGTTGATGTATTATTTACCTCTTATTCCTAGATTAAATAGTTGTGCACATCAATGAGTTTCGCTCCTCATTTAAGATGTCACTATGGAAATTGAAGGTCGCCCAGTATTATGTGTCATCCTTCAGATGGGGAAGCTTGGAAGCATTTTGATAGGCCGTTTCCAGATTATGCTAGTGAAAGAAGGAATATTTGGTTGGGTTTTTGTGTTGATGGTTTCATGCCATTTTTTATTCATGCAATTCCATATTCATATTGGTCGGTCTTTATTACGTCGTATAGTCTTTTGCTTGAAATGTGTTTGGCTAGCCCATATATTTTTATAAACTGTGTTATTCTTGGTCCCCACAATCGAAAAAGTTTGATTGATGTATATTTAAAACCTTTGATTGATAAGCTAAAACAGTTAGTGTATGATGTAGTTGAGACATATGACATATCAACTAAGTAAAATTTCAACTTGCTTGTAAATTTAATGTGGACCGTTAATGATATTTTTGCGTATGGATTTTGTCTTTGGTGGATGACTGCTGGAAAGTTTAGCATGTCCTTACTGCATGAAAATGATAAAGCGTTCACTTTAAGACATGGTCGAAAGTAGTCATGTTTGATTGTCATCTTCAGTAATTGACAGTTGATCATGAGTTCTGAAAGATGAATGCATTCAAGAAGAATACAATTGAACATGATTTGCCACCTCCAATTTTATTCGCTGAAAAAATTTGGGAGAGGGTTCAGAACTTCACTAATGTTACCGAGGCTCCACCTTCTAGATTTTCTGGATATGGTACTCATAACTGGAAAAATAAACATATTTTGGGAGTTTCTATATTGGAAGAATAATCTTCTCAGACACAATATTGATGTCATGTTGATTGAGAAAAACTATTTTGACAATTTTTTCAATATAGTGATGGATGATAAAAATAAGACAAAAGATAAGCTGAAGGCTAGATTAGACTTACAAGAATGTTGTAGGTGACCTAAATTAAATTTGTAGTCTACGAACAATGATAAGGTTGAAGGATTGCTTAAGGGTGTTCGTAACACGCAGCGGAAGACAATAACAATCCTAGGTAGATTTTTTCATGTTTAAAATTTATTTACGTGTCAAAGATCGGATCTAAGACGTACCTGGTGAGGAGAGTTTCTTTTTCAGAATTTCTTCGATAGTGCGAAGACTCTATACGTATCCACACCGAGACCGATCCTTGCTATCAACTCTTTGATCAATGAAAAACAAATTGAACGAAGAATATTGTGTTGAAATTTTTCTCAAAAATCTCAACTCAAATTAGAAGAACAAAAAACACTTTTCTTGTAATTGTATTTTCTCTCTTGGCTTTGTATTGAACTCTCACTTTCACAAAGTAGGTTTCTTCTTAAGAATAATTAAAAAAAAAACGAAAAAGAACCATACAAATTTTCTTCATCTCCCTTTATATAGTATCACCTACAAACCCTTTTCCTATTTGGTTGAGGTAATAATTTTCCTAGGGTAAAAGTTTATTCCAAAAATAAATTAATTAAAATTAAATCACGTTTTTTTTTTCATGAAAATGACTGTCGAAAATTTCTTATGGAAATTTTGTAAGGAAATTTCCGAAAATTTCCTTCTCTGTCAAGGAACGAAAATTGTATGGAAATTTTTGAATCCAATTTTCCTTTTCCTTTTCACGTGGATTTTCAATTCCAAATTTTTGGAATACAATGTCTATTCCAAAATTAGACATTGTATATCCAATACAAATTTGGGTTCTAATTCATTTTTTTATATTAATATAATATTTTCCATGAAAATATTAACCCCATTCCAAATAGGATAAAACTTCAATTAATAATCCAATTCAAAATTAGATTTATTAACAAGTCTTTATTAATATTATATTTATATACATCTATTATATAAAATAATATTAATTATATATATCACATATATTTCCACCAAGAGATATTATTTAATTTCAATTCCAAATAGAAACTTCAATTTATTCACAATATTAATTATAATCTTTGTGCTAGCAAATAATATAATAATATTTTATTTGGACTAATAACTAAATTAATTTGACTAATTAAATTCTTTAATTTAATTATCAAATAATAAGTTAATTAATCCTTTTGCAAAGATCAGAACACTCGTTAGTGTGCGACCCCATAGGTTCAATACTAAACCGGTAGTAAATTAATCATATCAATATATTAATCAAGGGTGGCGTCTAGCAACACTCTTTAACGACCGGATAGCATGAAGTATACAATTTACTCTCAAGAACCAGTAGAAGAATAATGTAGTAATTCCTTCTGTCCTTATAGCTCTGGATCACCCTAGGACATGGTTCAAATGTCAAATCCTAATAGGCAATCAACTATGTGTTCACGTCAAATATAATCGACCATTGAATGACCTAAGAAACTCGTTTCTTCTTTCATTCAATTGCCCTGGCCGAGGTCTTAGTTTGGTCGTTTATAATTCATGACAACATGGAGCTTAAACTCATTAGCAAGAGTTGACAGATTCCGTCTTAATCGATCACTAATTCTACAAGTATTTAATCGTACCCAATATCCTTTCAACTATCGCCCTAGGGCCATAGGTGTCTAGTATCAAAGCACAATAAATATCTTGTCAATTACTATGGCGATCTCAAGTCAAAGGAAACGGTTACATCACATTCTTCAAGAAAATATCCTATTGACAATTATGGTAATTCTAACCATTAGGAATTATCCAATGAGTCGGTTCAATGATCATATCTCTATATGCATCATCTATCTATGTGATTTAGTTAATGAGATCAAATAATCTTTATCCGATAAAGACGATCACATAAATATTGATCTAACCGGATTACTAATGTCCAAATTAATAATCCTACGATCAAGAAAAAATTTAGATTAGATTGTAAAAGACTTTGCTCTCATTATCATGATCTCTATCACGATGACAAATTTCAAAATTTAATCAAGGACCTTATCAAATTAATAATAATGACAAAAGAATATCAAATGCCATATATTTTATATCAAATGACATTCACAAAAATATGTTCAAGTTATCAAATATGATATTGGATCTAAGGCATATCTACTATATCCGTAACAAAGGTGTCCAAGCCCAAGGTCAGCTACACATTCAATTTGGAACAAAGACGACAGATTTATAAGTGGGTTACAAACCTAAAATTTCCTAAGGGCTATGCTTTGCACTTGGGAAAACGTGCTGATATGGTTGAGGGAAAGATGACTCATATGAAAATTCATGAGTGTCATATCTTCATGGAAACTTTAATCCGAATTCAATTTTGTGGTTTTCTTGAAATATCTAAAAACCCATCATTGAGATAAGTTTGTTCTTCAAATACTTATGTTCTACCATATTAAGGGAATAAACGCTATTTCAAATGAATTGGAACATTCTTATAATCAGTAATAAGCTGGAAAGGAATTTTTCATGTGATTTCTTTAATGTGGAACATCTTTCAATTCCCCTTGTACACGAGGCACGACTTGGAGGACTGGTTCAATGTAGGTGGATGTATCCATTCGAGAGATAATGATCAAACCATTTGTTCATTCTTGTAATTTTCTTTAACATTATTGTCTAATATGACAATGTGCAGGACTATCAGTAAGTGTAAATAATTTTTTAAATAGCGAAATAGGATTGAAAGATATATATGCTAAGCCTATTTTGCAAAGAAATTTGCCCATTTTTGTTCTTACTACTTTGACAGTCATGTTCCATATGCTAAAAGTAGACCTAACCGGCACAATATCGTGATTACAAATAATCTATTATATCCACCAATGTCTATGTTCAGTCAACCAGGCCGAGGTTCTAATGATTAATTAAAAAGAGCTTAAGTAGTATGGAGTTCAAATCAACTTCAAATCATGTGTTGCTAAATTGTTTGGCAGTTCAACCCTTTCGTAAGGTAGTATTGACATAAGATTAATTTACATGGACTACTATTTAATTTGGTTGATATAACTAACAAAATTTTTAATGTGTCGCTCAGTGACTTCGTGAGTCAATTTGGCCATGATGTTGTATATTCTATATTTGAGGGATAGTTTAAAGAGTGTGTAAGTGCATCCTACATATTTTCTCACATGTGAATATATATACGTGGTCACTAGTGAATATACTTGCTCATTTATAATTTATTTAACGCTGTATGTAAGTCAATAATCCAAACAATGATGTTAATCAAATTATAAAAGATATATCTTGGGGACCTACAACTATTGTTACAACAATATCTAAGTATTTTATGAATATTTATAAATTTTACACTGAGGAATGTTCCAAGTATAAAAAAGCAATAACATTGGGGTGTATAATAAAGGTGGTGAAGGAAACATGAATGGTAAAAATAATTATTATGGTGTGATAAAAAAGATTCAGAATTATCATGTTCAAGTTGGCCAAATAAGAAGATCATACTTTTTCAATGCAAGTGGTTTGACCTAATACCCAAAAGAGGTACAATTGTACACTCGCAGCACAATATAATTGAGGTTGATAAAAAGAGGGAGTATAATCACTACGATCATTTTACACTTGCAAAAAAAGTTAGGCAAGTGTATTATGCTCAATATCCATTGCGGATGGATAAGGTTGATTGTAATAAAAACTAAGCCTATTGGTAGGGTGGAAGTTTAGAATGTGCTAGATGTTGCTTACCAAAATGATACTTCAAGTGTTAACTAAATAGCGGATGATCAGTTAGAAAATAACTTGGAATATCCTCAATGCATATTAGAAGAAGTTGATATGGAGGAAATAAAAATCATAGAAAATGAGGACAAAGAATAAATTGATGAAAATGAAATAAGTGAAGAGGAAGAATTTTTGGACGAGGAAGGATATTTCGAAGACGACTAGCATGTTAGTTTTTCAAGCGTTCTCAACTTATATAGATTTATAGTCTCAATTTTAAGATTTTCTTTAATTTATGCAGATGACCGGTAGGGGTTGAGGCAGGTCTATGAGGATAAAAGGCCTATTGATAATGAAGATGCTGCAATTCCCTCGCTTCTTTCCACTCCACGCTTGCATCCCTCCGCTGCTGATGGTCGATTCGACTATATACTATTTGCCTTCCCATCAGTCTTCTTACCATTCTCCACCACAAGGCTATACCTTACTTCCTCCACATAATCCTGCCTATAGTTACATGGGTCCATCGAGTCAGTAGTCATAGGGTCATATGGTAATACGCCCGTCATCTGCTCTATTTGCTTCACCGCCAGCTGGATCGCATCCATCTAGATTTGAGCCACTTAGATCGAGGAAGTGGTTTGGATCACAATAGGGGTCTAGATTGCTTCAGGGATCTAGATCTCATCCATCTTTGCGGAGTTCATCTTCTAGCATTTCCAGAATTCGCCTTTAGGATAGTAGCGCTAATCCATGTACCGACCTTTCGATGTATTCTTAACGATTCATCGGAGGATGATGATCCATAGGAACAGTGGTATGATCCTTATCATAGGATGATCATCAGGCCTGAGGGAAATGGGAATGATTTATTTATTACTTTTTTATTTTTGCTGAATTATAATAGCTAGTCTCATTTATTCAATGTAATTGCTATGTTGTAGGTTCATACCTGATCATCATAATACAAATATAATCACCGAAACTCTTGGACGGTTGTATGATCCACCTTATACGACTTGCATCGAATTTTCGTGGAGCAAATTTTTAACCAATTTAAGGTTTTAATACAATTCTTGTCTATTTAAGCATTCTATTAATAATATTTTCATCTAAAGTTATTCTTTATTTGCAGACTAAGTGTGCTTGGGAGGACCGACATAACAGTGCCATTGTTGCAAATTTTGTGTTCAAATAGACTATCTGATTCCTTATGTGCTACTAGGAAGAAAAGCAAGAAACCTTCATGGGTTCTACCGAATTTATGGGAGGATCAGCTGAGGCAGTGGACCAATGAGAAATTCGAGAAAATTAATAAACATGGAAAGAAAGCCCGAGCATCTGAAAATGATGGCTCCTGTATAGGTGTAAGGCACAAGGGGAATGCACGGAGACTGCTTGTAATTCCTTAAAATATTTAAATATATTTTTATCAAACTATATTTACATATTTTAATATGGTTAACATGTTTTATTATATTTGTACGAAAAAAATATGGGAGGAAGATGACTCATGATGAGTTCTTCATGGAAACTCGCATCCGGAAGAAGAAGGTAACTACAGAGCCAAGTAGATGGGTCAAGAATCGGGTGGAGACTACATATGTAGGTTTTGTAACTACTATAACTTGAAATTAATATTTATAATATTTATATAGTTAATAATTTTCTATCTTCTAACTAAAGGATTGCTGCAAGACTAATGCAGAGGAGTACACTTAGAGCTTGCACCGAATGAGCAAGTCGAGCGGCCACCTCTTTCAGATGAAAAAGCATAGAAGTTATGGTTAGATGTTGTCGGTGGTCCTAAACAGGGGATATCATACGATCTTTCAGAGAGATCGTTTTGGCGCTACATGAGTGGATTGCAAGGTATAGAGACTTCCACCCAGGGCGAGGCAATTGATAGGTCGACTCTCTCATCTATGGAGAAGAAGATCACAAACTCACAGCAGAGCTTGAACATGCAAAGGCTAGAGAACAAAAGATAGATAAACAATTTGATACCTTCAAGTTTAGCTAGAAAAGAGGGACCAAAAATTTAATATCCTTCAAGGTTAGTTGGCCAATCTTCTTGCTAGTGGTGCTTTCCCCATTCCCGATTTTGTGAGTTTTCCCCAAAATGTTAATCCTTTTCGTTGTGCTCCTTCGAACCATGTCGATGATGAAGCTTCTAGTAGTGGAGATAGAGATAATGTAGTACAAAACACTCATTGAATGATGTTTGGACTTTAACTTGTGAAAGATTTTGTTGTTGGGTATGATGTTTTGTTAATATAGTTTAGTGGAGAAGTAGATGATGCTTTGTTAAAATAGTTTTGATAGTTATTATTATTATTGTTGTTGTTGTTGTTATTATTGGTGTTGTTGTTGTTGTTGTTATTATTGGTTGAATTACAACAATGTAATGCTGCTATTATAGACGATTGGTCTTTCAGAGGTGATGTAGTTATAAAACAGATGTATTCTACCAAAAACTTACCCAGAAAACTAGCCGCCTACTGACCGAAGTCGGTCGGAGATGTTCATTTGATTTTCCAAAAAATTAAATTTACTAACTGACTTCGATCGAATTTTTGATTTTAAATATTAAATATTTTAATAATTTCGATCGATTTCGGTCGAAATTGAACAATTTAAAAAAGAAAATTCTGACCAAAGTCGGTCGATAATTTTAAAATTATTTTTAAGAATACCGACCAAATTCGGTCTGTAAGATTATTTCGTGTCACATAACTTAGTCAAAGTGTGTTGACAACTACTGATCAACTTTGATCGAAAATATCGAGCGATTGCGGTTGTTTCCCATTAGCAATCATTAATTTTTTGGATGAATTGAAAATGGTTGGAAATCAATTTATTTTTGTTCGATTCCGACCAATTTTGATCGATTTTTCTAGACGCTTTTGATAGGTTTTTAGTAGAGCAAGAATGATATTAAAATTATTTTTTATCATCTATTTGATTTAGTGCATTAAAGTATTTTATAATTTCTAAAAAAAAAAGTTGGTTTGTTTTAAAGAGTACCTCCACATTCTTTAACTTTTCACGCTATTTTTATAGCAATAGTTTTGTTGCCTTCAAATTATTTACTTTCTCTAAAGCCAACTTTTGTATAGGGGAGCAAAATTAAAAGAGAAAACTAAGAAAGAAAAGAGTTTGTAATACACGCGTAATAGTTGTCAGTACAAAATAGAACCCAATTAACAGATGACATATGTCCAATTTTCTTCTCAGTCGCGCGTGTAAAGGTTAAAGCAAACTCTCTGTCACACATCCCTAAGGCTTCTCCGAACAATTACGCAATTACAAGGCACTAGTGATTACACACCAAAGATAAAAGAAACTACAGCTACTGTAAAATAAGTAGATGAAACATTATGGGCTGAGAGTGTTTTGTGATATCTTGATACAAAACGAACTTTTTTGGACATTCGGCACTGCTAAGATATTTGTAAAGTGTTAAACTTGGATCCGTCTGGATTGATTTGCAGAGATTATAGTGAGGAGAAGGTAGCAAATGACAGCAAAGTAGGAGAGCATGACACTGATTGTAACCTTGTGACAGAATTTGGAAACATGATCACAAATGGGCATCCATCCCGAATGCATTTCTCCATGTTTCCCCACATATCCAATTGCAGTCGCTGCGGCACATCCACCCAGCATTACTGCCATCACAATCTGTCATCACACCAAAATTCCAACATTAATTCACATAATTGTTTCATATTTAATGTGCTAATATTCAGAGGTGGACTCAGTGTTTGACCATTACGGGAGCACCACCTTAACAATAAATAAAAAAGATAAGCTTTGTTTGAGATAGGATTCGAAATTGGTCCTTCAAGAGAATGGAGATACTTAAGCACTTCTACAAACTAGTAGTTTTGTGACTTTAGGGGCTGCGGAAAATATTTAAGGGGTCCTTATTATATATATATATATATATATATGAAATATGTCCAGTTTACGAGTTCCGATGACCCCCTAGCCCCCAACATAGGTCCGCCCCTGCTAACATTATGCTCATGATAAAAATATAATTCCATGCGATATCATTATTCATATTCTAACCGAAACACAAACGTTAAGTGATTTCTTCTCGTATATATTATAAGCTTTGGTGAACATAGTTAAAAAATAGGGAGATAACAAGAAACTAGTTAAATATATAAAAATTTAGTATTGGAAAAGACGTTATGCGTCACAATAGTCCAAAGGCCCACAGAAGGAAAAGAAGTCCATACAGTCATACTAGCACAATTTAAACCAATGAACCACTTCTAGACTCTAACTTCTCTTTCTTTCGCTATTTATTTTTCTAAAAATTTTGATTTGTCAGAACAATTTTCTCAAAATTTATGTATTCGGTATTCACCAACAACTAGAAAAGCGTATTGTACATGACGTCTAGGTTTAAACCTCAAAAGAAAAGAATCAAATCCAAATTATATATGGAAAATACTGTGTGACATTCTAGGATGGGAAGAAAGGTATGTATGGAAAATATTGAGTAAATATGAGGAAGAAAGGATATCTTTTTTCAGGCGCCAAATTGCTATACAAATTACCTTTAAGTCTGCCTAAATCCAAATTAGTTAAGAACTTTAACCAGATCTACTACCAACAATTTAAAACATGCTAATTTGACAAGTGACTGATCATTGAAAATTGGAAAAGTTGGACATACCAAATCATGAAGGAAAATGTAAAAGTAGTGCTTTGGGTCAAAACCGTTATGGCCTAAAACAAAAGCCAGAAAGAGGGACAGAACAGAGAAGGCACATCCAATGATATTTGCCAAAGCAAAGAACCTGCAGAGAACCCCCAAAGCAAAATCAGATTCAGAACTTTGAAATAAAACAACAAATATTTGCTTTTGACGTTCACTACTTGAAAGTTGGAGAGTAGCTATAGCGAGCATCCATCTCAATGCCAAATACAGTGACGGTCTGTTTGCTGGTTAGAATAATCAAAGTGGACGCCAAAGTGAATGCAGTTGCCAAAATTCTCAGGAAAATCTGACATTTCCGATGTGGGCTTTGCAAATTTTTGACACTGAAACTCTCCATTTTAAGGATCTTCTCAGAAAAATAGAAGAAAACGAAGAACGGAATGAAGAAATTAATGGAGGAGTGGTAGTATGTATAGAGTGGGGAGAGAGTCCGAGAGAGATCGTTAAAGTAAATGGATCACATTCAAGACCGACAAAAAAGCAAAGAAGTTTGAAAACTGCCGCGTTTGATTTAACAAGTAACAAAAATAGATAAACAAAATGCATTATTTCTCGGGAAAAAATAACAAAATTGTTTTAATTGTTAACTTAATAAATTACTATGCGATAAAGGACATGAGATTTTAGTAGGGTTTGGTGATAAGTTAAATCGTAGTCATGTATCTTATGTTTGTTCTCTATATATAGGCCTTCGCTTTCGGAAGCAACAATGACTGAATAATAGGTATATAAATCTTGAAATTGGCCTTCGATTTAGTGGCTGCTGCCAATTCTTACTTGCCTTAAAGTATGCCAAGACTTTGGCTTTCCAGAAATAGTCCACTAGTAAACAAGTCTTTACCTCGAAAAGTGAGTTTAAGTTTTAAGAATATGTGGTATATTTTAATACAAATATTTATACAAATAATATTGAGCTTATATAATAAAAAATAATAAATCAAAATAATGTTGTTAAAATATTAGCAGCTTCGAGCTCGTCTATCCAGGGACCTAGAGGTTAGCAATGACCAAAAAAAGTATAAACAATAAAGTAAAGACAATAAAACTGAAGAATAATTGTTGAACACGTTAAACAAGGGGAGAATAAGAATGTTCTATTGCCGTGAATGATCATTCCTTTACAAAACTGAGGTCCCCTTTATATAGGAGGGAGAAATCTCAATATAGTACATTCCTCATAAAAGCAAAGAATTCTATTTGTACAGGTGTATAACGGCCTAATACGGATCTGTACCATATCGTAATCTTTTAATTTAATGCTCTAATTCACGTGTCCCTGAGAAATTTTTGCTCTTTCTTGATTGACTTCGAAATTATACTACCCTCGATGCGGTCTATGCCAGACGTTCGATCAACTTCCTCGAAGTAGGTGTCCCTTAGCCAGATGCGACACCCACTTCGAGTCTCATGGACTCGAGCCTATAGCCCAACTCAAGACTTTAAAACCGTGCTCCTTGATTTTGACCTCATACAGATAGTCCCCATATTTCTTAGAATGAAATAATATGAAACGATTTAAACCTCGACATTCTCGAGCCTCTCGTGATTCGTCATGCTTGTAACGTAGGCATTTGAAGTGATCGAAACGTCCCGTCAGTTCATTTCCCAAAAGCATTGAATGTACCGCCGGTCCATTTCCCCAGAAGCATTGAATGCGTTGTCAATTACGTCGGCGTCTTTCTATATAAATAAAGGATTACTTGGCTGAATAGAAATCAAACTCATTCATTCTTCGTCAACTTTTAGCCCTTTCCCTTCTCCATATCCTTCTCTAGTCGCCTATTTTTATGGTTTAAACCTGTGACCACAAGGTCATATGGCAGCAACTTTATCAGCTATGCAATAACTCCCTTTCCAAAAAATTTCCCTATATAATGAGTTGTTGTTGTTTTTTTTGGCTCGAAACAATGAAAGAAGAGCACCGAATTTTTCTCGTATACGAGGATATACGAAATCTACACTGTTGCTCATCTCTCTTAACTTCAACCAGGTGTGACGCTTTATTCCTTTTGCTTTCTATGGAATGAGGTAGCACTATTATCTACTAAATTTTGTATCCCACTTCGGTAAAATATCTCAAGAATTAACTTCAAAATACCTATGCTGACAAGACCCACGCTCGCCAAGTTTTTCACTAGGCCACAATTTTCTCTGAAGATCGAGATGGAGTCCCCAAGAAGAAGTTATGTCGAAGATATGGATCTCGAGGATATGCCCCCAAAAGTAGATTAGGTTCTGGGCTTTTGTTTTTGCTTCTTTATTTCTGTGTAAGGGCCCCTCGTTTGTTTTGTAAACATCTTTTGTCAATATAATAATTTCTCTATTTCATCTTCGATTCATGTTGAATTCCATTCTACCTTCATTTGTGAAAAAATCCGAGTTTATAACTCTAACGATTAGTCCAAATACTGGACCTGGAACTTAATAAACCCTTAGGTTTAAATAGACTAATATAACACCTCGTAAGGTTCTTTGTCAATCCTCGAACTAAGCTTAGATTGACTTGATGCAAGCTCAAGACACTAGGACTTTTGAGTCCGTGTTGAGCGAGAGAAAGGTGTTGAATTTGAAATAAAGTTAGCTATTCTAAGCTTCAATAATAGTCCCCGAGTAAGTATTTTCTTGAACTCGGGTAGCCCTTGGGCTTAGTAATAGAGTGAGTACTTGCTTGGACTCAAAATAAAGTAAACTCGTCGGCCTCATAGGTTGTCCCCGAATGATAATTTGCTCTAACTCGGGTAGCCCTTGGGGTTAATAGTCGGGTTGACATTTGCTCGCACTTGAAATAGATATTTCCCTTAGGATTTATAGATAGTTCCTGATTGAAAATTTTCTCAGACTCGGGTAGCCCTTGGGCTTAGTAGTCGAGCGATAGTTTGCTTGAACTCGAAATAGAGATAGCACTTAGGCTTTATAGATAGACCTCAATGAGAATTTGCTCGAGATCATGTGATGACCCAAAAGGTTATCTCTTATTTTTAAATGAAATTCTATATTTTTGAGGCCTTAAAAACCTCATTTAGGGTCACCTAGATTTGCATGCGCAGTTCAAGCTCGTAGCCGAAAAGCTTAAATATGAAAATCTGTGAAAAATGGCAAAAAAAGTTTGGCTATAAAATGAGTTAATTTTACTTGGTCATGGTATTGGGTAAACAGACCCGGATCTATGATTTCAAAGTACCGGAGAGTCCGTTGGGAAATACGGGACTTGGGCGTATGTCCGAAATCGAATTCTGAGGTCCCTAGCCTGATAAATAAATTTTTAAAGAAAATTATTTTCTTAAATTTGTTTAAGGTATTTTGAAATGAAATATGGTTAGAACATAATCGTATCGGGCACGTATTTTTGTTCCGACACCTGGTACAAGTCTTATAGATGATTTAAGCCGATCCTATCAAATTTGGTGAAAAACGAATTTCATTTGACGTGATTCGGACCTAATTTTATGAAGTTTGAGAAAATTCTTTGATTTTGAAGTTTAATTCGTTGTTATTGAGGTTATTTTGGAGATTTAGTCGCGCGGATAAGTCTGTAGGATATTTTTAAGGTTATGTGTATATTTGGTTTGGAGCCCCGAGGGCTCAAGTGAGTTTTGGATAGGCCAAGGAGGTGCATTTTTAACTTAGAAAAGTTGCAGATTTCAGCTTGAGTTGTGGCCGTGGAAGTTTGAGGTAAGTGTTCGGTCTAACCTTAGCTTGAGGGATTAGGATTTGAGTCCTACGTGCTAATTGCTTCTTGTTGAGTATGATGTATAGGCATGGTGACGAGTATCTATATGTCGGTGTCGAACGTGACCGTGAGTCTTAAATTAATACTTGTTGTATTCTTAAATGATACCATGGATGCTTTAGTGGGTAAATCCCTAATATTGAGCAAAGACTTAGTTTATTTTTGTGGAATCTATTTATGTTTGAATAATGGTGATAACTGAGATGACTAGGAGTTGAGCTGAGATTGGTTATAATTGATTCTCCCTTGCCGGGGCGTATATATACTTGTACTGTTTTTTTCCCTTGCGGGAATAGTGTAGTCTATTGTTGATCCCTTACCAGGATTCTTATTATGATTATTGCTAATTGTATATTTGGAATGGGTTGCGCACTGCAAAAGTTGTATTATGTATGTGGATCAGGTTGCACGCCGTAACAATTATATTATATGGATCGGATTGCACGCCGCAACAATGATATATTGGATCGAGTTGCACGCTGCAACAAATATTATATTGGATCGGGTTTCACGCTACATCAGTTATGTATATGGATCGGGTTGCACGCCGCAACAGTTATATATGTGGATCGAGTTGCACGCAGCAATAGTTATAAATGTGGATCGGGTTGCATGCCGCAATGGTGTTAAATGATAAGAGATAGGCTTGCGCTCCGCAAAAGTATTATTATTGCTTTGTTGTAGATTTTGGACTTTCCACTCATCTTTTAAGTTACTGCTGGATTTAATATGTCTCCCGAAGTATATGCCCCTACCCATTTGAAATGCTTATTCTTGTTTAATTTCCGCTGTGTATTATATAATTGCAAAGGTTTATCTGGAGTCTAGTCCTAGCCTCATCACTACCTCGTCGGGTTTAGGCCAGACACTTACCAATACATGGGGTCTGTTGTGCTGATGCTACACTCTGCACTCTGTGTATATACCGAAGCAGCGCTGGGTCAGCAGCAGTAGGGGAGCCAACCTTTAGTCCACTAAGATTCTGAGTTAGTCCTGCATACGTTCGCAGGCCCGACGTCTCTTCTATTAATTATTATGTTCTGTTTTCATTTGTATTCAAGACAGACTGTATTTCTTTCTTCAGACATCTGTATGTAGTACCCGCAGACAGTCAGCGAATATTGTGACACTAGTTTCCCGGTAAAGACGCATGTCGGTATTTTCATATTATTTTGGGATTATATTAGTGTAAGTCTTCCGCTAAATTTTAACTTTCACTATTATTTAAATGTTGATCACCTGTTATTATAAGTTGTTGAAAAGAACAAATGAAATAGTTAATATTTTTATATTTTGTGGCTTGCCTAGCTTCTACGAGTATGCATCATCACGACTCTCGAAAATGGGAAATTCGGGTCGTGATAGCTCCAGTAGCCTTTGGTTTGGTAGTCGAGTGAGTGTTTGCTCGAACTCGACTTGTAGGCAGTCTAAATGATTTTTGACAAATTAATTCCCGATACCTTAGTTCTGATACTAGTATCATGACATAAGTAGTTGAACCGACTGAAAAGTTTCCGTCTCTACGATTCCCAAAATTATTAATTGGAGGCGGCTGATAGTCGGTATTTTGGCTTCAGCAACACGCTTAAATGATTTTTATAAATAGATTGATCCCATAGCCTTACAAACCTTATTCACATATTTCTTTCAAAGTTCCATCTATCCCTTCTCAGTTTCCTTGAGCTCTCTCTTTTCTTTTCTAATCAACATTTTTTATTTTCTCGGATCTACCGCATAGTGATAGATAAACTTCTAAAATTGTTCCTAAAAAAATGGGTCCTTCACCTTTTTGATTGACTAAGAGTAAACCAGTAGTGCCCCCTCGGGTCGAGCAGCGCATTCCCCCGCCATATGAAATAACATCTGATTTTAAAATTGAGAAATTTATTTCGACACCAGGTCGATGAGAGACCATGTCTCGATATGTTTGTCTGGTGGTGAAGGTCGAGCTCAAGAAAGTAGAGGAAGATTGGAAGTGGGATAATAAAGGAATATGGATTCCTTCCTCCGAGGAGGACATCACCACGTATAAAAAAGGGTACCTGAGTGTATACACATACCCATTTATGTTGGGCCCTGCAATTCTAGCTCAGGGTCCTATAGATCCAGTAATTCTTGACTTTTGACAACGATACCAAGTGACGCTTTTCCAGATCTTCCCTTCCTTCTAGAAAATCGTTTACTTAATTATGTTCTTTTCGAGCTAAATTGAGGGGATGTCCTTTCACCCTCAATCGTCTTATCAGACTGTATAGTCCCCAACTCTATCGTCGGGGCTTGATAACATTGCAACATTGATCCTTAAAATCTATGTTTGATAGATCGATGAGGACAAAGACCGTGGGTGAATGAGCTAGTTTGCCCGAGTCAAGACCTCCGATCTGATCCCTACTGATTGGATGTCGTTCCTTGAGGAGTGGAACATGAAAGTGAGTACCCATCAGGTTTATACCCTACTTTCTTTTGTTTTCCCTGACTTTATATATTTCCTTGATCTGACCTATTTATGAAGATATAATCGCTGCTTCGTTTCCCGGTGGAGTCTAGGACCTCGAGGGATGGGATTGAAAAGTATCCTCTGACTCCTCTTACTCGGAGCGTTGCTAGTGAGTACTGGCCAAGGGTCAATGGGAGGCCAAAAACCATGGTGAATAATCCCATTTGTTTTCATGCACTTCCGTAATGGGATACTTACCTCGGTTTCATGTAGGTCTAGAGACGCCATTGAGTTGAATCCGGCCCCAGATGATAAAGTGGAGGTCTCGAAGCCTTCTAATGAAATAAAAATAAAAAGAGAGTCGTATGAGAATCCTTCAAAGCTAAAGAAAAGTTTGGATCGGAAGCTTAAGGACGATGCAACAGCCTTATCCTCAAAAATGACCAAACGCCTTTGGGTCCAGAAGGAAGAAGAAGATGATGGTTGCCTACTAATAAATCATAAAAGAAAGAATGTCGATGCTTCAAAGCATATCGAGTCGGTAGCGATCGATGTTGCTCATTTATAGAGTCGAAGAAATCTTCGAAAGAATTTGACACAAAGTCCCAAAACCAACGTCCCAAAAGAAGTCACCTCACATGGGAGATCATTTGGAGGGTGAAGCCGATCGTCCACACCCCGAGCCTTTTCAAGTAAAAAGGAATGCCCCGAGTAGATCACTTGAAGTAATTAACATGGATGATTCTTCTTTTGGCAACGAGTTCTCTAACGGACAAAGTAATGAGGCTCAAAATTTGAGATTTGAAGTGGAGGGAAGCCACGATGATCATGTCAACTTTGGAGAATATCTTGCAGGGCTTGAAGATGGCCACTACCCAGATGTTTTCTTCATTTTTGAACAAGTGAGTTTTCTATTTTTTATGCCTGCGCCGTTGTTTTAGATATTCTAAATCTTCTTTCCTCCCTCTTTATGAAGGCTCCGGTGCTCAATAAAAGGGCATTTTGCAAGTCTCGAACAAACTTGCTCGATGCGAGGTTAAGCTTAAGAAGTTTCGGAAGAGAGGTACGCTGTTAACAAACTATATGATAAGAAAGATATGGAGATCCACGATCTTCGAGTTGAGTTGACGCAGGTATGCCAAGGTCGAGCTTAGTATGTGGAGAAGGTAACCTAACTCTCAAAGGTCTTTTATGAACCTATTTATTTTAGTGACTGACATTTTTTAATGTTGCAGTTTCAGCAAAAGACCAGCTTAGAGTTGTAGCTTCAGGAGGAGCTTAAGATGAAAGAAAATGAAACCCTGGGTTGAGGCAAGGTATGGACAATCCTGCCTCTAGGAAGGAAACTCTAAGAGAGAAGTAAGCTTTGCTTGAACGCTAGCTTTGAAGTGACAAGGAGGAGAGTCAAGCTTGGGGCCTCGAGATCGAGGAGCTTAAAGTCAAATATGCTTATGAGCTGGCCAAGGCTAAATATGATGTTGCGACAATTATGGCTTTGTATCGAGCAGATGCCGAAGAATCTAATTCTCAGGTAAGGGACATATTTTCTACGGTGGAGGTTAAGTTATCAAGTGCCCTTGACCATGCTAGGCGACAATCATGGAGGATGACCCTCAAGGAGATACATGCCTGCGGCTTCGACTTTTCAGCCGATATTAAAGTGGAGAAGATTTTGGAAGAAGAGGTGGCCGCTCTGCTTTCCGATGAGGATGATTGAACTAGTGTCTATGAGAGTGAAGGAGACAAGGATGAAGTCCCTCGGGGTAAGGCTCTTGAAGAAGCGACTCCTAAAGATGCGGCTGCTAAGGATGTGACCCTGAAGTCGTGTTAGGTCACTTTATTTTGTTTTCTTGTAAACCTTCCTTGTGTAAATATTTCCTGTAATCATCTTTTGGAAATATGAGGAGAACTTTTATTTCGTCTTTGGCTAGTGATTATTTTAACTTGGCCTGTATTCAACATTGCCTTTATTTATGGAAACTTCATTTGAATGACTGGTTTGAGGCTTGTTTCGGGTATTATAATCCTTAAAACTTTATAATAATTTTTGAGCTGAGTTTAAATCAACTCGTTGTGGGCTTAGGATATTGTGAACCTCAAGTCTGAATCGAAATGAAAGTGAAGTCTGGAACTATAAGCTTTAGGGTCTTAAGCCTTTCGAGGTTGGCCCTTAGGCACTTATATATCAGCTATTAGAATCTTATATATCAGCCTTTAGTCTCTTATTTATTAGCCCTTAGGCTCTTATATATTGGCCCTTAGGCTCTTAAGTTGGGTTGATTCGTCCTCTTTGAATAGCTGTATAATTTTTCCCTCCTTTCGGCTTAAAAAACTTAGTGAAAATTAGGCCATAGCATGTGCTTTTAGTACTCATAGGTTTTTCGAGTGTTTAACATATCGAAACCTTATTGGTGATTTATTTGTGTAAACATAATTAAATACCTCCTGAGGTGTTTCGAAGGGCTGATGTTATCGAAACCCTTAGATTTTCTGGGGCTGAATTTATTGAAGTCCATAATATTAAGCTTTTGCTCACGATATCCTGATTTAACCAGATTTTACGAAATGCTTGAAGGCCTTTTAATTTATAGCAAAAGTCGGACATCTTTGAGCCGTATTATTTGGTCGTAGCTTTTATATGACCACAATCTTTTATTTCGCCGTAGCCTTTATATGAAAATAGTCTTTAGTATGGTTGTAGCCTTTATATGACTATAGTATTTAATATGGTTGTAGCCTTTGGGTATGTCATTTGGACTTATTTCCTGATATTTTTCCGAACTTGTTTGGGAAGTTAAACCTCGAGAATATTAGCTTGACCTTTGTTTTAAAGGGGTGCCTCTTTGAGGTGTTATTAATTTGAATTTTGATGACACTCCCCGACTATTCGGTAAGCTTCTATGTTTTGGCATTTAAGTTGGTTCCTGTAGGATTATAAGTGTAGGGCTTGTATGAGACACTAAGTTTTGTTGATATAACCTGAGTGCTTCTTCAAATGGTCAATACATGCGTACATGTTTTGTTGCCGGGGCTCGACTATTCTATATGGACATGGTTCGATTGATCTTTTGGACAATTACAAACTTCTTTTATGAAGCCCTCTTAGCCATGAAATATTTTTTCCAAAAGATATAACCTCCAAGGGTGATGCACCCCAGTATTCGAGGTTGATTGACAAGAAGCCTTGAATACTTGTTGGTTGTTCCTCGTGTAGCATAAGTTTCTCCTCGTTAAAAACCTTGCTGGTAAAACCCATTTGGGACAAAATCTGAGGAAAGAACAGTGCAACTTATGCCTTATAACCTAAGGCCTTTGCGTAGGAAGGGGTATTCTCGAGAGAACAATCTTTCGAGAGCTTCCACTATGCCGAGCCTGTAAGATTCTTTACCAACGACTCTGAGGTCTTACTGTTTATGAACATGATATCTCCGAGGGCGTTGACCTGGTCGGGGATGATTTTGATGCCCTGATTTGATGCCATGAAAGCTGAGAAACTCAGTCGCCCTAACTCTGAGGGAACGCTTTTATGGAATGAGCTTCGTGTTGTATTGCCCCAGTATTTTGATTATTTCCCTCAAATGAATTATAGTTGTCCTATGCGCACTGGGACTTAACCAATCATATCATCAATATAAGCTTTAATTATTTTACCTATTTATCCTTCAAGTAGAATTCCTGTCATATCAAAACAATGCGATCTATATCATCAATAAGAAACTAAATGAGTTTTTTCCTGAGGGCGGGGACTAATCCCATTCTCAGGTGTTCCTTTCTTTTCATCGGTTGGCTCGGTAACATCATGCTTTTCGGGAACATCGAGGGTTTGAGGATTTGGGGAGTTCCTTTCTTCGCCTTCGCTTACATGTTATTCCACTTCTGCCGAGGCTTGAAGCTATGATTACTACTTATCTACCTGCTTACCTTTGGAGATTGATGTTTCCGAGGTGAAAGGTTCCAGTATTGACACCATTTCCTCGATTGCGAACATCCCTTATGTAGCATGCTGTTCTCCATAGACTGTTTTCACTCATTCCTCTATCGAAAACTTCGTTATCTGATGGAGAGTCGACGACCCTGCTCTCATATTGTGTATCCACGGCCTCCCGAGGAGTGCGTTATACCTCATGTCACATTTGATGACATGGAAACTGATGTCTTATAGGGTCCCGACTAGTTTATGGGCAAGATAAGTTATCCCTTCGTTGTTTCACTTGCCATGTTGAAGACATTTATCACCCAAGATGCAGGTACAATATGATCTTGTAGGTCGAGTTGTTTCACGACCCTTGATATAATTATGTTTGCCGAGCTACCTGGATCTACTAAAACATGTTTAACTTGAATTGCATTCATAAAGATAGCGATTACTAGGGCGTCATTGTGAGGCTGCGATACGTCTTCTGCTTCACTATCGTAGAACGAAAGAGCATCATTGAGCACATAGCTTCGAGTCCATTTTTCTTTTGTGATGGATACTTTAGTACGTTTGAATATAGGTCCTTGTGGGATGCAGACTCCACCGATGATCATATGAATGACATGTTGAGGTTTTTCGGGTTCACTCTTCCCGTTTGTATCTCTTTCTCAAAAATTGTTTTTGGCCCGGTCAATAAGAAATTCACGAAGCTGTCCATCGTTGAATAGTCAAGCTATCTCCTCTCTAAGCCAACTGCAATCCTCGGCCTTATGCCCGAGAGTACCATGGTACTTGAAAATTACATTGGCGTTTCTCTGAGAAGGATCTATCTATATTGGCTTGGGCCATCTAGTATCTTTAATTTTACCAATGGTCGAGACAATACTTGAGGCGTCGATACTGGAGTTATATTATGATTATTTGAGGGCCTCCACTGGTCCCGAGTGCCTATCAGACTTAGTTTCGCCCATGAATCCCCAGGTGCTTTGGCCTCAATCTACTCTTCGATCATTTTGAGGTGCATTACGCGTGATATATTCCTTCTATCTTCAATGTGGTTGATACCTTTCCTTGTTGAATCTTGATCCCGGTATATATCCCTAGTGGCTTGGTTGCGAACTTGTTTGGGTGAACTGAGCCCGAAGGGGCTCCCAACTGGTCATCCTCGACCATAATATTTGATTGATACCGATTGCGCACATCCTACCATGTCACAGCAGGGTACTCGATCAAGTTCTGCTTTAGCTGAATGCTATCGAGCTTCTTTAATTCAAACCTTGCATAAAGGCCTGGACTGCCTATTTAGCAAAGACCGGGGCTAATTCCATCCTTTCCATCTGAAACCGGGAAACGAACTCCCTTAGCATTATGTCGTCCCTTTGTTTTGTCTTGAATACTTCCGATTTTCTTGTGGACACCTTTATGGCTCCACCGTGTGCTGTTACAAAGGCATCCACTAACATAACAAATGAAATCAATAGAGTTAGGAGCTAAGTTTTGATACCAAACCATCGATCCTTTGATAATGTTTCTCCAAACTTCTTTAACAATACTGACTCGATTTCATCATCGTTCAAGGTATTCGATGTAATATATTCATTAGGGTCAGTTATTCCATTGTATTTTGGTATATCAGACATGCAAAATTTCTTGGGAGAGGGCACTGGAGCCGCACTTGAGGGGAAAGATTTTTGTATGAATTTTTTGGCATCTAGACCTTTCAAAACTGGAGGTTCTCCCGGTATCTGGTCTACCCGAGAGATTTAAGATCCACATTTTTATCGTTGTCTTCTATCTTCTTTTTTCCTGACTCGATCCTTTTAGTTAGTTCCTCGAGCATTTTCATGATCGTGGGGTTAGTCCCCGAGCCACCTTCATCAGGTATTTCTAACACGAGTTCATGCCGTGTATTTACTGGCTCGGTAGTGTTGGGAGTCCTATTCTGACTTTGGAGTTGAGCGATGGTGACTTGCTGAGCTTGCAACATCTCGAACATCACATGGAGGCTGTCTCCTCCTTATTCCAGTCCTCGTGCTTCCTGGCCTCTGACCTAGGCTTCCGTGTGTGCATTTCTTATGGGATATGTGCCTGTGTGTTTAGAGCGTTGTCTAAGCTGATATCAACTGGCTCCACATTTGGCACTCCTTCAGGGTTTATGGGTGGTACACCGAGCCCTATACCGTTATTTTCTCCTAGACCTTCGTCCTCGCTAATAGGTGCATTTTATGAAGACTGAAACCAAAGAATCTTTGACAAGAAAAAGTGTGAAGAATAACGTGTATTATTAGAAAACTAGCACTAACACAATCACTATTATCTTTAGCCCCACGGTGGGCGTCAAACTGTTTACCTCAAAAATAGGTTTAACAATTAAAGATATTTAGTGGTTTTAAAAATACGTGATGTATTCTAATATTAGTGATTATACAAATAATATTGAGCTTATGTAATAAGAAATAATAGACCAAATCAATGTTGTTGAAAAAGTAGTAGCCTCAAGCTCGCCTATCTAGGGACCTCGAGGTCAACTATGACCAATAAAGTATGAACAATAAAGTAAAGGCAATAAAGCTGAAGAATAATTGTTGAACACATTAAACAACGGAAGAATAAAAATGTTCTATTGCCGTGAATGATCTCTCATTTACAAAATAACTGGTGTCCCCTTTATATAGACGGAAAAAATCCAATATAACATATTTCTCATAAAAGTAAAGAATTCTATTGGTACAGGTGCATGACGGTCTGTACTATATCGTACAAAACTTATCCTTTAATTTAATGCCCTAATCCATGTATTTCTGAGAAATTTCCGTTCTTTCTTGATTAACTTCAAGATTATGCTGCCCTCGATGCTCTTTATGCCAGACGTTCGATCAACTTCCTTGAGGTAGGTGTCCTTTAGCCAGATGTGCCACTCACTTCGAGTCTCCCGGACTCAAGCTTATAGCCCGATCGTGCTCCATCATTTTTACCTGAGGGAGTATGATCAATTTTTGACAATGTATTTTTAGTATTGAACAATAAAATTCTTAACCAATTCGGATCAATTATTAATTAATATTAAAAATTAAATTTATTGATATATGTGAAATAATCAAAACGTGAATTAAAGTTGACCGAGGGGAGTGTCAATTTGTGACAAATGATCAAAACCTTTTTCTTTTGTGGAAGCCATTAAACTCTGTAGAATTTGCAAAAAGAGGAATATAAAAAAGTTTGGTATGTCTATCTTTGTATATGAAATTAAATGCTAACTTGGCCATCTCATCTTAACACTTACTAGACGCTGCAAAATCCTCTCCCACATCCTAATTTTTTTTTTTTGTGCGTAGAAATATTTATTTTGGACAGCGCAGCACCAAATGAAGGAAATAAAATGGAGATCTTTTTTCTCATTCAACAAATTAAAATATTGTGTGGTAAAACTCTCTAAATTAGAGCTAGTTAAAACTTATGTGTAAATAGAACAACACAAGTAACGAAATTGTATTATGCCAAATAAAAGCTCAATATATAGAGAGAAGACGAAAATTTACTGCTATTTCAATTTTGTTGGGTGGATAATATATCAAAAGTTATGACAGCCCAATTTTTAAAGGATAAACAAAAGTAAGAGTAGTAGTAATTTATTTCTTGACATTCGACGGATATTTCTAAGCTAAAAACAAGATAAACATTTTTCTTTCATATATCCAACCACCTCACTAACAATAAATATAAAAGAAGCTAAGCAAAAAATATTTTGTTAGATATTTGATTGAACCAAGAATAAATAAATGAACCAAACAATAATTTACTTTACATTTGGTGGATATTTCTAAACTAACGATAAGAGAATATTTTCTTTCATATATCTAAGTTCTAATCACCTCGCTGACACTGAAATAAAAAAAGGTGGTTATTTCTCTGTTATTTTATTAATATTGATTGCCTCTGCCCTTTCCAGATTGACGAAGACTTTCTGGGATGCAGTCAAACAAAAAGCCGGTTTGCCTTTACACTGAAAAATAACGAAAACCTAACAAGTATATAGTGATGGTATTATGGTAATGCATGTTCATTTAGTGAGTGTTATATATTTATCCCATTTCACAAAGGAAAAAGGTAGGAGAAGAATTGAGTTATGTTATAGAAATGCCATATTTTTGGTAACCTAATAATTGCTCAATTTTGACACAGAAAAATAAGTACAGCCCCACTGAAAAAGTCCATCAAGCTTTCCTATAGTCAGTGACCTAAATTTCAAAAGAAAGGAAAAACGACGCAGAAATCTTTATACAAAGGCTACTAGCGAAAAGCATTCTCCCACTGATTTGTATGTACCTAAAGTGAATAAAACTTTATCACACTCCTCCCATTGCTTTTATGTGATCTTGAACACGTTTTTTTATTTAAAAGAACTTTTAATCTAAAATGAGTTATAGATTAATAAAAAATTTAAAATTAACTTATTTCTTTTATATTTATAAAAGTGTTATAAATAGAACTCTGTTATGAAATAATATAAAGACAAGAACAATAATGCAAGAACAAGAGCAATAGAGAGAATAAAGAGAGAGAAGTATTCTTATTGATACTTAGAGATTGTTAGGGATGATTTACAATGGTAGAAGACCCCTTTATTTATAGGGAGGTAGTGACTTAGCTACCAAGAATAAAACTCTAGAATCTCTCTAATTATAGACATTCACCTTAAATAGAAGTCTATTTATAACATTCCCCCTTGAATGTCTATTCAACAATGTGTCTCGTTAAAACCTTAAAACCAAAACCCAATGGGAAAAATTAAAGAGAAGGAAAAAGAGTACACATGTTTGAATATGCGCCTATTAGTTGCCTCGTTAAAAACCTCGCAAGGAAAACCCAGTTGGGACAAAACCTTGTAAGGGAAAAAGAGTGCAACGCGCATTAACTCCCCTTAATAAGAACATCAATTTATATCCTTGAGCATTTGCATTCCAATCTTGTGCATCATCTTCAAAACGATCTTTGGTAGAGATTTGATAAATAAATCAACCATATTGACTTGAACAAATATTCCGCACCTTAAAATCATCATTCTTGATAGATATGAACATCTTCATATAATGTCGCGGAATGACTCTTCAATATCTTCATAGATGTATTCTCAATGCCATCATGCTTATAGCTATAGCAAGATTCATATGTACACAAATTGTACTTGGGATGTGGTATTTCAGAATTGCATATGCTTCAAGCAACTTAAATCTTTCAAGTTAAGTCATGTAAGTCACATAATAGACTTTAGATGCATATCAAGTTTTCACGTCATGCTAAACAAATAAGATATTGAAAACTGATTATACATACCTTTGACTTTTATACTCTCAAGTATTTGAACTACATGTCCAAATCTACATGTCTTTCACATGGAATCAAGTATTCTTCTATACACTTTAAGCGTATCCAAGACTTTGTCCTTCAGGGACTTAATATGAGCATTTGTAGTGAGAATATAGTTACATTCTTTGGGTCAGCAAATGCGTATAGCATGCTTTGCAATATGTTGCAATTGAATTATCCCTTTTATGAACTTCAGGTTCATATCATGATATTTGGGGATTTACATATACAAATGATAATTCATCCCATGTAACCTCTTCTCAAGTGTTTATCATGTCTCCCCCTCATGTTAGTAAAGCTAACTTGTTTCCTCAACTTTGGAAAATCATCTTTGTGCATTATTATGTCAATATACACAGCTAATAATAAGATGAAAATATTTGGTTCCTGACCCTGAACCACTTGTGAGAGGAGAATATACTCTCGTATACAACTTATATCAAACTGATATATATATAACTTTGTTCTCATAAGAAACAGTTTAGCTTTTAAGTGGAGGCACTCAATAATTATCTTGCTAAACCAACTTTGATATAAACCAACTTATCAAGATGAACTATCTTGAGTAGAGAATCTGGAAATTATGCTCGAAGTTAGATTACTGAGCAATTTACCTCGCAAGCACCGGCCAGGCTGCGGGTTAATAACAATTGTGCATGTAACCATTTCATAGATGCATCATATGTGGTATACATGGCAGGTGAATAGGCCCATATTCACCTTTGATATTTCCAGAATTTATGGGCTTCAACCCGAACTCTTTAGTTGGTCAGTTCATTAATGAGAACAAGTGATACAAGAGAATTCGTAAAGAACTTTCTAGTTCTTTAATATTCACCTATGTGAATTTGCACATCATACTTAAAATGAGATGGCTAACACGAATGCCAACTGAATAAATTATCAATATTGGTAAACTTCAAATTTACACCATGACATGTGCACTTTATCAATAAACTTCAGGTATATTATGACATGGGTTTTTATACCAATTGATATCCACTTTATTGTGGCATTCTTTCGTTTGTGTAGTACAAACTGGAGAACAAAGCGGGTAGCTTTTCATATACAAATTACCCCGCTACAAGTTGTAGTAATAGGAGATATCAAATCCTTCCTTTATTTATAGTCTCAATATAATCAATCGCTTTCGCGTGTACTTTGGAAACTGAATAAGTTTCTTTGAGACTTACTACAGCACAATACTCAATTGTGTTTCTCCAACATAGTAATAATTGGCTCTTCTAGAGCTCTCAATTAATTTTGTACTACCACAGATTCATCAACATCCATGTGGTGAATATCTTTCTTAAAGAGAAAGTTATACCATTATGGTCATGTCAAACTTATATGCAAGATATGTTTCTTGCATTATCGTTGTCCTTTAATAGTCATATTTCCAAAATACTTTGGCGTACAATAGGTACGTGACCAACGATCATTCATGCCATATATCATCTCAAACCTCCTTCTAGGGGTGAGTATGGTATCATCTCAAACCTCCTTCTAGGGGTGAGTGTGGTATATTTAATACCAATTTCATGTTCATATTCTTCCAATAATGAATATGTATTCGTGAATCAGATGTTGTCACATTCACTTCGGGGATATGTGATTTTGTTATCCTTTTCAAATCTATAAATGCGTCAGGAATTTGATTTGCTATTCTTTGCAAATGGATAATCTTTTGTGCCTCTTTCACAAATAGAGGTATGTGGATCAAGATGAGATAATGATGCATTTTTCCACAAAATTTCCCGTTTGGTTTCACCAACTTCTCCCCCTAATTTTGGGAAAAGTGTCTCATCAAATTGACAGTCTGCAAATCGTGCAAATCTCCTGTCAATGTTTCGAGGTAGCGAATTAATGGAGGGTGATTCAAACTCAACATATATTCCTAACCTTCTTTGCGGACCCATTTTGGTGCGGGATGGCGGTGCTATAGGCACATATACTGCGCATCCAAAGATTCTTAAATGGGATATATTAGGTTCATGACCCAAAACCAATTGCAACGGGGAATATTTGTGTCAATTCGTCAGTCAGAGACGAACTAGCATTGCTGTATGCAAAATGGCGTGACCCCAAACCGAAGTGGGCAGCCAACGAACTAGCATTGCTGCATGCAAAATGGCGTGACCCCAAACCGAAGTGGGCAGCCTCGTTTTCATGAGTAAATGAGGTATTCAAGATTATACTCATGTATTGTCTCGATCTGATATCCATTTTGAATGATATCTATAAAACTCAACAAGTTCCTTTTAGACTTGGAGGAGAACATTTTGACTGATATCATTAAAACTCAACAAGTTCCTCTTTAGACTTGGAGGAGAACATTGCATTCTCTATGATATACATCGTGCCTTTGGGCAGAGTTACAGTTGCTCTTCAGGAGCCTTCAATCAATTTAATTCCCATGGTTTGACATACAAAAGAAAAACACGAACATAAGAATAAACAAGTTCAATTCGTTTGTGTCACATAATATTTTCAAAATCTGCTGATGTCAGTTGACTAAATAAATCAGATAGTCGATTATATGTTTTCCATAATCGATTACTATGCAGTTTGAAAATTTCAGTTTCATTTTCTTTAAACAATCGATTATTAAACACACACAATTGATTGTTGAACATTGATAATCGATTGTTAAACACACAAAATCGATTATTTGCTATTTTGAAAAACTTACAGATCACTGTCTTAAGACAATCGATTGTTAAATATAGACAATCGATTGTTGGCTATTTTGAAAAATTCCAGAGCACTGTTTTAAGACAATCGATTGTTAAACATAGACAATCGATTGTTGACAATTTTTGAAAAATCCTAGATCACACTGTTTTAAGACAATCGATTGTTAAACATAGACAATCGATTGTTGACTATTTTTGAAAAATTCCAGATTACACTGTCTAACGACAATCGATTGTTAGACATAGACAATCGATTGTGGATGATTTTTGAAAAATTCTAGATTACTGTCTAACGACAATCGATTGTTAGACATAGACAATCGATTGTGGATGATTTTTGAAAAATTCCAGATTACATTGTCTAACGACAATCGATTGTTAGACATAGACAATCGATTGTGGATGATTTTTGAAAAATTCCAGATTACTGTCTAACGACAATCGATTGTTAGACATAGACAATCGATTGTGGATGATTTTTGAAAAATTCCAGATTACACTGTCTAACGACAATCGATTGTTAGACATAGACAATCAATTCTCGATCAATTGTTTTTCAGCTTTAATGCGAAAATATTTGATAATCGACTAGTTTTTCAGGCTAGTCGATTACCCCTACTGGAAAATAAAAATATTATTGATATTTGAGCATATTGAAGACATTCTAAAGAACTACTGCTAACACTGCATCATGAATTAACTAATACGAGCTAATACTAATGACTATTAGTTTATTCACTAACTAATACAAATAAGTAGAACAAAATCAAGTAACTCCATCTTCTTTCATCACGGACCCATCACTGATTAGGTGGTCTATTTTCCCCTCGGGTTGCTCAAAGAAGTCTGCCACATCCAGGTGGGTGATGTCCAAGTTGTCGTCATAGACAAAATTTGTTTCAGGGCCTTTACTCTTTCGAGATGCTTGATAAAGGTCAACCAAGTGTCTTGGTATACGGCAAGTCTTTGACCAGTGCCCTTTCCCTCCGCAACGATAACATATAGTTTCTGAACCATTTGCTTTAGGATCTTCATGATCCCGTTTCTGCTTTCGGCGGTTATCTCTCCTTGGGGGTTGACGGACTTCATTGGAATTTCTTCCTTGTCTACGTCCCTGGCTATGACCCCGTTTACGACCATGACCATGGCCCTTTTCATGTTTGGCATAATGAGAGTGCACCTTATCTGCTTCAGGCAGTGGTGTAGACCCAGTGGGTCGATTTTCGTGATTTCTCATGAGCAGGTCATTATTTCGCTCAGCCACTAGTAGAAGAGAAATCAGTTCAGAGTACTTTGTAAAGCCTTTCTCTCTGTACTGTTGTTGCAGTACCATATTGGAGGCATGAAACGTTGTAAACGTTTTCTCAAGCATATCATAATTGGAGATTTTATCTCCGCATAGCTTCAATTTAGAAGTAATTCTGAACATTGCAGAATTATATTCAGAAACGGACTTAAAGTCCTGGAGCCTCAGATGAGCCCAATCATATCGTGCTTGTGGCAGAGTGACCAACTTCAGGTTGTCATATCTCTCCTTTAAGCCGTTCCACAAGATGGGTGGATCCTTGACGGTGAGATATTCAATCTTCAAACCTTCATCAAGGTGATGGCGCAAGAAAATCAAGGCCTTCGCACAGTCTTGGGTGGATGCTTTTTCTCTATCTTTAATGGTGTCTCCGAGACCCATAGCATCTAAGTGGATTTCAGCATCCAACACCCATGTCATATAGTTCTTGCCCGAAATTTCAAGGGCAACGAACTTTCTTTTCGTAATGTCAGACATAATCGAAAATCAAATTAGGAAGAGAGAAATACCTTAGTTTTTCTCGATAGCGATTCTTGAGATGGTAGAGTCTCGTGCTGATAACGTGTTATGAAATAATATAAAGACAAGAACAATAATGCAAGAACAAGAGCAATAGAGAGAATAGAGAGAGAGAAGTATTCTTATTGATACTTAGAGATTGTTAGGGATGATTTACAATGGTAGAAGACCCCTTTATTTATAGGGAGGTAGTGACTTAGCTACCAAGAATAAAACTCTAGAATCTCTCTAATTATAGACATTCACCTTAAATAGAAGTCTATTTATAACAAACTCTATTTAAGGTGAATGTCTATATTTAGAGAGATTCTAGGGTTTACTACTTGGTGGCTAAGTCACCACCTCCCTATAAATATAGGGGTTCTATTCTATTGTAAACCATTCCAAAGTATCAATAAGAATACTCCTCTCTCTACTTTGCTCTCTATTGTTCTTGTTCTTATATTATTTCATAATACGTTATCAGCACGAGACTCTACCGTCTCAAGAAGCACTTTGAGAAGATTTAGGAGTAATTCTCCCACACGAATTTCGCTAATTCCGGGCATTATCCAGGTCACGCTTCAAGAGATAAGTATCGATTTTATGTTCGATTAAAATCTATAATTATGTGTTGTCTATATTACATACAAGTGATCCTAGCTATTTACTTCCGCTATTCCTTTCTTTGTTACAATTGAATTGATGACTGGTTTAATTTAGTTGTATAGTGGAACGTTTCTGTTCAACTATGCAAACAATGGGTTTTTGGATTTTTAAAGTTTGCTGATAGTTTGGAGGTCCAATGGCAATCTTGAATTTCTATACGGAAAATATATCGCGTTCTCCGGCATCAAATTGGCCGCGGGAGTCGACCAAAGTTGCCGGAATTTGTTGCCACGGGATGGAAACTCAAGAGGTATATTTGATATCACAACATTGATTGGTATACCTTAAAGGTAAGTAATTTACTTTTCCCTTTCAAATTCTTGAAATTCTACGATTTGATTTCATATACAAACATAGACAACAAAGTTTGATTATAACTCTAATGGAGTTTGTAAGGAATTATAACCACGTGAAGTAATAAAAGTTCTATGTCTTGCCATGATTAAATTCATGGATGATTGTGGGCAAAGAATTAAAAAATTCGTCCAATTGAATTTGCTCCATTCCCTTTAGAGAATGTGGTAGCAGTATGTGATAAGTCTGAAAGAAGACAAAATCCGTCCAATTGAATTTGCTCCATTCCCTTTAGAGAATGTGGTAGCAGTATGTGATAAGTCTGAAAGAAGACAAAAATTATTACCATGAAGGTATAATGGATGTGGACGTGGCAATAGACGGAATTATAATCATCATCATTGTGATAGTGAGAATAATGAAGATTCTCAAAATAATCTTTCATTTTATGAAAGTAATATTTGACATGAGATTGTATATAGCACATACAGATGATTATGATCCATTCCCTGAAGTGAATGTGATAATTGTAATAAAGCCCGTAAGTATGGACACGCTCTTGATGTAATTTTGTTTTATGTCTGACATTATGAAAAGAAAGTTCGTTGCCCTTGAAATTTCGGGCAAGAACTATATGACATGGGTGTTGGATGCTGAAATCCATTTGGATGCAATGGGTCTTGGAGACGCCATTAAAGACAGAAATAATGCATCCACCCAAGACTATGCTAAGGCCTTGATTTTCTTGCTCCATCACCTTGATGAAGGTTTGAAACTGTGCTAAGGCCTTGATTTTCTTGCGCCATCACCTTGATGAAGGTTTGAAAATTGAATATATCACAGTCAAAGATCCACCTATCTTGTGGAATGGCTTAAAGGAGAGATATGACAACCTAAAGTTGGTCACTCTGCCACAAGCACGATGCGATAAGAATCCAAAAGCAAATAGTTCATAAACTATATATTATCGTTGCGGTGGAAAAGGGCACTGGGCGAAAATTTGCCGTGTACCAAGACATTTGGTTGAGCTTTATCAAGCATCTCTAATAGGTAAATGCCCTGAAACCGATTCTGTCTCTGACGACAATTTTGACATCACCCACTTGGATGTGACAGACTTCTTTGAGCACCCTGAGGGGAAAATAGACCACTTAATTGGCGATGGATCTGTGATGAAGGAAGATGGAATTGTTTGATTTTATTTTACTTATTTGTATTAGTTAGTGAATAAACTAATAGTCATTAGTATCAGCTCGTATTAGTTAGCTTATGATATAATGTTAGTATTAGTTCTTTAGAATGTTTCAATATGCTTAAATTTCAAAGATATTTTTATTTTCCAGTAGAGTTAATCGACTAACCTAACAGTTAGTCGATTATCTAATATTTCGCATTAAAACTGAAAAACAATTGATTATATACTTGTTAACAATCGATTATATTAAGTCATAAACGATTATGTATGTTTAAACAATCGATTATATTAAGAGAGTGTGATCTGAAGTTTTTCGAAATAGCAAATAATCGATTATGTATGGTTAACAATCGATTATATTAAGACATAATCGATTATGTATGTTTAAACAATCGATTACATTAAGAAAGTGTGATCTGAAGTTTTTCAAAATAGCAAATAATCGATTATGTATGTTTAACAATCGATTATATTAAGACATAATCGATTTTGTATGTTTAAACAATCGATTATATTAAGACAGTGTGATCTGAAGTTTTTCAAAATAGCAAATAATCGATTATGTATGTTTAACAATCGATTATATTAAGACATAATCGATTATGTATGTTTAAACAATTGATTATATTAAGACAGTGTGATCTGAAGTTTTTCAAAATAGCAATTAATCGATTATGTATGTTTAACAATCGATTATATTAAGACATAATCGATTATGTATGTTTAAACAATCGATTATATTAAGACAGTGTGATCTGAAGTTTTTCAAATTAGCAAATAATCGATTATGTATGTTTAACAATCGATTACATTGAGACAAACGGATTGAATTTGTTTATTCTCATGTTCATGTATTTTCTTTTGTATGTCAAACCATGGGAAAGCAAATATGGATATCTCACAAAGCAAACTTGGATCAAATATTTGTTTAGTTGATTCATGTACTACACATACGATACTCAAAGAAAAGAAATATTTCTCTCAACTAAGTATGTGTAAGGCAGATGTAACTACAATCTCTAGTAGTAGTAAAATTGATTGAAGGCTCCGGAAGAGCAACTATAACTCTGCCTAGAGGAACAATGTTTATCATAGAGAATGCAATGTTCTCCTCCAAGTCTAGGAGAAACTTGTTGAGTTTTAAAGATATCATTCAAAATGGATATCAGATTGAGACAATACATGAGTATAATCTTGAATACCTCATTTACTCATGAAAACGAGGCTGCCCACTTCGGTTTGGGGTCACGCCATTTTGCATGCAGCAATGCTAGTTCGTCTCTGACTGACAAATTATCACAAATGTTCCCCGTTGTAATTAGTTTTGGGTCATGAACCTAATATATCCCACTTAAGAATTTGTGGATGTGCAGTATATGTGCCTGTAGCACCGCCATATTGCACCAAAGTGGGTTTGCAAAGAAGGTTAGGAATATATATTGAGTTTGAATCGCCCTCCATTATTCGCTACCTCGAAACATTGACAGGGGATTTGTTCACTACACGATTTGCAGACTGTCAATTCGATGAGACACTTTTCCCAAAATTAGGGGGAGAAGTTGGTGAAACCAAACGGGAAATTTTGTGGAAAAATGCATCATTATCTCATCTTGATCCACATACCTCTATTTGTGAAAAAGAGGTGCACAATATTATCCATTTGCAAAGAATAGGAAATCGAATGCCAGAGGCATTGGTATTGAATATACCACACTCACCCCTAGAAGGAGGTTTGAGATGATATATGAAAATAATGTCATTGTTATGGCATGAATGATCGTTGGTCATGTACCTATTGTACGCCAAAATATTTTGGAAATATGACTATTAAAGGACAACGATAATGCAAGAAACATATCTTGCATATAATTTTGACCATGACCATAATGGTATAACTTTCTCTTTAAAAGAGATATTCACCACATGGATGTTGATGAATCTGTGGTAGTACAAAATTAATTGAGAGCTCTAAAAGAGCCAATTATTACTATGTTGGAGAAACGCAATTGATTACCAATAAGGTATTGTGTGGTAGTAAGTCTCAAAGAAACTTATTCAGTTTCCAAAGTATATGCGAAAGAGATTGATTATATTGAGACTATAAATAAAGGAAAGATTTGATATCTTCTATTACTACAACTTGTAGCGGGATAATTTGTATATGAAAAGCTACCCGCTTTATTCTCCAGTTTGTACTGCACAAACAAAAGAATGCCACAATAAAGTGGATATTTATTGGTATAAAAACCCATACCATAATAAACTTGAAGTTTATTGATAATTGCACACGTCATGGTGTAAATTTGATAATTTATTCAGTTGGCATTCGGGTTAGCCATCTCATTTTAAGTATGATGTGCAGTAATAGAGAATTCACATGGGTAAATATTAAAGAACTAGAAAGTTCTTTACGAATTCTCTTATATTACTTGTTCTCATTAATTGATTGACCAACTAAAGAGTTCGGGTTGAATCCCATAAATTCTGGAAATATCAAAGGTGAATATGGGCCCATTCACCTGCCATGTATACCACATATGATGCATCTACGATATGGTTACATGCGCGATTGTTATTAACCCGCAGCCTGGCTGGTGCTTGCGAGGTAAATTGCTCAGTAATCTAACTTCGAGCATAATTTCCAGATTTTCTATTCAAGATAGTTCATCTTGATAGTTGGTTTATATCATAGTTGGTTTAGCAAGATAATTATTGAGTGCCTCCACTTAATAGCTAAACTGTTTCTTATGAGAACAAAGTTATACATATCAGTTTGATATACGAGAGTATATTATATTCTCCCCTCACAAGTGGTTCAGGGTCAGAAACCAAATAACTCCATCTTATTATCATTGATGTGCGGTGTATATTTTCATTAACACCATAATGCACAAAGATGGACTCTCAAAGTTGAGGAAACAAGTTAGCTTTTCTAACATGAGGGGGAGACATGATAAACACTTGAGAAAAGGTTAGATGGGATGAATTATCATTTGTATATATAGATCCTCGAATATCATAATATGAACCTGAAGTTCATAAAAGGATAATTCAATTGCAACATATTGCAAAGCATGCTATACGCATTTGCTGACCCAAAGAAAGTAACTATATTCTCACTGTAAATGCTCATATTAAGTCCCTGAAGGACAAATTCTTTGATACGCTTAAAGCGTATAGACGAATCGGTTTCAAAATAACTTCTTAATAAAAAAGATGAGCAAATGATCAAAGTGATCATAATAAAGTCAATGGTATGTGTAATCAGTTTTCGATATCTTATTTATTTAGCATGACATGAAAACTTGATATGCATCTAAAGTATATTATATGGCTTATATGACTTAACTTATATGTCAATCCATGAAAGATTGAAGTTGCTTGAAGCATATACAATTCTTGGTCCTGAAGTACCACATCCTAAGTGCAACTTGTGTACATATGTATCTTGCTATAACTATAAGCATGATGGCATCGAGAATACCTGTATGGAGATATTGAAGAGTCATTCCACGACATTATATGAAGATGTTCATATCTATCAAGAATGATAATTTCAAGGTGCGGAATATTTATTCAAATCAATATGGCTGATTTATTTATCAAATCTCTACAAAAGATCGTTTTGAAGATGGTGCACAAGATTGGAATGCAAATGCTCAAGGATGTGAATTGATGCTCTTTTCAGGGGGAGTTAATGCGCGTTGCACTCTTTTTCCCATACAAGGTTTTGTCCCACTGGGTTTTCCTTGCAAAGTTTTTAACGAGGCAACCAATAGGCGCATATTCAAACATGTGTACTCTTTTTCCTTTTCTATAATTTTTTCCCATTGGGTTTTGTTTTAGTTAAGGTTTTAACGAGGCACATTATTGAATAGACATTCAAGGGGGAGTGTTATAAATAGAACTCTATTTAAGGTGAATGTCTATATTTAGAGAGATTCTAGGGTTTACTACTTGGTGGCTAAGTCACCACCTCCCTATAAATATAGGGGTTCTATTCTATTGTAAACCATCCCAAAGTATCAACAAGAATGCTCCTCTCTCTACTTTGCTCTCTATTATTCTTTATTTCAATGACTAAAAAGGTTTGCGACTGGGAATAAGGGAATACTACATATCTTTCCGCTCGAATCAAACAAGAAGTCATGCTTTCAAAGAAAAGTACACTTGAACCATTTAATACGGTAAAAATCAGGTTCGCCTGATTTCGCTATTTAATCGAGTCTATGACATATAAAATTTACTGGACCTAATTTATATAAATTTAAATTAAATTTAATTGGGTTAAATAATTAATTTAGGTTTTACAAGTTAAATTAGTCTATTTTATTATTTCAAGCCCAAGATCCATTCGATCTTAAGGCCCAGATTCATGCCATGTGTCAAGTGATATGGCTATCTAGTCATACTACAAGCCAAATAGATGACGCCACGTATTAAATGATGTGGCAATCCAACTAAAAAAGTAAGAACCAACCATAGGTCGCCAAATGACAAAAATAATATGGGCCAATCAGAATCAAGCAAGAGAGTTCATATGTAGCTGGACTGTCCATCCTTTACAACTATAATAGAGGGGATTACATAACTCTCAAGGGATTTTCAAAGTTCGAGAAGAGTATTCCGTAATTGGTGAAGACAATCATAAATAGAGAGATCTATCATCAAGTACTTGGTTCTTCAACAAATGAGTGATCAACGGAGTTTTTTTCGGAAATCAACCCGTAACAAAAAAAATATTGCTCGACGTTCTTGGCGATTAAATACATCACAAGTAAGCCTGCATCATCCTACACTCGAGCAAAATGCTTCTCAAGCTCTCGAATCACGGAGAATTTTCGAGAGGAGAATCAATAGATACATAGAATTGTACTCATAAATATTTATCAACAAGATATCTTTTTCTTCTTATTATTTTTATTGTAATTTATTTTTCGTCTTACAAAAATTTGTTGCAACTAAATTTTTGCACGCCTAGTGGGATCAATTCTGCTCTTCATCTCTCCTTCTTGCAAGTTGAAAATTACAAACTTTAGATCTACTACTACAATGACCTTTCGCAAATGTGATGTTTCATGCAAAGATGCTACAGTTGCCTCATCCGCTGAGCTCAGTCATGTTGGCCCAATCTCTCGAAGCAAGTTCAAGGCTAGTGGCTTGAATGGACCCGAATACTTCGCCTCCTTGCAGATGGCAAAGAAAATTAGATTTCATATGATGCTCGCAATCGCAATCTCTGGGGGAAACACCCATTCTCGATGTTTGACAAACTTTCTCAAACAACCTCAAACCTCGGCGGATTAAAGGATTTGGTGGATACTTTAGTTTCAATGAAATTGAATGCCTTGATGACTGGCGCAACTAATGTAGATAGAAAGTTTGCCATGATGGAACAAACTATAGAGGTCTTGATAAAATCTGTTGAAGAGAAACACCTTCAAACCGCTCAAATCATGAACAAATTGGAGGCCTATGCCCTAGAGAGTCGAGCCATGTCCTTCCTCGTTCACCTGTCTTCACCTCCCAGAAAAAATACTGTTGAGGAATCATTTGCAAAGTTAAACATTCAAAGGAAAAAGATCTACTTCAGTTACGCCGTTATCTGTCCAACAATTGCAAGACATGATAACAAATGCCATTAGAGCTCAATATGGCGGACCATTGCAAAATTCGTTGTTCTACTCTAAGCCTTATACTAAGAGGATTGATTGTTTAACCATGCCCACCAATTATCAACCACCAAAACTGCATAAATTTGATGGAAAAGGGAACCCAAGGCAACATATTGCCCACTTTGTCGAGACTTGTAGCAATCCTGGAAGACATGGCGACCCTTTGGTAAAATAATTTGTTCGTTCTCTAAAGGGAACACATTGTGCCTGGTATATTAACTATGAGCCCCAGTCCATTGATAGCTAGGAGAAACTTGAGAAGGAATTCCTCAATCATTTTTTACAGTACTCGAAGAACTGTAACCATGATAGAGTTGACATGCATCAAGCAAAGGAAGGACGAGCCCATAGTGGATTAAATTAATCATTTGAGGGCGTTAAGTTTGGATTGTAAAGATCGCCTATCAAAAATATCTGCTCTGGAGATGTGCATTCAAGGAATGCACTGGGGAATTTTGTAAATTCTACAAGGGATCAAACCACAAATTTTTAAAGAACTCGCAACACGAGAGCGCGACATGGAGCTTAGGATCGCAAGTCATGGAAAGGAATCTCCATTTGCTGATCAAAAGGAGTTCAAGAAAAATGTTGCATCGAAGAACCAAACAAAAGAATCAATGGTGGTTAAAGCAACTTCTGTGAAGGTCAATACTAAGCAAAAAGTGATGGAGGATAAGACCCCGAGTCAATATCCCAAAGAGGAGAAGCCTTGTCCAACCTTGAAGAAACTAGAGGCGAAGGTTTATCCATTTCCAAATTCAGATGTACCTACAATCCTTGATAAACTGGTAGACAAGAAAGTCATCGATCTCCATAAATAAAAAAGGTTAGAGGAAATGCAAAGTTGGTGATCCAAAATACTACAAGTTTCATCGCATCATTATCCACCCTACGGAGAAATGCTTCATCTTGAAGGAGAAAATCATGTCTCTTGTAAGTGAAGGAAAAATAATCATTACATGGATGAAATAGAAAAAGCAAATCATGCAAGTATCGCGCATAAGGAAAAGAAGTGTTCAAAGTTGCATAGTGTTTCAAGCACTGCCTTATTACAATTTGGAAGTTTTGAGCCCGTTAAAGTTGATAGTCCAAGGAAAACTCTTGAAGGCTCACTAGAGCTAGACAATCGCTCAAAAGACAAAAACAATAATGGCTGGATTCCACTCACTCACAAGAGGCGAAAACATCAGGCAATTTTGAGGCTACGAATTCCTAATTCAAGAGTGATGATGAGTAATACAGATAGTCTACAATCACCAAGACATATCAAATATTCTATTAGCAAGAAAATTAATTGTGCCTTATCGTCGAAGTTCTGAAAGCCCATCACATTGCATGAATTCTCTCCTAGAAAATTCCTTGATGGAGGTAAAGTTGGTGAAACTCATGTAGTTTCTAGTATTGATGAAACAACGGAAAGAAACGATGAGTCTGCTCCAATGAAAACACAAGAACATCATGATAATGAAAAAGTTGTCACATGTTGTGCAACAATTTCATTCACAGATGATTACTTGCTGCTAGGGTCTAAGCCACATAATAGACCTTTGTTTGTTATCGGGTCCATTCGAGGACAACATCTCAATCGCATCCTTGTTGATGATGGTTCGGCTATTAATATCATACAAATAATGGTGCTAAAAAAGCTAATCTCTATCGATGAGCTATCCAAAAGTAACATAACAATCCAAGGTTTCAACCAAGGGGGATAACGAGCCATATATATAATTCCCGTAGGATTATGCATTGGTGAGATCAATTCAAACACCATGATTTAAGTCATATATGCTAAAACATCATAAAACTTTTTGCTTGGATGTCCTTAGATTCATAAAAATAGGGTAGTATCATCTACTTTGCATCAATGTCTGAAATAAAGATGAGATACATAGTCAAAATTGATGTAGACATCAAGCCTTTCACTAAGACAGAGTCATACTTTGTAGACACAAAATTCTACCTTGATTCATGTGAACTGAATGTAGAGACACCATCATCAGATGACGAAGATGATGTAAACTCAGAAGAGGAAAATGAGGCTTAATGGACTACCACAAGCTTCCTAAGAAGGGAACGGAAGACGTCTCCAATAAGCTATCATCATCTGAAGGTGACATACAGACAACGACTGAGGAGTATTTGGTTTTCCACTATGTTCCACATGAGCATCAAAAGCAAGGGCAACATTTACTACAGGAATGTACTCCAAAGAAGCAAGTGAGTCACAAAGATATCCAAGATTTGAAGGAGCATATGACTGTCCCAGTTGCACAAATTCCATCCGTGACTTGTGAGTCTGCTAAAGGCAATCTCTAAGTCGATAAAATAAAAGGCACTATGATCCTAAGGCCTTCATACTGCATAAAAAGTTTGGTTATGGCTTCTTCAATCAATAACGACTAGGAGAACTCAAAGACGAAGTCACTGGTGAAAGGATACATGGTCTCAATGAGTCCCAAATGAAGTTGATAAAGCAAGGGCACTTTGTCGCCACTCCAAAGTTTGGGTTGGGGTTCAGTGTGGCAGAGCCTATTCGAATTTCATCAAAGAGAAGCAAAGAGATAACTTCATCACAATACACCTCGGTAGATGAGATGAAAGATGTTAAGGGCAATACACCTAGTGTTTACACTTGCCAGCATCGTAAAGAATCAAAGAAAGAGAAAGAGTCCATGCCGACCATCCAAGGAAGTCAAAGAGAAAAGCCAGACTTTGTGGAAACATCCTATCATGTAACTGTGAAATATAGCCCATGCCTTAATGTTGATGGTGAAGTACATGAGGCTCCCTCTCAACTAGAAGATGGCAGGCAATCAACTATGGATGGCTTAAGGAACTCGATTTAGGTACTTCAAAAGTTCTACGCCTCACCTTCATTAGTGCACTTCTCACTCCTCAAGAGGAGGAGGAATACTCTAAGTTGTTGACCGAGTACAAGGATGTCTTCGCTTGGTCGTATAAAGAAATGTCTGGTCTAAGTCCTTAGGTAGCTATCCATCATTTATGGATCAAAAGTAGAGCACACCCTATAAAATAGTCACAAGGCATGTTTCGACCCGAGCTTGTATCACAAATTGAAGTCGAAGTAAACAAGCTCATCGAGGTAAGATTTGTTCAAGAGGTGAAGTACCCATAATGGATATCGAATACCGTACCTGTCAAGAAGAAGAATGGTCAAATAGGTGTTTTTGTTGACGTTCAAGACCTAAACAAGGCATTCCCAAAAGATTACTTCCCGCTATCAGGTATTGAACTCATGGTCGATTCTACAACGAGGCGTGAAGCTATGTCATTCACGGATGGATCCTTCAAATACAATCAAATAAGAATGTCTCTAAAAGATGAAAAGTGTACTACTTTCAGAACTTCAAAAGGGATATATTGCTACAAAGTGATTCTCTTCGGTCTGAAGAATGCCGGTGCCACCTACCAACTCGCGATACAAAACATCTTTGATGACATGCTTTATAAGGGGGCTGAATGCTACGTCGATGACTTGGTTGTAAAGACGAAGAGAAGGCATTACCACCTTGAAGACCTTCGAATTCTTTTTGAAAGGTTAAGAAAATTCGACATGAAAATGAATTCACTCAAGTGTGAATTTGGAGTTACCTCAAGAAACTTCTTGGCTTCATTGTGCGTCATCATGGAATTGAGGTTGATCCTGCAAAGATTGATGCCATTTAGAAAATGCTTAGGTCAAAGAACTTGAGAGAGCTTCGAAGTCTCCAAGGAAACTTAGCATTCATTTGGAGTTTCATCTGTAATATAGCCGGACGGTGTCAACCCTTCAATAATCTATTGAGAAAGGTATCCCTTTTCATCGAGATTAGTCCTGTCAAAATTCTTTTGAAAGCATCAATAAATACTTGTTGAATCCACCTGTGTTAGGGGCGCCAATGCTTGGGAAGTCATTGATACACTACATTGCGGCACAAGAACGTTCATTTGGAGCACTACTTAATCAAGAGAATGAGGAAGGAAAGGAACAAACCTTGTACTACCTTAGCCGAACTCTGGTAGGAGCTGAGGCGAACTATACGCCTATTTAGAAAATTTGCTTAGTGTTACTTTATGGAATAAAGAAGCTAAGGCATTATTTTGAAGCATACACCATCAAACTCATCTCTCGAGCAGATCCGGAAGTTTGTGATGACTCGGCCTGTTCTTTTTGGACGCTTAACAAGATGGTCCATGTTGTTTAACCAATATGAGATCATATACACACCTCAAAAAGCTGTGAAAGGACAAGCACTAACAAATTTTCTTGCTGATCACCCTCTTCTGGCGGAATATGAGCTTTTGGATGAGTTTCGAGATGAAGATGTTTTCTTCATCGAAGATTTTCCACCCTGGAAAATTTTCTTTGATGGATTTGCACGCCAAAACGATGCAGGGGCAGGTTGGTGTTGATCTCTCTAAAAAGACAGGTGTTGCCATTATCCTTTGTTTTAGGTGAAACATGATCTAAAAGTGCTGCAGAGTATCAAGCTTTGATCGTTGGTCTCAAAATGTCATTAGAAATAAAGATTCTACAGTTGGAGATGTATGGTGACTCTAAGCTGATCATTCACCACCTTTTGGGGAGTTATGAGGTAAATAAGGAAGATATATTACCATTCTATGAATACGCTTGTGGTTTACTTGAAAAATTCGACCAAGTGTTCTTAAATCACATCTCAAGAGAAGTAAATCGCAAGGCTGATGCTTTGGCTAACTTGGCCATGACGATTGCACTTGGAGTGAATGAGTCAGCAAAGGTATATGTGTGTCATGGATGGGTTATTCCTAGACTTCTTGATCTTCAAATCAAAGAAAGCCATCATACATCTATTCGAGTGATTGAAGAAGAAGATTAGAGGCAACCACTGATAGAGTACCTTAAACATGGAAAGTTACTTGAAGATCTGAGACAAAGAATAGACATCAAACGAATATCACCAAGATTCATCTTCTTTAAGGGGACATTGTCACCGTTCTTTTGAAGGACTATTCTTGCAATGAAGAAGACGCCCCAAGCGATGGAGGAAACACATTCTGGCTCATGTGGAGCACACCAATCTGGTCCCAAGCTCTATTTCCACATCAAGTAGATGTGCTACTACTGGGCGCCAATGATGAAGGATTGCATGGATCATGCGAAAAGATGTCAAGCATGTCAATTTTATGCCAACTACATAAACCATCCTCTAGAGCCTCTTCACCCAACTATAGCTTTGTGGCCTTTTGATGCATGGGGACTTGATGTTGTTGGACAACTTCCAAAGTCATCAAGGGGAAAATTTACATATTGGCCGCTACGGACTACTTAAATAAATGGGCGGAAGCTGTTCCACTCAAGGAGGTGAAAAAGGAAAGGGTTGTCAATTTTATCAAGTCATATATCATTTGTAGGTACAGCATACCAAGATACATAATCAGTGATAATGGATTGACGTTTGATAACAAGGTCATGAAGAGTCTATGCGAGAAGCTCAATTTCAAACAACATAAGTCTTTAATGTATAATGCACCTGCCAACGGCCTTGCTGAAGCTTTTAACAAGACGCTTGGTAACCTTTTGAGGGAAGTTGTTGCAAAGAACAAGAGATACTGGCATGAGAGAATTAGTGAAGCTTTGTGGGCATACCGGACAAGCTTCGGAACTATAACACAAGCTACTCCTTACTCTTTGGTATATGGCATAGAAGCAGTCCTGCCGTTTGAGCAACAAATTTCATCATTGCGGATAGAAATCCAAGAAAATCTCACGTTTGAAGAGAAAGCCTCTCACCTAGAAGAGTTACAGGCAATGGATGAGAAAATATTGGAAGCGCAATGAAAATTAGAATGCTATCAAGCTCGACTAGATACAGCCTTCAACAAGAAAGTGCAGCCACGATCATTCCAAGTAGGATACTACCCATAATCCTAAATAGATATATAGGCGACAAGTTTACCTCAATATGGGATGGGCCACATGTTGTGAAAGAAACCTATTCAAGTGGCACATAAGGATGGTTTCGGAGTTAGTCCGATGAACGGAAAATTTCTGAAGCAGTACTTCCTATGAAAGTCATCTACACTCCTTGACGTACGAGCCTAATTACAAGTCATAATGCTCCTTGATGCATGAGCTTAAGCTGCACGTTGCAACACTCCTGGACCGCATGAGTCAAAATTTTGTATGACCTAAAAGAAAGTTTCCTAGGTTGAAAATCTCGAAAGATGCCTAGGCAAAAAAAGCCAGCTAGGTTGAAAACCTCGTGAGAGGCAGCCTAGGCAAAAGTTAGGACATAAATAAAAAAAAAAAAGACTCACTGCTTTGAACAACGTTATGACTTGATCCTCTTTATCGAGGTACTTAGGCAGGTTAGAGCTTTATTCTAAGTTTAGTCGCATGAGTTATAAAAAACAAATGTTTAGCGTCATCAGATCGTTGCATTAATTCTTCCAAGTGTAGAGGCACATATCTATGAGGAAAAGTAGATTATTTGCTTTGAAGTATAAAAGATATTTTATTGCTTCAATAGTACAAAAGTTTATGCATCAAATAAATGTAGAGACAAAAGGAACTAGACATTAAAAGACTAAATCATGAAGATGATCGTAAACTAGGCTTCGTCACTAACGCGTCATAAATTCTTTTCCAAGTCTGTTTGACATCTCCACATTTCATGTCATTCTCGATGTATGTCTCTCGCATTTGGTAGTTGTGAAGATCTCTTATTCACATATCTTGTTGTTAGGTCTCGAGCATGATAGTTTGCTTCTCTGGTGTAAGTGTTGGTTGAAGGTCTCATATATGAGAAGTGGTCTCTCTTGAAAAATATCATTAATCACCGTCGGAGCCTCTGTTGATAAAATTCAATACTGTCAACATATCAAGTTCAACAATTGGTGAAGGGGTGGCTCCGCATCTTGTATGACACCTTAGTCGGATATCTCGAACCTTTGAGCTTCTTTGCGAGTCTTCAAAAGAAAACGAAGAGATAAGATTTGTGAAGCATGATAGAAAAGCTTACTACATCCAAGACTGTAGAGTAAATTTCAAAAAAAAAGAAAAAAAGAAACAACATTCATAGGACAACTCAGAGAGTATAAAGCTTGAAAGCGAGTTCAACGGACGACGAGATCAACTATGGAAAACTGTTGCGATACATCTGGAAGATGTTCTACCCCAAACATTTTATATATTGTAGATTTGGATTCTAATCTCTAACAACACAATACTTTTGCAATATGGAGGCCCCTTGATCAGGATACGATTTTTGTTGTCAGAGCTAAACGAATCTGAAAGTTACAAAGCTAGGTGAATTTTGAGAATTTTTTGTTCCCAGCTCGAAAGGAGTTCTGTTATGAAATTCATATGTATTGCATGTCTCTGAGTTTACTCTCTAACCGCACAAACAAATTGCAATTTGGAGTCTCCTAGCTTAAGATACTATTTCTTTTGTCGGAGCTACACGGATTTGAAAGTTACTACAACTAGGTGGATTTTGAGAATTTTTTGTTTCCAGCTCGAAAGGATTTCTATCATGAAATTCGTTTTTTTGAAGCTCTATGAGTTTACTCTCTAACCAAGGAAATGGATTGCAATTTGGAGTCTCCTATCTTGGGATATGAACTTTTCTATAAGAGTGCGCAAAGCTGGATTGGAAGTACAGCAGACTTCAGGAGCAACTTTAGAATATTATTGCAGCCATTATGAGGGGACTACTAATATGAAATTTTCAGGTGTGATAGGTGTCAGAGCTTTCTTTCCAATGATGACGGATTGTGATTCGGACACTCCTATCTCAAGATATCAATCTTTTGGCGAGACTATACAATGCTGTAAAGTTAAAACGCTGGACACGTTTATCAGCTTCAAAAAAACTGTTGCGGCTAAACCTCAAGGAATTTGGTGCTGAATTTTCTATGTATTCCAGCCCTTTGAGTTATGATTCTTTACGAAGAACCGACTTTTGATTTCATCGCTTCTGCATTGAGACATACATATTTTTGTAGAGACGCGCTAAGTGTTTGCTCACTGAAGTTGGAAAGGCCTACTCCAGTGTTCTTCCTCGTCAACCTGCAATGATGAAATGTAGTACATGTTGGCTCCCCAATAATGAAATATTATCTCTCCAAGCCTCAAAGAGTAGGGATTTTGTTGTCAAAGATACTTCATATCTCTCTCTCGCCAAGCCGCAAAGAGACGATAGGTTCGCTAGCAATGCATCTTCTTAGAGATATCAAGATCGCTGGAACTCTCACAAAATCCTGCAAAAGAAAGTATCTTGAAAGTCCTCTGTGCCAAAAGCACGGCGTTTCAGCAACACGACAGTTCAACTACACTCATAAATGTCGATGCTGGCAACATGAAACTTGTGATTTTATATGATTGATTGGTGTCGACGGTGCAAAGATTAGTTTAGCAATAAGTATCAATGTTGACGACTAGACACTTAATTTCATTTAAGACTCGCTGCTATCTTCCTGTAGAGTACTGTATGCTATGGTCCCTGCTGGTTGGGTTGGTTAACAACGATAGATGCATTCAGTTCACTAGTTGAGACGTTATACTTTTGGATCAATGCTTCATGGGCTAATATTGATTTCGTTTTGTGGTTCTACTGCTTCACGAATACTTCTTCACAACCCAACGTTCTAAGAAAAGAAAGGAAAAAAATGTTAGCACGAGTAACAAAAAGTTTGATTAAAACTAATCAGTATAGAAAGGGAAGTTAAAATTAAGGAGCCTCTCTAATCTCTAGCCTCGGCCATGAGTTAGGTTGTTGAGTATCTAAAACTTGCAGTTTCACTAGCCACGCACAAGCAACAAAGACAATGGCACAGAGCTTTCACTCCGTAACAAGAATTGATGTCAATGATGCGACGCTTCAATTCAGATGGTCAGTGTTGTGACATGCACTTCTCATCAAATCTCGATGGATCGTACCCTTCATGAACCTACAAAAAAGGAGTGGTGATCATCCACTTATTCTCATGATGCACATAGGAGAACTCGCAATGTATATCATCTCCGAGCCTGCAACAAAAGAAAAGGGGAAAAAAGAATTATGCTGCCTCAACAATCATCTCGATTTCCGCGCTTGATTGATCAAAGATTTATTGCATGTGGATCAAAAGGGCTGGAGCTTCATTATAGATATTGTATCTAACTAAGTCTTTTTACCAATGGAGTAAATAACTCATAGTTCGGACACTCATATCTTGAGATATGCATTTTTTTTAGCAAGAGCGTGCAAAGCTGAAAAAAGCAAGCCAGCATGTAAGAACTCGTCTTCCAGATTCAACAAATTATCTGGGAAAATCTAGGGACATCCTGAATGTGATTTCTACATATGTGGTAGTTCCAGGATTCTAATTTTTAGTGCCAGAAACGGCTTGTGATTTGGACACTTTTTTCTTGAGATACGATTTTTTTCGCCGGCGCGCAAAGCTGCGAGATCAGTGGGAAGATGCATATGTCAACCTCAATGAGTAGTTGGCTATGAATTTGTGATACGGAGTTGTCATGTGAGTTTAGTTTTAGTAGGATCAATCAGCTCATGGATTGGATACTCTTACAACAAGATGCAATTTTTTTTTTTGCGAGCGCGCAAAGCTGGTTGATGCTGCAATAGAAAGGAAGAATGTTACTGCTTGAAATTAAAGTTAATCATATGGTGCACAAAGAAAATTGTGACAACATGATGAAAGACTTGCACAGGTAATATTAATTCTATGTATCACGGATACCCTACAACAAGGCCAAGAAGTGCAAGGAAAAAATGAAAAGCTAAAGGGAAAAGGTAGGGCGAAGCTTTGATGAGAAAGTTCTTAAGGAACAACTCTATTTATTGCCTTCAAAGGTAGTGGTATTATTCTTGACTAACAAGTATTTTCCTTTCAAAATAAGAGTAATTTTTAGTTGGTTAGAACTTAAATGTCTTATGATAAAAATGGATTCTAGGACCACCCTCAAATTGCAATAATACCACGGTATGAGAGTTTTGTTTGAGTAAATATTTCAAAGTTTGCACATAAAAGGAAAGCGGATCTTTGGAATCAGAATTCAAGGGAATAAATCAAAACTTTCTCGTAAACTTAGTTAATCTTTCATACAACATAAGAAAAGGCGCCAAATTTATTCTCTATCTTTAAAAGGGAGTCCGAAACCAAAATAATGATATTTTAGACTCAAAATACCATTATATAGCTAAAAAAGTTGCATTTCTAATTGAAACGGAGTATAATACTGCATTTTAATTTCACGAAAAGTTAGTCGTTAATATAAAACATAGTATAATACTGTGTTTTAATTAATAATTTAGTTTTTAATAGGAAAAATTAGTATAATATTATGTTTAAGGAAAACATAGTATTATACTGTGTTTTCCTATTAAATTATAAACTCATCGTCTTCCCCACAACAGAACCCAGTAGTTTAGAACATAAAAAAACCCTTTCTGTGGTCCCCCCTTTGCGATTTTAAATTTTTTTATTGGGCCCCACCCATCCTATAAAAAGTGTAGAGTGTAGGTCCCGCGTACAATCCAAGTCTTCGATTGTTGTAGACTCCTTGTTTCAGGGTCAAAATTTTAAATTTTCGACATGGTATTATGATTTAGTTTATGTCAAAACTCGTATAATTATACATATTTATTTTCTTGAATGTGTTTCCACGTTGATTGTGTTATATTTGCTTAAATTTATATGTTATTTTTACCTGAATTAAATTATTAGTGTTTAAAAAAACAGCTAAAAGTTGAGAAATTTTTTTTATTGTTAATAAACATGTTCATAAATTTATTTTACTGTTTTATATGTAATTTCGTGAATGTTATGTTTATATGTTTGTTGTTTTTATTTAGTTTAGATTATTTAATTGCTTAAAGAATAGTGACCTTTTAGCATAGTAAAATATAGAGCCTTATAGCGTAGTAAAATATAGATCGTTTTAGCGTTGTAAAATATAGAGCATTTAGCATAAAGTCTCTGTAGCTTAAGTATCTACTAACTACAAACTCTATTCAATTACACTTTATAAAACAAACTTATAGAACTAACAAATAAATATATGTTATCAAATTAAATATCTAGCCTAGAACCCATAGTTATATATTCTGTCCTATTAAATAATTAATATTAATTACTATAACACAAATAAAATTTTAAAAATATAAAAATTGACACACATAAGAATTCAGGATAGCTTGGTGCTACTGGACCTCAAATATCGAGCCTGGAACCCATAGTTATATACTCTGTCCTGTTAAATAATTAAATAATTATTATTATAACACAAACAAAATTCTAAAAATATTAAAATTGACACACATAAGAATTTAGGATAGCTTGATTCTATTAGACCTTAAATATCGAGCTTGGAACTCATATTATACCATGTCCTATTAAATAATTATTATTAATTGTTATAAGACAAACAAAATTCTCAAAATATTGAAATTAACACACATAAGAATTCAGGATAGTTTGGTGCTACTGGGCTTCAAATATTGAGCCTAGAACCCACAGCTACATAATATGTCCTATGAAATAATTAGTATTAATTATTATAACACAAAAAAAATTCTAAAAATATTAAAATTGACATATATCAGGATTCAGGAAAGTTTAGTGCTACTGGGCCTCAAATATCGAGCCTGGAACCCATAGTATATACTCTTTCTAATTAAATAATTAATATTAATTGTTATAACCCAAACACACAATTAATATAGTTTAATTTACAGTAGAGATCTTGGACAGGCCTCCTGTGCATCATGGACCAACCTCGAATCAGGTATTAAAACAATAGTGTTACAAGGAAACCATAGGTCCACCTATGTATGGGAGGGACATCTATTGGATCAGACTCTCCACTTCACGAGACTGGATGACTTGTGGGACTTTTTGAGGCATAGAGATTTCTATCCCTGCGTAGTCCATCGCCTTTGTGTACGAGCTTCCTTAGTATTTTTGAGATTGGGCAGCTGCAGCTCGACTGGTCTCTAATCACGGTGTTGATAGAGTGGTGGCGACCGGAGACATACGCTTTTCACCTACCTACTGGAGAGCCACCATCACTTCAAGATGATCAGGTTTTATATGGGTTATGTTTTGATGGATTGGCCATTGCACTGCCCTAGTATATGAGAGATATGACGCGTCCCCAATATTTGGATTTGCTGGGGCAATATACTGGTTTGAAGCCACAAGGTGAGGCTACAGTTAAGGGGGCAGTCGCATTTCTATGACAACTATCAGGCAGCATATGGAGGTATTGCACCCCGACATTGCCTGCGAGATAGAAGATCTCTATATTGAGCGGTACACGAGGTTTGTGCTATTCCTTTTTTATGGGGTGTCTTTTTTCCGAATACTTCGGGAAATCTAGTGAGTTTGTGCTTTCTACATCATCTTCAGCAGCTACATGAGTTACCCCAGTACAACTGGGGTTCTACTGTTCTCGCTTACCTATATAGGAGAATGTGTTGGGCTACCATGAGCACCCATGTCGACATATGTGATTTTCTGCCACTTCAACAGGTGGCAACATCTTTGAATACTTTGTTCATTACTTCGAATTCTATATAGTCAAAATGACTCTTAAATTTTATGTCAACCTTTTATATTAGTTTTTGGGCCTGAGAGCGGGTCCTGCTATTGTAGCCACCTTTACCACCATTAGAGCCGGATGTAGTACCTCAGTTTCTCCCTCTAGCTAAGAGATGGGTTCTCCGGTGTGGGAACTATCGAGGCAGTGATGCTCATCAGAAGCATCTCCTTGTCAGGGATGTGTTCGATATGCTGGAGGTCGTACAGGTAAATATGTACCAAAATTTACTTGCTATAAATTCACTTGTGTTGCGCATACTCACTTTTATGTTATTATTTTATAGTTCATCTGGATGCAATACTACGACGAGTTGTTAGCTAATCTGCCCGATTATTGCTCGGTCGACTGACTGTTTTGGAGCACTTCTATCACGCTGATTTGCCTCGATGTTGTGGAGCATCATGCCACAGAGCAGTACTTTTCTAGTTTGACTGTCCCCAAACTATACTGAGGGAGCCTACATAGGTGAATACATATTATCAACGGGATGATCGTTCGAGAGTGGACGATGCATTTGTAGGATAGCTAGAGGCACAAGTCATATTTGGGAGCAGCGAGAGGACCTGATTCCGCCACCACCTTCATAGATCCATGCAACGACTATGAGTTCTATACGTCATGGTACTGCAGTCACACCCGACTGATGATCAGGAACCCGTTCATGCACCTGGCGGTCTGTTCCGACTATGCATCTAGAGGCACAAGTTACTGGTATGTTTTTGTTATAGCCTGTACTTATAAATGTGATATAGCGTAATGTAATTAATATTTCAAATGTTGTGCAGGCTATTGGGCATCACATAGTCTACCACTTGGGACAGGAGATGCAACATCATGCCAAAATTCCTGAAGTCGTTGAGTATGGACGGCGGGTGGTAGAGTTGGCTCTCCAGACGCGGCATCAAGCCAGAAAGGACGAGAGGTTAGTTCATGAGGCTGATTATGCAGTGCCAGAGCAGCACCATCGGGGTAGGCCTATCCCACGAGGTAGGGGTCGGTCACGAGCCAGGGCTGCCCCATGAGGCACGTCTGTCCCACAAGATAGAGGTGCCCTACGGGGTCGTGGGGGACAACCGTGATGTGGTCCCCAGCAAGGGGGCATTCAAGAACCTATTGACCCACCTATTGAGGCACCTGATGAGGATCTTGGAGATGATCATCAGGTTATTCCCTCAGCTAGACGAGCCTTCCAGTAGCATATCGTCGTGTAGCCTTCAGCTGGATCTGCCAGCATCCCAGGTCACCCCATCAGATCCATTGATGATCACAGGTACATTCAATATGTACACCAGTTCTTTTCAGGCCCATCTTCCGCAGCTGAGGATGGGCCGACTCGAGACGTGGATGGCGGTGTAGGTTGAGATTTGGCTCATCCCCGACGGTAGATGAGAATCTACCATCGGCGTAGGTATGTTTGTATTACTGTAAAATTTTAATTTGTTTTCTTTTCCTTAATGGTTTTCCATAAATTAATTTTTAATTTTCTTATTAAGGCTTCGTCCCAGCCCATCACGGAGGCCATTGTATGCGATGATGAGTACACCATGGATGCTTATACTCATGAGTCCGTCAAGACCATGACGAGAAAATGTTTTTGACTTGACACATACATTACTAATAGATATTTTCATATGCTAAGCTTAGTAATTGTTTTGTAGGTTGCTGATGGTCCAACGACCCCTTCCACCGATCTTGCCAGTTGTACTGGTGATATTGCTGTGCATCCTCACATAAGAAAGCGACTTGATAAGGATGATCCTAATAGTGTACCCAGGCGATAGGGTATGTGCCTCATGCCAGTGCCTTCATTGAAGCACACACGCTGTGGGACTCATTGATATCTTTTTGTTAGTATTTTTTGTAAATACCGCATTATGTAAATAATGGCAAGAATTTCATTTTAACACAATTTTGTTTTAGCACAATTTGAACAGAAATTGTATTTTAACAGTACAATACAAACACAAACATAGCAGACCTAACATGATATAAATTTAGTACAACAAATATAAACACATGACAAGGGAAACATTAGATACACTACTACGTTCAACACAAACACATCAAAGTTTAGTCATGACCGCCTAGTATTCTCTGCTCCAACCACTTGAGTTGGTCTACTAGTTTATTTTTTTCTTTTTCCAACTCCTTGAGTTTCGCCTTCAACTCCGCAACTTCTTTTTTGGATTGTCGCTCTCTTTCCCACTACTTCAAACACAAACTATGAAGAGGATACAACTTGTCTTTGTAGTATTCCGGCTCACATAGTTCATCAATCTATAACTTAAAATTTCATGTATGTTTGTCGGGTTGCCTATATTACTTGTTCGTACATGCCCAGTAGCAGCGTCCAGCTTCTTCCTAAAAATCATTCATCATGCATCTTTTGCCATAATCACACCTTGGGACATAAAGGGGTTGTTGAGCATTTGTTAAGAGAAACCTTGGTTTTATGAAAATATTTGCTATTGATTATTGTTAAGCGTAGAAAATAACTATAATGTGCGTGTTATTTATAGGCAAGCTTTCTTTCAAAACGTAGTATTATACCATGCTTTACATATTAATTTTTTTTAAAGACGAAAAAACTTTTGCTTAGTTGGTTTAGCTTATTTTAGATCGACAAGACAACACACAAAACGTAGTTTTTGTGAAGCCCCGTGAAAATTTCCACTCAAAACCCGAATCTCGTAGTGCCTAGCAAGGGCCAGGTGTTAGGAACTCATAAAAAATTGGCTCGCAAGCTCACCCGATTCGGACCCTTAGAGCTGATCTATGCATTAAAAAATAAAGAATCAAAGTTTTCTAGAAAAGTGCAAAAATAGGATCTAGAATGCGGTCACATATCAGGTATGTGGACCGCATTTCTGTCATACAGTGAGTCAGCGTGTTAGTTAATTTGAGGTTGATAATGCGGTCCATTATGTGATCGCATAGCCGATATACGGACCGTTATAGCCATCGCAAAAATCCCTTCGGATTTTGTGAAGATCAGTTCTGCAGTGCTTTATGCGACCGCAGAACGGGTATGCAGACCACATTTATGTCGCATACCCAAACATAATGTCTAGATTTTAGGAGCCTTTCTGCGGTCTAATCTGCGGCCCACATTTACACTCTGCAATCACAGAATATAATTGCAGATCCGGCTTGAGGCTCCAATTTTCTAATTTTTAACCTGACACTCCTATCGTTATATTCAGTATTATAGTTCATTTTGAGCATCTCTCTGAGCATTTCTAGAGTGAGAGAGTGGGGTCTTAGTGAGGGAAAGTTCTCCCCATCAAATTTCTCCAAAGAATCTTGCTAAATCCTTGAGATAATCAAGTGAAGATATCTAAATCTTCATCCCAAGAGGTAAGGCTTCATCACCTCAATTCCTATTTCTACCTTCAGCTATAATGGGGTCAGTAGAGAGGAAATTCATGAGGTATAATAATTGATTTCTTTGCATGCATATCAAAACTTAGGGTAATGGGAAATAGTAACTAAAAAGGAAACAATTGGGGTATAAAATGATAGAAATCTCTCTCAAAATATGGCCTAAGATCATGATGCACCGCTAATGTTCGATATTATGCGTGAACCAAGCTAGAATCTCAACCTCATCTCTAATTCTCGGTTTAATTTGTGACTCATGCATCATAGATCGAAGTGATAAGAAATCCGGAAATTTGTAAAGAGTAAGGAAAGCTATATTGAGGTATGTATGGCTAAAACCCCTTTTTATTATAAATTGAGCTCCGTTGGCATTACGCAAATGTGGTAAGATTTGGATTGGTTAATGTAATGATCGTTATTGCGCGTTAATTGATTTGCAATTATACACACATATACATGAAGAATGTGCCTCAATATGAGTAATGTACCATTCCTGATAATCAAGGATGTGTGAAGAATACAATTATGTGTTGAAATGTCTAGGCTATAAGCCAAGATTGAACCGAGAATTTATTCATGCTAGCTATGTGCTCACTTACATGTGCTTGCAACTGAAATTACTTTTGTGTGTGCCTACGATCATAACTTTCAAGATGAATATTGAAAATGTAAAATGATGTGATAATGGTGGCCCTTAGTGCCAAGGAATTAATATGATATGTGTGAAATAAAGATTCGGATGTGATAACTAACAAGAAGAGAACAACACCTAGATAAGGCAGCCTAGCCGAACGGGTAGTGATCGGAACCATGCCACACTCATGGTGGCAATGTGTAGATATTGAATCCCGGATAAGGGAAATGAAATGGTGATTGAGATATATGCCTTCAATGAGGCAACCTAGTTGGTCGGGTCGTGATCGAACTCCGCTCAGTATAGCAGTGGTATTGAGAACATCGATGTGCATACGAAAGAAAAGCCCCAAATTGAGTTATGGAAATTATGTGAAAAATTATAAGATTTGCATACTTGATTTACTCATGAAACTTGTTTGGTAGTTCTTTCTAGTAAAATGGTGTTTAGTTATACATACTAGTATTATTCCATGGTACTAACGTCCCTTTTGCCGGGAGCGCTACATTTTTAAGTGAATGTAGATGGCTCCATAGCGAATAGTGCCGATTATGTGTAGCGGAGCATCCTTCTTCACATGTCTTGGTGAGCCCTTTTCTCATTTGAGGGGGTTATATCATGCATCTTTTTATTATTGTATACGTCCACTTTTGAGGTATAGCCGGGGCTATGTTGCTGGCACTAATATGCTTATCTTTTGTATCTTTAGAGACTCTTTAGACATATGTGTGGGTTATGTATAGGTATTTGGGGAGTCTAGTAGCAATGTTGTAATTCTGCACTCGGGCTATTTATAAATTGTAACTTTATTAGATCATTGAAGCTATCTACGGCTAAATGTGAAGATGTGAAATGAACTAAAGATGTTGAATATACTATCTTTCTTTGTCTAAACAAATGAAAGATTGGGTTCCTTATTCTTTTTATGTTAGGTAGGAATTGTTTGATAAAGGCTTGCTCAGTTTGGTTCACCTGATTGAGCACCGGGCGCACTTCTTGAGGTTGGGGCGTGAAAAACTTTGTATCAGAGCCTAAGGTTGTAAAGTGTCCTAGTATGTCTTAGAGCCGTGTCTTGTGGAGTCCTTCTTATCAGTGTGTAGTCGACCACATCTATAATTTGGAGGCTACTTGGGCATGTAGATATACACCTTTCTTTGATATTCTGGATCATGCGGTGAAACTGTTTCCTACCTAACCAATGCATTTTTCTATCTTTCAGTAGATGGCATCTAAGAAAAAAGCGAGAATTGGCCAAAAATCCAATGCCACTCCAGGAGTAGCTAATGATTCATTGCATGATGTTACGGGTTAGGATGGTTTCCCTATTATTGCCCTTCTGGAACTCCAGAATAGACTATTGCAGTTCCTACACCTCTGGGAGGTACCACTATCCCTCCCATTGATACTTCTGTCCCTCCTCCAGCCCCAGCTTTAGGTTCTGGTATTTTTATGGGGATCTTAAGGGAGCTATTCTGATTGTGACCTAGTTAGTGGCCTCTCAGACCTAGAGGTCAAATGTTGTGCCCAGTTCATCCAGCCAGCAAGGGGATTCTACTAATTCCAGGGTAAATAGATTCATTCAGTTAGACCCTCTGGTGTTTACGGGTGCCAATCCAGAAGAAGACCCCCAGGATTTCATTGATGAGATGCACAAGACTCTCTGGGTGATGCGTGCAACTGAGACAGGAGGAGTGCAGTTGGATGTCTACCATATGAAAGGGGTGGCCTATTCATTGTTTGAGTTGTGGGAGAATTTTTTTAAGGGTGGGGGGGCATCCTCTGGTGAAGTGGAGTGAGTTTGCTGATGCCTTTATTGATCATTTCATGCCCGCTAAGACCAGGGCAGCCCGTGCAGTGGAGTTTGAAAATTTAAGGCAAGGTAAGAGGAGTGTGTGGGAGTACCACATAGAGTTTGCTCGCTTATCAAAGTATGCCATTCATATGTTGCCCATAATGGGTTCCAAGGTGTACCGGTTTGTCCATGGACTTAATTCTTTGACAATTAATGAGGCTTCTACGACTGAACTGAATTCAGATATGTAATATGGGAAGATGGTAGCTTTTGCTTAGGTCATAGAGAACTGCAAGCTGAAGAACATAATGGAGAGAGAGGGTAACAGTAAGGCCTGGTCTACGGGCAATATGGGAGAATCACTAGGAGAGGGAAGATCATCTTTCAGGCGAGGATCATCAAGGCCTTCCCAATCAGTTGTGCAATCTTTATCCAGTGCACCGCCATCAAGGCCCAACCACCAACAATGGAGTTATTATAGGCCCGGTCAGGGCAACCGGGTATCCCACCAGTAGCGTCACTCAGGAGAGAGGTTTCATTAGCAGCAGAGGTCCCCGTGCCCCAGGTGCGGGAAGATGCACTCGAGATTTTCTAAATGGAGTTGCCCATATGCTATGGATGTGGGTTGATGGGACATATTCAGAGGCATTGTCATTTGTCTCGCCATGGAGCAGGTAAGGGCACAACTCAGCCCTGCGGTCCAGCAGCTGCTACATCTTCAGCCCCTCTCCAGCTCAAAGTAACCCAGCACCCGCAAGGCGTGGTGCAGCTAGGGGTGGTGCGCAGAGTTCAGGAGGACCCAGTCGGGTTTTTGCTATGAGTAGTCGCCAGACTGCAGAGGCCTCTACATATGTTGTTATAGGTATTCTAACTGTCCAATCTCATGATGTGTATGCACTTATTGACACCGGTTCCACCTTATCCTATGTTACCCTTTTTGTTGCTATGGAATTCAGGATAGAACTAGAACAACTTCATGAACCATTCTTAGTATCTACCCTGGTTTGAGAGCCAATTTTGGCTGCTGTGTTGTCACGATGCGGGGCAGGGATACCATGACCAATCTTGTTGAGCTAGGGATGGTCGACTTTAATGTAATAATGGGGATGGATTGGCTTTATTCATGCTTTGCTAAACTTGATTGTCAGACTAGAACTATCAGGCTTGAATTCCTTGATGAACCCATTATTGAATGGAAAGGAGATAATATAGTTCCTAGAGGTCGATTTATTCCCTACCTTAAGGCCACAAAGATGATCAAAAAGGGGTATATCTATCATCTAGTTCGGGTTGCAAATACCAATGCCGTGGCACTTAGCCTTGAATATGTACCAGTTGTGAATGAATTCCCGAATGTCTTTCCAGATGAGATCCCTGGAATTCCTCCAGACAGGGAGATTGATTTTGGGATCAATGTGATGCCAGGCACACAGCCTATATCAATTCCACTTTATAGAATGGCATCGGTAGAATTGATAGAGCTAAAAAAGCAACTGAAGGATTTGTTAAAGATGGGTTTCATCCGGCCGAGTGTGTTGACATGGAGCACACCGGTCTGGTTTGTGAGAAAGAAAGACGGATCGCTGCGGATGTGTATTGACTACCAACAACTCAACAAAGTTACAATGAAAAACAAATATCCTCTGCCAATAATAGATGACTTGTTTGATCACTTGCAAGGTGCTAAGTGTTTCTCAAAGATTGACTTGCGGTATGAGTATCACCAATTGAAGATAAGGGAGCGAGATATTCCAAAAAAAACATTCAGAACTCGGTATGGGCACTTTGATTTTATGGTAATGTCATTTGGGCTAACAAATGCTCTAGCAGCATTCATGGACCTTATGAATCGAGTCTTCAAGACCTTTCTAGACTCCTTTATGATAGTGTTTATTGATGATATACTTGTGTATTCCCGACGCAGGAGGACCATACTACCCATCTAAGGGCCGTTTTGCAGACTCCTCAGCAACATCAGTTATATGTGAAATTTTCAAAATGTGAATTTTGTCTTGAATCTGTTGCATTTTTGGGCCATGTCGTTTCCAGGGAAGGAATTATCGTTGACCCTCAGAAAGTTGCAACAGTGAAGAATTGGTCAAGAAATACCACTCCTACTAAGATTCACAGTTTCTTAGGTTTGGCCGGGTACTATAGAAAGTTTGTGGAGGGGTTATCTACTCTTGCCTCTCCATTGACTAAACTGACGCAAAAGGCAGTTAAATTCTAGTGGTCCAATGCTTGTGAAAAGAGTTTCCATGAGTTGAAGTCAAGGTTGACAACAACACCAGTGTTAGCCCTGCCAAATGGCATAGAGGAGTTTGTAGTGTATTGCGATGCTTCAAGAGTGGGACTTGGGTGCGTGTTAATGTAACATGGCAAGGTTATAGCCTATGCTTCTAGGCAACTCAAGAATCATGAGACAAACTATCCAACCTATGATATACAGCCAGCAACAGTGGTGTTTACGCTGAAGATTTGGCAACATTATTTGTATGGGGTCCATGTTGATCTATTTACTAATCATAAGAGCCTTCAATATATTTTCAAGTAGAAACAGTTGAATCTGAGGCAAAAAAGATGGCTGGAGTTACTCAAAGACTATGACATTGATATTCTCTATCACCCGGGAAAGGCTAATGTCATGGCAGATGCACTTAGTCGAAAATCTATGGGGAGTTTGGCCCATTTAGGGGCATATCAGAGGCCGTTTGCCAAGGAGGTCAACTAGTTGGCCAGTTTGGGAGTTCACCTTGTGGAATCTAATGAAGGAAGGGTAATTATACAGAATAGAGCTGAATCATCACTTGTAGTAAGGTGATGGAAAAAGAATTCAACTATCCATTGTTAACACAACTGAAAGAGGGGATTCACAAACACAGGACCACATCTTTTTCCGTTGGCATGAATAATGGTGCCCTATGATACCAAGACCACCTATGTGTTCCTAATAGCGACGGTTTTCAGGAAAGGATCATAGCATAAGCTCACACATCCAGGTATTCCTTGCACCCAGGCTAAACGAAAATTTACAATGATCTCAAGGAAATTTATTGGCGGAACAACATGAAGAGGGATGTGACAGATCTTGTGGCAAGATGTCCGAATTGTCAACAAGTGAAGGTCGAAAATCAAAGGCCAGGTGGATTGACTCAAAGCATTGAAATTCTAATATGGAAGTGGGAGATGATCAATATGGATTTTGTGGTGGGGCTGCCACGCACTTCGCGCAAGTTCAACTCAATTTAGGTGATCATGGACCAATTCACGAAATCAACGTACTTCTTTCTAGTGAAATCTACAAACATAGTGGACGTTGCATGGCACTCCAGTATCCATCATTTCATATCGAGGGGCTCAGTTTATGACCAACCTTTGGAAGAAATTTCAAAAAGGTTTCAGTATGCAGGTAAACATTAGCACAACGTTTCATCCTCAAACCGATAGGCAAGCTGAGTAGACTATTCAGACGCTTGAAGGCATGTTGTGTGCTTGTACTATCGATTTCAAGGGTAGTTGGGATGACCATTTGCTGCTCATAGAATTTTCTTACAACAAAAGCTTTCATGCTAGTATCCATACTGCACCATTCAAAGCATTATATGGTAGGAAATGTAGGTCTCCTATAGGATGGTTAGCGGTTGGAGAAGCGGAATTGATAGGGCTGGACCTCGTGCATCAGGCCATGGACAAAGTCAAGGTTATTAAAGAAAGGTTGAAAACTTCTCAAAGTCACCAAAAATCATATTCGGATGTGTGTCACAGAGACTTAGAGTTCAAAGAAAATGATTGGGTATTTCTGAAGGTTTCCCCTATGAAAGGTATCATGTGGTTTGGAATAAAAGAAAATTAAGTCCGAGGTGTGTCGGACCATACAAAATCATTCAGAGGATTGTTCAGGTGTCATACAAGCTTGAGCTGCCACCCAAGATGTCATTGGTACACCCGATTTTTCATGTGTCCATGTTGAGAAAGGTAGTAGGAGATCCTTCCACCATTGTGCCAAATGAGACCATTGAGGTTAATGAAGAATTATCGTATGAAGAAGTTCCAGTTGCTATTCTTGATAGGCATGTTTGAAAATCGAGAAATAAGGAAATCGCATCCGTGAAAATACTATGGAGAAACCAGGAAGTTGAGGAAGCCACTTGGGAAGACGAGGATGACATGAAAAGGAAGTATCCACATTTGTTTGAATATTCATGTAATAGCTTTTATGCATTTAATCCTAATGAACTCCTATATTTTGGCCTGACCTATGTACAACCGTTCCCTTTTTAATAATATGATTGCCTATACGGCCATGGTTGATGTTGTACGAGTCATACTATGTCTGTGAAGTATGTTATATGCTGTTAGAATGTGTTTCCGGGGCTCTCTGGCAGGTTGATAGGCCTAAATACAAAGGAAACTGTGGCAAAATTTTCGGAAATTTAGGGAGTTAGCTAAGTTTTGGGACTGGCAATATGTTTCAGGTTATAAAGAGTAGAAGATTTCACTAATACTATTAGTAAGTTAACCTTGATCCTCGTTTGAAGACGAATGAACTTAAGCGGGGGAGGAATTAAAGCCTCGTGAAAATTTCCGCTCAAAACTCGAATCTCGTAGTGCCTAGCTAGTGCCAGGTATTAGGAACTTATAAAAAAAATTTCGCGGCAGAGCTGATCTACGCATTTAAAAATCAAGAAACAAAGTTTTCCAGAAAAGTGCAAAACTGCAATTTAGAATGCGGTCGCATATCAGATATGCTGACCGCATTTCTACCGCAGAGTGAGTTAGTGTGTCAGTTAATTTAAGGTTGAAAATTCGGTCCATCATGCGATTGCATTACCGATGTATGGATCGCATAGTCATCACATAATTCCCTTTAATATTGTGAAGGTCAGTTCTGCGGTGCATTATGTGATCACAAAATGGATATGCGGACTGCATATCCATCGCATACCCAAATAGAATGTCCATATTTAAGGAGCCTTTCTGCGGCCCGCATTTCCACTCTATGACCGCAGAAATCGATCGCAGATACGACATGGGGCTCTAATTTCTACTTTTTAACCCGACGCTCCTATCATTATATTCAGTATTACAGTTCATTTTGATTTCTAGACTGAGAGAGAGGGGTCTTTTTGATTTCTTTGCATGCACATCAAAACTTAGGGTATTGGGAAATAGTAAACTAAAAAGGAAACAATTGGGGTATAAAATGGTAGAAATCTCTCTCAAAAAGGGGCCTAAGATCATAATGCACCTCCAGTGTTCGATATTATGCTTGACCAAGCTAGAATCTCAACCTCATCTCTAATTCTCAGTTTAATTTATGATTCATGCATCATAGATCAAAGTGATAAGAAATCCAGAAATTTGTAAAGAGTAAGAGAGCTATATTGAGGTATGTATGGCTAAAACCCCCTTTTATTAGAAATTGAGCTCTGTTTGCATTATGAAAGTGTGGTATGATTTGGATTGGTTAATGTAATGATTGTTATTGCGCGTTAATCTATTTGCAATTATACATACATATATATGAAGAATGTGCGTCAATGTGAGCAATGTACCATTCCTGATAATTAAGGATGTGCGAAGAATACAATTATGTGCCAAAATGTTTAGGATATAAGCAAAGATTGAAACCAAGAATTTATCCATGCTAGCTATGTGCTCACTTACCTGTATTTGCAACTTGAATTACTTTTGTATATGCCTACGATTATAACTTGGAAGATGAATATTCAAAATGGAAAACAATGTGATAATGGTGGCCATTAGTGCCAAGGAATTGATATGATATGTGTGAAATAAAGATTCATATGTGATTACTAACAAGAAGGAAACACGCCTAGGGAAGGTAGCCTAGCCGATCGAGTCGTGATTCGACACCATGCCACACTCATGGTTGTAATGTGTGGATATTGAATCCCGGTGATTGAGATATATGCCTCCAATGAGGAAACCTAGCCGTTCGGGTTTTGATCGGACTCGGCTCAATATAGCGGTGGTATTGAGAACAACGATGAGCATACGAAAGAAAATCCCCAAACTGAGTTACAGAAATTATGTGAAAAATTATAATATTTGCATACTTGATTTACTCATGACACTTGCTTTGTAGTTCTTTCTAGAAAATTTGTGTTAAGTTATACATACTAGTACTATTCCATGGTACTAACGTCCCTTTTGCCGGGGGCGCTACATTTTTAAATGAATGTAGGTGGCTTCATAGCGGATAGTGCCAATCGCGTGTAGTGGATCATCCTTCTTCACAAGTCTTGGTGAGCCCCTTTCTCCTCCGAGGGGGTTATATCGTGCACTTTTTTGTTATTATGTACGTCCACTTTTGAGGTATGGCCGGGCCTTGTCACCGGTACTGTTATTCTTATCTTTTGTATCCTGATAGGCTCCATAGACATATGTGTGGGTTATGTACGGGTGTTTGGGGAGATGTGAAGATGTGAAATGAACCAAAGATGTTGAATATACTATCTTTCCTTGTCTAAACAAATGAAAGCTTGGGTTCCTTATTCGTATTATGTTGGGTAGGAAGTGTTTGATATGGTCTGCTTAGTTGGGTTCAGTCGATTGAGAGCGGTTGCGCCTCCGAAGGTTGGGGCATGACAGTTTTATACCACACTTTACATATTAAATTTTTTTGAGACGAAGCAGCTTTTGCACAATCGGTTCAACATTGTTCAGTCCGACAGGACAACATATAAAATGTAGTATTATACCACACTTTACATATTAAATTTTTCTGAGATTAAACAACTCTTGCACAGTTGGTTAAGCTTTTTTCAGACCGACAAGACAACATACAAAATGTAGTGTTATACCACACTATACATATTCATTTTTTCCTATTGGTTATTTTCCTTTATTTTTCTTGTATATTGCTTAGTTATTTTCTTCGATTCCTTTTTTGAGACAGCAGCCATTTTAAGAAGAAAACTTTCAAGAAGGATAATAAAGTATGTCTTTATTTTATAGGTTTTTTTTAAATTTTGAGATTGTTATTCTTTACTAACACCAATAAGTTGAATATTTGAACTACCATATCAGCATCCCAAATGAGAAGGTCATATTAAAAAGTAAGATGTAACAAGATTGTGGATCATAATTTTATTTGGTAGATATTTCAACATACACTAGTACAGACACGTATGAAAAAAAAAACAATACGAAAACAAAAGACTAGGTATATCCTTGATAGTTGGGTACATTCGACGAACTTGCAACTGAAGGACATTTACAACAGTCATGTCCTGTTTGCGAGCATATGCCACGTTTACGTGCATACACGGTTTCACCAACATCCATTTGGTTCTGTATACGCGTTGTCTTTTGCACTTGCAGCTTGCGCAAATAGTCCTTGTTACAAACCATTTTAAAAGGTTACGACGGCTGATAATGCTCATGACCTATTAGCTGTAACTGCCAACAATATGTGTCTACGTATAACAACACTGTATTTCCAATTAATATAGATGGTTATCCCTAAACCAACTTGTTAAAAGCACTTCCACGCATGTGCACACAACATGTGGTAGATGGTCCATTTCCCACACGAACACCACCTGATGGCTTCATTCACCGTCTATAGTTTATTCCCCCGGTGTCTGCGGATAGCACTGCGAACTTCAAAAGCACCCCGGCCATGATCGTACTGTAAAAATAAATGCCAATATGCTCGCCTCCTGTACTTCTCAAATCTTCTTATCGTTATGGGCATAAATTGAACACCCTTGTCCATCAATACCAATGTAGCTCTATAGCTTTCAACAAATCTCTTCACAGTCTGTTTGAATGTCATTCAGACCATGGCAGTGACATGCAATGCACGTGAAGATTTCAACAAGCCTTTGAATGGATCTAACACATTTGTACTTAGGGATCCCCATCTTCTGCCACCGCCATTAGCATGCTATGTCGACATTTGAAGCTCATGTCCTATCAGCCATGTATAGGTTCAGGGATCTAACTGGTGGATTGCTTCTATGCACCTCGTGAATTTGCACTGCTTCTGCTCACTTGTTGCCATCAACATTATATCATGCAAGGCCTTATCATAATATTTCTTCTAGAAATTGGTCTACAGGTGCCTCACACAGTAACGGTGTATGCATAGGGTTATTTCCATTCAAGCAAATGCCATATAGAACTTAAAGTACCTCCATGTCGATCAAATATTAGACAAATACCTTAATGTTGTTTGAAAACATGCTGCTTAAAGTGGTTCAAGAAAATGTCCATGTCTCTTCACATTTGTTGGAACAAATGGAAAATCTAGTGGACATATTTATTCGTTGGCATTTACTGCAACTACAATCAAAAGTTTAATAGCATACTTTTAATAGACATGAGTACCGTTTATGGCAATAACATGACTACACTGAACAAAACCATCAATTGCTGGTTTAAATTACCAGAACACATAGTTGAAAATATATTCGGGTCTGTCCGAGCTCTGTTTACTCCTCCATTCAACAATAGTCTCGGGATTAAAGTGTTGTAGTGCGGCCATGTACTTGGGCAGAGATGAAAAAGACTTATCCCAGTCACTACAAATAATTTCAAAGGCACGTTTGCGCCCGAGATATGTCTTTATTTTGGTTATAGTAAACCCATACTCCTAGTGAACGGCTGTAATACACTTTTTAATCTTTAACCTAATAGACAATTCCAAGTATGGAATCAAGACAATAGAAATCAATCTACATCCAGGCTGAAGTGATTCTCATTGAATGTGTCTATTTCACATCTATGGATGCTAATATATTTAACCAATTTCCACAACCCTGATTTCTTCTTGCTGGCACGCAACATCCAGTGACAATCCATAAAGTCTCTATGGCATACAACCTTTGTATACCTCTATAGTTGACTCCCTTACAATCATCTTATGGCACTCTCTTACGCTATAGATTTTTATAGACCTGACTAGGTAAGCTTTATTGGGGAAATACATTCCCTTTGCTACTATTGCTGGAGTAAGGCCCCAAAAAATTTTGCTAAGTAAATTAGGATTTCCTAGTGACATATAGGCTAATTATAATATTTTATGTGCTGTTAACATGATGGGCATCAATTGAATTTGGTAAATATGTGTATAAGTCTTATAATAAGTATTGTGGGGTCTAATTGGAGGCCTAAGTCTAAGTCATGTTAGAAAATTTCACAATAGGCTAAAATTCCAAAAGAGTTCGGACAAGTCCCTATTTTGAACGAGCATATATAAATATATATAAGGTTTTATGTGATGAACAACCTATCATATGGAAGTCTTCGAATCTAGTTTCCATTACTTTAAACCGTTTGTCATTTGGATATTCCTGCACAAAGTTATGATCAAATTACAAAAGGCAGGAAATATACAATCCTGTTTGAGTTCCGCAATCGCAAAATCATTATGCGGTCCACATAATCGATCTGTGATCACAAATCTAGTCGCAAATTAGACCAGTGTATCCAGCATACCCATTATGCAGTGCTTTATGCGACCGTATACCCGAATTTGGAGGGTTAATCTTCTTATTTTTATAACCTAACCCCATTTTAATATATAGCCTTTGGGACTTCATTTGGGGTCATTTTCTATTGATTTTAGAGAGAGTTTTGCATATATAGAGATAAATAGAGAGAGAATGATCCTAGATTCATAGTCACCAATCTCTTGCTAAAGTCTTCAAGAATCAAAGTACCCAATCACATGTTCTTTATCTAAGAGGTAAGGTTCTATACATTAGACTATAATTTCGAGTTTGGGGCTTAAGATAGGTTACTAAGGTATGATTCTTGGTATAATAGCATTATGTATGCATGCACGAACAAATTAGGTTTGTGGGAAGATTGTTGAACATAAATAAGTAAAGATTGGGTTGGGGAATAAAGGAAACCTTGTAAAAGTTATTTGAAATCAAGATAGTCAACTAATATTTGATAAAATGCTCAAATGAGCTGAAACCATGTATACTTTCCTAATTTATGATCAATTTTGTTATGGCTCAAAGTAGATTGGGATGGTATGAATTTTTGGAACGTCGTAGTAACTTAAGGAAAGCTTTAAAATGGTATGAATGGCTAAAACCCCATCTTTGAGAAATTGAGCTTCATTAGTGCTTGTGTAAATGCGTTAAGGCCAAAGTTTAGATTCTTGCGTTTATCGTTCTTTTATTTCATGAATTGATGTTGTAATTTTATATGTGTGAAAGATGTATCACAACGTGATCAATGTGCTATCTTGGTAACTTGAAAAGGGTAATAGGTATGAATTATGTATTGAAATTCTTATACATTAAATTAAGATTGAAGTTGTGTTGTTGCGTCGTCTACTTGAAGTCTTATTTATGCTTATGATTTAAATATCCCTTGTGTGCACCTATTTTCCTAAATAGCAAAGCTAATATTGAAGTTGGAAACGATGTGAGAAGTGGCCTAGTGCCAATAATAATGTGATAAGTTGTGTCCCCAAGTGCCTATGAAATAATATATGTGAAACGAGATGATTAATGAGAAGGGAATAACACCTTGGTATGGCGACCTAGCCGATCGGGCCGAGATCGGACTACGCTCAAGGTAGCGGTGGTATTGTGAATGAATTCTAGAAAAAGGAAAAATGAGACTGTGATTGAATTATATGTCTCAAATGAGGCAACCTAGCTGATCGGGTCAAGATCGGACTCCGCTCAAGATAGCGGTGGTATTGTGAACAAATGATGAATAGTATGAAATGCCCCAAACTAGAGGGTATGGAAATATGATGTGAAAATTGTATGAGTTCTTATTATTGATATGTGATCATTTAAAGCTTTAGAGTTATAGTTTTGATTTCCTTATTTTTGTATGAAAATTCTTTCTAACTAGACTTTGTTTAGTTATACATATTAGTGCTATTTGATGGAACTAACGTCCCTTTTGTCGGGGATGCTACGTCTTTAAATGGATGTAGGTGATTCTATAGCAGGCAGTATTGGTCGCAGCTAGTGTCGTATCATCCTTTCAGCTAACTTGGTGAGCTCACTTCGTTTCGGGGTCCTGTTTCATTTGTTCATCATGTAATTTGTATTTGAGGTATAGTCGAAGCCTAGTTACCAGCATTTCTATATTATATTACTCTTTAGCTGTGTTTAGAGGCTCCGTGAACAGGTTATGGGTAGTATCGGGTATTGGAATTAAAATAAAAATATTGATGTTTGGCAAGGATTTATAAAACTTGTAATATTTTGATAATTATGTTTTAAGCTGCTAATGGAACTGAAATAGAAGTTGTTAATGAAATACTTACTAAATATGGTTAATGGAGTCCACCTCCTATTTATCCATCAACTAGTTTGGGTAGAGTGAAACCTAACAGGCTTGCTCAGTCGGGTTTACCCTGTTGAGCCTGGTCGTGCTCCTCAAAGTTTGGGGCATGACTAACTTATTATCAGAAGCTAAGGTTTTAAAGTGTCCTAGGATGTCTTGAAGCCATGTCTAGTAGAGTCCTTCTCATCTGCGTGTAGTCGACCACATCTATAAGTTGGAGGCTATTCGGACATTTAGGAATTTCACCCTTCTTTGATACTCCAAATCATGCAGTAGTGCTCAAGATAGGAAGCTAATTTCTATTCTATGTCTTAGTCACAAGATGAGTATTTCATGATTTTGGAAGCAATAAGGAGGGAATAACCCCACCATTGAATCTGAGGGAGATTGCCCAAGTGTTTGGTAGGAGAATGTGTCGAGCCATGGAGGGATTGGTAGAACATGTTGCTTAGGGGAATACCGGTGTTCCTATTAATGTCTCTACACCACAAGATCATGTAGTAAAATAGTATGTTGCCAACATACATTAGGGATGTGGGGTCAAGGGGCATCGATTAAGTTATTTCCCTATCAACCAACGTACTCTTATTGTATATGTACATCCATATTGAAGAGTCCTCATAAACATGGTCTTAATAAGATGTGAGTTATAAAGTCTTGTGTGTACCTACTCCTTGGAGGAGCTCTATTATTTTTGAATCCACTCTAAATTCTCTTATTTTACATCCTCTTGTGGAACTAAGTTCTATAAATACATCCTTGAATGGGGTTATTACTCTAGGATTAATACTTCCCACTTTCTTTCCTAAAATTCTTAACAAGGGACTATATATGATGAATTTCTTACAGAATATTTTATTTAAATGGACAATATCTGCCAACTTGTGCCTATGCATGAACTATCATAAAGTTTACCTATGTGGTGATAAGTTCCATGTAAGGCATCCCGGTTTTGCCATTGTTCTTGAGTCACTCTTTTACTTGTGTATATGGCTTATATGTTTTGAACAATCACTCTACTCTCTTGCGAGTATCATCATGAAAGCTTCTCAATGTCTAGAATAAGAGCATACTTTAACACCTATCACATGAGTGCATGTCAATTGACATGGTCACCGTATGCATAAAGTCTCACTGAACATTGAGATACTCATATCTCCGTCAAAGGAAGATCTTGTGTCGCCATCTTAGTATAACGTTTGTGTCCACTTAGGAAATCCCGTAGTAAGTAGCTCACTTTGTTCCTAGTGTTGTGGTTGCCTGTGATGTGGTCATGTATTGCAGTTGGGAGTTAATATAGCAGAAGCATGTCCAGATCATATCAAATGTTTATTTTTTCTTTACACCTCCACAACATGTGTTAATTGTGTTCCTTAGTGAATTCATTATTCTAGTTTCCCTGTATTTGTTCGATAACCATGAGAGGACATATCCTTCTATATGTCATTGTAACACTTCCTTTATCATAAGAACCCTTACTATGCTCTCCATCAAGACCATGCGCACCTTTGGGGGTTATCGTAGCACAATGCTTATTTCTCTTATTTTCTGTCTTTCGTTAGAATCTGGGTATTTCTCAAATCACAATCCATGGAGAACTTGTTATGAACATTTGCAAACCTTCCATAATAATTTTATACTATTTCATTGGGTTCTCACCTCACTTCAATATCATCTAGGGGTGATAGCGTGTCACAATTACTGAGATTGAATGATCTCCTTTCGATAATGGATTATCTATACATGTGCTAGTCCAATGATCTGATTATCAGTCTAACAATAGCCTTTTGGTTTTGGGTTGACCAATAAGCGATACACCTAGTAACACATTCATATGCCAAAGCTTCTCTCTCAGTCAAGTCTTATAGCATCTCCTAGTTTGGCTGGTAATAGTTGGTTGTATAGAAGTGTGTTGTAGTGCTTCCTTGTGAAATAGAGTTGCTAACCATAGTTGGATTTTTGAATTATGGAGTTATACATCACGTGACTACATACAAATATCTTTTTTCAGAAATTTAGCTTCTCGTATCCCTTTATATTACGACTCTTCCTAGTGGTTGCAATGTAAAGATTACTTCCATAGGTTCTCTCACTTTATTTTCATTTACATGCTCTGTTTGTCCCTGTGACTAGATAACCTAGGTTACAGTTCCCCAATAAATGCATTAAGACATCTCATTCTTTCAAACATATCTATGTGGGCACTTTGAGGCCTTGTTTTATACCAAATCGTAATGGTTTTAAGTACTTTCTTGCCATTGTTGATAATTTTCTAGGACTACGAGGGTCTGTCTCATGGGTTTCAAAAGTAATGATTTTCCTTAAAGTCCAAGCTTAAATTGCCATTATTTAAAACCAAACTATGTTTCCTTTTAAATTTGCATTACAGAAACCATTGGAACTCCTCTAACCAATACATGATTTCACACCTATGGTAGGATATCCTAGCTATGTGGTTTCACTCGTGAAAGGATAATATTAGATGCCTTCAGATTTTTGCACATAACAAGAGCATATTTATTTGGAAGACAAGTGATCATATCTTTAGTTCTCTCATATGTGATCAAATATTAGGAAGAGTTAAGCTGTTTGAAAACTGATAATCTCATAAGTATTCAACTTCTTTTCATCCTCATAGGCTTGTGGCATAGATTCCTTGTGTTAGTTATTAAGACTGTAATTCAATTTCATGTATTTTGAAACCCATATCGCATTCACGGTTCCAAAGTATTCTCATTCTTGATAAACGGATTTTCCCTACACTCCAGAAGACGACTTGGTCACGTGCTTGAATATTCCTCCTTAATGGTTCCTATTGTCAATGTACGAGTTACCCCTATGCCTTATTTGTCTAATAATTGATGTCATCACAATGATTAACCATGCCAGTATTGATAGCATTATTCTTTGTTGTCTCTTAGCATATAACCTCATGAAGTACTTTGCTCAGTGCATTAATAGATTCCAAAATAATTACAGCATGATCTTTAACTCTTTTGTTCCTCATCATATTAAATCCATGGGGTATTGAAGGTTCAAACAAGTTGAAGAGAAAGCTTCACAGTGTGATCACATATAGTCGATAGGTAATTTTTATGGTCAGTTCAGGATAACACAACTAAGTGTAATCGTTGAAAGTCATCAAAGGCTTAGCGTGGGTGTTCGTGTAGAGATTTCGAATTTAGGAGGGCGAACAGGTTATTCCCAATATTTTCCCCCTGAAGATGCTATGTGAATTGATAATGAAGGTGAAATAAGTGTAATTCACATTAGGCCGCACTATGAGTATGATATTTCCTTATCGTTGTTCTCCATGTATTTAGTGTTTTCATATGCCTATGTCTAAGAAGGTAGCCGGAAATCCCTTGTGCATCATTTCAGTGGAAATTATTGAAGGTGAAGTTAATTGATAGTTAGCTTATGTGAGGTATCTAGTCGTCATCCTTGTTAGATAAATTTGGAGATTAAGGTTGTTTTCATGAATGTGTTATGGAAAGGCCTGTAAGCATAAGAGGTCACATTGAAAACCGAGAGTGTTTTGGAAATAAGGTATTTTCTCTTGATAGTATAGCAGTTGGTTTTGATTTGAAAAGTACCTTCTAGGTGATGATATAAAAATATGCACACCATGCCGAGGTATCGTCGTGATAATGTAGTGCTTGTACTGCTGAGGTTCGTGTTATTGATATATACATTATGGTGCTTTGTCGAGCTGTGGATTTGTTTTTAGGATGGTTTTGGTGGTTCCCTGGCATGTGGATAGTCCTAGTTACAAAGGAGACTCTGCCGACATTTCTATAAAATTTGGGAGTTAGACAAAATTTAGGGACTTGATGGGGGCTAGAAAAGAGATATGTTACATTAGGTGTTTGGGGCGGGCTCTATGTTAAATAATGTGGCAAACCAAGTAAAAAAGAAAGAACCAATCACAGGTCGCCAAATGGAAAAAATAACATAGGCCAATCGGAATCAAGCAAGAAAGTTAATATGTAGTTGGATTGTCCATCCTATGCAACTATAAATAGAGGGTTTACATAAATCTCAAGGGACATTCAAAGTTGGAGAAGAGCATATCTGCAATTGGTGAAGGCATCCACAAACAGAGAGATCAATCATTAAGTACTTAGTTCTTCAATAAAGGAGTGACCAATGGAGTTCTTCCGGGAGATCAACCCGTAACAACAAAGTGTTGCTCGGCGCTCTTGGTGATTAAATGTATCACAAGGAGGTCTGCATCATCCTACATTTGAGAAAGATGGTTCTCAAGCCCTTGAATCACGAAGAATTTTAGAGTGGAGAATCAATGGATACATAGAATTGCACTCACTTCATCAATAAAATATCTTTTTCTTCATATTATTTTGTTGCAGTTTATTATTTGTCTTACAAAATTTTATTGCAAATAGAGACTAGTGTTAGAATATACGCTTAACGCTAGAGGGGGGGTGAATAGCGTTATAATAAAGAACAGCGTAAACTTGCGGAATTTAAAAATTGCAGGAATGAGATAAGTGCGATAAGTAAATAATAAGGAACGAACGCACCGATGTTACCCTGGTTCACCACAACCCGTGGCTAGTCCAGTCCCCGAGAGACTCTCTCGAGATTTCCACTAACTTCGTTAAGCTTACGGGTGCTTAACAAACCATTACAAACTGAGAACTTGAGTCACACAAGCCTCAACAACCTTTGCTCGAAGATACCACACTTCAAGACTTCAACCAAAGGAATCACAACGTTCCTTCTTACAATACAAGGGATTAACACTTCCCTTCAAGTGTATAAAAACACTTTGCACTCAAAACAAGACTCTCCTCAAGAGTTGATATGAGTAAAATAAATACGCTCAAGAACGCAACAACTTTCGTCAGGAATTTGGCTCTCAAAAACTTATGTAATGAATAGAAAATGATGAATAAGAGAGTATGCAAGCTTTAGCAATAATATGATCAGTTGTTGTACTTAAAAGACTGATTTTAAGATGTATTTATAGTGTTGAAAACATGCACAACCGTTGCCTAATTGCCAATTAAGAATTGCTGATTTTGTGCTAAAACAATCGATTGTCTAAGTTGCATAATCGATTGTTTTCCAATCGTCCAAAAATCATTCCCAAATTTAATGCATAATAATCGATTATCTAAATCGTATAATCGATTATCTGCCAACATTCAAAAAATCTTTTTCAGATTTTACTTAAAACAATCGATTATCAAAATCATATAATCGATTACTTGGCAACGTTCAAAAAATCTTTTTCAGATTTTACTTAGGATAATCGATTATCAGAATCATACAATCGATTACCAGACAGAGTTTGAAAATATTTTGGCAACGGTCATTTACATAATCAATTATGCTATATGTATAATCGATTATATTACAGTCTTTAAAAATCGAATAGACACTGCCTCAACACAATCGATTGTCATAAGGTGCACAATCGATTATTTTGTAGCTTTGAAAAATCTGATGGACACTGCCTCAACACAATCGATTATCATAAGGTACACAATTGAATGTCTTGCAGCTTTGAAAAATCTGATGGACACTGCCTCAACACAATCGACTATCATAAGGTACACAATCGATTGTCTTGCAGCTGCCTTAACATAATCGATTATCATAAGTACATAATCGATTATCTTTGTCCAGATTTTAGAGGCATGTTTAAAAATCATTTTGGTTAAAATAAATGTGCATGATTTAAAATCATTTTGCTTTGAATTAAATATGCATGATTTGATAAAAATGATTTTACGAGAGAAGCCAAGTCTTGAGTCAATTGTCGGATCAAGATCACAATTAAAGAACGACTCATGTATAACTTTGTTTCTTTGCTTAATCTTGATCTTTGTTTGTCTTGTGCTTGAATCTCGTTATGTATCAATTGCGCGCTTGTGCTTGGACCGCGTCATATGTCAATTGCGCATCGTTTGTCATTTATCAAAACCTACAAATATGAACACACGTTTAGTTTAGTGCCTTGTGAGGACGTGTTTCAACAACTAGGAGATCACTTTGAGGGTTAGTCTTGTAATAAATCCAGGCTAAGTATGTCCGAATTCGACTGAAGTGCAAACACAGAAAGGTGAGATATCCATAACAAATCGAAGATCACAGCGGAAATTCTAAAACAGATCGAATCAAGGACAGCTATTTGTACCAATCATGGAATTTTCTTCCATAATTAGAATTGTACAATAATTAGGATTCTTCTAGTATATAAAGGGGAATCCACATCATGCATAAATCATCTTACATTAACCAATATCAAAGAAACATAATATATTTCTTTCTTCTATTCATCAACTTACTGCTTTTTTACTGTTCTTACTCTACTAAATTCGAGGGTTCATTAGCTCGAGGGAATTGACAAAACACTGGTTTAATTTGTATTATTGTCAATTTATGTAATTCATCTTTCGTTTATCAATTGATATTATGTGAAATAACATGTCCTTAAACCTAAATTACGAATTTAATTGTTATCCAATTTTTAGGGTAAACAACTATGTTTTATCAAACGAAATCCCACTTTCATTTTCTTTCTCGATGATTGTTGGAAATTTGTTTTTGATGATAAAGAAAATTGTCTCAAACCTAGGGTCCTTTGGTAGTTCTTATATAACTCATAGTCCTACCGAGAATGGGAATTACTTATGTGCACGCACATCGCCTATATATACTATGTTGACCTGGTAGCATGCGATGATGTCGAGAAATCTAAGCAAATATTTATAGGTTGACTGTTATGTCGAGGAAGAGGCAAACCCAAAAATAAATAAGATAAAAAACACCAAATTTTAACATGAAAACCCCTTCAAATCGAAGTTAAAAACCACAAGATCACAAAGATCCAAAAAACTCCACTATAAAAATAAGAGGGCTGCAAAAGTTCTCTAAATTGGATATACAACAAGTGCCAAGCACAAAGTAACAATAGTAATAAGAGCAACAATTAATCAATTGAAGAAAGAGGAGAATCCACAAAAAATGAAGCTAGTTTTCGAGGATCAAAATCAGATACTACAGTCCTAAAAATTCGATCTCCGCCATTCAAACCAAATATCAAGATATTACAAATCAAGAAATATAATTTGAATTTGGTTGATCGGAATAACAATCTGCAGCAAAACGAATACTTTTTTTCTCTCTTGATGAAAGCTCTCCTAAAAATCACTTGTATGATCTTAAGTCTTTCAAAGACTTGTATCAATGAGCATAGCATATTTCTCCCAAGGTTGTTCTATTTATAGACTATAAGTGGTCGTTTTTCTTAAAGCCAAAACCAACTCTAAATATGAATAAACACCAAACCCAGTTCCGAATAGGAATGGAAACCAAAAGAGAATAGGATTAGGCCATTGGGCTTTTGGCTGGAAAACATGGCATGGCCCCAGCAAAATCCCTCTGCCGCCAATGGGCAAGTTGTGTCTTCAAGTATAGGAACTATTGACATGCTTCATGTCTGCCAGTTTTCTGTAAAACTCATGTTTATCTACAAGCTTAACTACGAAGTCCTCAGGTTGTTCCATACAAATCTCATCATCGAAATCACCATGAAGAAAAGTAGTTTTGACCTCCAGCTACTCAACCTCTACATGTAGATTTCCAGCTAGGCATAGAACCATACGAATAGAAGTCAACTCCCTTCTTCTTGCCAAAACGTCTAACAACTAACCTCCCCTTGTATATAGTCGCAGGGGTATGGTTATCTTGCTTTATTATGAATATATATTTGCTAGATAAAGCTCTTTTACATTTTGGTAATTTCACTAACTCATATATGCCATTCTCATGGAGTGACCTCATCTCATCTTCCATGTCTTCTATCCACTGATCTTTGTGAGAATCTTGTATGGCTTCATCATAGCTCTCTGGTTCTCAATGTCTGTGAAAAGTACATACTCATCCGGAGGATAGCGCATGGATTTTTTCTTCTCCCCTGTGGATCTTCTAAGAGAGGCTTCAAGAGCATTCAAAGTAGTTGCCTGAGTAGGAATTGGTTATTGATCAACTACAAATTCATCAACTGGAGCATCCATAATACTACACCATGATGATCATTTTGATTTTGATCACTGTATCTATCATTGTCTTGGGTTCTTTCATGTGCAATAGGTGCCTTAGCAATAGAAACTCAATCAATATCAACTAAGCTCTCATTACTCTAAGAATCTATCTTCTCACCTTTGTTAATATCTTTAATAGTATGGTCTTCAAAGAATATTTCATCATGACTTCTAATAAGTTTATTGTCATCTGAATCGTAAAAACGATACCCAAAATCATCTGACCATAACCGAAAAAGATTTCGCTGCTTAATTTTGACATCCAGTTTTGATCTCTCATATTTAGGAATGTGCACGCAAGCTTTACACCCAAAAACTTTCAGGTGATCACAAGAAACTTCTTTGACAAACCCAACTCTGTTTGGGACATCACCACCAAAAGAAATAGCAGGATAAAAATTGATAACATAGGCAATATTGTTAAGTGCTTCCTCCAAAAATGTATTTGGAAGTTTAGCTTCTGAAAGCAAGTATCTCACCCTGTTAGCTAGAATTCTATTCATCCTCTCCGTCAAACTATTCAATTGAGGCGTCTTGAGGAGTTTTCCGATGACAAATTCCTTGTTCCTTGCAATAGTTATCAAAGGGACCACCATTTTTAGCACCATTGTCAGTGCGAATACATTTTAAGTTCTTTCCCACTGTCTCTCAGCTAAGGCATGAAATTCCTTAAAACACACCAAGTGCTTAATCTATAGATTTCAAAGGATACACCCAGAGCTTATGAGAATGATCATCAATGAAGGGCATAAAGTAAAGCACACCACCTTTTGACTTTTTCTAATAGGACCACACAAATTAAATGTACTAGCTCCAATAAATCGGGCTTTCTTAAGGGAGGATGGCTATTAAAGGAAACCTTTTTCTATTTTCCAGCTAAAAAATGGATACAAATATTTAGCTATTTTTGTGACACTCCAGAAAGAAAACTTTTCTTGGCCAAACAACTAATGCCCCTCTCACTCATATGACTCAATCTTCTGTGCCACAATTATGATAAAGTTTCACTTTCCATCAGATTTATGGATTCACTAAGAGTAGAGACATGTCTTACATGCAAACGACCAGAATTGACTCCTCGAGCCACTACTAACAAGCCTTAGGTAAGCTTCCATTGGCCATTAAAGAGGGCATTATGGTAACTTTTATCGTCTAATCTTCCTGCAGAAATCAAATTGAAAGGAAAATCCAGAGCATGCTTGATATCTTTAAGAACTAACATTGAACCATTATTAGTTTTTATACAAATTGTGCCAACACCGAATACCTTAAGTTCACTGTCATTTCTCATCTTTAACACTCCAGAATGAATAAGAGTATAAAATGAGAAAAAGTCTTTTCTTGGTGTGACATGTGAGGTAGCTCTAGAATCTGCTATCCAACTAATCTCATTGGATACTAAATTGATGACGTATTCATCATAAGCAAAAAGAAGGTCATCTCAGACAACTCGTTTGCTAAGTTACAAGTACTTTAGTTATAAGTAGTTTACTTTATATTTTGATGACCTAACAAACTTACTATCCAAAACCAAATAAGGAACATGTCACACATTTACGATACCTCAAGACAACAAGGTTGCAGGTTGGGATTCGATATGGAAATATGAGTCAACTCTTCAGAAGTAGAAGGAGCAGTTGTGGGACCAAGTCCCTACCAGTTCTCGAGGAGACAGTATGAAGTCAACTTTCCAACTGGAAAGTTGTTTCCTAGACATGCTAAATTGCAGGAACAATGTTACAGTCAACTTTCCAGGAAAGGCTTTTTACCTACATTGCTTACATCGTTGTAAGTGATGTCACGCATGTATATATGCATACAAGGGAGATAAAACAAAACACTTGAACACTTATAGATTTTAGTCAATCTCACTCACGTGACCATTCACCTAGAAAGTTTCAAGTACGTCAATAAAAAAACAACAAAGAAACTACGGACCAGTTCCCACATCAAGTTATTATGTGTCCTTATTTGAGTTGTGACTTTGTAATAGTTATTCAAATTGTAATTCCTATCTAGCTTATTTAGAAGCATTTTATAGAAACACCTTTGTAAACATTAAACCAATATGTTTGAGTCTATACTAGAGTTAGTCATGTTGTAAAGTCTATGTAATACAATTTATTACAAAGTGCCTTGTAATAAAGTATTTCAAGTTAGTGAGGGATTAAGAGTTTAATTCCTAGGTTGCATAGGTTGTAATATGAAAGTTTCTCAGTAGTGAAGTTGAAATCCTACAAGGGTAGGTGTGGTTTTTTATCCTGTTGAGCTGGAAATTTTTCACGTAAAGTTCCTCTGTCAATTAATTACAACTATGTGCGTGTGTACTGTTAGACCTAATAGAGAACTTGGTTCGCTATTGAGTTTAGTGGACCCTTATATTCTATCAATATGTATCAGAGCACGTTCTTTCTATCACGTTACCACCTAGTAATGAACCTCATGGCTTCTCCTCCAAAAATCGAAGAAGATCAGTCTACGTACAGACCTCATAGGTTCAACGGTCTATTCTATGGGTGGTGAAAAACTAGGATGCATGATTTCATCAAGCCTAAAGACTATAAATTATGGCATGTAATATGTGATGGACCCTTTTCTTCTATAAAGAACCTTGGTGACTCAGTTGTAGCCATTCCCAAGATGAGGAAGAAATTCAATGACGCTGATTGAAAGGCTGTAGAAAAGAATTTTCGTGCTGTGTGGCATTGGCCCTGATTAATATAACATGTTATTAGCTTGACAATCAGCAAAAGAGATCTGGGAGACTCTTCAAATCTCTTATGAGGGAACAACTCAGGTGAAGCAATCCAAGATTGATATGCTCACAACAGAGTATGAGCTTTTCAGAATGAATGATGAATCCATCCAAGATATGAATACTCGATTTACCTCAATCATCAACGATCTTCACTTTATTGGTGAAAGTATTCCAAGAAACAAGCTTGTTAGAAAAATCCTTAGTATACTACCCAGTTCTTGGGAAAGCAAAGTTAACACCATTACTGAGGCTAAAGACTTGAAGACACTGACCATGGATGAACTTGTTGGAAACTTGAAAACCTATGAAATGAAGAAGAAGAAGTACAATGAAAGAAGAGACCCCAAAAGGGAGAAGAACCTCGTCCTCAAACGGATAAGAAGGACTCAAGTGGTGAAGACAGGGACATGGCTTACTTGACAAAAAGGTTCCACAAGATGGTTCACATCAATGGAAGAATTACAAAAAGGGGAAGCTCTAGCAAGCTTAGAAATTATGACCTCTGTCATAAATGTTGAAATCCAGGACACTTCATCAAGGATTAGCCCCTCCTAAAGGAAGATCAGTATAATAACAACTTTGACAAAGCAGCTAAGAGGAACCAGGTTCCTGACAAATGCTTCAAGAGAAAAAATGATGCTGACAATGTTGTAAACCAAGATCTTGATGAATAGGGAGAATCATCCAGAAAATCAAAAGAAGATAACGACCATGGTGGTAGTTCAATGAAGGCAAAGGAAAATTAAGCAACTGAGCATGATTCAATCCTTGCTTTAATGGCTCAATCTAATGATAACAAGGATGAGGTAAACTGTGTGGTTGTTAAGGAAAATCTGAAAACTTATTCTCCTAAAAAGCTCATGTCATTAGAAAGTGTGCTAAATGATGAATACCACAGTCTTATCAATCGTAAAGATACATTAACTATGGAACTAGGGAAAGCTGAACAAGCCAGAGATGACCTAGTAGTCATTGTATTTGATTTGAAAGAAATAAAAGAGAACTTGAAAAAGGAAAAGAATACCATAGAAGATAAAATGAATAGTATAGAACATGAAAGAGATGATCTAATAGTGGTTGTGGTGGACTTAAAATAAACCATTGAGTGTCCAAGTAAATAAAAAGAAACCTTGACTGAGAAAGGTGCTATTATTGAGCAAGAAAGGGATGACCTAGTAGTGGTGGTAGCAGACTTGAAAGAAAAAATTGAGGAATTTAAATCGGTAAATAGGTCTAGAAACTCTGAAAAGGGAAAGGAAGTTGCAAGTGAAGCACACATTAAGCTTCAAAATGAGTTATATTTGGTAAAGACTAGTTTGTGTGCATAACTTGGGAAAACAAAACACTTTACAAAGAATTAGGGAAAGTAAATAGTGATCTTGAGAAATCGCTTGAGTGGACCTGGTCATCGGATGCTATCACTACCATGTAGACCAAGTCTGGGGGAAACATGTATAAGATTGGGTATTAAAGGGAAAAGATTCCCTACAACTCTCATAGCAAGTATTTCACTATACCTGACAATTGGCTATGACCCACTATGGTAACAATGGGCATCTCAAGGAAAAATTGCATGGCCAAGGTTCAGTCTCATAAGAAAAATAATGTCTTTTGTTGAGAGAGCAACTGCTGCAAGAGGACCAGGTCCGTCAAATACAAAATGCATTTTGCCTGCTTGGACGAAGAGCTCATTCATCCATTTTCTTTTGGTTTCCTAAATCTAACCCATGTGCAGGGAGCAGTGAAGGGGAGCAGCCAATAATGACAAATGAACAACGGCTGCTTAAAGGACATGACTGGAAATACAATCGCTTTTCCTTCACTAAAAAGTTGCAAGGAGAGAGTGTACCCTTTTGAACATTACTAAAAAGGGTACACTCTAGGAGTTGAAAGATTTTGTGTCAAAGGACATAAGGTGAAATTCTTGTACAAGATATGCACAATCTCAAATCCTATGATAGGTAAGGTTATGTTGTAGCCAAAAGATGCAAGAGTACTTATTTTGTTGTTATTGAGCTTTTGCATAGTGGAGATATAAGTTGGTTCAAAGTTGTTAAAGACAATGCTGAACTATGGGACAAAATCCTGAAGAATTGCAAGTTTCTATCTCTAAACAATGTAGATCTCAAGAACCTGGTTCATGGTCTGATCAAGTTGAGTAGCAAGTAACATGAAGTGTGCAATGCCTGTGTAAAAGGAAAGAATATCAAATCTTTATTCAAGCCCAGAATGGGCAGACAACACTTTAAAACCAAGGATGAGATATTTCAAGAAATTGTGGCTTTTGTCAAGAAGATCCAGGTAGAGATATAAAATAATGTGGCTTGCATTAGATCAAATCATGGAGCAGGTTGGGATAATGAAGAATTACTCAACCGCTTTTCTCAAAGAAAACCACATCATATGGAGTGGTTGAAAATAGGAAAAGGGCACTTCAAATTAGGCACAGTCAATACTAACTAATAAAGGATTTGCAAACATCTTGACCAAAGCTGTTGACTTAACTGAGGATATTTCGGTACAATTGTTATATTCTCGGTAATAGAAAGGGTTAGCTTTTAAAATTCGATAGTGGAAAAGATGGAAGAATCCTCATAACGTACGCGTCTCAAAGAGAATAGAAATACCGATCAAGGTAGAGAACGCCAGTCCGGGTCCCGCATATACAACAATAGAAAATGAAAAACAAGCTATTGGAAAAAGGGTTTTTGCATAGAGACATCATTGAATCACTTTTGCATCTCACTGCAAGTAGATTAGATACTGTGGTAAGAGTTGGGTACTGTACAAGGTCTCAGTCAAATCCATAGAATTCTCATCTAAAGGCTATTGTAAGAATTTTGCGATATCATAGAAGAACATAGGACATGGTTCTCTATTGTCCTCCAAGTGATGGATAGGAAAAGCTCTCCTGAAATAGGACATTTTTTGAGTTTCTATCTTATCTCGTGAGGGTCAAGGAAGAAAAATTCTATGGCACTCTCACCAGCTGAAGCAAAATATGCATCATCATCCTCCTGTTGTGCTCAAATGATGTGGACTAAGCAGAAATTTGAAACCAAACTTGAGCCAAACTCAAGAGGGCTAAATATATTTAACTGCAAAAGATCTAACTGTAGAAATCTTCACCAAAAGCCCTAGAAAGAAAGCATTCTAAATCGTCTTGCACCAAGGGATGATAAAACTCAACTAAGAACTAGGTTCCTCATGATTGGTTATAAAAGTCATAGTCAGGTAAAATCTAGCTAAAGTGTTTTCTGGCGAAGTCTAACTTATCTATATACTATTAAGGGTAGACACCCAAGATACAGAAGCAGATACTGCAATGCATAATAAATAAGGGGTTAAACTCACTTACCAGACCTATCAGGGAACCTGGTTTTCCTGATACAGATTAGTAGCTTCTTTGTTCTTTTATACACAATTTAAAATGGACAAAATAAAAATGTCACATCATCATTAGCGTGACAGCCTCTTTAAAGTCGTATCTTTTCTCCCACTACGTCACAGCCCAAATATCACTCCTTTTTCTGAGCGTTACATTTACCAAGTAAAAGGGTGCCGCAGTTACAAAACCGTTCCCTCGTCATAATTAATTAAATATCACAACCCTTTATCTTCAAAACTAAAATTCCCCATTTATCTTCTGTCTTTTCAAATCCACAACCCTTCGAGAATAATCTCATCATGTTTGAAAATCAAGCAACCCTCAGTGTACCTGACAACATTGTAACTGAGTCCTCAGCAATCCGTATTTCAATGATGATCTCCTCTCCCAACACAATCACCAGTCCAAACCAAAAAGCAGAGTCTCCTTCACATTCCACTCCCTCTCCTACCCACTCTAAGTCTTTCCTCATCTGATCAAGTATGAGGATGTTTTTCCTCCTCTAGTCTCCCGGTCAAAAATCGTCAATAGGGTAAACAAAGAAACCTCATTCAGGAACCATCAACTCTATCCATGGTTGAGTACTTGAGTTAGGATCTGGAGATTGGTCATGAAGAGACTGGATCACCATAAAAAAGTAGTGACTCTCTAGGTATCACTCAGTCGCCTATTGAAATCTCCATTGAACTACAAGAAAAAGAAGGGAATAGAGAATATATTTCCATTGCATTAGAAGGGGCCACTGTAAAGGAATGTATAGAAGGGTCTGAGCCTCAAAAGGGAGAGACCAATCTATAAGAAGAAAAGGAAGAAATTATACCATTTGACGAACCGACAGATGGTGATGCTTTTGGGGTCCCAAATGACGAACCTGATCCCTCCGTGAAGGATCCACGTCAGGAGTCATCTTCCCAGGTCACTATTGATCTTGCTCCATCTCCCCACTTTTATGCCGAGCCTTTAAATATGGTGGTGCATTAGACGAATCTTGAAAGTGAAGAAGACGTAGATGACTTGTTTATGCTAGTTTTATTAGTGCTAGGACTAAGCCAGGGGTAACTTTAAAGCTACCGCTTAAGCGACCTACTACATGGTTGCAGTAGAAGTATGCATTAGAGTTTTTTCTCAAGAAGAGTAAAAAGAGTCAGAGAAGGAGAAGATTGGTCAAAGATATAAAAGCTGTAAAGATTTTCCTATAGTCGATGTGGATGATGAATCCCAAAAGGAACCTATCTCCCTGACCTGCAAGTCTTCAAAGAAGAATGCTCTCTCTCAATCCGAAAAGCACACCACTAAGGGTGCTGAGAGTTCTTCCAAGAGTGTTGTTGCTGGTTCCAATGAAGAATTGGTAAAATATTCTAGTGACAAGACAGTGAAGGAGCCTGGTGACATGTCTGATGGGAAGTAGTTTGAAAAATCCGGTGAACATATGCAAAATAAGTCGGATAAAGAAAAGTCTGTTGGCAAGTCAGTGAAAAGAAAGAGGGATGAGGATGATGATGAACCTGTTTCCATCAAGAAAGGAAAAGTAAGTGGGTCTCTGAGGTTTGAGAAAAGGAAGCTGGAGAATGAAAAAGTTTATTTGCCTCCAACATTCTAGAGAGTGATGGGATTACAGAATTAGTGGACATTTGTGATTCTTAACAGTGGACTAATCTGTTTACAAGTGAGGCTCCTATAGTGTTTGAGGACGAGGTACAAAGTTTCTACACCAACCTCTTCACAATAGTTGATGATCAAATCTATGTGCTGGTAAATGGGTAGAAATAGAGATGGGCTCTGCCTTATTGGGGTAAATTTTGGGTGTTCCTACTGAAGGACTGTCATCTATTCATGCATGCACATTAAAAAACAGAAATGCAATTGTCAAGGACAAGGAAGAAAATTATGGGGAACAGGTGTACAAGAAAGCACTCCTTCTCATTTATTAGTTACTCTTTGATATGGTTAACAAAATGTTGCTTCCTCGCGCTGAAAGAAGATCTTTTTCATCCAAAGCTAACCTATTTCTTGTGGAAGCCTTGAATAATTTTTCCTCCATCAATTTTGCATGCCATAACGATTGAGTATATGCATAAGGTAGAAATCATTAGAGATAGGAATCTTGGACTTCCTTATGGTTTCCTTCTAAAAAGTTTTTTGAGTTTTTCAAAGTACCTTGGGACATTCCAAAGTGGAACCAAAGCAATCATTTTCAAAAACTACTCTGAAGGAGTGTGAGTGTATTGACAAAGTCAGAGGAGTTAGAAGCACTTCCACATTCTCAAAACTGATAAATGCTCAGAATAGTGCCACAAAAGAGATTTGGAAGTTGAAGTATAGCAACGCAATTCTTGAGTGTCAGCTCAGTCATTTGCAAGAGGTGTCACACCTCCTTTTTTATACACCTACCCCGAAGGATAAATGTATAAGAGAGTTTTTTTATTTTAAGTGACATTATTTGAAATGAGATTATTTATTCATTAGAGTCGCCACTTGAGATAGGTTTGGCTTTTGATGTCCCATGTCACCGATTTATCTCGAATCCCAAATCAAGGAAATTTTCGAATTCCCGGATGGAGTCTGCAAACCAGAAATTCTTGAGTAAGGAATTCTGTTAACCCGATGGAAGGTGTTAGTCACCCTCGGATTCTGTTATTCTAGCACGGTCGCATAAACTGTCATATTTGGCCTAATATCTGATTTTACAACATTTTCATCCTATAGTGCAATTTTAAATTATTCACCGCTTTTCATTGAATTCTTTAGGAAAATTGCAACAATGTTAGAATGTGTTCCGAATCATGTCAAAAAAATATACCCGTGATTTTTGACATACTTTAACACCGTTGAGATTTGGATTTGGGTCACATAAATGCACACCCGAGTTTAAGAAGATAAAATTATGAAATAATATGCCTAAAACGACTAACACGTTGTTACTTTCGGGAGGCCATGGAAATTTTCTAATTGGATTATCTAATTTCTAAATCTTTTATAAAAGTAATTAAGAGGGTCACGCAATTAATAGATTTTGTTTGGCACGGCGCGATGCACCTTGTTTATTTTAAGCCCATCCTAACGAAACTATCATTCTCTATTAAGGGTTGTATCGAACAGCTGAATTAATTAACATCGTTGAATTTTAATTTTGGCCTAGATGTAGTGATTGGACTTTGAACGTTTGGTATCCTTTGAGTTCTAAATTATCGTAGTAGATGACCATTTCAGGAGTTGAAACAATTTAGCCTAACAATTCAACAAATACAACATCTAAATGATTTAAAATCACTGGAACTTGTAAACAACTAAACTATTAAACGACTCCTAAACTAATCCCAGGATAAATGATGTGTTTCAAAAGTATATAATGTAACTATGGTATTTAAATCATAGCTAAACATTGTGAACAACCAAAACGACTACCAATGCTTATGATCAATTAAGGCATTTTAACATCTGAAAGTCAATTGCCAGTTTAATGAACTTAATGTGCACCGACACTACTGGGTACCCGGATAATGCCACTGAGTACTTGAATAATACTACTGGATAATTGAATAATACTACTGGATATTAGCGTATTTAACAATTATTCAACAAAGCAATTATGTTACAGGCTACTGGAATATACAACATTCTTAATGGATATATCATGAACAAATAAGGATCCAACTGTATCAAAGTCCGCATTCCATGTTAAATTACAACATTTAACTACTTAAATAAAATTAAACTAAGCTAGACTATGAATAACTGTAGGAAAGCAGGAGCAGTAGGCAAGGAGTATTGGGGTTGGCATTTCACTTCTTAAATCAAACACTACATCAGCAAGGATTCAGGACTTGTACCTGAAACTGAAGCAAAAATGTAAAGAAATAGAAGTCAGCTAAAGCACCAGTGGATAGCAGCAGTAATTTCAGCAAGCAAAAAGCAATTCCAAGTCCAAAATCCAGGTAGAATAGAACAGGATGCAGTAACTCCCAACAGAACTTCAATCAACCCAATTAAAATAAAAAAATTTTGAAATTAGGCGTGGAATTTCAGTGTTGTTTTTGCAGTAGCTTGAAACTTGGATTTGACTATTTGATTTTCCTAAGATCTAGAGTTCGGAATTTCTTTTTGACTTGAATTTTTATTTTTCAGAGTTTGGCTCTCTAGATTTCTATGTGGTGATTTAAATTCTTTTGAATTTCCAAATTTTGGGGTCTCCAAACGTAGCTTGTAAGGTAGGGTAGACTACGTTATATAGGTAAATGCTAGGGCTTCTTTCAGAATTTACTTTACACCTTTAGTCCCTCTTTTTATCTCAGATTTTAGCCAATTAGTCCCTCATTTTATACCTTGTTGGCCAAGTTATACCAATTGAGTCCTGAATTTCATATTAAAACCCCATCTAGAAGATTCTAGTGGGTTCTAATATTAGTTACTGCATTATTTTCTACTTTGAATTACCTTAAACACCCCTGGATTGGTCCTACAATTACTAACATATGTCAAACTAACTCAGCCCCTTTTAACTTGGTCAAAAATTGACCATGGTGAATTAACAAACGTGGAAATCATTCAGCTATAACCAAACAAGGCGTAATCACCAAATCCCTAAAACTAACTACCAAATCTATCTTAATTCTAATCAGAACTGAAAATTAATTCCAATTAATACTGTTACCGCTATGAATTTAGACAAAACTAAGATCCAAAATTGATAAATAACAAAATCGTGCTATTTATTACCAATTAACAGAAAATGATGAATCAAGCACAAAAATTAAAAGAACATATGCATGTTACCAATTGTTAGAAAGTTGGAATCAAACAAAAAAAATGAAAACAATCGAATATGAACAAAGAGAAAATCAATTAGATACTTTAAACAGATTGGCAAGCAAAAAATATAAAAGGCAAAACCTAAATCAGTTAAACATGAAGGAGAAACTAATTTTAATAAAAGGGAAATTCACTATAGAAAGAAAAACAAATAAAGACAGAAAGAAAAATTAAGAAACTCACAGATTCTCGCCCTCTAATCGACTGACTTCAAATCTAGTCCCCAAAATAATATTATACCCTTGTTCTTTACCAAAACAAACACATAATATAATTTTTGGAACTATTTGAACACTGATGACTCTCGAATCTTCGACTCAGACTTGGACCTAAACCCTATATTTGGGATTCAAAGGATTCAATCCGGGTTTGAAGGAATCCGGTTTGGGATTTAGGAAGAGGGGGTTAAGGTGAATCTGGGGTGTAAGTTTGGTTGGGTTTAGAGCCGGCACCGCCTTGGGTGGCGAAGCAGTCGGGAGTTCAAATCAAGATTCGAGAACTTTGGTTGACATTCGAGGGATACTGATAGCAGGGATGGAAAGAGGAGGTAGGGTGGTGTTTTTTTTGGGAGCCAACGGAGCATCACTGCCGGCGGAGGCGATTTCCGGCCGGCAGCGGACGGGAGAAGGTGGTGGCATTACGCTGGCGTGCATTAAGGGTTCTGAGAGATGGTTTGGGGGGTACAGGGGGAGTCAGACACTTTTATACCCTAAACCTAGTTAGTTCCGGACAGTTGGATTGATAAGATCCAACGGTCATTATTAAAGCATGAGGCTGTTTTCTTTTGGGAGGTGGGGGTTTGGACCTGGTATCTGAAGGATTGGGCCTGGGTTGGGATGTTTTTGGGTTGGTTTATTCTTACAGAAATGGCCCAAATTGGGTCTTTAATTAAGAACACATATTTTCAATTTTTTCTTTTCTCTTATTTATTTTATATTTTTTGGTTTTGTTATATACAAAAATGAAAATAATAAATATCTAATTTTACTCTAAAAATTTAAACTAACTAAATTTCAAAATTAACTAATTCCTAATTAACACAAACTTAAAAATACCAAAGTAAAATTGCAAAAAATTAATCAGTTTTATTATTTTTTGCTTTTTTGTGCTACTAATTAGTTAACGAACCTAAAATATTAAAAATAGTATCCTAAAATGCAAACATGCTACTTTTGTATTTTTTTTATGAATTAAAATGCACTCAAAATTCAAACAAACACACAATTATGCAATTAAATTCTAAAAATCACATAAATAAAGAAAAATTCTAATTTTAAGAATGCAGAAGTAATTTAAGCTAGGAAAAAATCGCATGCGAGCAACTGTCCCTCTTTGCTCAGAGACACGAAGGGTTTACGGGCAAAAATAAATGAGAAATCATAAGGGATTTTTGCCTGCTTGACACTCCATGAGAAGCAATTTTGAAAAGCTTGACCGGACCCTGCTTCAGAGGTTGCCTACATATCATCGGCTAAAAAGGAATCAAGTCAGTGTGGTTCGGGAGCGTTTGGTAGCTGGGACTACCAGAGTTTTTTTTTCACTGCTGATGTTGCTGCTAATTCTTGCTGACCTCCTTATTACACCAACGGAAAATCAAAAGCTAAGCTAGTTATGCCTATCAACTATGAGTTACAAGATTCCTATCTATAAATCTCTTGAAGCTTGATCTTGAGTCTTAGTTGGATTTGCTGCGGACATCAATCTGAATCTTGGTCCTCGAAAGCGGTAGGTTCAAGTTCTTTGTTCAGCATTTGTGCGGAGAGGGATCGGCGAGGCTGTGATTTCAATCAAGTTTTGATCAGCTCGCATCCATATTCGCTTCAGCATATAAATTTCATTAGTTATTTTTCTTCTTTCCTTTATTCTGGATTGAGACTTATCCCTTCAGTTGTCTCAGAATCTGCGCTTCAAGGTTAAACCTGCTGAGATAACAAACAAACAAATAAAATTTTCCGCCCCAGATTTGCAGTAGGAAAATTTCATCAGTTATTTGGGACAAAAATCTAAACTTTCTTTTTTTTTCTTTGTTGTTCCTTCTCAAGAATTGTATTCGTCTATGATTGGGTCAAACTCCTGTCGCGAAAAACGTCAACTCAGAGGTTGGAGCGTCAATGTTGGCTAAAGGAAAAACGCTCAACTCAGGGATTGGAGCTCTAATGTTGCTAAAGGAAAAATGCTCAACTAAGAGATTGGAGCCCTAATGTTGGCAAAAGGGAAAATGCTCAACTCAGGGATTGGAGCCCTAATGTTGGCTAAAGAAAAAACCCTCAACTCAAGGATTGGAGACCTATCTTGGCTAAAGGGAAAAATGCTCAACTCAGGGATTGGAGCCCTAATGTTGGCTAGGAAAAACGCTCAACTCAGGGCTTGGAGTCCTAATGTTGGCTAAGGAAAAATGCTCAACTCAGGGATTAGAGCCCTAATGTTGGCCAAAGGGAAAATTCTCAACTCAAGGATTTGAGCCCTAATATTGGCTAAAGTGAAAATGTTCAACTTAGGGTTGGAGTCTTAATGTTGGCTAGGAAAAATGCTTAACTCGGGTATTAGAGCCCAAATGTTGGCTAAGGAAAAATGCTAAACTCAGGGATTGAGCCCTAATATTAGCTAAGGAAAATGCTCAACTCAGGGATTGGAGCCCTAATGTTGGCTAAAGGGAAAATGCTCAACTCATGAATTGAAGCCCAAATATTGGCTAAGGAAAATGCTCAACTCAGGGATTGGAGCCCTAATGTTGGCTAAGGAAAAATGCTCAACTCAGGGATTGGAGCCCTAATGTTGGCTAAGGAAAAATGATCAACTAGAGGATTAAAGCCCTAATGTTGGCTAAGGAAAACGCTCAACTCGGGGATTAAAGCCCTAATATTGGCTAAAGAGAAAATGCTCAACTCAAGGAATGGAGCCCTAATGTTGGCTAAGGAAAATGCTCAACTCAGGGATTGGAGCCCTAATGTTGGCTAAGGAGAAACTCTCAACTCAGAGATTGGAGCCCTAATGTTGGCTAAGGAAAAATGCTCAACTAGAGGATTAAAGCCCTAATGGATGGATTGGGAGGTCGCCCTAATAGCTGATTGGCTCAAAATCCTGCATGTTTTCAGTCCATTCTCTACCATCTCACCAATTATAATGGCCTCCGCTAATGGCTTGCCCATGGCTGACATCATATTTTGGAAATAATCAACCTCCCGAGCCTAAAGAAATACGGTGACCATTTCCACTTCATCCATTGGAGGTTTTACCTGCGACGCCTGTTCACACCATTTGATCGCATACTGGCAAAAATTTTCTGAGGGCTTCTTCTTTAGATTTGCCAGTGTGTTTCGGTCTGGAGAAATACCAATATTGTATTGGAATTGTCGAACGAAGTATCTTGCAAGATCATCCCAGGTGTGCCACCGAGAAATATTCTGATCCATATACCATTCGGAGGCGATGCCAACCAAGCTTTCCCCAAAGTAAGCCATAAGCAATTCTTCTTTTCCTCCAGCTCCGTGCAATTGATTACAATGTTTCTTAAGACGGGCAATAGGGTCACCATGCCCATCATACTTTTTGAACTTCGGAGTTTTGAATCCCACATGCAAATGCATGTGAGGGAACATGCACAATCAGTGTATGACATGATTTTTGTCCACTTAGCCCTTGCATGTTTTTGAGGCTTTGCTCCAGGCTTCTCATCTTCTTTGCCATTTCTTCCTATTCTGAAGTTTTTAGGTCTTTTCCCTTCCCGTTGTGAACTCAAATGGATATGGCTGCGAATACGTATAGGTGGGATACTACAGAGGCTCCATTTAGGGAGTGAGTGTTTGGAATGTGAAGGTTAAAGAATCAAAGGCGGGCCTCGGCAATGCAGGTTGTGTTATAGTTGCGCATGGTGGAGCAGAATAGATGTTTGGGATTGCATTGTATATAGCCATCTAGGGGCGAACTTCCGAAGGTGATCCCACAAAATGAGCTGAAATGGTTAGTGACCTAGTGAGATGCTGGAATGACTGATTGGGACAACCGGACGTTCCCCCCATTTTTGGGAAAAGCTCAAAAAATCCGGGAATTTTACAAGGAGGATCTTTTCCATTTGACCAGGCATCCCACATCTCCATTATGCGGAGACGCAATAGTCGATTTTTCCTCGGCGGTTGCTAACTCTAATGCCGGGATGCCCGAGATTGGGCTTTCATTCGTGATGGGAATTGCTGGCAGGGTGATTTCTAAAGATATTTCTGTGCTATCCTTTGATCTGGTGAAGTAGGGATGTGAATCCATGTACCAATAACCAACCACCGTTTCTAGAAAACCTAGAATTGAACTGGACTTCAACAAACGATTAGTTGGAGACACATAACAGATAGGTAATCGCACGTTGGAGATGTGATGCATCTATACAGTTAAATGGGTTTCTCCATGATTTGCACTGATTACATGCGTAATCCCGGCTATCCTCATCCATTTGATTTTCACTCTTGTTTCTAGTTTTTTTCATTTTTGCCTTTGCTTTTGCCACCATCTCTCTCTCTCTCAATCTTCTTTTTCTCTCTCTTTCACTATCCTTTCTCATTTTCTTTTATTATTTTTTCCTCTCTTTTCTCTTTTTTTCTTCCTTTCTTTCTTTTTTTCTTTTCTCTTTAGGGTTATAGTCGAAGCCTATGGGTATTTCCTACGTATATGACCCGGTATGAATCAGACCGAGCGCAGTTCATGAAAAAACTAAATATGAATAGAAGAAAAAATGTTTGGAGATTTTTGATTTTCATAGATGGCAAATACATTGATTTCAAAGACTCGAAGCTGACAAATCAAAACAACTAGCAGGCTATGATGGAAAGAAGAAATACTGACTCCAAAATCAACTCCTACTTTAAAAGAAATACTTACTCGAACACTTTGACAGACTTTACCGAAAAGGAAATACAGACTCAAGCAACAGACAGATTCTGGTGGAAAAGGAAATATAGACTCAAATGAAAAATCAGGAATACATTAAAGTTCCTGGTGCCTGCAGGACATCGTTCGGTCTCGTCGTGGGCCTATTTGCAATATCCCTTTGAATTCTGTCCAAGTCACTCATTATCTATTTAACAAACTTCATCACCGCTGCAAAAAAGGTAGTGTGAGTCATGTTCTCGCACACTTGGCAATTCTTAGTAATGTAGTGAGCAATGGTCAGGATCCTCTCTCTGATTCCGCCCTATTCTTGAAACAACTGTCCTATCTGTTGGGCCCTGGACCCCAAAGTCTTCTCGGCTATCTTGTTTTGTTCCTGAAGTCGCTGCAAATCCATTTCTAATTGCGCCAGTGCCAAGCAATGCTCTTTTTCAACCTTGAATTCTCTCACCTGTTTGATAATTTGGTTTTCTATGACGATAACCCTTTTCTTTATTCCCATGACCTCATTATCGTACTCTTTTTTCAACTGCCAAACTAGGCGAGTTGGTTCCTCCGCATTTTTAGCCAATTGCTTTCGGACCCCGGCTAATTCTCTTTCTGCTTTGTTAAGGTCAAAACTATAGTAATTCACTTCTTGCCTTAGATTATCTATAAGATTTGTGTCTTTGACGCTCCTGACGGGATCTTCGACTGCTATCTTCATCTTTTGAATTTGTGCTCGTAAGGCTTCATTTTCTTTGGCTAATTTCTTCCTTTTACCCTCATCGATTGCAGCTTGTAAGCTATTTTTATAATGAAGTTCTTGGACCTGCGTTTCTAACTCTCATATCCTGGCCCTATATTCCTTTTCCTTAGCTAACTCGGCCCACTATTCGTATGAGAATTGGACAAATTCTTGGAGATGAGGTATTTTGGCGGGCCTCCTAGTTATAGTTTCCCTTCTATACCAAGCATGATACCTAGGCTAAACTTCTCCTTTAGCTCGATCTCGCACACAGGTATTTTCCTCTAAATATTAACATTCGCTCCAGACCTGGAGGACTCTTGCTTCAAGAAACTGGCCAATAGGACCAATCTCAATTACTTGGGTACTGAGATCTTCATCTTTTGGCACCTCCCGAGTTGTATTAAAACCTGATACGGAGCGTAAGGCTAAATTCTTAAGACACATCAAGAGGAAATGAGGCCTAGTTGCTGGCATATATATATATATATATATATATATATATATATATATATATATATATATATATGATTTCATCCACCGTTAACCATCCAAACGTCCACTTTGTTTGACTGACAGTGATAGACCGAAAGTATCATGTCCATTCCTTGACCCATTCAGGCATGCTGATCCCGCTAATTCTCATATAAAACTCTTCTACGCAGGTTTTTTGTGTTGACCCATAACTCAGGAATTGAGGATGATGGCATAGATGTTCGGTCATCCATATTTGCAGCAACAGATTGTACCCCTTAAAAAAGGCTCTTCAGGCTTTGCAGGTTGTGAGAGCGCGGAAGATTTCAGCTACTATCATGGGCGCCAGGGTACTTTTGGCTTGGGTGACTAAAATGCTGATGACCCTTGATATTTTTATGTCGATATTTTCGTCTTTCCTTGGGAACACTCGAAGCCCTAAGAAGACTACCATGAAAGCAAAACATATATGTTTCTCCCATTTTTGGCGATTTCCTTTGCTACATATTTTTATTTCCTGATTATTGAACCCTCCTAGGTGAATGTATCTCTAGTATATAAAGTGGGGGGTTAAACATCAGGTTGCCAAATCCGGGTTGTGGACTGTCCTACTTATCTTCAGCAAGTCTAAGAATTTATGCACAACTACAGTTCTCGTGGCGACCAAATACTTGTGCCTTAAAGGAACCTCAGCACTTCCAATGTATCCGGCTATTTCCTCTAGGGTCGGGGTGAATTCAAAATCTAAAACATGGAACACATTGTGTGTCGGGTCCCAGCATATGACCAACGCCCTTATGATGTCTCCCCGAGGCTTAATCTCTAACAAACAAATAAGACCTTTCAGATTTTTTTTTGACCTCGTCTTGCCCTTCATTGCGTAGATCATTCCACCACAGACGCAACTCCAATGGGATTTTGTTCATGATTAAGAAAGGTTCATTTTTAGTCATGCTCATCCTGCACATTTATTAAGGTGATTTAATCACTTATTTTGAATAAAAAGTGACTCCATTTATTTTAGTCGAAGATTTCAAAAACAAGACTCGGCCTTGCAGATACGACCTTTTAATACTTCATAAAAGAAGATTTTAAGGTTGTGCCCACTAACCGTCGACAATGACCCAAAGTGGTTGTTCTTGCAAAGACAGCCTTCTGGTGCCCTTTTGGGGACATTCGTCTTATTCTAAATAGGAATGACATCACCCAGACAAAATTAAATTTTTTGTTGTTTAATTTTGGTTTTTGGGCTGTTTTTTGCAAAAGGGAAGTTGGACCGTTGGGGGTTGCCTACGTATCTCACATCCGGTAAGAATCAAACTTTAGATCAGGCAGATTTGACAAACGATTTTTGAAAGACTTATTTTTTTCTTTGATTTTCTAAAAATTCGGTCGAGTTTCGGTGCCATTTGGGTATTGGAATCTTCAAAACAGGTGACCAACTCACTCAACCCTAACACTATTATTCTTTTCTCTCTTTCTTATTTTTTATTCAATTTCTCCCATTACTTACAAGCCGGTCAGCATGCAGATCCGATGCAAACAAGTGAACAAAATAGCAAGTAGGATGCATCAGGATGGTCTTTTCATTTTAGGTCACCTGTTCTAGACGGACCCAACCCCTTTGTTGAGTCCCCTAAGTCAAATGCATGTGATGCAAGCAAGCGTACATACTAGGGATCCAGCATGAGGTCAAGTTATTCTAGGTTCAAAACCTGGGTACATACTAGGATTTCATAACAATTTTGTATATACAATTCAGGCAATATCAAATAAGTAAAGCACTTAGCATGTTGGGACAAAACATGTAGGAAAATTAGATAATAAATAAAGCCAAGTATAATGGCTATTCTAAGCTCGAATTCTTGAACCCTAAAACAGAGATTCTGGAGTCAATCCCCAGCAGAGTCGCCAAAGCTATCACCCCTCCTCTTTTACACACCTACCACAAAGGATAAATGTATAAGGGAGTTTTCCATTTTAAGTGACATCATTCGAAATGGGATTATTTATTTATTAGAGTCGCCACTTGGGATAGGTTTGGCTTTTGGTATCCCAAGTTACCGATTTATCTTGAATCCCAAATCGAGGAAATTTTTGACTTCCCGGATGGAGTCTGCGAACCAGAAATTCTTGAGTAAGGAATTCTGTTAACCTTCGGGAAGGTGTTAGGCACCCTCGGATTCCGTGGTTCTAGCACAGTCGCTTAAACTATCATATTTGGCCAAATATCTGATTATACAACATGTTCATCCTTTAGTACAATTTTAAATTATTCACCACTTTTCACTGAATATTTTAGGAAAATTGCAACAATGCTAAAATGCATCTTGAATCATGTCACATAAATGCACCTGTGATTTTTAACATACTATAACACCGTTGAGATTTGGATTTGAGTCACATAAATTCGCACTCGAGTTTAAGAAGATAAAATTATGAAATAACGTGCCTAAAGAGACTAATGTGTTGTTGCTTTCGGGAGGCCATGGAAATTTGATAAATGGCTTATCCAGTTTCTAAATATTTTATAAAAGAAATTAAGAGGGCCACGCAATTTATAGATTTGTTTGGCGCAGCGTACCTCGTTTATTTTAATGTCATCCTAAAGGAAATATTGTTCTCTATTAAGGATGGAATTAAACAGCTGAATTAATTAACATCGTTGAATTTGAATTTTGGCCTAGATGTAGTGACTGGACTTTGAACTTTTGGTATCCTTTGAGTTCTAACTTATCGCAGTAGATGACCATTTCAGGAGTTGAACAATTTAACCTAACAATTCAACAAATACATTAAACATGTAAACAACTAAACTATTAAACGACTCCTAAGCTGATTCCCAGGATAACTGATGCATTTTAAAAGTACATAATGTAACTATGGTAATTGAATCATAGCTAAACATTTTAAACAACCAAAACGGCTGATAATGCTCATGATCAATTAAGGCATCTTAACTGCTGAAAGTCAATTGCAAGTTTAATGAACTTAATGTGCATCGACACTAAATGCCACTGGCTACTTGAATAATACTACTAGCTAATTGAATAATATCACTGGCTATTGGCGTATTTAACAGTTATTCAACAAAGCATTTATGTTACTGGCTACTTGAATATACATCATTCTTAATGCATATATCATAAAGAAAAAGGGTCCAGCTGTATCAAAGTCTGCAGTCCATGTTTAATTACAATATTTAACCACTTAAAAAAAAATTACTAAGCTAGACTATGAATAACTACAGGAAAGCAGAAGCATTAGGCAAGGAGTAACGGGGTTGGCATTTCACTAGTTAAATCAAACACTATATCATCAAGTATTCAGGACTTGTACCTAGATATTGAAGCAAAAATGTAAACAATAGAAGCCACCTAAAGCAACAATTGTCAACAACAGTAATTTCAGCAAGCAAAAGCAATTCCAAGTCCAAAACCCAGGCAGAATAGAACAGGATGCAGTAACTCCCAACACCACTTCAATAAACCCAATTAAAACCATAAAATCTTGGAAATTAGGCGTGGATTTTCAATGACTGTTTTTGCATTAGCTTGAAACTTGTTTTGAATATTTGCTTTTCCTATGCTCTAGAGTTTGGATTTTTGTATTTTAAATTTTCAGAGTTTGATGTGAAAATTGTTTCTGAATTTTATTTTTTTCAAAGTTTGGCTCCCTAGATTTCTATGTGCTGATTTGAATTCTTTTTAATTTCCAATTTTTGGGGTCTCCAAATTAGCTTGTAAGGAAGGGTAAACTGCCTTTTATAGGCATATTCTAGGGCTTCTTTTAGATTTTATTTTACACTTTTAGTCCCTCATTTAATCTCAGATTTTAGCCAATTAGTCCCTCATTTTATGTCGTGTTGGCTAAGTAATACCAATTGAGTCCTGAATTTCATATTAAAACCCCATCTAGAAGATTCTAGAGGGTTCCAATGTTAGTTACTGCATTATTTTCTACTTTAAATTACCCCAAACACCCCTGGATTGGTCCTACAAGTACTAACCTATGTCAAACTAACCCCATCCCCTTTTAACTTGGTCAAAAATTGAGCATGATTAATTAACAAACCTAGAAATCATTCAGGTATAACCAAACAATTCCTAATCACCAAAATCCCCAAAAATTAACTACCAAAGCTATCTTGATTCTAATCAAAACTGGAAATGAATTCCAAGTACTGTTAGCACTATGAAATAAGACAAAATTAAGAACCAAAATTGATATATACAAAATCATGATATTTATTACCAATTAATAGAAAATGATGAATCAAGCACAAAAATTAAAAGAACATATTCATGCTACCAATTGTCAGAAATTTAGAAATCAAACAAAAAAATGAAACAAACAAATATGAACAAAGAGAAAATCAATTAGAGACTTTAAAAAGATTGGCAAGCAAAAAAATAAAAGTCAAAACCTAAATCAGTTAAACATGAAGGGTGATAGAACATGAAGGGAAAACTAATTTTAATTAAAGGGAAATTCACTATAGAAAGAAAAATAAATAAAGACAGAATGAAAAATTAAGAAACTCACTGGTTTTCGCCCTCTAATCGACGGACTTCGAATCTGGTCCCCAAAATAATATTAATCGCTTGTTCTTTACCAAAAAAAATACATAATATAATTTTTGGAACCATATGAACACTGATGACCCTCGAATCTTCGACTCAGACTTGGACCTAAACCCAAGATTTGGGATTCGAAGGATTTAAGCCGGGTTTGAAGGAATCCGGTTAGGGATTTGGGAAGAAGGGGTTAAGGTAAATATGCGGTGTAAGTTTTGTTGGGTTTAGAGGCGGCAGAGCCATGGGCGGCAGAGCAGTCGGGAGTTCAAATCAAGATTCGAGAACTTCAGTTGACATTCGAGGGATACAGATAGCAGGGATGGAAAGAGGAGGTCGAGGAGGTAGTGCGGTCTTCTATTGGGAGCCATCAGAGTATCGCCACCAGCGTAGGTAATTTCCGGCCGGTGGTGGACTGTGAAGGATGGTGGCGTTACGTCGGTGTGCACTAGGGCTTCTGAGAGATGTCTTGGGGGTGGGGGGAGTCCGACACGTTTATACCCTAAACCTAGTTAGTTCCGGACCGTTGGATTGATGAGATCCAGCGGTCGTGATTAAAGCATGACACGATGTTGTTTTGGGAGGGGGGTTTGGACCGGGTATTTGAAGGATTGGCCTGGATTGGGATGATTTTGGGTTGGTTTATTCTTACAGAAATGGCCTAAATTGGGTCTTTAATTAAGACCACATACTTTCAATTTTTTCTTTTCTCTTATTTATTTTATATTTTTTGTTCTGTTATATACAAATATAAAAATAATAAACACCTAATTTTACTCTTAAATTAAACTAACTAAATTTTAGAATTAACTAATTCCTAATTAAGACAAACTTAAAAATTCAAAAGTAAAAATGCAAAAAACAAAAAAGAGGAGAGAGAAGCTCTGCCTTCTCTCTAGACTTTTCATCTTCTCCACCGCTACTTCATCTCTTTCTTCTCTATCTTCTTTGCGTAAGTAGGTCTACCTATGCTGAGAGAGTTATGGCGAGAGGAAGAGGCCGACCTAAGAAGGTTTTAGAGCCAATTTATGCAAATGATTCTGTCCCCCCCAAGTCTGATAGCATTGTTTCACAGGTAGCTGCTACTGTTCCATTGACACCTCTGGAGGATACTGTTTCATTGAGTCCCAAAAATGATGGTCCACAATCTGAAGCCCCAGCGACTCAATTAGACAAGGAAGTGTGCACCTTAGAGTCTCAATCTCCACATGCAGACTCTCAACATGAACCAGATCCATCAAAGGCTGCAATTCCTCAGGATGTTAATGGTAATGTTCTCATGCAGCAGCAAACACAACCACCCCGAGCAGATCTAGAGGAATCCACTAAAGAGGAACCAAAGGTATGGGCAAATTTGTTCCAGAAAAATAGACTTGCCGCTAATGGCATGGCTTTAGAGTACATTCCACCGACCCTTATCAATGGTAAACTAGTAGGTCAGTTGATTAAGGAAGAAGTTGCTGAAGAGGAGCAGAAATGGAAGTGTGCAATGGTCGTATTTGTATTAGGAAATACACCGGGATTTAATGCCATGAAAAGATTTATAAATCTTCATTGGTCCCATGTGTCAGAGCCGGATCTCTACTATCATGAGGAGGATTATTACATTGCTAAATTTAAATCCCTTGATGATGCTAAAGAAGTATTGTGTGCAGGACCATACTCTATTGCAAATAGACCGATAATTTTGAAACAACGGTCGCCTGATTTTGACTTCAAAGCTGCCTTCCCAACCGAGATACCTCTTTGGGTTAAATTTCCTAATCTTCCTATGTCTTGTTGGGGTAATAGGACTCTTAGTCGTATCGCCAGTGTCTTGGGCAAGCCTATCTTTGCAGATGAGTGTACGACGAAGCAGACTAGAATCTCATATGCTCGGATTCTTATTGAAATAAATGTATCTAAAGAGTTACCTTCAGAAATTGAGATCATGGATCCGAATGGAAAGATTTTTCTACAAGATGTAAGCTATGATTGGAAGCCTTCCTATTGTGGGAAGTGCCTAGTAGTTGGACATAACTGCTTGGCTAGACCTATCCAGACTAATACCACACAGAAGCCAAAGATGACTCAGGTTTGGAGACCAAAAGAACCACTCCTGCCAAATCAGGATAAAAAGTCAGCTCAGATGCAACAGGTTGATATTGTGGCTACCTGCGAGGACAATGGTACAGTAGCAGTTTCCTCTCATGACAAGCACCAACAACCAATTGGTATAATTGGAGTTCATGGCAATCAGCAGCTAAACGAGAAGGAACAAATGACACCTTTTAAGGATGTCAAAAAGCAGAAGGCTAAGTGTAATTCAGCTCCAGTTTTTAACAGTAAAAACTTTCCACCACAGTCTCCTATTGTGATGTCAAATCGTTTTGATACAGGACTAGTAAACTGGGCAGATCATCCATTTGAGGAAGGAGGAACAAGTTTTACCCAATGAAGTGGATATTTTGGAATATAAGAGGTGTAAATAAAAGGTTCAAACAAAAGGAAGTTAAAGAATACCTTAGAATCAATAAGTTTGATCTTGTTGGTCTTGTTGAAACCAAAGTGAAACAGGAAAATGCAGCAAAAATATCTGGATTTTTACTTCCCAATTGGAACATGCTTGCTAATTATAGTAGTGCTACAAATGGTCGAGTGTGGATCTTATGGAATGCTAACAAACTTCAGGTCACTGCTGTCCAAGAGGAGGCACAATACATTCATTGCACTGTTAGGATACTCGCTGATGACTTAACTTGTTGTCTCACTGTCATATATGGACATAATGATATTATACAAAGAAGATCAATGTGGACAGCCCTTTAGAATCTAACAACTACTATCACTGATCCATGGCTGATAGCTGGGGATTTCAATGCTATTATGTCCAGCTCTGATAGAGACTCATGTCATCCAGTTAGACTAGCAGAAGTAACTGATTTTGTTCAATGTGTACACCATATTGGCCTAACTGAATTAACTTGGAAGGGTGATTTTTTCACCTGGACAAACAATCAAGGTGGAGAAGATAGAGTATGCAGTCGTATTGATAGATGTTTTGGTAATTGTGAGTGGATGCTAAAGTGGAGTCATGTACATACAGTATATGGACCTCCTTTGGTGTCTGATAATAATCCCATGATTCTTACTTTGACATATGATGTTTCAAGCAGGAAAACACCTTTCAGATTCTTTAATGCTTGGTCACAGCATCCAGATTTCCAACACCTCATCAAAACCTCCTGGAACACCAAGGCACAGCCCACCCTGCAAGGTTTATGGGGTAATCTCAAAGCTATTAAACCAGTCTTGAAATCCTTAAACACTAAGGAATTTAAGACACTCTCACAGAAAATTGATGATAGTCGAAAAGTTTTGATTGCCCTACAACAGCAGAGGTCATCAGCCTACACTAATACACTCCTAACAAGAGAAAAGGAACTGGTTACTCAATTGGAAAAATGGTCTTTACTAGAAGAGTCAATATTACAACAGAAAGCTCGAGCTAAATGGATTCAGCTTGGAGATGGTAATAACAAATATTTTTCTGCTGTGATGAAAGAGAGAAACCATTATAAACAGACAACTGAATTGCTCACAGAGGATGGTTTGAAGATAACACAGCCTGCTGAACTGAAGAAAGAAATCACTGCCTTCTACAAATCTCTCATGGGAACCTCAGCTCATTCTCTCCCAGTAGTTAACAGAACTTATATGGCTAATGGTCCTACATTATCACACAAACAGAGGCTATTCTTGGCTGCTGATATCAGTGACAAAGAAATCTTTGACAGCCTACAAGCAATTGGTAATGATAAAGCTCCAGGTATTGATGGTTTTAATGCATTATTCTTTAAACATACTTGGAAGATTACTGGTCCACAGGTGCTGCAAGCAGTTAGGCATTTCTTTGCATCCTCCAAAATGCATAGGCCCACAAACTGTACATCCCTCACTCTGATTCCCAAAGTGCCCAACCCTCAAACAATAAAGGAATTTAGACCAATAGCCTGCTGCACAGTGATTTATAAGATCATTTCTAAACTCCTAGCCAACAGAATTCAAAAGGTAAGAGCGAGCATCATATCCAATACACAAGCTGGTTTCATTCCAGGTAGAAGAATTGCCGATAATGTCATTTTGGCTCATGAACTCATCAAACACTACACAAGATCCCACATATCTCCTAGGTGTATGATCAAGATTGATCTCCAAAAGGCTTATGATTCTATCGAATGGTGTTTCCTACAACAGATTCTGGAGACTTTGGATTTTCCAACCAGATACATCAAATGGATCATGGAATGTGTACAGACAGTTAGTTACACAGTGATAGTTAATGGTGAAACCACAGTACCTTTCCAAGCTGCTAAAGGTTTGAGGCAAGGTGACCCCATATCACCTTTCCTGTTTGCTATAGTGATGGAATACTTAAGTCGATCTCTGGCAGAGTTAAACAATCTGAAGGGTTTCTCTTTTCACCCTGGTTGCAAGAAGTTGGGAATCACACATCTCAGTTTTGCGGATGATCTCTTATTATTTGCTAAAGGACAATGTCAAGCTGTGCAAACCATGTTCACATACTTTGATCAGTTCACTGCAGCATCGGGAATGAAAGCTAATATGCAGAAGAGTGCAGTGTACTTTGGAGGAGTCAAAACTGATCAGCAGCAACTGATTCTTAGTACTCTTGGCTATACTCGTGGGGAGCTCCCTTTTAAATACCTAGGGGTTCCTCTATCATCCAAGAAACTAACTGTTATTCAGTGGCAGCCGCTCATTGATAAGATCACAAAAAGGATTACATCCTGGACTACAAAACAGCTGTCCTATGCAGGTCGATTGCAGTTGGTCCAAACAGTCATTTTTGGTATTCAGTCCTATTGGGCACAGTTGTTCCTCTTCCCAACAAAGGTCATGAAATTAATAGAGGCAATGTGCAGATCCTTCATATGGTCTGCTTCAGTTAATATCACCAGGAAAGCTTATGTAGCATGGGAAAAACTCTGTCAACCAAAGTCTGCTGGAGGCTTGAATTTAACTAATCTTCTAATCTGGAACAAATCTGCTGTTGCAAAATTAGCTTGGGACTTGGCTCATAAGAAAGATTTGCTATGGGTGAAGTGGATTCATACAGTATACATTAAGCAACAACAGCTGGAGGATGTGAAGATTCCTGCACAAGCTAGTTGGATCGTCCGGAAGATCATTGATAGTTTGAGATTACTACAACAATACCAACTCTTACATAATAGTGACTGTTCCATCAAGCTGATCTACCTTAAACAAATTGGTCAAATGCCTAGAGTTCCATGGAAAGCTCTAATTATGCAAAATGCTGCTCGACCTAAGTCCCTCTTCAACTTCTGGTTACTGCTTCAAGACAAGCTCCCTACCAAAGAGAGGTTGATTAAATGGCACTTCAATGTAGATGGTTGCTGTGTTATGTGTAAACAAGCAAGTGAATCAAGAGACCATCTGTTCCTCTACTGCTCCTTTGCCGCTCAACTGCGAGAACTCGTCTTGCGATGGATTGATATACCTCAACCCCCAGGACAGTCGTGGGCTCTTTTTGTCAATTGGATCATAGAGAAAGCTAAAGGGAAATCCCCCAAAGCTCAAGTATTCAAAATGGTTTGTGCAGAGATGTTTTATGCCATTTGGTTGGAGAGAAACGCGCGTATCTTCAGAAACACCTATTGTCCCAATGAATTCTTGCTTAGGAACATTGTCTATACTTGCAATGTGAGAGCACCTCCTAAAGTTCGCATTTATATCCAAAATCTTTTTGTGTAATTCAAGTACTCTAGATACTAGTAGGATTTGTCTTTCAGTTTAGTTTTTTCCCTCTTATTATGATAGGCAGCTTTTGAGTAGCTAACCTATGAGATTGTAAGCAAATCATTTGGTGATTAATAAAATGCTTAATTACCAAAAAAAAATGCAAAAATAAACCAATTTTATTATATTTCATTTTTGTGCTATTAATTATTTAATGAACCTAAAATATTATAAATGGTATCCTAAAATACAACTATTTTTGTATTTTTTTATTGAATTAAAATACACTGAAAATGCAAACAAACAGATAATTATGTAATTAAATTCAAAAAATCACACAAATAAAGAAAAATTCTAATTTTATGAATTCTACAAGAGTAATTTAAGCTAGGCAAATATCACATGCTCACAAGAGGTACCTGGTTCTAGTAGTTCTCACAGTGCAGAGGTTGCATGCCAAACAAAGGAGAATGTCCAATTCTGGTTAATGAAAGTGATTTCCTTTTTTTCTATCTATTCTAGTTGTGTGCACATAAGTGGCATGAGTTAGCTATGCTAGACTTCTTTATACTAACCTACTCTATGTTTTTTATGATGCCAAAAGGAGAATGCTTTAATTGAAAAATAAAGAGTATTAGCGCATGAATGAATGTGAGTATGAATGCATGAATGAATCTGAAAAACATAATAAAAATTATACAGATTCAGGGGGAACTCACAAAAGTCCAAGTAATGACTAGGGGGAATGTAGAGCTTTAGGGGGGACTTAAGGTCTTTCTAGTTTACAATCTGGTCCTTTGTGACTCTTTTTAGGATTCTCAATTATAAGTTTGTCATCATCAAAATAGGAGAAGTTGATAGGTTACAAGTACTTTAGTTATAAATACTTTACTTTATGTTTTGATGATCTAACAATCTTACTATCCAGAACCAGATAGAGTACATGTTACACATTTTCAAGACCTCAAGAAAACAAGTTTCAAGGTTGGTATTCAGCGTGGAAATATGAGTCAACTCTTCAGAAGTGGAAGGAACAACTAAGGGAACAGGTCCCTCCAGGTCCTAAGGAGATTGAGAAGTCATCTTTCAGCTGGAAAGTTGCTGCCTAAACACGCTACAGTGTGGGAACAGTGTTGCAGTCAACTTTCCAGTGAATACCTTTTACCTACCTTTCTTACATCATTATAACCGATGTCACACATGTATATATGCATCCATAGGTGGTCAAACAAAACACTTGAACACTTAGAGATTCACTCAAGCTCACTCACGTGACCATTCATCTAGAAAGTTTCAAGTGCTCCAGGAACAAAGAACAAAGCAACTATGGACCAGTTCCTACATCAATTTATTATGTTTCTTTAGCTGAGTTGTGACTTTATAATAGTTCTTCAAATTGTAATTCCTATCTAGATTATTTAAAGGCATTTTATCGGAACACCTTTGTAAAACTTAAACCGGTGTGTGTGAGTCTTGGCTAGAACTAATCATGTTGTAAAGGCTTTGTAATAGAGTTTATTACAAAGTGGTTTGTAATAGAGTATTATATGTTAGTGAAGGATTAAGAGCTTAATTTCTAGGTTGCATAGGTTGTAATATGAAAGTTGCTCATTAGTGAAGTTGAAATCCTACAAGAGTAGGTTGTGATTTTTAATCCGGTTAAATTGGAAATTTTCCACGTAAAATTCCTCTTGTCATTTAATTACAGTTTTGTGTATGTGTACTATTAGACCTGAAAAGGAACCTGGTTCTTTATAGAGTTTGGTGGACCCTTATATTCTATCATTGTTATTTTCAACTTTCTTCATTCTCTAATGTCTTGCAACCACTTGTGGCAAAACCTTTTGATGTGTACTTTATTTCCACAATGGTTGCATGTAATTTTATTGTATTTGGACCTTGACTTACTTCTAATTTTACCTCTATTTCATGAGCCTCTTATTTTATCTCTCACCCTGTCTTCTATAACCAAGATATTTACTTGTGAGGACGAATCCTGTATTTTCTTCTTATTTTCTTGTTCAATACACCACTCTTGGAATATTCAATTGTCACCTTACCTCTAGGTGCTGAATATTTAAAAGAAACACGATGAGTTTCTCAAGAGTCTGGCAGAATATTAAGAAGCTAAAACCCTTTTATCTCATCATCAAAATTAACTCTAATTCCAGACAGCTGATCAAGGATGCCCTGAAAATCATTTGAATGATCAAGGATAAGGATTCTTTCCTTGTATTTAAAGGTCATTAACTGCTTTAGCAGGAACAATTTGTTGTTCCCAGTTTTTGAATCATAAAGAGTCTTACTTTTCCCACAACGATCTCGCATGTGTCACATTAATAATATGATTGCAAATATTATCTTCAACCCATTGTCATATATATCCACATACTTTATGGTGCTCGAATTACCAATCTTTATCATATGTAGTCTAGAGTTTACGAGCTGCAAAAACAGGTAAATAAACCTTCTTCATGAACAACAAATCTTTCATCTTACTTCTCCAAATATTATAATTTCTCCCATTTAAACATACCATCTTACTCATATTCGCCTCCATTCAGTAACAACCCGGATAAATAACCAAGGCTCTGATACCACTTGTAAGGACCAAAAATCAGGTGTCATGCTAAGGATAGTAAAGCAAATCCTCAATTATGATAAATCAGATAACAAAAGAGAAATATACCAAAAGAGACATAAATATTTAATGTGGTTCTGTCAATTGACCTACGTCTACGATGAGGATGAGCAATCCACTATATAAAATAGAGTACAAAATATTGAGAGAACAACCTCATGAAGAGGCAAACACAAGTGACATGCTAACACTTATCCCGTAAAGTTCTCCTCATAAACATGACTATCAAACCTCTTATGGCTACATTGTGGATGTTACTGAATGAGAAGGTCAGATCTTCAACTTATAGAACTCCAAACCTTTTCCTACAAGAAAATCGACTAGCTAAATATGGAAAAACCATATTTTCCTTTCTAGAAAAATAAAAACCCAATTATGGTAAATATGTTGTTCTTTTCTTCATGAGATAAGACAACCAAACATGGTAAGAAAATCTGGACAAACACCTAACAATTCTCCCATTTGGCCTGAATTTTCTGTCAAAATAAACTTAATCCACCTTCTTCACATAGCCTTCAACAGATCGCATCTCCAAATCTCCATGAAAAAGTTTGTCTTAACGTGAGCAGCAAAACGGTCAAAATTTTCATTATTAAATCACGATTATCATCAAATATGTTGTGGATAGAAAATGAACTCAGGAAGATGAACATGTCTTGAACCTTGCTCTAATACCACTATTATGTCGAGAAAGAGGCAAACCCGAAAATAAGAAGTTAAAGAACACCAAATTTTAACGTGGAAAACTATTCAAATCGAAGGAAAAACTACGGGATCACAAAGATCCAAAGAGATCAACTATAACTATAAAGGGTTACAAAAGTTATCCAAATTGGCTATACAATAAGTGCCAATTAATCAATAGCCACAAGAGCAACAACTCAATTGAGGAAAGAGAAGAATCCACAAATATGAAGGTGTTGTTCGAGGCTCGAAATCATATGCTATGGGTCTCATAAATCCAATGTCCATCATTCAAATCAAAGACAAAATGTTACGAACTCTTAGTCAAAATATTTCTCTTCTCTCTTCTCTCTTCTCTCTTCTCTCTTGATGAAAGCTCTCTCAAAAACCACTCTTATGTGCTTAAGTCTTTCAAGGACTTGTATCAATGAGCATAGCATGATTCTCCAAGTTTGTCCTATTTATCGATCATGAGTGGTGTTTTTTGTTAAATCCACAACCAACTCTAAATAGGAATAAACACTGAATTCAATTCCGAATAGGAATGAAAATAAAAAAAAAGAATAGGATTAGGCCATTGGGACTTTGTCCGGACTACATGGGCATGAGCCCAGCATTGACTTTGGGCCAATAATAAAGGAAGTACATGAGGAAGTAAATTCTACATCCTTGGAAGTTCAAAAAAAAACTTTTACTTCCATTATTTGCTAGGGTTATCAGATTGGGTAATCACTCTTCCACAGTTACAAGCTTATCTTGGAAGGGTTGCACACCTATACACATATATGATAAATCCTTCTTGTAAGCACCGACTTGATGAGAATCGAGAGAAAGACAAAGTGAAGAATCCAGTTTTTGAGATCTACGCTTAGTTTGTTTTTGTCTTGATCTGTTAGTAGGCCTATCAAGTTGTAATCTTACTTTGTTTGCACGGAAAGCTATTGGTAAGAGCTTTTGACTGGCAGTATGTTGTTCTCGACTAAGAATTAGTTTTGAGTGAGTAGCTAGAATAAGTTTGATTATAGATTGTTGAGTGGCTAAACTTAGTTTCTTAGGTTATAAAAGAATTTTATAACCTGATTTTGTAGTGAAGTTTGTGAGAAAATCCTAGAGTTTGATCGTGATTTTTATTCCATTAAGCAATGAGATTTCCCATGTAAAGTTCTTGTCTTCTTTATTTTTTGCACTTGTTAGTTATAGGAATTCCAAGAACCTTTTGAATAACCAAGTTCGCATGAATACAAAATTCTTGGTAGAAATTTTAATTGGTTGATACACTATTCACCCCTTTCCCTAGTATATAAGTGGTACACGATTCTAACAATTGATATTGCAATTGGCTATCAATAATGAGGCTTACCCTTAAGGAGACTACTGAGAGGAGTGCACCACCTAGGATGAATGAGGGTTAGTCTACCATGCCTCCACCTTTGTTCAATTGGAAGTACTACAGCTGGTGGAAGGCTATGATGGAAAACTTCTTGACTGTTGTACATTACGAACTATGAAATATTATTCTGGATGAACCAGAAATTCCCATCAAACTTGATATTGGCGGAAGGGAAGTCCCCAAGGAAAGAAGTGAGTTTAATAATGTTAATCACAAATTCATGGAGAAAATTTCCAGAGCCAATTGTTTCTCCCAATTTAACTAAAATTTAATCTACAGTAACCAATTAAGAAATAAAGAAAAAATAACAACCTTAAAGAAAAATTTAATGGGAGAGAATATTCTAAAACTCTAGTTAGCCACAATCCCATTGAGTTTCACTTATATAGTCTAATTAATTTATCTGGCTTATTGGTGGACAGTGTTAATATTGCTCATAGCCTTCTCTCGAAGTACAACTCGCCTATTCAAGCTAATCTGATAAAATTAAAGGTTCCACCAAACAATATAGAGAACCAGGTTCTCTATTAGTTCTCACAGTAAGCAATAGACTATAAAACTAAATATTATAGGGAACCAGGTTCTTTATCTGTTCCTGCAGTAAATCGACAGTTAATAATGAACACACGATATTTATGTGGAAAACTCCCAGCTCAACGGGATTAAAAACAACAACCTACCCTTGTAGGATTTTAACTTCATTACTGAGTAATCTTTATATTACAACCTAAGCAACCTAGGAATTAACCTCTTAATCTCTCACTAACTTGTAACACACATATTACAAGCAACTTTATAACAACTCTATCACTCACTAACTTGTAAAAACACTATTACAGCCACTTAAAATAATTCCATCACTCACTAACTTGTAACAATACTATTACGAGCCGTTTTGTAATAACTCTATTACAAAGACTTCACAACTCGACTAACTCTCGCCAAAACACAAATACAAGGGTTTATAATTTACAAAGGATTTTCCACATAATGCTTCTAAGTAAGCTAGGTAGGAATTACAGGTAAGAACTTCAACAAATATACAACATAACAAAGGACATATGATAACTCAATATGGGGAACTGTGCATTGATATATTGTTCTTTGTTCTTGATTCCCATTAGAACAACGTGCAAGATGCTCACCCACTTGAGAGAATGCTTGATGAGTTTTTGAATGTGCAAGTGATTTGTTTTACCTTTGGTTAATATTAATATCTTATTTCTGACATCACTTAGATGATTCAAGCATGTTAGGTGAAAGGCTTCCCCATAAAATGAACCGATGTACTATTTTTGCACTTCAGCGTGTGCATGCATCAACTTTACAGCTAGGGGAGTTAACTTGTACAGTCACCTCGTGAACTAGCAAGGACTTGGTCCCTCAGCTGTTCCTTTAACTCTGGAGATTTGAAATATATCCTAAACTGGAACCTTTCAGCAACTTTACATCTGGGGGAGTTGACTTATACAGTCACCTCGGGAGCTAGTAGGGATCTGATCCCTCAGCTTTTCCTTCAACTCTGAAGATTTGAAACATAACCCAAACTAGAACCTTTCGATCTTAAGATCTTGAGAATGTGTAATATGTTCCATATCTGGTTATCTTATGAAGTTTGTCAATTCATCAAAATAAAAACTGTATAATTTATCAATTTTCCCATTTTTGATGATGACAAACTTAGAATTGATATTCCCCCTCAGAACTAGATCTCCACATTGTTTGCCCTACAAATCGGCCATATTTTCACAACAGGTTCCTCAAGACCTTTTGTCAAATCATCAAAAAAAAAGATGCATAACTTATCAAGTTCCCCATTTTTAATGATGACAAACCCAAAATTGATATTCACCTTGCGAACTAGATTCCCCACATGTTCCCCTGCGAATCGGACCTATAATTAACATGTTATCAGCAACATTCCCCTTCCAAAACAAAGCTATCTTTCATGCACAACACAACATATCAATTCGATTCGATTCCTCCCCCATGTTAACACCTATATAACTTCCCCCTTTTTGGCATCATTGAAAAGAATAACAAAAGAAGCACAACCAAAAAGAAGGTCAGCAACATTAACTCATGCTACTTGGGAAAAACAGAATAAACAACAACAAGAACAACAAGTGAATGTCATTGCACAAAATATAGTGATTGGCAATCGTAGAGTAACTATAACAAAAGCACAGTAGTTTCTACAATACAAAATATGACAGTTTAGACAACTAAAGTACCAATTTCATGAAACATAGGGATCATAAGAAGATATGAATACAAGGGAATTTGGAAGGAAAGAAAGACATGGATCATTGGGAAGGAGGAAAAGAAAGGGGCTAAAGCCTTGATGAACTTGTCCATTCGTTCACTTACGATCAATTGAACAATGGTCATCTTCTCTCTTAGGTCCTCCACCTATTTCCTCAATCTTTCATTCTCACCCTTCAACTTGGAATTCTATTATGTCAAGGGTCCATGGGAACTTGGTTCTCTACCTATCTGAATAGGTTGAACCATCAACTAGATTACCAAGAATCTCCCCAACCTTCTCCTCATTAAGAAAAAACTCAGTTTCATGCATATATAGCATCAGAGTATCACATACAATATAGAAATTTTTACTTCTTATTCACAAATATTGGGACTTGGAGGAACAAAGAGGTGATTCTATTTTTGGAACTCGACAGTGTGAAGAAGTTCCTCCAATTTTCACTAATATCATAGTCAATACTCTGCCTAACAGCACTTTTTGAGAAATCATAGTCTTCTAACTCTCCAAACCCATAACTCAACCTTTTGCTTTTGTACTAGTTTTCTCACTCACATTACCCTTTCTTTCCCTAAGAGACCATGTCTCCCTCTTCTTTTTCTCAACTTATGCAACCTTATAATCTGCTGCATCTTTCTCAGCCAACTTTCTTTTCTCCATTTTTCTGAATTTTTCCTCAGAAATGGAGATTTTTCCACTTTATTTTCTCTTCCATAGTCACCACATCAGCAGGTCACACTACTTCATTATCAATCAGCCAACTTTTCTCAATCCTTTTTACTGGATCAGAGGTTCTTATAAGAAATAAAATGAGATACAAAGATCATCATCAAAGCTAACATCCTAAGAAGGATTTCAGGGACAAAAGTCCCTCATTTAGTTCCCCTTTTTCTGGTACATTCACCAATTCTTCCATCCTACCCAACATCTTAGCCTCACATTCTAGAATATTAGATCTACCATATTCCTTTTCAGTTAAAGTCCCACCAAAATCTATTAAAGACTTCTTAGGTTTCGATTCAGATGGAGTTAGGATTTTGGAAGGTGATAGAGTTAGATTCACATCTAGCATATTTGGAGAGAAGGATTTTGTTTGAGATAAGGTTGATTTGGTTTTAAAGAAAAGACTTGGCTTTGGTTAGGCGTGAGAGAAGGAAATGGTTTTTCGGGGTAACAGGTCAGTTCAGAAAATGTTTAACTTTTTGGACTTCAAAAAATTTGAGATTGATGGGAATAAATTAATGACAGTACATTTCAGCAGTTAAAAAGGTATAAAAGTATTGAAGAGACTACTAACATGTGTCACAGGAACCAGGTTCCTTGACGGTTTTTGAAAATTTGAGCAAGGACCCCTAGAAGGGTAATGTCACTTTTACTTGTTTTGTCCTGAAACTGCCATATATGTATACTAGTAATAGTATAGATTTGAGCTAGATGTCGAAAAAAAAAAATTTACCATTGTACCTTTGCTTCTTAACATTAGCCAATTATCGAGAGACGAAGTCCTTTATTAAGCTAGTTCAACCCCAAGTCTAGATGATTTCTTTCAAAGTGTTCACTTCTCAGTGCCTTGGTGAAGATGTCTACTACCTGGTCCTCCGTCTTCTAGTACTTCATACAAATCGGAACCATTTTAACTTTTTCCCTCAAAAAGTGATGCCACACATCTATGCGTTGTATCCTCTTGTGTTGTACGGGGTTCAAACCTATGATATCATGCATTACCCCAGAAAATGCATCATTCCAGATCTACTTTTTCTATTCACTAGATATGAAGATAATCAGCATCAACATATCCAACCAAGTTAAAAGAATCTCTTGAAAAATAGAGGAGGACCAGATCATGTGTTCCCTTAGGATGCCTCAAAATTCCCTTGGCATCCTTCAAGTGAGAGTGTTTTGTGCCAGGTTCCAATCATTGTTCTATATGAAGGCCTAGGGACCAGGTGCCACACTTTGTTCCTCTCAACTGATGGAGTTCTTCTTGCATAGCAGCTATCCAGTTAGTATTTCTCAATGTTTCTATGCTCGATTTGAGACAAGAACACTGAGAGGAAAAACATTTTCATTGGCTTAGAACTAGGTTCAATACCAAAGTCTAAGGGTGTTATTACATCTTGAAGCGATGTGAACTCTTCTGCATCTAGTTGGAGACTTGAACTAAATAATTTGAAGGACTAGGTACCTCCATATATGGATCATCATTGACATCAACGGAATTATGACTTCCACTCTTTTGTTCTGCGTCTAGAGTACCTAATCCAGCATCAACAACCCTATGTTCAGCTTCAGTCGAGGTAATGGAAGGACCAGGTTCATCTGTTCCTTTTTTAGATTTTGCTGCATCTCCTTAATTGTTTTTCTTGACTTGACTCATCGAATCAGTATTTCCATTTGCAATATATATACCTTCATCAGGAGCATTTGTAAAATTCTCCATCTTCATCTTCTTTGTTATGAGAACATTTGCCACCATTTTTGAGAATAAAACATTTTGCATCCAAAGGCTCTGGGGTAAGTCAGCATTGGGTTTCTCCCATTGAGCAGTTCATAAAGAGACTTCTCGAGAAGGGACATGATCATGCATTTTTTAATCAAGTAGCAAGTAGTGTTGAATGCTTCGCCCATGAACCAGGTCCACCATAACTGACTTATTCAACAAATAAAAACCTGCATGTCCCGTCATCTGTGCAATAATTTTACATCATCATCAATGATACTTAAACATGTTATATCACCACCATTCAGTGACTTAATGTCTACAACATAGATATTTTTGAATCTCTTAGCCATCAATACCATTTCACCAGTATTAAGGTTGGTGAATGTGCAAGATTTGGACAAGAAACTCACTTTATTATTCATTATCAATGATTTGAGACACACTCAACAAGCTATAATTCGATCCATTCACACAGAACACATTTTCAATTGCATGGGAAAGTGTTTTATCAATTTTTCCAACACTAGGAATACAGCCTTCTTGTCATTTCCAAAGGATACACTCCAACCTTGGAAGGCCTAGAGTCAGAGAAAATCATTCATTTTTCTAATTTTATGTTTAGAGCAACCACTATCCACGTACCATTTTTTACTGCCACCTCTCACTTCAGCATGTAGACTAAATCAATGATTAGACTTAAGAAACCCAAGCCTTATAATGATAGAACGGGCGGAACAAACTTCTTTTTGCCCATTCAGGCTACACATACTTTATTTACATGGAACCAAGTTCCTCATCAGTAGGCCTCTTTTCAGCAAAAAGTTTATTTTTCTACAAAGACTGAATTTAAGTTTTACAAGAGTTCATATAATGGCCCGTTTGACAACAGTGAGGACACTGCCAATTATCAACCACGGTAATATACTTGCTATGGGGATCATAGGAGGTTTTAGTCTTTTGGAACTTGATTCCTTGCTTGTTTCCACTATTACTCTTATACACAGACATTATTACATCAGAGGAGTAGGTACATTAAGTGACTTATCAAGATCATTTTTAACCCTTTTTAAATCCTCTTGAAAATTTCTATTCTTTCAAGCTCGGCAACAAGACTTATTTTTAACTTTCTTAAGCTGACTTTGAAGCTCAAGTTGAGCCTTACTAGCCACTTCTTTACCCTTAGTGTTATCCATCCAAGTTTTTGTTTGGTTTTTCAATAAGTTATTTCTCCAGTTACTTCTTCCACTTGTTCCTTCAATTCTACAATAGAAATTGCCATATCATTCCTCGCATGTTCTATGTCACCAATTTCTTTTATTAAAGCACTTTTCTCATTAATAAGGCCATGAAAGGCATCAATCGACATATTTGCTAATGCCATCAGTTTTTTATCAGAGTATATTTTTAAATTTATTTGAACATCAAGAAAACTTACCTCATTTTCCTCTTTGTACTTGTCATCGTCATATTTAGCCATGAGTGCAAATATTGACTCATATTTTGAAGATTCATAGTCAACAACCATCATAGATGCATCTCCTTGGTCATCCTCACCTTCAGATTCGCTGAAGAAATCTCCCTCGCTAGCCAAAACTTGCTTTACCATGTTATCAGAATCATCTCTTCTTTTGAATTTCTTGTCAAGGGCCTGGTTCCTCTTAGCCGCCTTATCAATTCTAGTTTTGCAATAATCTTTCTTATGAAGAGGGAAGTTTTTAATGAAGTTTCCAGGCTTCCCACACTTATGACATCAATCATTTCTTTTGAAATTTCTACTGGAACTTCCTTTCTTTGGGATTCCATCATTTTTATCAACAATCTTTTGAAATCATCAAGAGAGATACGTAATCTAGATTCATCACTACTAGAGTCGGTGTAGGAAGCTTCGAGAACCAGGTTCCTCCCCTCATTGGGCTCTCTTCTTTCAAGATCCTTCTTTCTCTTCATCATATATCTTTTCAGATTTCTAGTAAGCTCGTCAATAGTCAGCTTCTGTAGGCCTTCGGCTTCAGTGATAGCATTAACCTTGCTTTCCCAGGAACCTGGTAGAACACTGAGTATCTTCCGCAATAGCTTATTAGTCGGAATGATTTCATCAAGAGAATGAAGCTCATTGTTTATAGAGGTGAAATGAGTATGCATATCTTGAATGGACTCATGCTCTTCCATTTTGACGAGTTCATACTCAGTTGTAACCATATCTATTTTTGGACTACTTTACCTGAGTAGTTCCCTTATGAGACATTTGAAGAGCTTTCCATATTTCCTTGGCAGATTCACATTCCGAGATGCGATTATACTGGTCTGGTGCAATACCAGAACACAAAAATCTTCTTCGCCTTTAGGTTCTTCTCAATAGCTTTTCGGTTAGTGACATTCTATTCTTTTCTTATTTTCGGAAAAATCCTTGTTCCCTCTCCAACAGCTTCACAGGGACAAAGGTACCATCACAAATCACATCCCAAATATCAGAGTCCTCAGCAGTAATAAAATCATGAATTCTTGTTTTTCACCAGCCATAGTATTGGCCGTTGAATCTTGGTGGTCTGTATACTGATTGTCTTTCCTCGAAGTTTTGGGGAGCAGCCATAAAGATCCTTTCTAGGTGTTAAAAGTTTATAAAGAACATGCTCTGATACCAATTGATAGAATTTAAGGGTCCACCAAACTATATAGAGAACCAGGTTCTCTATTAGTTACCACAGTAAGCAACAGACTATAAAACAAGTTTGCTGTATGTTAGTAAATTGGCAGTAAATAAAGGACGCATGATATTTACGTGGAAAACTCCCAGTTCAATGGGATTAAAAACCATGACCTACCATTGAAGGATTTTAATTTCACTACTGAACAATCTTTAGATTACAACCTATGCAACATAGGAATTAACCTCTTAATCTCTCACTAACTTGTAACACACCTATTACAAGCCACTTTGTGATAATTCTATCATTCACTAACTAGTAATAACACTATTACAAGTCACTTTGTAATAACTCTATTACAAAGACTTTACAACTCGACTAACTCTAGCCAAGACACATACACAAGGGTCTATGATTTACAGAGGGATTCCTACACAATGCTTCTAGGTAAGCTAAATAGGAATTACGAGTAAGAACTTCAACAAAGATACAACACAATTAAGGATATATGATAACTCAATATGGGGAACTGGTCCGTTGATGTGTTGTTCTTTGTTCTTGATGCCCTTCAGAATCACTTGCAATATGGACACCCAATTGAGAGAATGCTTGATGATTTCTTGAATGTGCAAGTGATTTGTTTTACTTTTTCTGGATGTTAATATCTCATATGTGACATCACTTGGATGATTCAAGCATGTTAGGTGAAGGGCATTCCCCATAAAGTTAACTGTTGCACTGTTTCTGCACTATAGCATGTGCAGGCAGCAACATTATAGCTGGGGGAGTTGACTCGTACAGTCACCTCAAGAAACTGGTAGGGACCTGGTCCCTTAGCTATTCCTTCAACTCTGGAGATTTGAAACATACCCAAACTGGAACCTTTCAGCAACTTTACAACTGGGGGAGTTGACTTGTACAGTGACATCGGGAACTGGTAGGGACCTGATACCTCAATTATTCCTTTAACTCTACAGATTTGAAACATATCCCAAATTGGAACCTTTCGATCTTAATATCTTGAGAATGTGCAACATGTTCCAAATTTGGTTCTCTCATTAACTTTGTCAAATCATAAAAACAAAAGATACATAACTTATCAATTTCTCCCTTTTGATGACGACAAACTTAGAGTTGATATTCCCCCTGAGAACCAGATCCACACATTATTCCCTCTACGAATCAGCCATATTATCATAATTTGTTCCTCGATACTGTTTTTCAAATCATCAAAACTATAGACGCATAACTTATCATAATCTAACACCTATATTCCTATGGAATTAGAATTAATAAGGATGCATTAATAATTCTTGTGTAGTAACCAAGCAAGACGATTAGGTATATTCCTATTCTAACCACAAATTCTTTTCCCCTCCCCTCCCCTCCCCTCCCCCCCAGATTTAAGATCTTTCTCTGTTGAATCTTACATGCAATCTAGAATTCTCTCTCCCGAATTCAATTCTAGATTCGTATATAGTATTGGTGATCAAGCAATCAAATAATTAAGCACAAGATTGAATAAATAAACTAATATGATAAAATAAGAAGAATAATTTAAGATTCAAGCTACAACGTTCATGTAGCATAAAAACTCTAGAACTAATAAACTATGAAACTAAATGAAAAGAAGAGAAGAGAAACTAGTTAGAAAGCCTCCTCCAAGCGTGATTTGTATCCCTCCACGTGAATTCTCCTTCAAAGTGTGTTAGATATTCTTCAAATTAGGTTTTGGAACTTCTTTTATGAGTTGGAGTCTTGTAGGGCGGAAATAATCTTGTACTGAATGAAATAGAAAAATTCAACAGCCGCAATGTTCAGACTAGCGCATCGCGCAGGACCTGGCGCTGGAGGCAGAATGTTTTTGCCTTTGTTTTTGTCATATGAATTGTAACTCTTTTTCTTGTATTCCACTTGGGGGACAAAACCCAGTGGGTGTCCTCCCCCCCCCCCCCCCCCCTTAATTTTTTTCTTTTTTCATTCGCCTTTTATTCAATTTTGCATCAAATCTCTTCATCTTCATACTATTTTATTCCTACACAGTTAAATATAATATTTAGCATAAAATAATATAATTAATGCTCAAAAGATGACTAAAAGCATTAGAATGTAAGACAACAATGGGTAAATATATATATTTTTGGGAAAATCATCAATATACTCATATGTGGCTTGGTTTCCTGATAAGTAAGACGAGTATCTGCATACACTAATGTAAAGGAAATTTGGGATACCCTTCGAACTACACACGAAGACACATCGCAAGTGAACCAGTCAGGATTGAAATGCTATTGAGAAACTATGAACTTTTCACTATGAAAGATTCATAACCAATCCAGGATATGATCACCAGGTTCACAGTCATCAGAAACGAGTTGAGATCACTTGGAAAGACCTTCACATAAGAGGAATTTGATAGGAACATTCTCAGAATACTTCTTGCCATACGGAAAAACAAAGCCGTTGCAATCCAAGAAGCAAAGGAGTTAAATACAATAACCCTGGATAAGTATGAGGAAAATGGAGTTGAAGAAAGATGATACCAAGAGAGAAAAAGGTCTAGCACTCAAGACATATGAGGAGGTTGTTCAGATGAAGAAGAAATCTATAGGAGTCTATTGCCCGGACTATTCAAGAAGTTTTTGAGAAATTCAAAAGGAACTGGAAAAAAGAGGCTTCCAATAAATCAAAAACCTTAGAGAGGACCAACTTTAATGGCTGCTATAAATGTGGGAAGCTTGATTACATGATCAAGGAATCCACGGTGAAAAATTGAGTAGGTGAAGAAGCATCTCAAGAAACAGATAAGGGACCTAAGGAAGGACCGGAGTCCTGACACTAGTTACAATAAAGTTGAGGTAGCTAAAATGAAGGCTACAGAAGAGGCCATGAAGCAAGCTTTCTTGGCTTCATTACGAAGACGACAATGATAAAAGTCAAGATGAAGATGCAAAGACAGATCAACCATTTTCTTTATTCACCATGACTGAAGGAGACAATCGACAAACCTGACAGGAGGGAGATCCAATAAATCGTCCACCACCATTCACGAAAAAACACGTTAGCTGGTGGTTCCTATACAGTTCAGTTATACTATACTTACTTGGTAGATACACGATAGCGTCAAAAAATCTTTGCAGATTTTTATAGGTTGACTTTGGTCAAAGAATTAAGGAACTACATATGGAAGTAAACTCTACTTCCTTAGAAGACCGAAAGGATCTTTTACTTCTATTATTTGCTACAATTACGAGATTGGTTAATCACTCTTCCACACCGAGTCATCTAATATATATATATATATATATATATATATATATATATATATATATATATATATATATATATATATATATATATATATATATATATATATATATATTACGAGATTTTATCTTAGCAGGGTTGTGCACCTATATACAGATCCAAGATATCCTTCTTGTGAGTTGCGACTTGGTAGGAATCAAGAGCAAGACAAAGGGGAGAACCCAGTTTCAGAGATAAATGCTTAGTTTGTTTTTGTCTTGATCTAGTAGTAAGCCTATCGAGTTATAATCTTACTATGCTTGCAGTAGAAGCTATTTGTAAGAGTTTTTGAGTGACAATATGTTGTTCTATGCTAAAAAATTAGTTTAAAGTGACAAGAAATTTAACTTTCAGCGACAAATTCTTAACGAAGGGATAGGAATTCGGTCGTAATAAGTGTATTTATAACGGCCCAATTTTTTTCCCGTCGTGAACAGCCAATTTAAGTTCCGCATTAACGTGGGGATATTATTCAGCCCTTAAAATGCTTATTATCCGGTCGTATTAACAAAAATAAGGCGCTACTTTTTCCCTCTTTATATTTCACAGCCACGTTTCTCAGCCCTCACCCACCCACCCCCTCCCAACAGAAAAAGAGGGAAAACCGTCAAGCTTCCCTCTGTTTTGATCGCGAAACACATTCAGAATTATGTTGAAAAAGCTTCAGCCTTTTCTCGTTACTGCTTACCATCACCTGCTTGTCTGCTGGTCTGGTCTTTGTCACATGTGATTGATAAAGAAAACACATCATTCTTAGAGTTTTCTTCTCACCAATGTAACTTTCAACTTTTATAACTATTAACTGTGAATTTTCTTCTCATCAATTTAAGTTTCTGCCTTTGTAACTATGAATTGTACATTTTTAACTATTAATTGCAGTTGTAGAATGCTGAATTCTCCATAGTCATGGGTTTACACTGTATATTTCAATCTAGGGTTCTTTTACTAGTTATGGAATCTGTAAATATGATATTGGACTAATATTTATAGCTATTATGTTCACATGTTTTTCGGATTATGTTGTATGTACTGATGTGAGCATATTTTTTAGTAGGTCTGGTTGAAATTGAAAAGAGGTGGTATAGTTCTGATGATTAAATACACTCGTTATTCTGATGATTTCTCAGAACTATACCCTTGTTGGAAGAGGATTGCTATTAATATTTGGAGGGAGGCTTTTAGGCTAAGGGAATTTTGGAAGAGTAGAAAGATTTTGGAGAAGAGAAACTTTTATTACTCAAACTTGTTTTTGATTTTTTTGGCTTGATATGTTGTGTGTTGTGTGTTATACAAATGCCAAATGCCATCCCATATTTATAGGGGAGGCTTGCCAAGCTCTAGAGTGTCTAGAGAGTCTTACCATTTCCTAGCTATGTACATGTGCTAGAATTCTATGGAGAATTCTAGAGAGTCTAGAGAGTTCTATTACTTTCTAGCTAGGTACATGTGCTAGAATTCCATGGAGAATTCTAGAGTATTTCCAAGCTCAAATGGACTAGAGTTCACTAGAACATTCCGGAATCTAGAGTTGCCTAGAATGTTCCGGAATTGGGCTATTTATTTTTCATAATTTCTTAAGCCCAAATAATTATAACAAAATCAAGTTTATTTTATTTTCAACACCCCCCCTTAAACTTGATTTGTCATTCCAAGCAGACTTCTTAACTTGATGAAGTCCTCTTGCTTGAGTGGCTTGGTGAAGATATCCCCAACTTGGTCTTTGGACTTCACGTACTCTACTTGTACATCCTTTCTTGTGATGCACTCTCTTATGTAGTGATAGCGTGTGTCAATATGCTTGCTTCGATCATGGAACACCGGATTTTTCGCCAACGCCAACATCGACTTATTATCCACGCATATTGTAGTTGGATCTTCTTGTGGCCATCCCAGCTCCTTTAGCAAACTTCGCATCCAGATTGCATGACATACACAGGAGGTAGCGGCAACGTACTCAACTTCACATGTGGATAGAGTGACAATTGGTTGTTTCTTGGACATCCAAGTGAAGGCGGTGTCTCCCATGAAGAACACGAAGCCCGTGGTACTTTTTCTATCATCAATGTCTCCGGCCCAATCGCTATCGCTATAACCAACCAGCTTATAATCATTAGAAGTTGAATAGAACAAGCCAAAGTTGATTGTACCTTTGAGGTAGCGGAGAATTCTTCTTGCAGCCTTCAAGTGTGTAGTAGTTGGATTCTCCATGTAGCGACTTATGAGACCGGTGGCGTAGAGAATGTCAGGTCTCGTGCAAGTCAAATATCGTAAGCTCCCAACTAAGCTCTTGAACATCGTCGTGTCCACTTTCTCAGCTTCATCATGCTTCGACAACTTGATCCTGCACTCCACCGGTGTGTTGACTGGGTTGCAATCATCCATCTTGAACTTCTTTAGGATCTCCTTCGCATAGCCCTCCTGTGAGATGAAAATTCCATCCTCAAGTTGTTTGACTTCAATGCCAAGATAGTACGCCATAAGCCCAATGTCGGTCATCTCGAACTCTTTAGCCATCGCTTGTTTGAACTCATCGATCATCCTTTGGTTATTTCCTGCAAAGATTAAATCATCCACGTACAAGCAAACAATCAAGATATCTCCATCTTTCATCTTGGCATAGAGCGCATGCTCATGTGGGCATTTGGCGAAGTCATTTTCTTGCAAGTACTTGTCGATCCTACTGTTCCACGCCCTTGGTGCTTGCTTTAGTCCATATAACGCCTTCTTCAATCTTAAGACTTTGTCTTCCTGCGTCTTCACCTCATAGCCCATAGGTTGTCGGATGTAAACTTCTTCCTCAAGGACTCCATTCAAGAACGCCGACTTTACATCCATTTGGTGTATCTTCCATTTGTTTTGAGCTGCCAGAGAAATTATTAGTCTTACAGTTTCTAAACGGGCTACAGGGGCAAATACCTCGTCATAGTCGATGCCGGCTCTTTGACTGTATCCTTTTGCAACAAGCCTCGCCTTGTATCTTTCGATTTCTCCCTTACAGTTTTTCTTTGCCTTGTACACCCACTTGACGTTGATCGCCTTTTTCCCTTTTGGAAGTGAAGTCAACTCCCAGGTGTCGTTCTTTTCGATGGACTGGATCTCCTCATCCATTGCATCTCTCCATTTCTTACTTTGTACGGCTTCTTCAAAGGTAACTGGTTCACAATCAGCAAATAGACAAAGAAGAGTTAGGTCCTCTAACCTTTCAGTGTCTTCATAAATGTCTTCCAAACTCCTTGCGCGTTCCTTGCTCCTTTCATTCAGAAACGATGGTGGCGAGTCATCTTGAACTGCTGTTGGCGAGGTAGGTGGAGTAGTTAGCTCTCGATGGGCATCCTCTGCTGTAGATCTTTGTTCTTCTTCTTCGGTTGGAATAATGGAACTAAAGTCCTCGAGAGAACCAAAATTCCATTCTCCTTCTTCATCAAACTCCACGTCCCGACTTATCACAAGCTTGTTAGTATCTGGATTATATAATTTGTAGCCTTTGGAGTTGGAATCATACCCGATAAAGATGAACGCCTTACTTTTGTCATCGAGCTTGCTCCCTGTCTCGTCAGGTACATGTGCGTATGCTTTGCTTCCAAAGACTCTTAGATGGGAGATTCCTGGCTTCCTTCCACTCCAAGCTTCTTGTGGTGTCTTTCCCCACACGCTCCTTGTTGGTGATCGGTTGAGTAGGTAGACTGCACACGCTACTGCTTCGGCCCAAAATTCCTTTGGTAGCTTCTTGCTCTTTAGCATACTCCGCGCCATGTCTAGAATTGTCCGGTTCTTCCTTTCCGCCACTCCATTTTGTTGGGGGGACCTTGGTACCGTTAGTGGATGCCTTATTCCATGCTCCTTGCAAAAATTCTGGAACTCTCTAGAAGTGAACTCGCCTCCACGATCGGATCTCATGGCCTTTATGTGTAGTCCACTTTCTTTTTCCACTGCCGCTTTGAATTTCTTGAATACTTCAAATGCCTCCGATTTTTGCTTCAAGAAATACACCCATGTCTTTCTAGAAAAATCATCAATAAATAGAAGGAAATAGTTGCTTTTACCGAGGGAGCTTGGTTTGATCGGACCACATATGTCGGTATGTATGAGCTCCAATGGCTTTTGGGCTCTCGAGCTTGACTCCTTTGGAAAACTCTTCCGAAATTGCTTTCCGAGTAGGCATCCTTCGCACAATTGATCGGGGTGGCTAATGGATGGTAGTCCTCGCACCATGTCCTTTTTGGATAGTAGCTCCAAGCCTCCAAAATTCAAGTGACCAAATCAAAGATGCCAAAGCCAAGATACATCTTTGTAGCAAGCTTTAAGACACTTTGCAACATCATTTTGAATGTTCAACAAGAACATTCTATTTTTGGACATAGGCACCTTAGTGATTAAATTATTTTTATTATCTCTTATGGAAAGACTATGATCTTTCATGTGAATGTCATAGCCCTTCTCTAAGAGTTGCCCCAAACTCAATATATTATTTTTCATGTTGGGCACATAGTAGACATTTGAGATAAATTGGTGATTTCCATTCTTCAAGCGGATTAGGATGTTACCTTTGCCTTTCACTGGTATTTTGGATTCATCACCAAAAGAAACATTACCACTCACCGTTTCGTCGAGCTCCACAAACATGCTCCTCTTTCCACACATATGGTTGCTCGCCCCGGTGTCAAGGTACCAAGTGTTGTCTTGTCTCCCTTCTTCTCCTTTGTATGCTAGAAGTAGGGAATCCTCCACAAGGTTGGCGGTCTCTTCGACTTTGATTTGAGACCCTCTACATTGTGAAGCATAGTGTCCATATTTTTGACAAGAATAACATTTGATTTGAGATTTATCGTACCTTGCACCTTGGTTGCCTCTCCCACGACTTGGGTATTCTCTTCTTTATTCATTGTTGTTGAAACCTCCTCGTCCACGTCCATAGCCTCGACCTCGTCCACGACCACGGCCTCTTCCATATTGACCTTGTCCATTTCCGATATTTTTTTCCTTATCTTTTATTTGCATCTTGAATAATTGCTCCACTATATCTTGTTTTTTCATATGCTTTTCTTCATATGCTTGTAAGGATCCCATTAATTGATCAATTGACATCTCCTCCAAATTTTTAGTTTCTTCAATTGTTATGACAATATGCTCGAATTTGGAAGTTAATGACCGGAGTATCTTCTCAATAATTCTAACATCTTCCAATTTTTCACCATTTCTTTTCATTTGATTTGAAACCACCAAAACTCTTGAAAAATAGTCGGAAATGGACTCCCCTTCTTTCATATGTAAAGACTCAAATTCTCCTCTTAAAGTTTGGAGACGTACCTTCTTTACTTGCTCGGCACCTTTGCAAGACGTTTGGAGTTTCTCCCACGCTTCCTTAGCAGTGGTTGCACTTGAGATCTTCTCGAACCCATCATCATCCAATGCTTGGTAGATGAGGTAGAGAGCTTTCTTGTCTCTCTTTCTTAAATCCTTCACACCATCCTTTTGAGTTTGGGATAATGTAGATTCATCTAGGGGCTCATTGTAGCCTTTCTCTACAATATCCCAAACATCATGTGCACCTAGGAGAGCCTTCATCTTGATACTCAAATTATCATAGTTGCTCTTGTTGAGCATAGGAACTTGGAAGGATGCAACACCATTTGCCATGATTTTAAAAAATTTTTGGTTAGAATCTTGTGGCTCTGATACCACTTTGTTGGAAGAGGATTGCTATTAATATTTGGAGGGAGGCTTTTAGGCTAAGGGAATTTTGGAAGAGTAGAAAGATTTTGGAGAAGAGAAACTTTTATTACTCAAACTTGTTTTTGATTTTTTTGGCTTGATATGTTGTGTGTTGTGTGTTATACAAATGCCAAATGCCATCCCATATTTATAGGGGAGGCTTGCCAAGCTCTAGAGTGTCTAGAGAGTTCTACCATTTCCTAGCTATGTACATGTGCTAGAATTCTATGGAGAATTCTAGAGAGTCTAGAGAGTTCTATTACTTTCTAGCTAGGTACATGTGCTAGAATTCTATGGAGAATTCTAGAGTATTTCCAAGCTCAAATGGACTAGAGTTCTCTAACACATTCCGGAATCTAGAGTTGCCTAGAATGTTCCGGAATTGGGCTATTTATTTTTCATAATTTCTTAAGCCCAAATAATTATAACAAAATCAAGTTTATTTTATTTTCAACAACCCTATCTATATTCAGCGATTGATTTTTGAATTGTGTTTTAGTGCTCCATTATTATAAGTATTTTCACTTTGGATGGGTAAAGAAGTGTAGTCATAGTTTTCTATGTGGGATCCTTTTTTTATGAAACAAACTATTTGTTTTCATACTAGATGAATCCTAAATATCTTAAACTGACTAAATGATATGGTTGTGTAAAATAGAAAAAATTCTGAAAGAAGAGTCCTAATATTTGTCTTTTTGAAGTTTTGAGCTATTTTTGAGCAAACCATCTCCTAAGCACTTTAACACACTACATAATAAATTTTAAGAGCAAATTATTCAATTCACTTTACTTTCACACACAATATCACCCCAAAAATGCCCCCTTCTGCTTTAAGCACTACATTAATATATATATATATATATATATATATATATATATATATATATATATATATATATATATATATATCAAAGAACTCTCTCACACACACACAAAAGAAGTCACATGCATGCACTTGGTACCATAGGCTTGCCCTTTAATGTAAATCTCTATAATGTAGGCTCGCTCGATCTAAAAATCAATTAGGACTTTTTCATGGTTGTAATGTGGGCTAAGGGACGGGTAGGATATATTTATGAATAGTGAGTAACCCTCCTAAGCACTTTAACACACTATATAATAAACTTTAAGCGCAAATTACTCAATCCACTTCACTTTCACACACAATGTCACCCCAAAAATGTTGGGGTATGTGGATCGATTAGGCGTTGGTAAACACAAATTTGAGAGAAAAACAACCTATATTACTCACAAGAATAGATTACACGAGTATTTACAAAACTCATAAAAAACTCACAAACGAGGATCGCTCTTGTTTTCACTCTTCTTAGTGATGAACACTCTAATTTTGTGATGATTTACAATAAAGGCAAGCACCTCTATCTATAGTAAAAATGGTGAGGGTTTTTTGTGGAAATTCCCGTGTGAATAAGGAAGCTTCCCATGGAGGCTATGGTTGGCTTGTCCAACCATTGTGGGCTGCCCGTGTGAATAAGGAAGCTTCCCATGGAGGCTATGGTTGGCTTGTTCAACCATTGTGGGCTGCCCGTGTGAATAAGGAAGCTTCCCATGGAGGCTATGGTTGGCTTGTTCAAGTTTGCTAGTTTGAACATCTAAAAGTACGGCTGGAAGTCATCAATTCTCCCCCTCCAGCCGTATCTGAAATAAACATCCCGGCTATGTCTCTGCTTAACTCTAGCTTTTCTCGAGTCACTACCTTTGTTAACATATCAGCTGGATTCTCCTTCGTATGGATCTTCACCAGTCTCAGCAAATGTCGATCCATCACCTCGCGTATCCAATAATAGCGAATATCAATATGTTTTGTACGGGAATGGTACATGGAGTTCTTGTTCAAATCCAAAGCACTCTGACTGTCACAATGTACCTTGTACTCCTTTTGTTTGATTCCAAACTCTTGAGATAACGCTTTAGCCACAACATCTCTTTTCCAGCTTCAGCGGCAGCAATGTATTCTGTTTCGGTTATGGATAAAGCAACACACTTCTGTAGCCTAGACTGCCATGAAACAGCTCCCCCTGCAAAAGTGTAAATGAATCCTGAAGTAGATTTTCTACTATCAAGATCTCTGGCAATATCTGCATCTGTATAGCCTTCCAAGATTGGATCAGCTCCCCCGTAACAAAGACATAATTTTATTGTACCCTTAAGATACCTAAGAATCCACTTTACTGCCTCCCAATGCTCTTTCCCGGGGTTGGAGAAAAAACAACTCACCGTTCCCACTGCGTGAGCAATATCGGGCCTCATACACACCATAGCATACATCAAACTTCCAACAGCTGAAGAATATGGTACTGACGACATCTCCCCGATCTCTTCCTTAGATGAGGGATAGGAACTCTTGCTCAGCATGAAATGGTTGGCCAATGGAATGCTAACTGGTTTGGTATTGTTCATATTGAACCGTGCAAGCACTCGTTCAATATACTTCTCCTAAGATAGCCATAACCTCTGGTTCTTCCTGTCTCGGGTGATCTCCATTCCCAATATTTGTTGAGCCGGTCCTAAGTCTTTCATGTCAAAAGACATAGTGAGTTCCTTCTTCAGCTGGTTGATCTTCGTTGTGTCTTTCCCCACGATCAGAATATCGTCTGCATATAGTAGAAGAGCAACGAAATTCCCGTCTGAAAATTTCTGAATGTAAACACATTCATCTGCGGCAGTTTTCTTGTACACTTGACTCACCATGCACGAGTCAAACTTCTTGTACCACTGTCTTGGTGCCTGCTTCAAACCGTATAAACTCTTCTTCAGCTTGTACACGAGGTTATCTCTTGAAACCTCAAAACCTTCGAGCTGCTGCATATAGATTTCTTCTTTTAAATCTCCATGAAGAAATGCTGTCTTCACATCCATCTGTTCAAGCTCCAAGTTCATACTTGCGAACAATCCAAGTATGACTGTGATTGAAGTCATCTTGACTACGGGTGAAAAAATCTCATCAAAGTCGATTCCCTTCTTCTGCTGGAATCCTTTGACTACCAACCGTGCTTTGTATTTCACCACTTTTCCACTGCCATCTTTCTTTAGCTTGAACACCCATTTATTTTTCAGTGCCTTCTTCCCTTTTGGAAGTTCTAGATCTCATAAGTCTGATTTTTCTGCAGAGATTCAATCTCGTCCTGCATTGCGAGCAACCACTGTTCTTTTTCCTTATGAGATACTGCTTCATGGAAACTCTCTGGTTCTCAATCTTAAGTAAGTAGAAGATATTCGGATTCTGGATATCTTCTCGATGGAATCCAACCTAGTTCAGATCTACAAACTTCTGGAATATGAGTAGATCCACCATCATCTGAGTCTTGTGATGGTTCTGGAACATCTGGCAGAGGGGGTTGTGGCTCCCCCTGCTCAACACCGTCTTCTTCCTCATTGTCTTCTACTTCTGGAATATCTTCTGGCACTGTATCTTCATTTCTCATGAATGATTCTGATGTTGCCTCTGGCACCTGAGGAGCAACATTTGGCTTCTGAGATATTGTGGGCTTTTCAATATCTTCTATTGTCTGGTTTTCATGGAACATTACGTCCCTACTTCTGATCACCTTTTTCTCCTTTGGATCCCATAATCTGTATCCAAATTCATCATCTTCATAGCCTATGAATATGCATGGAGAGGTCCTTGCATCTAGCTTCTGCCTGAGATCCTTGGATACGTGTGCGTACGCCAAACATCCAAATATTCTCAAGTGAGAATATGATGGATCCTTTCCAGACCAAAGTTTCTCCGGAACTTCAAAATTCAATGGTACTGATGGAGATCGGTTGATCAAGTAACAGGCGGCTCTGACTGCTTCTCCAAAGAATGGCTTTGGCAACTTAGCGATACTGAGCATGCTCCGAACACGTTCCATGATTGTTCGGTTCATTCTTTCAGCTACACCGTTGTGTTGAGGGGTGCGTGGGACCGTCTTCTCATGTTGAATGTCATATGATCTGCAATAGGCATTGAACTGCCTGGAAGAGTATTCACCTCCATTGTCGGATCGAAGACACTTCAACTTCTTTCCTGTCTCACGTTCTACCATGACATGGAACAGTTTGAAGTAATCGAACACCTGGTCCTTCGTCCATAAGAAATACACCCACACCTTTCGAGAAGCATCATCAATGAACATTAGAAAGTATCGATTGCCGCCGAGTGATTCAACTTCTAAGGGACCGCAAACATCAGAGTGTACAAGAATGAGTAACTCTGATCTTCTCATTGAAGAGGAATTAAACGAGACTCTATGCTGCTTACCAAACAGACAATGATTGCAAGGATTTAGTACAGCATCCTTGTCCACATTGATGAACTCCTTTTTTATTAGGGTAGACAACCCTTTCTCACTCATGTGGCTGAGTCTCTGCTGCCATAAATTTTGAGAAGCATCTTTTTCTGCAACGCTGAGGCTGTCTGTGCATATCTTCACATGAGTCTTGTATAGCGTGCCACAAATATGTCCTCGGTCGACTGTCATAGCGCCTCTTGTTAACTTCCATGTGCCTTTACTGAAGTGACTATCATAGCCCTGTTTGTCAAGAGCTATTCCTGACAATAGATTTAGCCGAAGATCTGGAACATGGCGGACATCCTTCAAATTGATTGTGCTCCCGGAACTTGTCTTTATCTGGACATCACCAATTCCGACAATCTCACCGGAACTGGAATTTCCCATTTTCACAGCTCCAAAGTCACCGGCTTTGTATGTTGTGAAGTATTCCTTGTATGGAGTCACGTGGCAGGATGCTGCAGTATCTACCACACATTCCGTGTCTTCTCGTGAGACGTGAAGGCATGTCTCATCTTGGGTTGAAAAATAAGTTACATCACCAGAGATAGTAACTAACGTTTCTCCACCCTTGTTCTTCGACTGCGAACTGCTCTGGCCTTGCTCTTCTTTCCATTTGTAGCAGTTCTTCTTCATATGTCCCTCTATTCTACAATGATGGCACTTATATGTTGGTTTTCTGCCATCAATGGACCTGCCCCTGCTCTTGCTTCTGCCTCTCCATTTGCTTTTGCTACTCTTTTGTTGCCTCCCCCGGTTCTCTGTGACAAAGGCATGGGTCTGATCTGTGCCCATCTCCTTTCTCCTTGCCTTTTCACTGAATAGGGCATCCTTGACCATTGACATGGTAAGTTTGCCATTAGGGGCTGAGTTGCTGAGTGATACGACCAGTGTTTCCCAACTATCGGGAAGGGAACTGAGTAGTAACAGCGCCTGAACTTCATCGCTAAGTGGCATCTCTACAGACGACAACTCGTTGACCAGGTTTTGGAACTCACTGGTATGCTCGGCAACTGAAGTTTCATTTATTAGCTTCCTGTAGACTAAGCGCCTCATCAATAGGGCCTTATTCCGAGCTTTCTTGGCCTGGTACATGTCTTCCAACTTCTTCCAGAGGGTATATGCGTCTGTTTCTTGTGCAACATGGTGGATGAAACTATGATCAATCCATTGACAGATTTGACCAATAGATTTTCGATTTGATTTCTTCCACTCTAACTCCTTGGCGGGATCAGGGTTTTTACCCATCAATTCTATGGGATCAAACAAATCTTTACAGCTTAGGAGATCTTCCATCCGAGGTCTACATAACGTGTAATTTGTGCCAGTAAGCGTAATCATGGCTCCGAAAGATGATGTTGACTCTTCTGTGGACATTAGCATCTTACAAAATAATTTTTCAACACGATCGGGGTTGAATCCCCAAACACGGAGTTCACCGTTGCATCTGTAACGGTTGAAAATGGTGAAATTGACACTTCGTGGCTGAAATTCCACTATAGGGGCAAAATTATAATTTTTGAAAGTTGAGGGACCAATCTGCAATTTCAGAGAGTTAACTGGTTCGCTACAGTTGACCGGTCGTCTTCTCCGGCGAAATTTCCGGCTACGGTTGTCTTCTCCGGCGAGTTCCCGGTGAACCTCCAGTAAAGTTGACCAAACTTTGACCGCGATTTCTGGGCTCGTTTGAACTCCGATTAGGTCGCTGTTTGGTGCGTTGGACTCTGTTCGACGAGACAAATCCAATGGTGCCGTCAGAATTGGATTTTGAGCAAAGCTCTGGAAACCCAAATCTGGCCCGTCACCGAAAAACTCGACCAACGCTTCTAACCTCGCTCTGATACCACTTGTTGGGGTATGTGGATCGATTGGGCGTTGGTAAATACAAATTTGAGAGAAAAACAACCTCTATTACTCACAAGAATAGATTACAGGAGTATTTACAAAACTCATAAAAAAACTCTCAAAAAAAACTCACAAACGAGGATCACTCTTGTTCTCACTCTTCTTGGTAATGAACACTCTAATTTTTGTGATGATTTACAATGAAGGCAAGAACCTCTATTTATAGTGCAAATGGTGAGGGTTATTTGTGAAAATTCTCGTGTGAATAAGGAAGCTTCCCATGGAGGCTATGGTTGACTTATTCAACCATTATGGGATGCCCGTGTGAATAAGGAAGCTTCCCATGGAGGCTATGGTTGGCTTGTTCCTAGTTTTCTAGTTTGAACATCTAGAAGTACGGCTCGAAGTCATCAAAAAATGCTCACTTCTGGTTTAAGCACTACATTTATTCATACCCACTAGCAGGAACAAGACAACAATGTAGTCATTCCTTTTTTTTTCCTTCAGGTTATTCTTTTTTTTTCAATTTCTTTTATTGTCGTGCCCAAATGGAGTTCTGAGTAAAAAGTTATATCTATTTTACTAGAGAGTGCGTAATATGCCCATTGGATTCTTCGTTCACTCTAACTATCATCCGTTGACCCCAAACACGATACCGGCTTACTTCCTTAAACTTTTACTCAAACTTTAAAGTTCAAATCACTTGAATTCATTCCATATCATCTACATAGCTCGGAATCACTCCTACAAGGCATAAAACGCACCATTAGTATAAAACGCTAGCGATTAAGGCTCAAACTCAATTAAAGTGCAGTAAATTCGAATGTAATAAGCGACTAAAATACGTAATTATAGCCTATCATCACCATTCAATTTCAGAAAATCTAGAATGAATATGCTTTTGTGAGATACTTATATTAAGCAAGAGTTTAATGGGAAAGTTTACATTACAGTGGAAAGGTGGAATGGTAAGAAATATAGTTTTTGCACTTAACAAGAAGGGTAACTGAACTGGATAGATGAACAAAGAAAGGAGACGTAAGGCTCTTCTATCTTGTAAATATTTCTTACTGAATGTAAAGATTACGCAGCAATATTATTTTGTTTTTGCGATAATCATTACCAAGCCATGTGATTGAGCAACATAAACTGTGGTTCTTCCAGTGAAATTGAAAAGTTGAGTTATCTAGTTTTCTTGTATCCCTTTATATATCCAACTTGGAGATGTATATGAGGAACCGTTCTAAAGATCACGACTTAAGAGAATATTTTATTCTGTTTATGACTAGTTCTCTAGAGGGAAGAAGATAGAATGTCGGCGTTCATCTTCATTAGTGTCAACTACAGACGTGGGGAAAATGTTGCACCTTGAGCATGGAAGTTGCAGAAACCACTTTCGTATTTCAGTTACCTTTTATTTTCTGATTAATTTTGTATTTTCCTGAAGATCTTGGTTTGTCTTTTTGGGGGATGGTTCTCATACATGCATCGACAAATCTTCTTACTACAAATATTGCCGCTGGTTGTTTCATCGTTGCTCTTTTTGTCGTGCTCTTCATTGCCAAAAATGTACGAGGCTAAGTAAAAGAACTTGAATTCAATCTTATATAATGACTGCAGATAATTCACTCTTTTAATCTTATCAATACTCGCGATACATTTGTTTTATGCTTAATCATTGATCCCAACAGACTCAACTTGCCAGGATTTATTGTTTTCATTGTTGTAATATATGTTCTGCAAGAACTATGGGTGTTAAACGGGTGGGCCAGGCCGAGCCGAGCCTTTATTTATTGGACCCTTACGGGTTACGATTTGGGCCGATTCTGAGTTGGTTCTTAACGGGTTTAATGAGTTCGGGTTTATCCGTGTAAAAATTGAACTGTACGGGTTACGGGTTGAGGGGGCCGGGTTTAGTGTATCTTTTATTTTTTTGGAATTTTTTATAACTATTGTAAGTTATATTAATACAATGTATTAACATAAACAATACAAGGAAGATAGGGAAAAATTGCACTTATTGCAAGTGCTATATTTATTTCATAATTCAAAGTTTCAAACTTACTAATTAAAAGGTTTATATTTTTTACAACAAGTAAATTCAAAGGTTTTGCATTGGCCTTGCAAGTTCTTCATAATCAATATGAACTGATTGACCTTCTTCTGGAGTGTTAAATTCGGATGGGTTTACCATATGTTCATATATATCCAAGTTCCTCATCTTCTGGGCTATCAAAATCTTCACGTCCTTCATTTTTTCGTTGTGATCTAATCAAATCTCTAAAACATACTAAAACTTCCAAAGCATTTCTTCCCAATGAGTGACGGGTGTCTCTAAATTATTGTCTTGCTTGGCTAAATGCACTCTCCGATGTAATGTATAAATTGGCACATTCAGCACGTCCCGAGCCAAAGCAAAAAGAACGGGAAATTGCTTTCTATTCTCATGCCACCATCCCAACGATGAAAATTCCTTTGTGCGAGGCTCTTTTTGCTTCTGCAAGTAGAATTAAAGTTCATCAATGTTCCTGCTACTGGTATGACTGTTAGAAAATGTAAAAAAATATCAAAACTATCAAGGTCTTCTTCATCATCCACATTAGCAGAATTGGTACAGTGCATAGTGGGATTAACATTGCCTACAACACGAGCAGCATCATCAATTACATTTGCATAATAATTATATAATTGTTGTAAATAATCATTTGTCTTGTTCATACAAACATATAAATCTGGGATTTCAGTTGGTCTCATCTCCATATAAGTATATAAAGCATTCATTAATTGGTGACAATCAGACATCTTAATAGAAGGGTTTAAAACAACACCAATTAAGTAAATCGAAGGAACTGGAAAGAAATATTTTTTGAATTTTGCTTGCATTTTTTTCAACAACATCCTTATATTTTTCTTTCTTCTTAAATTCAAAGAGTAGAAAAGAAATTTCAACTATATGTACTAACGCCATAGTAACAGTAGGGTAATATGCTCCAGAAAACTCAACAGTAGCTATATAAATTTTATGTAAAAATTTAACAACATCATTAATGACCTCTCAAGTACTAGTTGTTAATATACGGTTTGGATTAGTACAATGCGCATTAGCAACTTCTTATTGGGAATCTATATTTGTGTCAACATTTTAAATATATATATATAAGTACAATGCGCATTAGCAACTTTTATATATATATATATATATATATATATATAACAATTTTGTCTGGCATGAATATGGGTTTAAGGTTATACTGGACACACTTATTCTTAAATTCGTTTATTCTAGATTTTTATATTATTTCCTTGAATAATATCAACTGCTCTTCTAATATGAGTAATCTCAATTGAAAATAATCAAGCCCGCTTTTAACAATTAAATTATAAACATGATATGCACACCTAAAATGAAAAATGTCATCAAGAGGTGGTTGCAAATACAGGTTTATTATTGAAATTGCGGCATTCTTGTTAGAAGCATTATCAAAAGACATACACAATACTTTTTGCTTTAGATAATAAAATTCAACAACTTCACAAATAGTACTACTTATAAACGCAACAATAAGACTTTGATCTTCATCATATCTAAAAGCGATAATATGTTTTTTCATACAAGTAGTATCATCTATCAAATGACATATAATTTCAAATAATCATTTCCATTAACAGCATGTCCAATATCATAAGTTAGAGAAATCGAAATTGAGAAATGAGTATTGAGTTAAGAAATGAAGGAGGAAGGAGGTATTTATAATTTTAGAGAAGGTTAGTTTTGTAAATTGAAAAAGGGTTAAAAATTAAAAAATAAGCTATTTGTGCAATATTTCCCTTGGCTGGTCTAATCGTTGCCAACGGTCTGTAGGCCCACCAGGACAACATTCTTTTAAAAAAATGTTACCATTTGAACCGGGCCGGTTAACCTATTAAGAGGTACTATTCACTCTACCAGGTTCAACCAGTTCCGGTTATCCGTATGGATCAACTAAATGAAGCCAACCCCCTAATACCCCTACCCAGCCCAGCCCAGCCCAACCCCTTATTATCGGTCCGGATCGATTCCGGATTCTACCGATCTTGGCCGATCCGAAATCGGTTCAGATCCGGCCCGTTAAATACCCCTAGCAAGAACTAACAAAAGTTCTTATTCTTCGCTACGTAATTCACTTCATAGTTATGGACTTATAATTTTCCCCACCCTCTCCATTTTATATTTGGTTGTTGTGTTACTGACGTTGGTTCTGGTGAATTGAAGGTGTTATGAACGGCTTGTTTTCAGTTTATGGTACTGATTACTAAATATACATTCTCAAGTATCTAATTTTTCTCAATTAACATGAAATTAACGTATATATGACAATGGAGATATATATGATCGACGTGTTTGGCTAAGCTTATAAGCTGGTCAAACTGGCTTATAAGCATTTTTTGACTTACTTACCCGTTTGGTAAAACTAAAAGCGCTTATAAGTTAAGTTCTTATAAGCCAAAAATAAACCAAAAGTCATAAGTTGATCTCCCCTAACTTATCAAATTTTAGCTTATAAACAATGTAGGTTTGACCAAAATATTTACTATTTTATCCCTAAAATACTTTTTTTTAAAATAAAAGTCCTCGTATAGCTAGTTCTTCAGCTGTTTATTATTAATTTCAGCACTTTTATCCAAACACATAACTGCTTATTTTTTAAATCAACTTCAACAATTTAAAGTACTTTTCAGCACGTAATATTTATCAGCTATTTTAAATTAGCTAAATCAAACGGACTCTTAATATCTAGAAGAGTGCACCCAAGTGATGCTGAGAAGTTTGCTAAACTCTGTCCATGTCCTTGCAATGGTGTTGGTTGGGTAGTTATCTGGTTAGTATTGGCTTCAATGCGAATCTTAATTAAAGAATGTGAGAACTTTTGTCATCATTTGTGAATCACAAATCCTTCTATTTCTTGGACTATTTTTCAGGGTAATGATATCTTTTATATTTCTGTGGAGCGAAAGTTAATAGGCGTGATCAATAGACCATTGTGATTATGAATACAATTCCCTTGATATAGTTACGATGCCTAATTCTAAAATTTGAGGGTGTATTTTACGTAACCCGATTATAACAATTTTGAAAAATAGAGCCCTTTGAAATAATTTGAGGTTTGCCATGCTAAATAAAATCCATAAACCCATGACCCTCACTTAATTAATTTTAACTCTTTAAAAAATTGAGGTGTGCCATTAGTTGAATTTTTTATGGCACTCACAAACTTGAAAATACGTAGATGTTTTAGGTGCATTATTTAAATCAATTTCCTTAAACTCGGGTGTGCATTTCATGTGACCTAACTCCAATTTCTCAACAACGTTAAATAAATGTGTCATGGATCGAGGGTGCATTTCATGTGGCGTGGTTCAAGGCGTGTTCTAAATAATATTGAATCTTCCTAAAAATAATTAAAAGCGGCTTAATATGTTAAAAATGTATCATATGCTAAAACATGTATTAAAATCAAATAATACGCCAATTATAATAGCATAAGAGACCGTTCTAGAAACCACGGAACCCGAAAATGCCTAACACCTTCTCTCGGGTTTACAGCATTCCTTATTCAGAATTACTGATTCACAAACTTCAAAAGAAAAGTCGATTTTCCCTCAATTTGAGATTTTCAAATAAACCGGTAACTTGGGACACCAATTAAAATATTCCAAGTGGCGAATCTAAAATAAATAATTAATCTCATTTCGAATAATATCATTTAATGTGGAAAAACTCCCTTATAACACCCTCGGGTGTGTAAAAAGGGAGGTGTGACAGCTTGTATATTTCAAACTTTTTCTCCTTTTTTCAACTTCCCACATCTTTCATTCTTTGCTTTTATTGAATTCCTTTTTATTCTCTTTCATATTGAACATTCTTTTTGTCTTGCTTTTCTTTGTTTTTTATTGCCTTTCTTTCTCTTTATTTTTGTGCCTTTTTACCATTTTGTTCCAATACTTGTCTCTCCCCCCAAACTTATATTTTTTGTATGTGCTAAAGGAAAGATCGGGTGCCAAGATGGGGTATCTTTTAGAACGAGTAAAGGCTTGTATCATGATTTTTGAAAGAAAAAGGTATAATGCTCAAAAGGGTTGACTATGGATCTTATCATTGGTAGGTTATGGATGTGTTCAAACTATCATTTCGACCAAGGAGAGCCTATAATCATGTCTCAAAATAAAATTCACTTAGTATTACGCCTCAACAAACATTCAGGGCAAGTTTTAGACTAATGGCTCGGTACTTGGACTTGCAATGCAATTTCTCACTACACACGTTATGGGATCACTAAAGACATAGAGTCGGGGGCACACAATGACCTTATATAAGATTTGAGCATACAATGGACCTGAAAAATCACTTGATGATTATCGGTCAACACAAGAGTCTCAAGGTCACGACTTTCACCATCCTAAACACAACAAATTATTTTTGACCATAAGATCAAAGGAAAATGTGCTATTTCCAAGTGAAGCTTTGCTTGAGGCATCCTTAACACTAACTACTAAAAACAAAAAGAAAAATGGACTCAAACCCTTGAGAAGATTGTCGCGCCATCCATCATTGAGAAGAGCCACCCGGTACACACAAACTTCACCTTTGGAAAGAATTGTGGCATTTAGAAAACCAAAGGTTTATTGCAAACTTTCAAAATAAGAAATTACGAACATAACTAAGAAGCTAAGAACAAAAAGTTGTGGAAAGTAAAATGAATATATGCAAGAGAGGATTTGTTGAATATACAATAGATGGGATGAATATGTATAATATAACATAACTTTATATATAGACCCAAAGTAAAATAAAAGTGCGAGAAATGTAATGAAATGTAAAAAATATTTATACAAACCAAAGATAAAAAATAAAGAGGGGATAAAAAGTATCAAATATATACAATCATCCGAATAAATCCATAAAAGTAGGGTCTACCCCCTCAAATAAAAGTTGGCATCGTCCCCAATGCCAACTAAACTAAGTAAGCACCAAAAAGATAATGGAAAAGGGTATAGAGACTCCCTATGGCCTATTTGTATGCATGGGCTCCTGAGTGGTCCCTGGGTCCTTACTATGCTCGGGAACCTCAAACTGGTTCCTTGTGGCCTACTGCTCTGCTGCTGGGACCTGGGACTAGACCTGGACAGGCTCTTGAGGTGCATCATGTGGCTGACTAGAGGAGGCCCCCAGTGGGTCTACCAGCTGGATGACTGCATCGCCTGCTCGAGAAATCATCCTCCTCCTCTTGGGGTCCTCTGAGATTGCTCTGGATGGGGATGAGCTGCAGGTGCAGGGTCTTGAAGTAGTAATTCCAAAGGCAGATGGTCTGCCTTTAACCTGTCGACATCAATCCTCAACTCCTTTATGGACTCCTTGGATGCTCGTGTCGTTCTCAACTTTTTGTGATCCTTAGCAAGCTCATTGAGAGCCTTGCTATATGAATCAGTAGCAGTACTGAGCAAATTCTAGTTTTCGAGGATTTTCTTCTAGTTATCTAGAATCTCTTTGAGAGCATCCTCTATGGATTGTGGGATCTGTGGAGGTGGAGGAGCCGACTGACCCTCTACTCTGGTAGTGAGGATAGACAACTTGGATGACGATGTCTGCATGCAGTTGTTAATACTTAGAAGAGCCTGGCTCAGTCTGGGGGCAGTCACTGGGTAAGCTCTGGAGAAGGGAATCTCCGGATCTACTAAGGTGAATGGGCCATGAGGGATATCTGTGGAAGTGGAAGCAGGATGAGTAGGGGCCACTACGACAGCTGGCTCTTCAAACTGGCTATTTGAAGCAGTAGTTGTTCCCTTAAGGTCTTACTCTTTGGATTGTTATCCCACTGCATGTTGTACCAAGAAAATAAGGCCTTTTCTTTGACCTTTATGTCGAATGGCCTCTTCTCAACCTTGAGGTCCCTGAAGTACATAGTCAAGAAACTGGGAAAAGGTAGTTTTTGTCATGCTCAGTTCCCACCATTATGATTGCATAAGACATTACATCCCTGAAATTTATTGGGTACCCCGCCATGATTGACACCACCAACACTGCCCGGTGAAGAGGAAGGGTATTGTTGTGAGTAGTGGGATCCAGTCTACTGCATAGAAAATTTTCCCACCCCTTTGCCTCGAAGTTCAAACTATGTCTCAGAATATTGACGCTCGCATTCAACCAATCATGGGTGGTACCTGGGATTTCCAAATATTGTGCCAACCAAGGACGGAACTCCTCACCCAATTCCATCTTTTCTAAATAAAGTGTCTCATCCTCCTCATCAAACCAAGGTAGTTGTCTATTGTCTTCCCGTCAGACAACACCTTCAGGTTTCGCACCTTGGTCACGTTGGTACCCTTTTTGTCGTGAGCAATGTTGGTGTAGAATTCCTTGACCAAGTGCTCGTTGGGATCTACAAATTCATCCAAAACGTTCTCCCAGTCAATTCTTTCCCTAAACTGCCTCCTCATATTGTGGTTGTGAGGTAGCAAGTCTTTATCTACAAAACTCCTTTTCGGGACCAACTTCCTCACCGGCCACCATTCCCAGAAATTATGAGACTCTACCTCACTCACGATCTGGTCTTTCCATACCTCCAGTTTCCTAGTTCTATCAACCATGCCAACCTAAGGTTCACCCACTTCTCCTATATCTCCTTCTCTTCCTACTTCCTCCTTATCTCCTACTACACCCTTTCCAGATAATGAAGCTGTGGGAAAGGTGGAGTATTCCTCACTACGTTCAGTTGAGCCTTCAGACAACCCAAAAGAAACATTCATTGGCGCTTGGGCAGTGGGGGATGCTGGAGGTGTGTCTCTTAGCATGTTCCTCTCCGGCCAGTCTTTAATGTACTCTAGCACGGAGTCTGAAAAGATCTCTTGGGAGGGCTCGTACTCACTCCCATATATGTCAATGGCTCTATCAGCGGCTTTCATCAACTTTCTTCTGTTTTCAATATTTTGCCACGCTTGAGGAGTCAGTCTTATCATTTTCTTTTTCCCTCCTCGGGAGGATTCTCTCTGCCTGGTTGTTTAGAGCCTTTACCTTGTTGTTTCACCATTGTCTGCAAACACAATCTAATAAGCTTGCTAGTATCAGTAGAAGCAGTTAAGAAACAGAGTTGCAGAAAAAGTGCAGACAGTTGCAGAAGGTATGCAGTGCGGATCGCACAAAAATGGTATGCAGCCCACTGGGGTCAATGCGGACCATACAAAATTGACCACAATCTGCACTGAGGTGGGGTTCAGATTACCTAGTCTCTGAACAATTGCTTTGCGGACAGCACAAAATATAGCGCGGCCACAGTCCCCAAACTTCAGAACACCAGCAGTTAGAAATGCGGCCCACATATAATGTTATTGTGGACCTCATACAAGCACCGCAGACCGCAAAGAATCGCCCGCGGTCCGCAATGAGTGCCAATTTGCGGCACTAACAAAGGTTTCTATGTGTTTTGACTTTAAGTCCAATTTTAACACATAAGAAGTTGCCCTATGATTTTAATTACTTAAGCCCTCACTGCCTATGAAAATAACTAACATAATCCTACCAAAATTAAAGGAATACAGGGGGGGAAACATAAGAAGAAGCAAGAAAAACAAAAAGAAAAATAGCAAAATCAATACAATAGATGTAAGAAGCAATGAAAATGATCAAGTCCAAGCAGTTAATTTCAAGTGAAAGAAATGATGAACATTGTTTTTAGAGGTTCTGAGAGTCAAGTGTTCGAAAAGTTTAATAGTAGGGCCTCAGGCCCTATTTAAAGAAAAGGTCTTGGGCCCTATTCTTACCAACCAGTGCGGACCGCACAAAATCAACCGCAGGTTGCACCACTCAACATGATTCAAAGCTTGAAAAAGCTACCACTGCGGCCCGCACAAAACGGTATGCGGCCGTAGTTGTCCACCACGGACCGCACAAAATGGACTGCGGTCGCGGTGGCAAACTTTAGAGATTTGTCAATTTCACCCTTTCTTCAGTACGGTCCACACTAAATGTAGTGCGACCCGTATTGGAAACTTCAGAGACTTGAACATTTTGTCCACAATGTCCTGCACTGTGTCAATACAATCATGTAGCATATTACAACCAGTTAGTCTAAAAATAAATCCTATACTACAATGAAAATCAAATAAAAATAAGAAGAAAAACACATGGTTGCCTCCCAAGAAGCGCCTGATTTAACGTCGCGGCACGACGCAGGTTACCATCAAATTATTTGAGGTAAAAAAGTGCCACCACATGGCTGTTATCAATTTTTCCCAAGTAGTGCTTGACCCTATGCCTATTCACTCTAAAAACTTCCCCACTTTTGTTCTTTAAATCAAGAGAACCAAACGGGGTCACACACACTAATTCAAATGAATCGCTCCAATTTGACTTGAGCTTTCCTGGGAACAACTGTAGCCGAGAGTTGAATAAGAGCACCAAATCCCCCACCTTGAACTCCTTGCACCAAGAATACTTATCGTGAAGGTATTTCATTTTATCCTTATACAGGGACGAACTAGAGTAGGCATGGAATCTAAATTCGTCAAGTTCATTGACGTGCTCCTCCTGAAGATTAGTAGCTACATCTCAATCAAGGTTCAACTTCCTCATAGCCCACATGGACTTGTACTCTAATTCAACCGGTAAATGGCAAGCTTTCCTGAACACCAACTGATATTGAGACATATCAATTAGAGTTTTATAGCAGTCCTATACACACATAGAGCATCATCCAACTTCTTAGACCAATCGGTCCTATTTTCATTGACCATTTAAAAAAAAATATTCTTGATTTCCCTATTTGATACTTCAACTTGGCCACTCGCCTGAGGATAATAAGAAGTAGACACTTTGTGGGTGACACCATATTTTGCAACCAACGCGTCAAAAGCTCTATTGCAAAAATACGAACCCCCATAAGTTATGATTGCACGAGGAGTGCAAACCTTGTAAAAATTCTCATTTTGAGAAATGCAACCACGCTTCTAGATTCATTGTTGGTCAAAGTCACAACCTCAACCCATTTTGAATCATAGTCAACCCCCACTAAAATGTAGGTGTTCCCACATGAGCTAACGAACATGCCCATAAAGTCAATACCCCATACATCAAAGATATCAACTTCAAGAATGGTATTGAGAGGCATCTTATCTTTCTTTGAAATTCCACCATCTCTTTGACAATTGTCACAGCTCTTCACAGGATCACTTCCATCTTTGTACCAAGTTGGCCAATAAAATCTACAACTAAGAACTTTGGAAGCAGTCCTTGCCCCCACCATAGGGAGGGGAATGAAAAGCCTCGAAGATACTCAATTGCTCTTCCTCCGGGAAACACCCTTGGATCACACCATATGTGAAAATCTTGAACAAATACGGCTCATCCCAATAGAAATTCAAACTATCCCGTTTGAGCTTCTTCCTTTGGTTAGAAGAGGGCTGACACATAATGATGCTAGTCACAAGGTAATTATCAACATCTGCAAACCATGGCTTATCACTTATTGACACAGAATGTAGCTGCTTATCGAGAAATGCATCATTGATCTCTAGGCCATCACATGGCCTTCCTTCCTCCTCCAAGCGGGATAAGTGGTCCGCCACTTACTTTTCACTACCTTTCCGGCCCATAATTTCTATATCAAACTCTCGAAGTAACAAGGTCCACCGCATCAACCTCGCTTTGGAGTCTTTCTGTATCATCAAGAACCTAAAGGCTGCAAGATCGGTGTGTACTATGACCTTGGCCTCCATAATATAAGGTTGAAACTTTTCCATTGCAAACACTATGGCCAACAACTCTTTCTCAATTACTGTGTAGTTCCTTTGAGACGTATTCATATTCTTGCTTGGATAGGACACTGTATGAAACATTTTATTAACTTTTTGACCCAAAACTGCACAAACTGCAACATCACTCACGTCGCACATGAGCTCGAAAGGTAAACTCCAATTCGGTGCGGTGATGATAGGGGTGGTAGTCAACTTAATCTTGTGAAGTTCAAATGCTTGCATACATCCCTCATCGAACATAAACTTGGCATCCTTTTCTAGTAGCTAGCACAAAAAATTTACCACATTCGAAAAAATATTTATAAACCTCTGGTAAAACCGTACGTGCCCAAGAAAACTCCTCACCCCCTTGACAGAAGCAGGGGGAGGAAGCCTTGAAATCCCCTCTATTTTGGATTTGTCAACTTTGATGTCATGCTTTGAAATTTTATGACCCAATACTATGCCCTCCTCAACCATAAAGTGGCATTTTTCCCAATTGAGTATAAGACTTTTGTCTTCACAACGAGCTAACACTCTATCCAGATTTCTCAAACACTCATCAAATGAATCACCAACCACATTAAAATTTTCCATGAACACCTCCAAGATATCTTCCACCATGCCAGTGAAAATGGAAATCATACATCGTTTGAATATCGTCGGGGCATTACACAACCCGAAAGGCATCTGAGAAAAAGCAAAGGTTCTATATGAACAAGTAAATGTGGTGTTCTCCTGATCCTTCGGAGCAATTAAGATTTAGTTGTACCCAGAATATTCGTCCAAGAATCAGTAGAAGGCATGCTCAACCAGACGATAAATCATCTGGTCAAGGAACGTCAATGGGAAATGATCCTTGCATGTCACCTTGTTCATCTTGAGGTAGCCCATGCATACCATCCATCCGATAACTTTCCGGGTGGGAATTATCTCATTGATATCATTGGTCACCACAGTCATACCACCCTTCTTCGGCACACACTACACAAGAGAAGTTCACAAGCTATCAAAAATAGGGTACACAACCCCGGTATCTAACCAATTTATCACCTCCTTTTTCACAACTTCTTACATTGCTTCTTTCAACCTCTTTTGATGTTCCAAGGAGGGTTTTGTATCATCTTCCAGAATAATCTTTTGCATACAAAATTTGGGGCTTGTTCCCCAAATATCTGCTAAAGTACACCCAATTGCCTTTTCTATTTTTCGAGCACTGCCAAAGTGGCATCTACCTGCATGTTAGTAAGACAAGTGGAAAGAATAACTGGTAAAGTTGAACTAGGGCCTAAGAATTCATACCTAAGGTTTGAAGGCAATGGCTTCAACTCCAATGCCGGAGGTTCCTCAATTGAAGGCTTTGTAGGAGGAGTCTTTCTATTTTCAAGGTCCAAGGACAGTTTCCTAGGCTCATAAGAATAAGAGCCCAAAGTATTCACACACTATACTCGGCCCTCATCATTATTGACATCAAGATTTAACAACACGGCCTCCAGAGGATCTTCCACATTAATCATTACACTAGTATCATCAATTATAACAATCGTGACTAGATGTACAAATGAGCACAATTTGGTATAATTGGGCTGCTTCATTTACTTGCACACATGAAAGACTACCTTTTTATCACCCACCCTAAAATTGATTTCCCCTACTTCCACATCAACTAGAGCCTTCCCCGTAGAAAGGAAAGGTCTCCCCAATATAATCTGGACTTTATAGTCTATCTCACAATCGAAGATCACAAAATCAGCTAGCAAGATAAATTTGTCCACCCGGACAAGCACATCATTAACACTACCCAATGGTCGCTTCATTGATCTATCAGCCATTTACAATCTCATGGAAGTTGGCCTCGGTGGCCCAATACCTAAAGTCTTGAAAACTGAGTAGGGCATCAAGTTGATGCTTGCCCTTAAATCATATAAAGCTTTAGCAAAATCCGCACTTCCAATAGTGTAAGGGATAGTGAAAGCACTAGGATCGTCCAAATTTGGAGCCATTGAATGTACTATAGCACTAACTTGGTGGGTCATCTTGATAGTTTCACATTCCATAGATCTTTTCTTTTTCACCAGATCTTTCATGAATTTGGTGTAGCCACGCATTTGCTCCAAAACCTCCACCAAAGGCATATTGATAGATAAGGTCTTCATCATGTCAATGAAATTTTTGAACTGATTCTCACTTTTCTGCTTGGCTAGCCTTTGAGGATAAGGTGGAGGTGGTCTAGGAAAGGGTGCCTTAGATTTTGGCACAACAGACTTCGGCATGTCTATTACGTGTTCCCTAGACGGGTTCACGTCATTTTGCGTTTCCACCTTGGCATATTGAATATAAATCCTTAATTCTTAGTTCACATTTTCATCAACCACGTTCTCAACAACCAAAGGAAGTTCACCTTCTTTAAACTCAACTTCATCACCCCAAAACTTGCTATTGTTTGGAGGCATTCACATCACCGCCTCATCCAGTCCTAGTAGTTACCGCCATAACATGATTGTTTCCACCCTAAGGGTTTACTACCGTATCACTTGGTAGAGCACCTTTAGGGCGTGTATTCAAGGACTAAGAGATTTGACCTAGTTGCACCTCCAAATTTCTAATGGAAGTATTGTGAGAAGACAATTGAGCATCCGAATCCGCATTCTTCTTCATCATTTGTTCGAACATCATTTCAACTCTACCCATATCATTGCTAGAAGAGCTGGGATCCTGGGATGGAAAATGTGGTGGATTTCTCGATCGTTGGTACATTAGGGGCCTTTGAAAACCTTGCCCCTGATTTCCTTGATTGTTGTTCCATCCACCCTACTGTTGTTATTGTCCCAGTTTCCTTGATTTCTCCGATTGTTGTTTTGATTTCCCAATTCTAGTTTTGATTATTGTTTCCCCAATTCTTGTTTCCTTGTTAGTAATTGTTCTAATTATTGTTGCCTTGTTGTTGATTGCCCCAAGCACCTTGGGATCTCTATTGTTGTTGTTGGTTGGAAGAATTGCCTCTTTGGCCTTGATAATTGTTCACATATTGTACCTCTTCACTCTACCCCTCATAGCCATCATCTTGAAATCCACTACCATCATTGTCAAATTGATCCAATTTTCCTTGGTTCTGTTGACCTCTTTGACTTTTTTGGTTCACTAGCATGTTAACGCCATCCATGGCATTCACTTCGCGAGGATTTTGGACTTTTTGAAACTATGCCTTTGCTAGTTGGTTCATGGTTGTTGTCAACTCCGTGATTGCATGCCTATGATCATGTAATTCTTTGTGCAAATGAGTGTGGGGTCACCCTGAATGACACAAGCTTAATCATATGTCAATTTCATAAAATTACCCCCTAGCAAGTTGATTTATTATGCATTGATTTGTTGTATTGATACCCCGGTAGAAAGTCTGTTGCAACATATTCTCCGTCATACCATTGTTGGGGAATTCCTTCACCATAATTCTATATCTCTCCCAAATCTCATGCAATTGTTCGGTGGGCTCCTGCTTGAAATCCAAGATCTCATCCTGCAATGCTGCCATATGTCTCGGTAAAAAGAACTTCCCAAGTAGTGATAAAATGGTTGTGAAGTCGCTCAAGCTAATCTAAAGCCTTCCTTCTAGGTGAAAGTGGGAAGAGTCTCAACTAGAGTGCATCTTCGGACATATTGGTTTGCTTGCTCCCCTAGTACGTATCCACGAACCCCTTGAGATGTTTATAAGCATTTTGAGTGGCAGTGCCCGTGAAGTACCCACGCTGCTCCAACACTGTCAGCATCACATTAACTTGGAAATTGCCCGCCCGGATTCGGGGTGGGACAATTGCACTTGCATAGCCTTGGTTTGGGAGCACTCTTGGAATTGCTCTTGGAGGTGGCGGAGGAGGGTCTGGAACATTGCCATTAACATTAGCCTAGTAGCCTCTATGTTTTCCTAGAGGTACAAGAGGCACCTTATCCTCTCCATTGTCATCAACCTCCTCTTTCACACTCATGTTTCCAAGAGGGTCATTAGCATTTAATTTCATTTTGTACCTGAAGTATTGATACACGCAAATTAGTAACAAATAACGAAAGAAGAACAAAACACAAAACAATTCAGATAGATAGCCAAAACCGCTAGCTCCCTGGCAACGGTGCCAAAAAGTGATCGAGGTCTACCCTACACTACTATTGAGTAGAGAGAGAGAGGATCGAAGCAGCTTTTACCCAATTAAGGTCTGGATCGATTTCTATAGAGAGATAGAATTTGGAATGGGGTATCTATCTAATTTAGAGTTATGTAATTTTTCTTAATTACACTTCTAAAACTTTTTTGGGATTTTGTTAACTTCTAATTTTATCAACTATGATGCCAATTTTAAGTACAATAAGCTAAGAGTAAGATATTACGGGTTGTTCAAATAGTTAAAAGGGCTCTAGAGTAGTGACTTTCTCCTAGGTGATCAATTAGCGGATTCTTGAGTTTAAGATATATTGACATATTTGGGGAGTATTATATAACCTTTGCATGATTTTGCTCACTTTATACCTCTCTGCAGTTCGAGTGATTTTTCCCGAATTGACTTTCTCAAGACCAACTGGGTATGCAAATTTGTACTAGCAAACAGGGTTCAAGTCGGGTATTGCTTTCTCTAGGTTTAACCCTTTAATTGGGCAATCAATCTCTTGATACGCCCAAATTCCTTCTTGGACTAATTTTAGAGACTTAGGTTCTCTTTCTCAAGAAGAGCCAAAATCAACTAAATACAAACTAGTGTTTGCAACCACTTATTCAGCAATTAAGTATGAAATTAATCCAAATATCAAACACCCATAGGCAATCTAGCCCTAAAACACAAGAATCATCAATTACCCATACTAGGGTTGAGCCACGACCCTAGCTTATTAGTCTAGCTACTCATAATTGAAGAGGAAAACAAAGAAATAGATGAAGAACAACTCATATTAATTAATTGCTAAGATAAACTAGAAGATTCAATATTGAAATGAAGATAAAATTTCCCAAAACAGTTAAAATATTCGAACCCACTAGCGCAGCTACCAGCTAAATTTATCTGCTTGGCCTAAAAAAGAAAAAGAAGCTATTTATACTAAGCTGACAATTTTGGATAAAAATACCCCTACGGGGTTAGTGCGGACCACACAAAATGGAGTGCGGACGACTAGGACTCTGAACTTGAGAATCCAACTCTCTGAATTCGGACAATGTGGACAGCATATAATGGAGTGAGTCTATTATGGCTTCTAGAGCGGTCCGCATAAAATGGAGCGTGGACCGCATTGGCTTGAAACTCCCACCTGGCACTTCTCTGATCCTTCTCACTATGGAACTCACTAAATCGAGTGTGGCCGCATTAATATCAGTGCAGATTGCACAAAACCTAGTGTGGCCGCATTTTCCTTTTACATGAATAACATACTCTCTGAACCTCACTTGTGCGGACCGCAGAATAGTGTGCGGCTGCACTAGCCTTGTTTTGCCTGAGCTTTGTCTTGCCTTGATACTTGTGCAAGTTTTACTCATTTTGAGATGATCTTTGACATCTTGTCACCAAGTTGATGAAATCTGCAATCAAGCATAACTTGTGAGCCTTTTGGGACTATTTACACAAATTTCTAATCAAAACATAAGCAAGAAGGAGTACAAAATGTATCAAAATCACTAGTTATCAGGTCGATTCATGATTCTAGGCATTGTTTGATATGATTTGAGGCCTCGAGCAAGTCCGTAATGTGTTTTGGGACTGGTTGGTATGATTGGTTGGGGTCTTGTGGGCCTCGGATGGATTCCGGGTGGTTAACGGATTAAAGAATGGATTTTAGATAAGGATTGGTGCAGCTGGTATCTTGTGTAACTGCACCAGCGAGGTTTTGGCTGCAGGTGCGGAGCCGCAAAAGCGGCCCTAAGGGCGCAGATGTGATTTGATGGGGGAGAGCTGGGACCGCAGATGCGGTCATCTGATCACAGAAGCGAGACCACACCTGCGGAGGAGAGGACGTAGAAGAGAGGATGGGATGGGAGCCCTAGACCGCAGAACCGGTGTTTTATCCACAACTGCAAGACCACAGAAGCATCAAGAGGTCGCAGGTGCAAAAAGACGGGAGGTAGTGAGTTGTTTTAAAATTAGGATTTGGCCATGTTCATTCATCTTTCTCTTGGCTTGGGTGATTCTTGGAGGGTTTCAAGAGGGGGTTTTCATCATCAACGACAAGGTAATCTATCCCCACCTATCTTGAGTTAAATACATTGATTATGTATGGATTTGAGCATGAAATATTAGTAAAAATTTAGGGTTTTGTGGGAAAGACCTAGAAATTGTATTTTTTGGATTTTGACCACGATTTTGAGTATGAAATTGAGAGTAAATTATATATTTGAGTTTGTGAGGTTATGGATAAACTTCATCTTCGAAAAATTTGAGGATCCGGGCATGTGGGCCTGAGGGCGTTTTTGTCAACGTTTCGATCGGGGTTAAGAATTGTTATAAATTGAATTATAATGAGTACTTATGTATATATTAATGGGTATACATGATTAGTGGATAGTTTTGGAGCATTTTTCATCCAATTGAGTCTTTGGAAGCACGTGGAATGCCGATGATGGATCTTCAGAGCAAGGTGAGTCTCATTTGTAACCTTGTAAGAGGGAATTATCCCCATAGGTGATTTAATTGGTTATGTTCTCCTATTTGTCGGGGCAACATATGCACGAGGTGACGAGAGTCCGTATGTTACTACTATTATATTATGTCCGAGAAGTCTAGGACCCAAAATCATGTTATACTCAGAATATTTGTAATCTTATTGATAGCTAGAATTTGCTTAATTACATCGAATAAGTAAATGAATTTATAAAAAGATTTAACTTCATTTCTTGAATTTGTTAAAAGAGAATTAGCTTTTTTTGGATAATTGTTCCCTGATGACTTCTGTATTGACTGTATATGTGTGTTTAATTTTGGAACAGGTCGACGCCTCGGCAAATTAAATAGATGCATCTATGGTTCGCGTCATTCGATCCTATGGTAGTGCACAGTTTAAATACATGTTGGATCGGGTCGTACGACCTCGACATATTTTGCATATGCTTGTAATGCTTATTTGAGATTTATAAACTGATATGGCCTCCCAGGTCTGAGGTAACTTGATAAATAATAGACTATGAATTGAGAGACTGCTTAATATAAAAAGGAATGTTCTCTTGTTTCGTGACTTACTTGAATTGACGGTCGTTTTTAATAAATCCATGATTATTCGTATCATTAATATATTATACTTGGACCATTAGTAAGTGCCGAAGTCGACCTCTCGTTTCTACTTCTTCGAGATTAGACGGGATACTCACTGGGTACATGTTTTTTTCATACTCATACTACACTTGTTGTGCATTTTTGTTGCACGAGTTCATGTGAGGCTAGTGGCTTAGTGGCATAGCGTCATGATTGATACGGGAACTTAGTTGAGCTACATTTATCGAGATGACCCACAGCCAGCATAGTCTCCTTCAGAGTATTGTACTGTATTTTTATTTCTTTCTGCTTGTATTTCAGACAGTTACTGTATTTTATTTCATTCTCTAGTAAATGCTCATGCACTTATGACACTGGGTTTTGGGATGATTATGGGGTATCTCGTATTAACTTATTAACATTTGTATTTAACTTGGAATGTTTAACTTTATCTATTAAATTGAAGGAAAACTATAGTTTTTAAAATTATTAAACGAGAATTTAATTGAGTATTTTGGTTGGCTTGCCCGACAGCGGTGTCCGATGCCATCACGATCCTTAGTGGATTTTGGGTCTTGGAAATACTCAAAACCCGAGTCATGATCATTGGAATGCATTAGCAAGAGTAATGAAGTATTTGAGAGGTACCATAAACTATGATATTAAAAATAGTGGATTTCCCACTGTACTAGAAGGATACAGTGATACAAACTGGATCTATAATTCAAATGAGATAAAATCCACTAGTGGTTATGTGTTCACCCTCGATGGGTATGATGTGGCATGGAAATCAGCTAAACAAACAATACTAACTAGATCTACCATGAATTTTGAGTTTGTGACATTGGAATTAGCTGGCAATGAGGCCGAGTGTTAAATAACCTTTTGGCAAGTATTCTATTGGGAATAAAACCGACACCTTCTGTGTCGATGCATTGTGGTTGCCAAGCTGCAATAGTCATTGCTAAATATAAATCCTTTAATGAAAAGAGTGGACATATTCGATTGAGACACAATGTGATAAAGCAGCTGCTGAGAGATTGAATTATTTCCATAAATTATGTGAAGTCAGAAGTAAATTTGCCGATCCTCTAACTAAACCTTTGGGAAGAAAGTTAATATCTGAAACATCAAGGGGATGGGACTTTTACCAATTTGAGTTATATCAACAATGATGATCCCAATCTATGTGATTGGAGATCCCATGAAGTAGATTCATATGGGTAATAACAAGTCATTAGTTGATCAAATGTGCACTACAAAATTATATCCCTTCCTATAGTGTGTGTATATATAGTGCAAGACTGCAAAGAATGGGAGGTTGAGTTAATAAACTCTTAATCTAATCCATAGCCTAATTTTAGATGGTGTATTGCGCCGCAGAATACACTTAATGGATGGACCTGTATGAGTGTAGTGTAGGGTTACTCCTATGAAATTTATGGCAAAAATTTTCTAAAGCACTCATGGAAACTAGGCGCGCGCATGGCCTATTAGCACAAAACCATGACAAACAACAAAGTGTGTTCGGGTATAATGTAATAGATAAGACATTAAACTTACAAAAGAATTCTTGGTTCATAGTAGTTCTAAACTTCACTATTTGTTCTGTACGTTTAATCTTATTTTATCTAAGCCTGGTTTATAGTCCAAGAGATACCATACGACACATTATGCTCATTTGTGAAAATTCAGCAAATTTAGTTTTATCTTATTTTATTATAATAATTCTTTTTGTAAGCAACCCCCACTTCCAACCGAGAGGTTGTGAGTTCGAGTCTCCCCAAGAGCAAAGGTGGTAGTTAGTTTTTAGAGGGAAGGATGCCGGGGGTCTATTTTGGAAACAGCCTCTCTACCCAGGGTAAGGGTAAGGTCTGCGTACATACTACCCTCCCCAGACCCCACTAAGTGAGATTATACTGGATTGTACTTTAATTCTTTTTGAGCTATGCGGGGATTGTTGAAACAAAAACAGTTTTAATACCTCAAAAAGAATTATTTAAAATTATGTCTAGATTTATTCTCTTAAAATAATATTAATTGGTCTTAATTCAATATGTAACTGATGGCATAATTTTCAGTTACAAATTTGAAAATTTTAAGACGGATAATTGAAGGCAATAACTATGTTTTTAATGTTTGGTATTTGATAGTTTTCAAAGATTTGACGTTATGGACTTAAATAAGTGTAATGGTTTCTTTTTGGAATTGAACTCTTGATATTGAATTCTTAATGATTCATTTTGGCATTGAATTCTTGGCATTAATTCCTTAATAGATTTTATCGTTTTCTATTTCAAATGTTCATCCTATTTGGACTATATATAAAAAGTTATATGCTTATGTTCATGGTAGGAATGTGAAGAAAAAAAAGTTAAAAGTTTTCTTCCCTTTATTTGTGCTGGGTTTTCTGTTACACAATCTTTGTTGTTTCTGCTCCTAGTTATACTAGAAGAGCTTGTTGAATTCTGAGAAATAGGCCTAAATATTATTCATCTTGGTGTGCGCGAAATATCCTTAAGGATAGTATCTTTGACACATCTTAAGCTAAACCTTTTATTCTCCATAATCATCCAATTATTTTCCAAGAGTGAAAACAAAAAACTAACACATTATTGTAAAATCAAAAATCATCATAACAAAATGCTTCTTGAGGATATATAATTCATCCTCCCAACAAAATATCAGATCTTACTGCAAAGCTTGAATTAATGCACAAAATTTCCTACACTGTTCAAACAAACTTTAAGATGGAAAAACACTTCCATTGTCCCTCTGACAGTAAATGAAAGAGATATTAAGTACTGGAGAAGAATTTTCATCATAAATTATTTCACATTTTCCTCTTCACTTGGCAGGGGCAGGTGGAGCTGCACCGCCGGTCGTTGGCCTGCAAGAGCAATGGGTGTAAACATCATTTCAAGAAATTAATTACAACGTAACTAATCATAAGATATTCTTTTATCTGATTATAGTATGGAAATTTCTCATATTAGAAAGGAATAAGCTAGGAAATACAAAAGTTGGAGGAGTGCGGCGGATGATTTTGAGAAAACATGACGTGTATTTTTGGTACGACGAAAGTTATTGTCCATGAAAAATATTTTCACAGAAGATGCTTTCAAAAGTTTGGTTGGTGAAAGAAAAAATATAATTTGAAAAAAGAAAAGAATATATGTTGGATGTTAGTAATGATACTCGCAAAAGAGGGAATGCTTTGATGAAATTCTTGAGTACTAAAGATTAGTGATAATGGATAACTGTTAGTTGAAGCAAGTGATATTAAGTTAAAAATTAAGATAGTCTTTAGAAAATGACTTCTGCCCATAAATGGGGAACGTCATTTTCTTGACTTTCCTCATATCAAAGAAACATAATACTATTAGACAACTGGAAAGACAAAAAAAAAAAGGGAAGGAGAAACTCACAGGCCAACAAAAACTTTGAAAGAGTCATAGATGCCCCATTGTGCTCCAGTGAGAGTACCAATCATGACTATACGAAGAGGAAGACCGCGAGTACAAAGACCCATTACGCCTAGCTTGTTCACAGCCTGCAAAAATGCACAATATAATCTAGTTAAATGTGAACAAATAACCTTTAAAGGATGTAACCAATTAATCTGTGTCTACTCACATCGCCGACTGTTGCCCCCTTAGCATTGTTGAGGAAAGAAACGAGGTTATCAGCAGGGTGTGACACAATAGCACAAAGAATACCAGCTAAATATCCACCAGCAAAGCTCACACCAAGCTGCGTAGATTTACTGCACTGCTCTTTTGGTGTTGGGATGACATGTTTGTACAGTTGTTCCACAATCGTTTCAAATGATGCAAACTTCATCATCGTGTCTGTACAATAATTCCATGTGAGGTAGAATGTCTAGGCAAAGATCATATAATTGCGATAGAAACAGGATAGCAGTAATTGTTCTTATTCAATTGGTGTATCACAGAGTGTGATTGTTAAAGTTGGTATATCTGAACTTAAAATAGCTCAATAGAATGTTCACAAACAGTTAAAGGGAAAAGAAAGAGTGAATCAGTAGAACTCAAATTAAGTAGTGGTTGATTCAGCTTTGAGTGTGTGTGTGGATAAATTTGGAAGAGAAAAAAAAGATACGTAAACTTACATGGTATCTGTCGTCCCCAGAGAGGAGCAAGCCCCTTGTATAACCTGTATACATAAAATTCAACAGCCAAATTTCCATCAGCAACATGCAATACATGCAGTAAAACAACGATGAATTCATCGACATAACAGGCATTACCCTGCAGCTCCCTCAGCCTTAACAAACTTAGGAAGCCCATCAGATAAGCCTCGGGCAAAACCAGGCTGAGTTTGGACGCGAACTTTGACAGCCTCGAAAGGGCAGAGAGCAACATCAGCAATAACCTCAGCAGATGCAGAACCAGCAAGGTATATCAAAGTCTTGTACTTGACAGCATTCTCAGGGCCGGCAAGATCTGAGTAATACTTCTTGAAATATTCATAGAATCCATATTTGCAAGCTCCTTGAGCACTGTAACCAATCAGGGTAGGAACCCAACCCCTAAAGAAGCCTCTAACACCCTGCTCTTTGAGCAGAACACCAAAACCAGAGGAAATGCTCTTGTACTTTGCAGGATCAATCTAGCAACAATAGTAAGTACATTAGTAACCAAAAAAGAAAAAGCTAACATAAACTGTTATCAAGGATTTTACAGAACAGTATAAAATAGTACTCTTATAAGAGTATTACATATAAGGAAAATACAACAGATTTGTGCTGTGACATACCGTCATCTACATGGGCAAATCTAGAATTTAGATATTATACATTTTTATAACATTTTTTGCGCAAGTACACGCACACATGTAAAACCCGTTCAAGATTCACACCTGACTATCTCCATAATTAAAGTGTCATCTAATAATTCAAATTAACAATCAGCAATTTAATCAATAATTGATAATTAAATATTCTTCACATTCTTAGATAGTTCTCCAAGAATCATATATAAACTCAAAAAGTTATTTCTCGTGATCTTGATCTTCAACATAATGGTAAAATTAAGCATCATTGCCTAAAAGAAGGACAGAAAGGTAGAGCGGATCTAGGATAGGTTCGGTGGGTAACAGAGCACATTGTTTTTGGGTCAAGCTATATATACATGTGCAAAAGAATTTTGAACTGTATAGGTATGTCAAGAATGCACTCATTCAGATTCTACATCTAAGTAAAGGAAATGGTCATATGATAGGGTAGAAAAAAGTACCTGCATGTTGCACTTAACAAGATCGAGGGGGGTGACGGCCATGTGGGTGAGACCACAGCTCATAACACCTCCAAAAGTACAAGCAGCGTAATAACCAGGTGAGAACATCTCTATCTTACCTGAAGACTCCTTTGGTGCCGGAACCACAAAAGGCTTCTTCGCCATCGCTGATGATGATGTATCCAACTCAGTTATCACATTTCTGTATATAGATAAAGGTGAAGAAGAAGAAGAAGAAGCCGTGTCATAAAGATAAGTGGGGATCAAAGGTTTCCGGGAAGAGTTATGTGTGTAGACCATTGTAGTAAGGTAAGATAGAGAAGTTCAACACACTTGGTTGAGTAAATAATGGAAATGGAAATCAAGAGAAAGGAAATGGGTATGAGAGAAAGATGTTTTTGAAGTTGGAGGAGGAAAACAAGGACCGTTAATTAAGTTTCCTCAAGGAAGGAGAATCAAAGAATTCAAGGGCTGTCCTTAATTACTTTTCCTTTAGCGTGGCTTTTGGACCATATTTGGCTCCTACTTATTTTATGAAAAAAAGTTAAGGGCGCCCGTAGCTCTCCTTTCATTTGATTTTTTTTTTTTAATGTCCCTGCCTCTTGGTATGCGTTGAATTGTATTGGTGCGGTTGACTTTTTCTCCCTTAATTTTTTTTAATACACTTAAGAGTTTAACCTATATATAGAATGATAATGTGTTTTATAGACAAGAGGGGTTGCTCAACCCCACTTCCAACCGAGAGGTCGTGAGTTCGAGTCTCCCCAAGAAGTTCTTGGAGGGAAGGATGCCGGAGGCCTATTTGGAAACAGCCTCTCTACCAAAGGGTAGGGGTAAGGTCTGCGTACATACTACCCTCCCCAGATCCCACTAAGTGGGATTATAGTGGGTTGTTGTTGTTGTTGATAAAGTGTTTTATAATATCAAGTCACTCAAAGTTATCTACATGTAACCCTCCATAAAAGCTGAAATTTGTAATCTTGACAATAAAGCATGTTTTCATACTATCTGTCTATATATATTAAATTCAAGTTAGTAGAAAAACTTCAATTAGCACAGGCAAATCAAAGAAATTAGTCCAGTGAATGCGCACTATGGCACGGGCTACATTGTGACAATAAATTCGGCGTGATCCATCTCCAACTATATATACAACTTGAGTCGGAGATAGTGGGTGCATCTACACTAGCTAGTTTTACTTTACATCTGCATTTGTCAATGGAGCCACTGATAATTGAATTTTGTTATTGCGATACGAACTACGACCTCTACTCCTCTGGATATCTCTTTGTTATTACTCCATATGTTTTGCTCAATCAACGAGTGAGGATAGGATCTCAACCATCAGTAACGTAAGAATACCAATTGTAGATAAGTATGTATCATACTATTACCACTAGCCATTCAACTAAGGGCACCTTGCATGGGGGAGTTGGCTTCGGCAAATACCAAAGAAAATGCTTTGCGACACTTTCGAAAGAAGCGCGCTGCAAAAATTGTGGAGCTGCGAGCTGGGAGCTCCTTCCCTATGAACTAGACATATTTGTTGGTATGCATGTACGTTCTTTCAAGTACGGCGAACCTGTTATAGAAATCAACAGTTCAATGTTATCATTCAATGAACACGATTCAATAGAGGCTTTTATGCTCGATGCTTTATTTGGCCTCAGATGTGGACTATACTGGAAAAGCTTTAAAGAAAAGTATCACAATGCATGATAACAGCATAAGGCAAGCATGTATAAAGAACATAAAGACAGTGACAGTCCTGATGGAGAATAAATAGTACAAGTTGTTATGTTCGGCAAATACACCGAATAATTGACAAAAAATGCTTAAGGCCTAATAATCAATTATCATCTGAGACTAACAAGAGAACTAGAACATAAAGCTACTTCAGCAACCATACTCTTTGCAATTTCTATTCAATAATTCACGTTATGCTACCTCTTCACAGGTTTCATTATCGTCAAGCTGACATGCTAGAACTTTGTAAGATGCTTTGCAGGACGGATTTTGAATCACCTTGTACGCAGTTATCTTCACTCCTTCAATGGACAGATATTTTAGAGAAAAGAAAAAGATAATTTGTCAGGAGAATACACCTATAATCCTAAATGATTGTGCACTTCATCTATCTAACAAGAGAACACTGTGCATTTCATGGAAATGGACCAGTGGGCACACATATGACATAACAACATCACCAAGAGAGAAAAAGAAAAAATTCGATCATTGAACCGAAAAGAAATTATAGAACTGGAACCTTGTCCATAACATAGGCTGTAGTTTGTTCCATTTGAGAAATTTCATCTGGGTCATTCAGTAGTTTTACATGTATTCAGATTTAATCCACATGAGTGTTATATAACATTTTAGAAAATTTTGGCACAACACTCCTACAATAGAATATATGCATTACCATTTGATACAGTAAAATGCATGAGTTCTTGGAGAATTTTGAGTGCATATGAGATGTCAAATCTTATTTGAGTCCTCTTTGGATTGATATTTAATACAAGGAAAAAGGGATTGCACACCTCTAATACAGCTTTAGCTTCATAATCAAATGACTTGCAAAGAATCTCATAATTTGACTGTAACCCCATCTGCAGTACCAAACAAAAAGAATGTAAAGGTTAAGCAAATTGTGATAAAAACTGAATTATCGCAGACAGTCGATCTACCTGTGAAGGTGACATGGTAGATATCAGGTACCTGCAGAATATTGACGTACACGAGTTATGGTAAAAGGCCATTGATATATTTCAGGTTAGAGATAAGCATCTGTTATCTAATAAAGACAGGAAGAGAAACTGGAATAGATTATGTAACAGGCCATTGGTATATTTGACTTGTTTATTCATCCAAAACACATATAAGCAAGTCCAATACATCAGTTTGGAATTGTTAACCATAAAATAATTTTGTTGTATTTTTATATTTTCATTCCAACAAGCAAGACTCAAAGACACAGAAATCTCCTGAAACTTCAACAACTTTTCTGTTAGCATCATCCCCTTTAGCATGATATCCCCCATCTTATGCCAAGATATGACAGGCTTAGTTCGATTAAAGAGGATATATCTTTTGAAGAATCTTACATATGGAACCACTAAATGATAACTATTGATTCCAGATGACAGTTATTGATTTTGGTTATTGGTACATGCAGCGACGCATAAAGAAAGAGGACGAATACTATAGTTTTCTATAAAAGTAAAAAGTATGATTTACTTATACTCAAAGTGTAGCTACCTAAGGTTATTATAATTTTGTTGCTTCATATATTGATATTTCAATACCATCATCATGTAAATGGCATCTGCTAAATGGAAATAAAATGATAATCTAACATATTAATACATCACCTTAGCTTATTCCTATAAAAGCTCATTGCTGTCATGTTTGCCTTCTGAACAGTTAGCACCACAGCACTCATTTTGCTCTGCAAAGTGATAGTTTTCATTAGCACTTGAAAATGTCCACTCTACTGCAAGACAAGCATCTCCATGACTGAAGAAACATACTGCAGAAATTTTCAGCAGTGCTGTTACTTAGTATTTTCATATTGATATAGTACTAGCTTCTCCACCTCCATAATTTAGGAATCAACTGAAACAACAAACATTTACAATACATGGGAATGAGGAAAGATAAGTCCATCACCTTCTGAGCAATCAGCTCAATTAGCAACATTAAGTACTTTCCCAGTCCCTTCCCCTGAACACGATGCTCAAGCTGTAATTCATACACATAAAGAACAGGAATTTCTTCCTCGATGGTGAAGCGATAATGTACAAAAGCCACAAGATGACCCTTATCATCCGTACCATCTGCATTACTCCTTCCTTTCTTTGATAATTTGAACATAATGTTGGCATCCGCATTTACGGTTTCATAGACAAATATATAACGAGCTTCAGAAGAAACCATCTCCCTGCGCTTTACTTTCTCTTCTTTAGGCCATTCTGTTCCATATGCCGCCTCCATATTCACCTGTAAAAGGCATATACCTTCAGAAAAGAGGAAATATCCCTATCATCACTGATTTGTTGTTGTAGCTAAACTCAAATATAATAAGATAGCCAAGTTTGATACCTTGAGGAGGTTTTGAATATACTGCTTTACTGAAGAAGACAGGTTATCCCCGCGTCCAGAGTCCAAGTACACAGACAAATCTAGTGATCAAAATTATAAATACGAAAATTGACTAGAGTATAACAGTAAACAACTATAACAGACTATGATAACATAGTTTTCCTGGCCAATGAAAATATGCAAAAAAATAAGTCAGAAACTGTATAGCTAGAGAAAGACCATAAGCTATCACCTAATGACTAAAGTTATTCCCTTTATGCGAAGAAGGATAACTTAATTCTCGAAAAGGGTAAAAGGCTCTTGTTGCCCTCTTTCAGAAAGATGAGATTTTCACTACCTTCACTTCACTACAAATCAGAAAAACACACACCCCAACCTGAAAAAAGACTTACTTGCACCTCGTGTTTACATCAAGCTAAAATTAATATAGTTTTAATATAAGCATTGATTTAGGTTAGCTTATGTTAATATTCTCCTTGATCAAGAATTATAAATTTAAAAAACTTTATTTAATACATGAAAATCATTATTTTTCACAAAATTTTTATCATATTTGATGATACTATATGCATAGAGTGCAAATATAAGTTCATAAACATTCAAAAAAATTATGTTTCTTAGATTAGTATCATGTGGAAATACATACTCACTTAAACATCATTAATAACAACAACAACCATCATTAATTGATGGAGTAAAATTTTATGTAAAAGATTGACTACATTGGTGAAAGTCCCTCCCCCCCCCCCCCCCCCCCACAACCCAAAAAGAAAGAAAAAGAAAAAACAGAAAGCATTTAATAGGGAATTATGACATTCTCAATTCGCCAAAATAATACAGTATCAATAGATATAATTAAAATACAAAAAATGCGAACCCTTTGTGCTGTAATGGTGAAAAGATGGAAAGGAAGAAAGAGGCTCTTCCTCAGAAAGAGCAGCTTTGATTATCTCTTGCACTTTCTTCTTCTTTTCCAGTATCTGCCTTCATAAAACAAAAAAGAGTATGTTGAACTGTTAATAAACTGCTTTGTATTTTTTAGGCTTTCAAAAATTGATGTATTTGGGAAAAATGGGCAAACGTTATCCATGTTACCTCTTTTCTTGTCACCTTCTTGTCTCTGTTATTTTCGGCTTTCTTGTTGGACGCAACCCTCTTCTCAGCTTCCATTGCTGCCTGCAAGAGGATCCTCTGAAGCCTCTTCCTGAAAAGTTACACACTTTGTACCCACTATTAAGTAAGGGGAAACACTGTCTGCACCCCATAGTTCTTGAAAATTATAAATAGGTCCTTAAAGTTTGAAAGACAGTAACGTATTACTCCTTCCATAGCTGGGAGGTTATTTGAATTGATATCGTGAGACCGCTCCTTGAAGAATATAAAGGTGGACAATATAAAAAGGAAAGCAATGGCTTCACTTGGATTAATAGGTCTATCACAGCTATTATGTTCCAATATATTTGTCACTTTTTGCTCAATCAAATTCAAATTAAATAAACTTTGACTAACATGTTAAAATGTATTCCTTCATTGTTATTAGTAATGATTAAAACCATTTGTCTGTCGTTTTAGATTCTTTTCTAAGCTGACTGTCCATCGAAAACAATTTTTTTGTCTTTATGAAGGTAAAAGTAACATATGTGTACATACTATCAGAGGTGGGGTTAGGATTTAAAGTTTATGAATTCAAAATTCTAGTTTTTTTAAGTTATTGGATCTAACTTAATAGTTTGTGCATGTTAAATAATTTTTTAAGACAAAATATAAGGTTTGGACTAAAGCTACTGGGTTCGATCGAACCTGTAGCCGAAGGGCGAGCTCCGGCCTGCATACTACTCTCCCCATACCTCACTTGTGGGATTATACTGAATCTGTTGTTGTTGTTGTTCTAAATATATTTGTTTCATTAACATTTTAAACTGTATATGTTTTTTTCATGTGTCTCCTATGCTATGCTCCTTTGTAGGTACAAGTGGCAAGCGTGCGGGTCGGAGCGGATATTGTTCGGATCGAAAACGGATAATAAAAAACAAATAAATTATCCCGCCCGACCTATATTATCCATGACTTCTTGCATATGATCACTTTTGGAAGAATTATTAGTCTCCCTAACTTGAGAAACCCCCAATTTGAGGCTTTACAAATATAAAAGTTAGACATATTGGTTATCCATTTTCTAAATTGATAATATGGTTTTTATCTACATTTGACCCGTTTTCAGAAAGTTCATTATCCAGTCCATATTTAGTTGATAATATGGGTGATCAACTATTTTCTTTTATAGAAATTTTGATAAAGCACTATCTTTTAGTAGTAATTAGCCATTTATAGACATCATTTGCTATATTACGGATTATAGATACATTTTCTTTTGTTATAAGATGTATTCGATGTATTTAAGCTATTGTATTCATGAATACAATAGCAAAAATAGGCGAAAATCAGGGAAGTCCAGCTAATCAGTTGTTGTATTCGAGTGTATTCGACTGTATTCATAGAGTGAAACATGGGATTACAACTGGACAGATTATTGTATTCGACTGTATTCACGGCGTGAAATAGAGGATTACATTGTTTTTAAAACGAAAAGTACATCAATTAACATAATAGACTCCTAATATAACTCAACAAATTCAATTATATGTGACGACCCAAAGGGTATCTGTTTTCTTATCCATTCCGTGCTTTCGAGGCCTTGAAAACCTCATTTATAGTCGTCACAATTTGCGTGCGCAGTCCGGGTGCGTAGCCGGAAAGCTTAAATATGAAATTTTGTGAAAAATGCTAAATTTTTTATATTAAAATAAATAAATTTAACTTCAGTCAATATTTTGGGCAAACAAACCCGATCCCGTGATTGGACGGTCCTAGGGGGTGAGTATGAAGATATGGGACACGAGCATATGCTCGGAATTGAATTCCAAGGTCCCAAGCCCAAGAAATAAATTTTTAAGTAAAATTATTTTTTCTGGAATTATTATGGAAAATTGAAATGAAAATTGATTAGAACGTGTTGGTATCGGGCCCATATTTTGGTTTCGGTGCTCGGTACAGGTCTCATATGTGATTTAAGATATTTCAGTAAAGTTTGGTTGAAATCGGACATCGCTTGATGTGTTTCTGACTTAAAACTCTAAATTTGAAAGTTTATGAAGTTTGAAGAAAAATTAGTGATTTTGAGGTTTGATTCATTATTTTTTATGTTATTTTGGTGGTTTGATCGCACGATTAAGTTCGTAGGATGTTGTTGAGTTAGTGCATCTATTTGGTTAGGAGCCCCGAGGGCTCGGGAGTGTTTCAGAGGTGTTTCGGGGTGGTTTCAAAGTTAGGAAAATTGCAGATTTTGGCTTCAGCAGTTGCAGGTTCATTTGTTCTTCACATTCGCGACGCCTCTTCCGCGTTCGGGAAGCTCTAAGTTTTTCCTTCATTGCATTCGCACCCCTACTCTCGCATTTGCATAGAGTTATCTGGCCCTGGGGGACTTATCCCTCTTTTCCTCTTCGTGTTCGCATACATCCTTTCGCGATCGCGTAACTTTGCAACTCCTTTCATCGCGTTCGCGTGAAGTTTCACGTGTTCGCATCGAGCAACTTCTGAAACCCCGCATTCTTATTCTATGCGTTCGCAATACCCTTTCCGCGATCACGATGACCTGTAAGTTCTACCCTTCGCGAACGCGACATGCTGTCGCGAACGCGAAGGGCAATTTTGCCCAGTTAAAATTTTTAATTCTAGAACAGTAGCTACAGGATTTTTCACAAGTTTTCACGAGCTCTTTCTTCTCCAAGGTCCTTAGGCATCCATTGAAGCTTTCTTTCACCAAAACTTCGTGGGTTAGTAATCCTTAGCAGTTCCGCTGGGCCTAGCTCAGGTCCAAGAGGGGTTTATTTCTACCCCAGTTCTTCAGGATGCTCTGGTCCGATTGGTGGATCTTATGGAAAGTGTCACCCGAGCAAGTTTGCTTCCTGTAGCACCAGTCGTCTCTCAGGCTGGATGAGGGGGCCCAAACTCTTGCTACTCGTACTCCGGAGTAGGTAGCTCCCCAGATTCATACTCTAGCAATTCAGCTAGTTGGAGTAGCTCAGCCGGGTGTGGTAGCCCAGGCCGGTGATGGAGCAGCTATGTCTGCCGATACTTTATGGAGATTGGATAGGTTCACCAAGATTTTTACTACTACCTTCTGCGGTGCATCTATCAAGGATCCTCAAGATTATTTGGACAGCTACTACGAGGTTTTTCGGAATATGGGTATTGTTGGGACCAATGGGGTAGATTTCGCTACATTCCGGTTGTCTGGATCTGCCAAGACTTGGTGGAGGGATTATTGTTTAGCTAGACCAGTTGGATCTCCAGCATTGACCTGGGAGCAGTTCATGCATATATTTTGGAGAAGTTGCTCCCTATTACACAACAAGAGGCCTATCGGCGTCAGTTCGAGCGTCTCCACAGGGATCAATAACGGTCACCCAGTATGAAACCAGGTTTATTGAGTTGGCACGCCATGCTATTGTTATACTCCCCACTGAGAGTGAGAGAGTGAGACGGTTTATTGATGGACTGATTCAGCCTATTCGTCTCCAGATTGCTAGAAAGACTAGGAACGAGATATCCTTTCAGGAGGCGGCCAATGTAGCATGGAGGATAGAGATAGTATTGTCACAGGGGGCTGGTGATAGGGCAGATAAGAGACCCCGTCAGTTAGGCCGATTCAATGGTGCCTCATCTAGAGGCAGAGATTCGTATGATAAGGGTCATCCTCCTAGGCCCTACCAGTCAGCGCTCCAGGTTTCCAATGGTGTATCAGGTGATCGTGGTATTCGTGGGCAGTATTCTGACCAGCAGTCCTACAGTGCACCATTAGCTCCTATCAATTCACCACCGCTTCAGACTTTCTAGGCTTGTCAGCTCTAGCAGGCGAGGGATTGTTTACTTATGGCAACACGAGGCACATTGCTAGGTATTGCTCGCGGATGCTAGGTGGCTCTTAGCATCAGAGTTCTCATGCCATGGTTCAGGCACCAAGTGTTCCACATCTCGCCCAGCCAGCTAGAGGTAGGGGTAGAGGTGCTAAAGGTGGAGGTAGAGGTCATAGAGGTAGAGCTCAGACCGCCAGAGGTGGATGCCAGCCGGCAGCAGGCCAACCCAGAGAGGTAGACCAGAGTGGTGGGGCCCAGCCCCGATGTTATGCTCTTCAGGACAGGCCTGAGGCAGAGGCTTCAGACGTGGTTATTATAGGTATGGTTCTGGTTTGTGATATAGATGCTTCAGTGTTGTATGATCCGGGGTCTACGTATTTGCATGTGTCATCATAATTTGCCACAAATTTAGTCATTCCTAGTGATGCATTGGGTATTCCTGTCTATGTGTCTATGCCGGTGGGTGATTCTATCGTGGTCGATCGAGTCCATCGTTCTTGTGTTGTGGTGATTGGTGGTCTTGAGACTCGTGTAGATTTATTGCTTTTAGACATGGTAGATTTTGACATTATATTGGGGATGGACTGGTTATCACCTTATCACGTTATCTTGGATTGTCATGCAAAGATTATGACCTTAGCTTTATCGGGTGTGCCTCTTTTAGAGTGAAGAGGGACTCCTGGTCATTCTACCCATCGTGTTATCTGGCATATGAAGGATCGGCGTATGGTCGAGAAGGGGTGTTTGGCCTTTAGCCTATGTTCGTGATTCCAGTGCTGAGGTTCCCTCTATTGATTCTGTGCCCATTGTTCGCAAGTTCACTGATATCTTTCCTTCAGACCTACCGGGTATGCCGCCCGAGTGGGATATTGACTTTTGCATTGATGTGGCTCCATGCACTCACCCATTTCTATCCCGCCATATCGTATGACCCCGCCTGAGTTGAATGAGTTAAAGGATCAGTTGCAGGACTTTCTGGAGAAGGGTAGTGTATCTCCTTGGGGTGCGCCAGTGTTGTTCGTTAAGAAAAAGGATGGTTCAATGAGAATGTGTATTGATTACCGGTAGTTGAACAAGGTAACAATCAAGAATAAATATCTGCTTACTAGGATTGATGATTTGTTTGATCCTCTTCAGGGTACCAAGGTATTTTCCAAGATTGACTTGAGATATGGATACCATCAGTTGAGGATTATCGCTTCTGATGTCTCTAAGACAGCTTTCCACACTCTGTACAGGCATTATGAGTTCTTGGTTATGTCATTCGGGCTGACAAATGCCTGGCAGCTTTTATGGACTTGATGAACCGAGTGTTCAGGACTTATTTGGATTCATTTGTGATAGTTTTCATTGATGATATATTGATATATTCCCGCAGACAGGAGGAGCACGAGCAGCACCTTAGAGTGGTTCTTCAGACTTTGAGGGATAGTCGGTTATATGCTAAGTTCTCGAAGTGTGAATTCTGGTTGAGTTCAGTTGCATTTCTGGGTCAGTTGCTAAGTTCTCGAAGTGTGAATTATGCTTTCACTGAGGGGTTTTCATCTATTGTAGCCTAGATGACCAGGTTGACCCAGAAAGGTGCCCAATTCAGATGGTCGGATGAGTGTGAGGTGAGCTTTCAGAAGCTCAAGACAGCTTTAACTACGGCGCCGGTGTTGGTTTTGCCCACAGGTTCAGGGCCTTATACAGTTCATTGTGATGCTTCTGGTATTGGTCTAGGTGTAGTGTTGATGCGGGATGGTAAGGTCATTGCCTATGCTTCGAGGAAGTTGAAGATTCATGAGTGCATGATTTGGAGGCGGCAGTCAATGTTCACGCACTGAAGATTTGGAAGCATTATATGTGTGTGGCATGTGAGGTGTTCACTGACCACAAGAGTCTTTAGTACTTGTTCAAGCAAAAGGAGTTGAATTTGAGGAAGAGGAGGTGGTTGGAGCTTCTGAAAGATTATGATATCATTATCTTATATCACCCGGGGAAGGCCGATATGGTGGATGATGCTTTGAGTAGGAAGTCAGCTAGTGTGCGTAGTCTTGCTTAAATTTCTATCAGTTAGAGGCCGCTTGCTTGGATGTTCAGGCTTTGGCCAATCGATTTGTGAGTTTGGATATTTTTGAGCCTAGTCGCGTATTAGCTTGCACGGTCGCTCGTTCTTCATTATTGGAGCGTATCCGTGATCAATAGTTTGATGATCTCCATTTGTGTGTCCTTAGAGATACGGTGCAGCAAGGAGGTGCTAAGAAGGTTACATTAGATGCTGATGGAGTCTTGAGATTGCAAGGGCTAGTTTGTGTGCCCAATGTAGATGGGCTTCGAGAGTTTATTTTAGAGGAGGCCCATAGTTCCCGGTACTCTATTCATCCGGGCACCGCGAAGATGTATCAGGATTTTCGGCAGCATTATTGGTGGCATAGAATGAAGAAGGATATCATAACATATGTGGCTCGTTGTTTGAATTGTCAACAGGTTAAGTACGAGCATTAGAGGTTTGGTGGTTTATATTAGAGGATTAGGCTTCCTGAGCAAAAGTAGGAGTGGATCACTATAGATTTTGTTACTAGACTTCCGCCGACTCGGAAGAATTTCGACGCAGTTTGGGTCATTATTGACAGACTGACCAAGTTAGTGCATTTCATTCTTGTGGCAGTCTCCTATTCATCCGAGAGGTTAGCTGAGATCTATATCTGGGAGATTGTTCTCCTTCATAGTGTGCTGGTATCTATCATTTCGGACCAAGGTACGCGGTTTACCTCACGCTTTTGGATAGAAGTTCAGCGAGAGTTAGGCACACGGGTTGATCTGAGAACAGCATTTCATCCCAGAGGGACGGTCAATCCGAGCGGACTATTCAGATCTTAGAGGATATGCTCTGAGCTTGTGTTATTGACATTGGAGGTTCGTGGGATTAGTTTTTGCCCTTAGTGAAGTTTGCCTACAACAATGGCTACCAATCGAGCATCCAGATGGATCCTTACGAGGACTTATATGGTAGGCGGTGTCGGTATCCGGTTGGATGGTTTGAGCCGGGAGAGGATCGGTTGTTAGGTACATTAGGAGGCATTGGACAAGGTCAGGATCATTCAGGATAGGCTTTATTCAGCTTAGTCTAGGCAGAAGAGCTATGCAGATTGCAAGGTTAGGGATGTGGCTTTTATGGTTAGTGAGCGGGTATTGCTCCGAGTGTCGCCTATGAAGGGAGCGATGAGATTTGGGAAGAAGGGCAAGCTTATCCCTAGGTTCATTGGTCCATTTGAGATTCTCGATCGAGTAGGAGAGGTGGTTTATAGAGTTGCCTTGCCGTTGAGCTTATCAGCCGTGCATTCAGTGTTTCATGTGTCCATGCTTCAGAGGTATCACAGCGATCCAGAACGCGTGTTAGATTTCAGCACAGTCCAGTTAGACAAGGACTTGTCTGACGAGGAGGAGCCGGTAGCTATTTTGGACCAGCATATTCACTAGTTGAGATCCAAGAGTTTCCCTTCTGTTCCTATTCGGTGGAGAGGTCAGCCTCCTGAGGTATCGACCTGGGAGTCCGAATCCGATATGTGGAGCCATTACCCTCTTCTTTCCCTGACTTACGTACTTCCTTCTTCTGTCCGTTCGAGTACGAATGGTTGTTTTAGAGGTGGAGAACATGACGATCCAAAGGGTCATCATCTATTTTCTTTTTCATTCCATGCTTTTGAGGCCTTGAAAACCTCATTTATAGTTGCCTCGATTTGCGTTCGTAGTCCGGGCGCGTAGCCAGAAAGCTTAAATGTAAATTTTTTTGAAAAATGCTAAATTTTTATATTAAAATGAATAAAATTGACTTCGGTTAACATTTTGGGAAAACAGACACGGACTCATAATTGGACGGTCCTGGATGATCTATAGGAAGATATAGACTCGGGCGTATGCCCAGAATTGAATTCCGAGGTCCCAAGTCCAAGAAATAAATTTTTGGGTGAAATTATTTTTTCTGGAATTATAATGGAAAATTGATTAGAACGTGTTGGTATCGGGCCCGTATTTTGGTTCTGGCGCCAGGTACAGGTCTCATATGTGATTTATGATATTTCTGTAAAGTTTGGTTGAAATCGGACGTCGTTTGACGTGTTTAGGACTTAAAACTCTAAATTTGAAAGTTTATGAAGTTTGAAGAAAAACTAGTGATTTTGAGGTTTTATTCGTTGTTTTTTATGTTATTTTAGCGATTTGATCACACTATTAAGTTCGTAGGATGTCGTTGAGTTAGTGCATATGTTTGGTTAGGAGCCTCGAGGGCTCGGGAGTGTTTCAGAGGTGTTTCGAGGTGGTTTCAAACTTAGAAAAAATTGCAGATTTTGGCTTCAGCAGTTGCAGGTCCGTTTGTTCTTCGAGTACGCGACGCCTCTTCTGCATTCGCGAAGCTCTAAGTTTTTCCATCATCGCATCCGCACCCCTGCCCTCGCATTCGCATAGAGTTATCTGGCCCTGGGGGACTTAGCCCTCTTTTCCTCTTCGCGTTCGCATGCATCCTTTCGCGATCGCATAGCTTTGCAACTCCTTTCATTGCGTTCGCATGAAGTCTCACATGTTCGTATAGATCAACTTCTGAATCCCCAGCATTTTTATTCTATGTGTTCGCGGTACCCTTTCCGCGATTAGGTTGGCCTGTAAGTTCTACCCTTTGTGAACGCGACCTGACTGTTGCGAACATGAAGGGCATTCATTGAAGCTTTCTTTCACCAAAACTTTGTGAGTTAGTAATCCTTAATTCGTTTCCTTCATTTTTCATCATTATCTAATGAATTCCTAAGCCTAAAACATGTAATTAAGGGTAGAAATTGGGGGATTTGGGTAGAATTAGGGGTTTTTGAGTTTTCTTGATTAGACCTCGTTTTGGGGTCGAATGTAAAAATAAATTATTTATTCGGGCTCATGGGTGAATGGGGGATTTGATTTTGGTCCGAACCTCGTATTTTGACCGAGCGGGACCGGGGTCAATTTTTGGGATTTTGGGAAGAATGATCGGAAAATTGTCATTGAACATAGGAATTGATTTGTTTAGCTCTTATTGATGTTATGAAGTCTTTTATGAATATATTTGATTGATTTGGAGCCGAATTCGTGAGGAAAGTGGTTATTGAGGATTGAATTGGTCGTGAAAGTTTGAGGTAAGTGTTTGGTCTAACCCTAGATTGAGGGACTAGGAGTTGAGTCTTACTTGCTAATTGCTTCTTGTTGAGTACGGCGTATAGGCATGGTGACGAGTATATATACGTTGGTGTCAAGCATGATCGTGAGTCGTAAATTGATAGTTATTGTGTTCTTAAATGACACATCGGACGTTTTAAATTGAGGATTCTTGATATTGAGTAGAGATTTAGTCTATACTCGTGGACCTTATTTTTGCTTGAGTACTGAATCTAATCGAGCTCAGTAAGAGTTAAGCTAGGTTTTGGTTATAGTTGATTCTCCCTTGCTAGGATGATTATTTTGATATTATTGTTCTCTTATTGGGAAGTTATTATTATATTGCTTTGTTTCCCTTACCGGAAAGTTATTATTATATTACTTAGTTTTCCTTGCCGAAATTTTATTATGACTTGAGATATTGATTGAAATGGGAGCGGGTGATACGCCTACCACGAGATATTGATTGAACTGGGAGCGAATGGTACACCTTCTACGAGATATTGATTGAAATGGGAGCGGCCGGGACGCCTACCACGAGATATTGATTGAAATGGGAGCAGGTGGTACGCCTAGCGAGTGCTATGCCTACCACGGAAACATTGAGAAATTAGATCGGGTTGCACGCCTGTAACGAGATGTATACTGATAGTGAAATCTGCTTTTGTTTCCCTTATTCGTGTTAGATTTAATTTATTGATGTTCCTTATTGTTCTTCTAAATTTCTGTACTATTTGTTATCCCCGAAGCATGTTCCCCTTTCATTTAAAAGGTTATTCTTGTAATTTTCCGTTGTATATATATGTATATATACATATATATATATATATATATATATATATATATATATATATATATATATATATATATATATATATATATATATATATATATATATAATTGCACAGGTTTATGTGATAGTCCTGTCTAGCCTCGTCACTACTTCGACGGGGTTAGGCTAGGAACTAACCAACACATGGGGTCGGTTGTGCTGATACTACACTATGTGCTCTTCTTGCACAGATCCATTTGTCGGAGCAGCTTACGGTGCGCAACAATAGTCAGGGAGCAGACCTTCAGTCCACGAAACTCTGAGGTAGCCTTGCTGGCGTCCACAAGCCCGGCATCTCTTCTTTTAGTTTCCATGTCCTATTGATATTTGTATTCGAGACTGACTATGTCTTTATTTCAAACTCTTATTTGTAGTAAATCTTAGACAGTCTGTGTATTGTTGTGACACCAGGTGCTGGGTAGAGACTTGTAATAGTTTTCTAGACGCTATTTCTATATTTAGTTCAGACTTCCGCTAAAATCTTGCAGGTAGAGCATTTGCTTTAAAATCCCTATTCTTGAAGTGATACAATTGTTATTAAAACTTGCAACATAAATAAGGAAACCTTTCCTAGAGCAATGAAAACAAAAGCAGCCACTATTCGTAGATCGTTTGTTATGTATTCACTAGGTGGCTCTACATATTAATCTCTAAACCCTCAACTGCTACCATCAGCTATAGCAGTTCCTGCAGCCTCACAATCTCGGCAACACATAAATAAATCATAGCCTGCAAGGCTGCAACTATGTCTTTATCAGCCTTTTTGACAGAAAACCATCATTAGGCAATAGTATGCATAAGTAATAAAGTATAAAAGATTTATTAGCATAAAAACGATTTCTTAATTTCTGATGAATGCCAAAGAAAGATATCCAATATTTTGTTAGGTCGCGCCTTAACACCTCAACTAAAAGAAATTCATAAATTTAGAAGACAAGCACCATATTCAGATAGAATCCAAATCAAACAAGTCTAAGCTCCAGGAATTTCGGGTTCTGCCTCAGCAACATTCTCATCAGCTGGTCGATCCAACTTCACGCCAACATCTTCTGAATAGTCACCATGAACCTGTAAAAAGATGACACTCATTATTAGGTTCAAAAACAGATGTTACTTGAATAATCTAATTGTAAATTTTGAACTATCCACGCATGATGGTCAATGTCATGAACGGAAACAGAAAACAATGCGAACTTACCTCCATCAGCTTGCCAATATCAAATTTTGGGGCCTTAAGGATTTTCACTTTGCGGATATAAACATTTTGCAGTGGGAAGATGCTTGAAGTCGCTTTCTCAATCTCTCTGCCAATTGACTCGGGGATAAATTTTGCGACCAACTCCTTCAGGTCACAGGAACTTGCTTGGTTTCTCATGATCTCAACCATTTTCCGACGGATCTAACACAACAAAACAAACATATCAGTAAGTAACTGAAAGTGAACTTGCAAGATAATATTAAATAAGTGAGATCAAGTAGAAGTACCACAAACCTGACGGATCTGGCTGCTCTGAGCATAGCATGTCCGCTTCTGCTGGTTGGGACGTTTCTTTGTAAAAGCAATGCAGAACATCCGGAGAGTGTAGCTATCTGTTGTCTTGACATCCACATGAGCCTCAATCAATGTCTGCCACTTCTTCACCAGAGACCTCAACTTGTCTGTTGTGAAATCCATTCCCTGAAGTTACTCAACAGCAAGGTTAAAATTCAGTCCATAAAAGAAAAGGCTATTCTACAGTCATGAAGAAATGATCGTCTAAAACGGATTTCATCTTACCCAGAAGTTTGTGAGGACATTTTTCCCTTGCACATCTTCTGCCCTCAAGCGGATCTTCCTGAAAGATTGATCCTCATCCTTCTGAAGATCAGCCAAACTGACTTCAAATACTCTGTGTTTTAGTCCTTCCGAAGCAATCTGGAGGCACAAGGGAATAAATGCACTTGTTTAAGTGAAACTGCACTTGCATTCATATACATCTATATTTAAAAGATGAAAAGTTCCACCACAACATGGGATGGTCAGACCATAATCGACAAAACACATACTCTATGAAGAGGGGGTTTCAGGAGTTAAAAGTCATCCAAACAATCTAGACTACAAACCACCTGGAACAGTTAAAATACAGTTTAACCAAATCAAAGGTGGGGCGAAGAATTAGCATCCCACCACATCTATGGTCTATAGCAAACTACTACTATGCTTATGCCTCATTTTCAAAATAGTTGGTGTCCAAGTATATTACATAAACCATCAATATCATTATTTGGAGCGTCAAAATGGTCAAAGCCAAATGGTCTTTTGACGCTTTAAGCATAAGGAGCAATTAACACGTGGGTGCATGGATTAATAGATAAATAGTATAAAGACAAACAACAATTATGTTGACAAAGGCATTAAAAACTACTGCAATTTATGAAATAGAAAACACATTAATCAAGATTAAGAGCCATAATAAAGTTCCACTGAATGAAAGAAAAACAGTTCTAGGTTTATTCAGTGACTTGTTTTGAAACTTATAATTTCTCAACAACAACAACAACCCAGTATAATCTCACTTATAATTTCTCAATACTCATTAATAATGCCTTCTTAACAATCAATACATAGAATTCTCAACTACATTTTGTCTAATATGCCACTCTTCAAGATATATACCCTCTAAGGGGCCTATGATGCAGCCTCATATTGCAAGCTGAAGAACCCTCCCTGTCCTACGCTAAGCTTCATGCACTGAGCCTTAAGGGCACCTTTTATGACTCACTGATTTGGATACTGTTTCCTTCCAATGCTGCGTCCAAACATATTCAACAAAGGACTCATCATAAATTGACTAGTTTTAAGTTAATGAACCAACCGCAGCCCTCTTTCTTTATTATTTTTTTAGGAACAACCCTCTACTTCGTCCAAATGTAGCTCATATAGATTGAAGGGACTAGAGAACTATTTACATGTTCAGTATGACTTTCATGAAGAGAATCACTAAATATCTAAATGTGTAGCAACTTCATTTATATTTTCCCAACATTTGGAAGGTCAAGGTGTAGATATCGCCCACATTTCACAGCCAAATTACACCAGTTTGCAGCCTAGAACTCCACTCAAGTCTGTTATATATTAATTAATCACATTCCTAGATATATAATCATCCTTGTACGTCGTAATAACAAATAAAAAATATCCAATATGATCCCACAAATGGGGTCTAGGGAGGATAGAATGTACGCAAACCTCACCGCTACCTTATGTGAAGTAGATAGGTTGTTTTCAATATGCCCCAATTCAAGAAAAGCATTTTCAAATCAGGTTTGAAAAATACAAAGTAAAGAAAACACTAAGATGAAAGTACTCAAGAAGAAAAAAATAGTCATAAAAAATAGTAGAGACAACCAAAGCAAAAGAAACAACAGTAATAAAATTGAAGAATAAGATAATAAAATAATAATAATAAGGCAAAAAGGGAGCAAATAAATGCTCTAAACTAGATCCATGATATCCACAAAAAAGAAATAAATCGTTCGACTACCTACTAATTTTCTACTTGAACCTCAACCTCCATGCTCTCATGTCCTTGATGAACTAAAGATGTGTCATGTCCTATCTAATCAGATGTCCCTATTCTTCCTTGGTCTACCTATGACTCTACTTAGACCTATCATTGTATAGCTCATCTTCACATGTCTGAACCATCTTACTCACTTCCACCTTGCCGCGTATATCTTCATTCTTAATCTTATCTCTCCTAGCATGGTCACATATGCATCTAAAGAGATAACAAAAAGAGGCTCCTAAAACGGTAATAAAGATGAACTAGTCCAGAAGTACTATAAGTGATAAACAAAATAATCCAAAACCAAAAGCGACAGGCATAAGGTTAACAGAACATCAGAAGAGAAAAAAGAAGTAGAAAATGAGGAAGAGAATAAGACCTTAGTACCCTGAGTCCTAGTGACCAGGGTCTTGCCAACGTTCTTGATATCAAATACTGATGGTGCCTTTATGTCATACCAGTCCTTCTTTGCGTACGGATCCGTCCTGCCCACATTTTCACCACACCCAATTTAGAACGTCTACATTTACACACAAAAACTAAAACAGAAACAATCAAAGAGATAAATCTTACGCCTTCTTCTTTCCTCCTTTCTTTCCCTTTGAAATCCTCTTGTTCTTACTGCACAAGAATGTAACATCAGAATCGAAAGAAAAACAAAAAGATAGAAATAAATCAGTAATATGACATAAGAGTTAGAAAAAGTGGAGTGGGAAAGAGATACCCGACAGCCATGTTGGGAAGGAGATGTTGCAGCTGCTTTGGACGAGGAGTGGGGGGTTTGGGAGAAGGGGAAGCTGAGGCTATAATGCTGCAAAACCCTAGTTCTCTTTAAGCAATTGCTGCTGGACTTTTGGGCTTAGTTATAAGCCATAGGCTGGAATAATGGGCCAGAAAGTTATTGGATGCCCATCGACTTTTATTAATGGTATTTTTACGTATGTATTACCATATAGCAAACCTTATTACCTACCATATTTAAGGTTTGTGTTTATTACATTTAAGTATACAAATTTCAATTTATGTACCATAATTCAAATTAAGGGTATTATTGCTTCATTTATTCTAGGCATGATTTTAGGAGCATATATTCTTTTTTTCTTTTTTTCCTCTTCTCTTTCCTAGTGTTCTGTTTGGTTGTATATCTTTCACCAAAGTCATAGCTTCTTCGTTATCTATTTAATTTTTTTTCTCTTCATTTCCATGTCAAGTATTATACCAAAGCAGAAAATACGCAATGATTCCTTAAGTCAGGAGGATATTTATATGCATAGACAAAGTTGTATTACAAATCATGGGACTTCAAATGAAACGATTTATATGCATTGGCTGTTATAAAATAAATTATCACAACAACAGTCAATGCATATAATCGTTCTTGCCCTTTCCAAATTTGCGACACTCCCAAAATTGAAATTTTAAATATTAAGAATTGATTAGATTTGGTATGCTTAAATTTTTTTGACACAAAATTGTAGTTTAATTGTAGTATACATGTAACAATACAACTTTATACAATATTTAAACTGATTTATAGTTTATTTGTAGAAATTGTATCTACAAACTGAATACATTGAATTTTAATATTCTAATTCTCATTTCAATTGTAGCATAATTGGCATTTTCGACATAATTGTAGAAGACTTGTAGAAGTTTTAGTCTTCCCAATATACAATTTATCTACAAATTATCTACCATTTATCTACATTTTATCTCCAATTTATCTAGAAGTTTACATTTTAACTACAATTTCTGGAAAAATATGTCTTCTTTTTCTTCGACGAGTTTCAATTTGAAATTCAGTCAAAACCAAGTCTAATCTTCACCAAAACCCCTCAAAATTGAGATATAAACTCCTAAACATATTTCGAATTATTTACAATAACACCCAATCCAAGCTATTTTCAATTGTAGTATAATTGGCATTTTCGACATAATTGTAGAAGACTTCTAGAAGTTTTAGTCTTCCCAATTTACAATTTATCTACAACTTATCTATAATTTATCTATATTTTATCTAAAATTTATTTATAATTCTACAATTTAACTACAATTTCTGGAAAAATATGTCTTCTTCTTCTTCGACGAGTTTCAGTATGAAATTCAGTCAAAACCAAGTCTAATCTTCATCAAAACCCCTCAAAATTGAGATATAATCTCCTAAACATATTTCGAATTATTTACAACAACACTCAATCCAAACAAATAATGATTTTTGAAAATTCAAATTTGAATTCAAAGCTTTCAAGCTTTTTAATAGCTATCAATGGTGGAAAATATATGGAGAATGAAAGAATTACGCTGCAATGGATTTTCTTCCGTTTTAAATTTAGAAATTAATGGTGATTCTATCACCATTAAATCTGATTTCTACAAATTTGGAGCTATTTTAGGGTAGAATCTATCTATTTTTGGTTTGGACATATTTTGTAGCAAAACTATGGACTAGGCGGTACTATGAACATTTTTGGTAATAAGGTTTGCTATATGGCATTAGGTAAAAATCCCTTTATTAATAGTATATCGTATTACTGATTGGGCCTATAAACATCTAATCGATTCGGTCCCTCATCAAAGATTTAAGGGACTTTTTCTTGAAAAATTGGCATCCTCTAGCAACTCATAATAGAAATTTGTCAATTTTTAGCTTTATATTAGATTTAACAAAAATAGCCCCAAACTATTAATATTATATAAATAAATCCTAAAAAATTACTCTTTTTTATATTCTCTCTCAAAAACAACTACACGATTATTTTGACGTCCCTTCCCATTTCTCTCTTTGTATTTATTCTTCTACCTCTTTTCTTTTGCTCCCATAGTTTAGCAAAACTTTTCACAAATTATGCAAAAAAAAAAAGCGATGAAAAGGTAATGTTGATCGAAAACTAGAAGAAAAAACTAAGAGAAAAAATATATTTCAACTTTATTTTTCTTTTTCTCTTCTTTTTTTTTTTTTTGGGGGGGGGGGGGGGGGGTTGGATTGAATGAGTGGGTGTGATTGAAATTTGGTTGAGAATACATAAACGATGTTATATACAAAATTTGAGCAAGATTAGCAAAAACTAAGAGAGAGAAAATATATTTCAACTTTGTTTTTTTCTCTCTTCCTTTTTTGGCCGGATTGAATGAATGGTGTAATTGAAATTGGTTAAAAATACCTAAATGAGGCTATATACAAAATTTGAGCAAGATAATAAGTGAATTAGACTAGTTTCAATCAAAAAATCAGACCTAAAAGTACAACTGCAACATGCGTATAACACATTGTATATCGTGTACATCAGTATATATCATACACAAGTTTTTAAGGACGTATATGTATATCACTTTATATATATTAGTATACAATTGTATATCACTTTATATATCATATATATAACATAAGTTTTCATGATATACCTAGATACACATAATATACATGAGAAATCACTGATGTACATTAAGGTATACACGGGTTACAGTAGAAGATACACATGTGCAGTCGTCTTGAACTTGAGATTTCAATTTGAAATTGTTATACAAAGAAGGAAAATTAAAATTTAATAAATTGTTTTGATCTACACAATATTATTATGATACACCGTGATATACAAATAATATAATTATTAATTATTGATCAAAAAAGGAAAATAAAAATTTTCATACAACATGTTTAAGAAAGTTCTAAAATATTACAATGATGAATATAATTGTGGGAGTAAATAATTTTCCAGTAGACAAGAAAATTAATTTTTGATGCACATAAAGAAGAAAAATAAACTCATGATATCTATTTTGGTATACACATATCCGATGTATTATACACTATGATATACAAATAATATAATATTTTTATTGTGATATACATTGATATAAAGGTAGCAATAACTATATATATAGTTTTATATTATTGATATACAAATAATAACATTATTTATATAAAAGGAATAAAAATAAAGTTTTATATACATATAGACAAAGAAAAATAAAAAGGTTGTTATGTCCATATTATTATTGTTATATATATTTATTGGCTATTTGATGCATATATCTATAATTAGGGTTATTTTCTGTTAATTATATGGGTATGTTGTTATATCGCACCAATATCTTTTTTCTTTTCCTATACACTATATGAAATTTTATTACATAATTGTCTCAGTTTTAAAAGTTACCCGCTCTAAATAATGTTTGCTAATAATTTATATAAAATTCATTATTGATGTCTTAAATTAGGGGATTAAAATACACCCTTTTTCCTTTTATTTTTTCTTTTTCTTTCCTCTTCTCTTTTTCTAATTTAAAGATCCCTTCATTTATTAATGATGTTCTTTTCAATTGTTAGGGTCCAAGATTTACTTTTCTAAAAGTATTTAATTGATAGAATATTGCACATCCAATTCGAGGGATAAACAGAGATTCCGGTGGCAGGGATGACGATGATAATGCCATGAACTGGGATGATAATTGATGGAAGGACTGAAAATTTATCAATATTGATTGGTGAGTACTATTACGTAGAGCTTATATTTTAGGAATGTTATAATTTATTAAAATATCATTGTATTTCATAATTTTTATTAAATGGAGTGTTATTTACCGCTGATAATTCTGTAGTTGGTAGCGTTTTTATTTTTTACTAATTTGTTTAGTCATTTCGCCCATGGGGCTTCAGGGGGAAGGACTTATATTTTTAATCAAAGACAAACTCAAAATTTAAGTAAATGTTCAACGCCTTCATCTCTGTCGATGTAGCACCGCAAGAACAACAATAAAAACTTGGTGATGACAAATTTGTATGGTACATTAGCATGCAAATTAAAAATAAAATTTGTACAAATTTTGATACATCTACAATAACATATAAACAAAACATAAATTTTATACAAATAATTATATAATATACAATTGATTTATAACTTATTTACAACCTTCATACATTAGGTTTACCACTTAAATACAACTACAATACCACATAATTTAAATACAATTTTCATACAAATTTTATACAATATATTTTCTGTATGTATTCTATAAAAGATTTGTATATATTTTGTATGTAGTGAGTTCTTCCTCTCTAAAATTTCAATCAAAATTTTCTCTTTTAATACAATTTTGATACATATTAACAATATTATGTAAAAAGATAATATTTATAACTTAAATACAAATTTCTTATAACGATTCATATATTATTCAATTATTTTTAATCTTCATACAATATTTAAATTAAAAAAGTATATATAACTACAATAGAATACAACTTAAAATACAAATATGATATAAGTTTAATTCATTTTCATAAGTATATTGTATGTTTTCTTCTTCTTCTTCTTCTTCTTCTTCTTCTTCTTCTTCTTCTTCTTCTTCTTCTTCTTCTTGTTTCAATATGAAATTCAACCAAAAGCAAGTCCAATCTTTACCGAACACCCAAAATTGAGATATAAACTCAAAACAATATTCTCAGTTGTTTACAACAATATCCAATTCGAACAAATAATGGGTTTGAAAAATTCAAATTCGAATACAAACCTTCAAAGCTTTTTAATTGCTGTCAAGGGTGGAGAGTCAAACACCTTCAAATTTTATTGCTTGACAATTTTAATTTGAACACTAATTATGTAACATGAAAGAAAATTACTGAGCTAAAACTCTATTAGTAAAACGATTGAAATCCTCCACTGATGAATTCCATTAAAAATATATACAATATTAAAGGATAAAAAATAGAGAACATCAAAGGAAGAAAAATTGGGGGGGGGGGGGGGGGGGGGGGAGATAGATAGAGAGCGTGGATAAGAAATAATTGATTCCTTATTCAATTCCTAATATAAATGAATACTCATTTAAAACTAATTTATATATAATCGATAAATTATATATGACCATGCAATAATTAAAACTTTATTAGGGAGGGTAATAAAGTTTTATATGTAATATATGAAAGTAAGAATCTCACGATTTAATTAGTGGAATACTTGATTCTGATTTAGGCCTACTAGTATGTGGCCACTTAAAGTTGCCATCACTTTTTATTTGACACTTTAACTAGAGTTTGTTCCTATAGACACTTTAATATGACTAGAAATTGGATTAAGTGCACAAATAGTCATTCTTAGGTATATTATTTAAGGATTAGTCATTACTTATTTTTATTTTGAAATTTTAAATTAAAAACTACAACTTTAAAACAACTTGAAAATTTAAACTGAAAAATTAAAATTTATGACGCACTATTAATTATTAAATAGCAGTCTTTTAGAGTGAATATCTCGTGTCATTTCTACTTTAAAAATGTACCTATTAACACAAAATTCTGACATTGAAAGAAAAGAAAAGCAGTAAGTAGTGCAAATATATATTAAGCTGATCAAAATAATATAGTAAAAGCTCTTATCTTCTCTCCCTACTACCTATCATCCTTCGCCGCTGCCTCCCCACTCATCTGCTTCTTCTTCCTTTTATTGCCACCGTTCTTCGCCATGATTTTTTATTTTCTTAAAAAAGGAAAGATAAAAAAGAAATAAAAGAAAATAGTTGAAGATAAGAATGGTTTTCTTTTGGAGCAAAAAGATCTGAGTGAAAATAGTAGTGGGAAAATTGAAGCTAGATAATTAGTTAGTATACTACATGATGGTGGAGTTAGTCAAAATATAAATGGGGAATCAGCTTATAGTTAATATACATAAAAAAATTATTAAAAAATACAGTATAATTATTCTGGGACAGTGTAACAATTGACATTCCTTTATTTTGTTGAATGTGGCTCTGCCACTAATATTTATTACTACGCCCTAATCTATATTTTGTATGAAATAGAGAATTCTCGGGAGTACAATGATCATAGAACTCCTTGCCCTTAAAATTAATAATTAATTATCTGCTTAGATCTTTTTTTCCCAACAAGCTATGAATAGAAAAGGGGCGACACAACCAGTGGCGGGCGACACAACAATATCGCTCACTCTCTATTTTCCTCACAGACTATTTTTTTATACCCTGTCTGTGAAACCTTACTCTTTTTTTTTCTCTTTTGTTGGTTGTGTAAAAATGAGAGCCGAAGCTCTCATTTTATTTTATAGGCAAAATATTGCCAACTTAATTTGACATTTCAATGTTCTGCTGCCTACTTTCTTTGACAGACAAAGAAAACGTGGGCTGCTGCTGCCTATATTGAAAATGAAGAAACAAGGAAAAAGTTTTCTTCCTTAATAAGTATGTTGGACCCAACAAATCTCTCCCTCCAGTCCCATTCACCCGAAGGGGATAACACCATAGTTTCTAGTTTGAGTGTATGCGGACAAGTTCTTTGTATAGGTCAAACTTGTCTCTTGGTACCACTTTGGTGAGCATATCTGCGGGATTTTCGCTTGTGTGAATCTTTTTGACCTGTAAAGATTCGTTCTCCACCTGCTCACGAATCCAATGATATCTCACCTCGATATGCTTCGTCCTTTCATGATACATGATGTTTTTACTCAGGTCTACTGCACTTTGACTGTCACAATAGACAACATACTCCTTTTGATGCAATCCAATCTCTTGAAGGAACCGTTTGAGCCATACCAACTCTTTGCCAGCTTCAGTAGTGGCAATATATTCCGTTTCAGTTGTAGAGAGTGCAACACACTTCTGCAACCTCGACTGCCATGGTATAGCTCCCCCTGAAATGTAAACAAATATCCAGTAGTGGATTTTCTGTTGTCAATGTCACCTGCCATACAGCATCTGTATAGCCCTTCAAGATTGGATCAAATCCTCCAAAGCACAAACAATCTCCCGTGGTGCCTCTCATGTACCTGAGTATCCAATTGACTGCTTCCCAATGTTCCTTTCCAGGATTTTCAAGAAACCTGCTGACAACACCAACTGCGTGAGCAATATCAGGTCTAGTACATACCATTGAATACATCAAGCTTCCGACTGCTGAAGAATAAGGAACTCTAGCCATGTTCCCTTTTTCCTCCTCTGTTGTAGGACACATTTTTTGCTCAATTTTAGATGACTAGCAAGAGGTGTGCTGACTGAATTAGCATTCTTCATGTTGAAACTTTCTAGTACACGTTCAATATACTTCTCCTGAGATAGCCACAACTTTCTACTTGTTCTCTCTAGAACTATCTTCATCCCTAGAATTTGTTGTGCTGGGCTCAAGTCCTTCATATCAAATGAATTGGACAGATCTCCCTTCAGCTTTGCTATCAACCCCTTGTCTTTTCCTACAATTAACATGTCATCCACATACAACAACAATATAATAAAATTATTCTCAGAAAATCTTTTGAAGTATACACATGGATCAGAATAGGTCTTTATGTATGTTTGACTTTCATGAATGAATCAAACTTCATGTACCACTGCCTTGGTGCCTGCTTTAATACATAAAGACTCTTATTCAATTTGCACACCATGTGTTTCTTTCCAGCTACTTCAAATCCTTCTGACTGCTCCATATAAATCTCTTCTTTCAAATCTCTATGAAGAAATGCAGTTTTTACATCCAACTGCTCCACTTCAAGATCTAGGCTAGCTGTTAAGCTCAAAATTGTTCGAAAAGAAGTAATTTTGACAACGGGTGAGAAAATTTCATCAAAATCAATACCTTTCTTCTGTTCGAAACCTTTAACCACCAATCGAGCTTTGTATCTCACCAGCTTGCCATTTCCATCTTTCTGGAGTTTAAAGACCCTTTGCATTTGAGTGGTCTTTTACCCTTTGGAAGTTCAACCAGCTTGTACGTGCCATTTTTCTGTAGAGATTTCATCTCTTCTTGCATGGCTTTCATCCACTGGTTCTTTTTTGGATGGGACAACACCTCCTTAAGACATTCTGGCTCCCCCTCATCACTGATGAGGACATACTCTGTGGAAGGATACCTATATGACTCTACCCTTGGCCTCTTCGATCTCCTTAGAGGTTGAGGTTGTTCTTCTTACTGTGTGGGGTTCTCCACTTCCTCGACACCTTCATCAAGTTGCTCTCCCTGCTCAATAATCTCACCAGGTTGCTCCCCCTGCTCGGCAACCTCGTCGGTCGTACTTTCTGCACTTGTGGGATTGTTAGAAGTAGAAGGAATAGTAACAAGATTAGGAATTATACCATTCTTTGCCTTTTCTGGCATATCAACAGCAGTTCCAACTTCACTTTCTCGAAAGACTACATCTCAGCTTCTGATGACCTTCTTCTTTATAGGATCCCACAATCTGTACCCGAACTCTTCATCTCCATATCCAATAAATATGCAAGGAACAGATTTATCATCCAGCTTTGTTCCCTGCTCTTTTGCTACATGTGCAAAAGCTGTACAACCGAACACCTTTAGATGCGAGTAGGACACCTCCTTATTGGTCCAAACTCTTTCTAGGATGTCAAACGCCAATGAAACTGATGGACTCCTATTGATAAGGTAACAGGCTGTCTGAACTGCTTCACCCCAGAATGACTTAGGTAGTTTAGCCATTCTGAGCATGCTTCTCACCTTCTCCACAATGGTGCGGTTCATCCTCTCGGCTACGCCATTGTGATGTGGATTTCCAGGAACTGTCTTTTCATGTCTGATCCCATGACTTGAACAGTACTCTTCAAATTCCCTTGAAGTGTACTCACCTCCATTGTCACTTCGGAGACGCTTTAGCTTTTGACATGTCTCCCTTTCTACTAGAGCATGAAACTTCTGGAAAACTTGAAACACCTGATCTTTGGTTTTCAAAATATAAACCCATAATTTTCGTGAAGCATCATCAATAAAAGTAACAAAATATTTTTTACCGCCCATTGATTCAATTTCCATTGGGCCACAAACATCAGAATATACTAAATCAAGTATATTCAATTTTCTTTCAGACGATGTCTTAAATAAGACCCTATGTTGTTTACCAAATAAACAATAGTCACAAGGTTTTATCGTTGTACCTTTGGCATAAGAAATGAGTGATTTCATGGCAAGAATCTGCAATCCCTTATCGCTCATATGACCCATTCTTTTATGCCACAAATCTGCAGAAATCTCATCTTGTGCCGTATTAATTTCTCCTTGGCGTATTTCTGCATTTGTCCTGTACAACGTGCCATGAGCAATTCCCTTTGCAATTTGTTCTCATATCCATCTCGGTCCAAAGCAATCCCCGAGATCAAGTTCACCCGCAAATCAGGTACATGCCGCACATCCTTTATAACCAATGTGAGTCCGACATTTGTCTTGATACAAATATCACCAATCCCCGCAATCTTTGAGTAGCTTGTGTTACCCATTCTCAGTGTGCCAAAATCACCTGCTACATATCTGCAAAAAAGATTTCTTACCGGTGTGGCATGGTAAGATGCCACTGTGTCAACCACCCATTCCGACTCTGGACCTGACAGGTGCATGCATTCCTCTTCCTCATTTATAAAGAGGACAACATTATCATTGTTTTGCACCATGGCGGCTGTGTTGTCGTCATTCTTCTGGCCACTAGTTTCACCTTTGCCCTTCCTTGGATTTGGGCGATCTCTTTTGAGGTGACCTGGTTGATCACAGTTGTAGCAATTTCTAGCTTTTGATTTGGATCGATTCTTTGACTTTCCACGAGCTCCGGATCTACCATAGTTGCTCGAACTCCTTTGATAACTCCTGCCTCTACATTCTGTGATAAGAGCTTGTCCTTGATTTTCAGGCTTCTTTCTCATCTTCTCATTGAGTAAAAGAGCCGATGTGACATCTTTCAACTCAATAGTAGTCTTACCGTGCAGGATGGTTGTTGCCAAATTATCGTACGAAGATGGCAACGAGTTCAATAGCAAGATGACTTTATCTTCCTCCTCGATTTTCACTCCGAGGTTGGCAAGCTGTGTGACTAGTCCGTTAAACACATTTAAATGTGACAAAAAATTCATACCTTCACCCATGCGGGCGTATAACTGCTTCTTAGGTACAATTTATTTGTCAGCGTTTTAGACATGTACATGCTTTCCAACCTTGTCGAAATTCCATGTGCAGTGTCTTCATCAATGATGTTATTTACCACATCATGCGATAAGTGCAACCTGATTGCACTAGCAGCTCTTTAATCCAAGTCAGCCCAATCCTCAGCTTTCATGGTATTAGGCTTTTTGGCATCAACATCTAGTACCTTGTGTAATCCTTGTTGGATGAGAAAATCCCTCATCCTTCTTTGCCATGTTGAGAAACCGTTATCTCCGTTGAATTTTGCTACCTCGTACTTTACTCCAGACATTTTTATTTTCACCGAGTATAGTACTACCAATAGTGAATAGTATTTCGGTGAATGAGCAGAACCTGTGCTCTGATACCAGTTGTTGGGAATAAACCCCCTACCAAAATAATATTCACGGTAATAAAAAGCGGAATAATAATGTAGCACCGAGATACGGTAATTAACAAGAATAAAAGAGTAACAATGACACCAAGATTTTTACGTGGAAAACCCTTCTGAATAAGGGAAAAAACCACGTCCCTGAGAGGAGCAACTGATATCACTATAGTAAGGAATTTTACACTTTGTAGGTCCGAGTAAAATTCTCCAAAGACCACTACAACACTAAAAAAAACCTCTTTTGATATTCCACCTCACTACAATATCGCTCACTCTCTATTTTCCTCACAGACTATTTTCTTATACCCTGTCTGTGAAACCTTACTCTTTTTTCTCTCTTTTGTTGGTTGTATAAAAATGAGAGCCGAAGCTCTCATTTTATTTTATAGGCAAAACATTGCCACCTTAATTTGACATTTCAATGTTCTGCTGCCTACTTTCTTTGACAGACAAAGAAAACGTGGGTGCTGCTTCCTATATTGAAAATGAAGAAGCAAAGAAGAAGTTTTCTTCCTTAATAAGTGGGCTGACCCCACAGGAATGACGATCAGAAATAGAAAAGCCTATTTGCTGCAAATAAAATGGCTTCCAGACATATGAATTTGCAGTTTATTGCTCATATTTCGCGTTTTTTACCCTTTTAAAATAGATTTCATACCAAATAAAATAGTCATTTTAATTATTTTCCTAGTAAAAAAGTTTCATCAGGTATTCTGCTCTCGGCGTATGGTAGAGAGACACTTGCTATTATGTGCCACCATCGAAAATGGACGACCTTGAAGAGCGTTAGCTGCAGCTGAGGTGGAGGATTTACGAGTTCTTGGAGCTGGACGGAAGTCTGTGGGGATGATAGAGGAACATATGAGGGTAGCAAGTGGGAAGGAGTTAAAAGAGTAATGGCAAAATTTACCTAGAAAGGAAATCAAAACTTCGCCAAACCTGATAACATCAATGGAGAGGGCTTCTACCTCGAACATATCGGAGAAGGAAAAGAGTTCACACAATGATATTGCAATACCAACTAAGGAAAATATGGGGAGAAGTTGGAGCCCAAAGGAAATTGGGTCTGTCAATACAGGGTATGACGATGAAAAATAGAAAAACTTATTTACTGCAAATAAAATGGATTCCAGAGGTATGAATTTGCAGTTTATTGCTTCTACAAATAAGAATGATGAGAAAGTAGCTATATTGTGCAAGAGGTGATAGAGAAAGATACAGAGAAGTGGAAATTATCTTATTGGGACCATAGACAGATTTATAGCAAGTCAGTGGAATTTTGTTTCTAAACCAACAAATTACTTACATAAATAATTGATACTTTTTAGTGTTGTTAACTCTATGGAGAATAGGAATGTTGTAGTGTACTCTGCGCCTTACACTTTGAATAGCAAGCCAAGAATTGTTAAGATGTGGTTTGCAAATTTAATTTTAACAATGAGGTCTTGAAGACTATTCCGTTATGGGTGTAACTGTCGAATCTACCATTGAACTATTGGTATTGTAATTCTCTGAGTAGAATTGGTAGTATACTGCGTGTGCCGCTATATACTAATAATTGCACGTCTAAAGTGGGACATATTTCATATGCCAGGATTCTAGTAGAAATGGATGTTTCCAAAGCAAATAAAAGGAGAAGATCCAAATGGAAGGGTTTTGGATCAAGAGATTTAGTATGATTGAAAGCCACTCTATTGCCCAACCTATTTTCTATTAGGACATGTATGTAAAGATCCTATAAAGGAGAATTCATCACATCAACCAAAAATCAAATACCAGAAGCCACTACAAGAATGGAACAAAACAGGGTAAATAATTGGAAAGAATTTGAGCTAACACGGGCAAGCGCAAATTGTAGGAAGGGAGAAAAATTCAAACAATACAATCAATTATGATAGAGGATCAAAATCAAGAAGATGAATGGCAGACTGTGAAGGAAAAATCTTTGGCTAAAGGTGTAAAGCAGAAATCAATTACAATAGAGGATCAAAATTAAGAAGATAGATGACAAACTGTAAAGGGAAAATCTTTCGCTAAAGGTGTAAAGCAGAAATCAAATAAGGTCGTAATAACATCAAATGGATTTAATAATCTAACTGAATCTAGCTCCCATGTCATGGCAGTAGTTGAAGCTGCTGAAGAAGCGAGTAGTAGGGTAACCTTGCACTGTGGCCCGGGCCTGAATCAGACCGGACCGGGCCCGCGGTCTTGGCGGGACTACTGGGCCTGGTGGGCCTGTCCAAGCGGTCTTGGCCTGGTGATACATGTAGGCCCGTGACGGGCCGGTCCAAGACCAATAGACCGTGAGCCCGGGACCGCTAGGCCCGGAACCGTCAGCCAGGCGTGGACCGGTCCTGGCGGGCCCGGCAGGCCTAAACAGGCCCAACGACTATTTTTCAAAAAAAAATTTAAAAATCAGTAACGGCCATATTTAAAATATAGCCGTTTGGGCTGAAAATATGGCCGTTTGGAAGTTTGAAAAATGGCCATTTGGCCCAAAAACTTTAATTTAACCCCAAACTTTATATAATTATACTTTTTCCCATTTCTCAACTATAAATACCCCCTCATTCTTTCATTTTATTCACCAATTCATCAATATTTCTCAATCTCTCTCAATCTTTCTACTACAATTGCTTAATTTATTGTTGAAAATTCGTGAAAATTGTGAAGTTGTTGAATTGAAGTTTTCAAGTGTTCAATGATTTTCAATTTTCAAGAAGTTGTTCGGCAATCCGGTAAACTCGTTTTAACTCTTACATTTTAATATATATTTTTGTGTGGTTTAGTTCTACATAATTATAATTAATATGACATTTTCTTTGAAAAAAATATTTGGTGAAGGAAAAGGTAAAGTCGGTGAAAGTAGTGGTAATAATACTACCCTTCCCCCGAATCCCAGACCTACAAAAGATAAGAAAGTTGAAAGTAGTCGCCAACCTAGACGTCCTCCTCCTCCTCCCGTAATGCTTGATAGTGATCACCCTTGTTTTCAATTTACCGATAGTGAATTTCTACATGATGTTGCAGTAGGTGATAGATTAGATGATGAAATTATGAATGCTCTTTATCCTAATGAACCTATCTTGAAACCCAAGCACCAGATTTAGGTGATACACCTACTAGTCATATTCATAACTCAAGTAATGCACCGGCCGACCCACCTGTAGAAACTCCAAATTTTAATATGCAACCTGCTAAACGTCATTAGTTTGGAATTTTTTACTCAAGTAAGAGAACTAAATAAGGCTAAGTGTAAAACTTGTGGGAAATTACCGGTTCATAAATTTACTGGAGACCGTAGCGGCACGGGTAGATTGACTAGGCACATAAAAACACACCCTAGAGATAAGGCTAGCTTTTTTCAAATGCAAGCGCAAAAAGAGGGTACAAGTGTAGATTCTGCGGTTAACCCTAGTACAGGTTCAAATCTAGTTCAACCAGGAATTAACACTGTCACTGGAGGTATTTTATATTACGATCCAAATAGAGATCGTGAAGAATTAGCAAAGATGATTACTGTTATGTGCTTACCTTATACTTTTGCTTCTAATCCTAGTTGGGTTCATTATATTAGAAAAGTTTTTAATCCTACCTATATAGGTTGGCCTCGGGCAACAGTTAAGGCCGATATTTATAAATTCAAACATGAATATGAACAATATTTGCGCTATTTATTTACTCATATACCTAATCGGAATTCTATTACTACTGATATTGGTAGAAGTGGTAATGATTGTGATTATCCAACTGTTACAAGTCATTGGATAGATGAGGAATGGACAATGAAAAAACGTATAATTGTGTATAGAATAATTAATTCACGTCACACAGGTAAGTTTATAGCTAACACTGTTTCAGATATTAGTAGATATTTTGCTTTAGCAATAAAATAATGGCAATTTCTATGGATAATGCTTCTAGTAACACTAGTGCTATAGGCATGCTTACAAAAACACTAAATACTGCATTTACCAATTTTTTTCATATTAGATGTATTTGTCATATTTATCATTTAATTGTCGGAGATGGTATGCGAATTTTAAACAGAGAAATTGAAAATATTCGAATGGCATATAATTGGCTTTTTTATTCAAACTGTAGAACTAGACTTAGAGAGTATTTTAATTAATGTGATGAATATGGCCTTAGAGAAAGAATGGTTCCTAAACCTTGCCCGACTAGATGGAATTGTATGTACGAAAGTTTAGTAGTTGCATATGAATATAGTAACCAATTAATGCAACGTTTAATTCTCGGGTAGGTGGTGAGGATGATGATGAAATGCTTACTACCCAAGATTGGATGAATGTTTAAATTCTTTTGATTTTTTAGAATATTTTCAGGTTGCTACAAATGCATTTTCTGGGCAATATTATCCTACTATTTCAAACTGTTTAGTTTATATTGCCGCACTAGCTGATTTGTTTGTTGAATTTGGCGAGGGTGGGGATATTTATGAACTTGCTGTAAATGAAATGAACAAAAATTTAAAAAATATTTTTTCCCTATCCCTCCTATTTTTGGTGTTGCTGCAATGTTAAATCCTACAATGAAATTGGGAGGTCCTCATTTTTGGTATTCAAATTTAATGCAACGTTTAATTCTCGGGTAGGTGGTGAGGATGATGATGAAATGCTTACTACCCAAGATTGGATGAATGTTTAAATTCTTTTGATTTTTTAGAATATTTTCAAGTTGCTACAAATGCATTTTCTGGGCAATATTATCCTACTATTTCAAACTGTTTAGTTTATATTGCCGCACTAGCTGATTTGTTTGTTGAATTTGGCGAGGGTGGGGATATTTATGAACTTGCTGTAAATGAAATGAACAAAAATTTAAAAAATATTTTTTCCCTATCCCTCTTATTTTTGGTGTTGCTGCAATGTTAAATCCTACAATGAAATTGGGAGGTCCTCATTTTTGGTATTCAAATTTTTATAAGGCTTTAGATCTTTCAAACGAGGAAGTTGCTACACTTGCATATGCAAAACCATCAATTAAAATTAATGCTCAAACAGTTTATAATGCTTATCAACCCTCCTTAGAGCATGCTAGGCCAAATATTCCAACCCTTACTTCGTCTAGCTCACAATCTTCTAAAAGAGCTGCGGGCTTAACAACTCTTAAATCTTGGACGGAGTTTTGGGGTTCTCAAGGTGATAATTATGATGAAACTTCACATGTAAATGAGCTTCAAGTTTACTTGTCTCAGGGACTTGAAAAGGAGAATCCAGAAGGCTTTTTTGATCTTTTGGAATGGTGGAAGTCAAGGGAAAAATATTTTCCGGTTCTTGTAAGGATGGCTCGGGATATTTTATCAATTCAAGATTCAACTGTTGCATCGGAGAGCGCTTTCAGTCAAGCAAGACTTCAAAGATCATAGAGGCGATGAGGGATAGCTTGGAAAAATTGATACTTTTTAGAGATTGGATCCGCGCAGAAAGAAGAAACTTTGGAATTGCAGAATCACAACCGGCGATAGATGAAGCTTATGAAGAAATGATACCGGAACTTGCGGAGGATTCAGATTCGCCCGGAAGTGGTGATGAACAAGCCTCTTTTCTACCACCACCAACACAACCTCCTCCCAACCTTGACGGATTTATGAGATTTGTTAGAGATATAATGTAGATTATGATGTAACATGTACTTTGGCACATCTTCTTTTAGTTTTTTTCTTTTAATGGTGGTATTAGTATTTTGTTGTGCTCATTCTATTGGGGGAAGGAAGACTAAGAAAGATATACCATTTTGGGTAGACATACCCTTGAATATCTTTTTCTCAATATTTCTTTGTCTTTACTTCGAATTATTTATAAGCTACAATATAACATACAATATATACTACAAGAAAATATATACGAGAATATATATACATAATATATAACCTAAACTACAAGAAAATATGTAAGTAATAACATATATACATAAGATACAATATATATTAGAGAATATATATACATTATACATAAGAGATACAATATATATACTACAACAAAATATATAACTATATAAGTTAATATATATACATAAGATATATATATATATATATAACATACAATATATACTACAAGAAAATATATACGAGAATATATATACATAACATACAACCTAAACTACAAGAAAATATATAAGTAATAATATATATACATAAGATACAATATATATAAGAGAATATATATACATTATACATAAGAGATACAATATATTACAACAACAAAATATATAACTATATAAGTTAATATATATACATAAGATACAATATATATACTACAAGAAAATATATAAGAGAATATATATACATAACATACAAGAAAATATATAAGGGATTCATATAAGGGAATATATATATACATAACATACAATATATACTAATTACTACAATACAATATACAATGAAATATATTATATATACTATACTAATAACTAGTATACTATATAAATATGTTCTACGAGCGGAAGATGAGTTTTTAGGGACCTTTGAAAGGTAATTAACCTAGTTCAGTGTGATCAAAATTGGCTTGAAGTCGGTGGATGGATTCAAATATGAATATAGGCTCTATGTCAGGGCAAACATGTTCTTTTCAGTGATGCGCTCCTTATGAAGGAGGAGTCAGGGTGTTATTTTGTTGTCAGATATTTTATGCAGTGATACACTGCACCGTATAAGTTGTGAGACTGTTTGAGAAAATGCTTATGTGTTGAGGATCCGCGTAGAAATGATGGTTTTGAGCAAAATAACTCTCGAGATTCAGATTGTATATCATACATCAGTTGAGCTTGAGTTTTGGTAGCTTATAGCATTGTATGTCCTCTCAGGGATGGTATTATGCACTTAGCGTGCTTGTGACCGAAATTCGGTATTTTATATTAATGAGCAATTTAGCTCGATGTACACCTATTTAGGTGAGTGTTATGTGTGGATCAGGTGGAACGCCGCCATGAGTGTGTTATTTGGATCGGGTTGCGCGCCGCGACAGTGTGGTATTGAGCATAGTTTTTTATATTCTATTTTTGTATGCCTTGCTTCCTATCTTTCTAAGGAGAGCACCTATTAGTATGTGAGTTAGGTCGTTTCTTCCAGAGTTCATCTTCCTTTTGTACTGCATTTTAATCGATAGCCTATCAACACTTTGTAGCATCATATAAGACTTTTGATTATGTACGAGATGGCTTATTGACTAAGCGGTTCGTACTGGATGAGGTCATGCATTGGGGAAAAGTTATGTGGATGTATGATATTACGGGTTAGATTCGTGCGTTCTGTCTCTATGATGAGAGACAGGTTCTCTGTCTTGTGCTGTGGTGGTATTGGAGAGCTTGAAGTACAGCTCTTTCAGTTGAGTCATTTTCATGAATTGAGTATGTTTAGACTATTGCTTATTGGTGCGCATATTGTGCGAGTTGTGGCTTAGTCATGTATTAATGTGTAATGTCACCAGAGTAGTGTGTTCATTAGATGAGATCGTTGGGATCTTTAATGAGTACGAGCAGATTTGATTTCAATATGCTGGAGGGATAATATCGAGCTTCGACTAAGAAATTTGATGTAGTATTTGCCAAAGGAGGAGTGGTTTCATGAATGGTTAAGGTTATTAAATTGGTCGAGCATGCCAAGCGGTGTGTTGGGCACCATCATGGATGGTTGATCTGAGAAATACTGATGGCTTACTACGTGTTTTAGTTATCGATTGCAGTATATGTAAAAATATTGGAAGGAAACTTTAGCTTTTAAGAGGTTTTCTACTGGTATTCAAGCCTTGTGTGCAGCTGGTGTTAATGGGAGTTATCGCTTGTGTTTGAGATATGTGGAATATCAGGTAATTGCATCTTGGGTTGCCGGTATGGGTTATTACATCTTGTTCGAACTTGTTTTGAATATAGATGGGAGGTTGCGGACTTGTGTACGATTTCGAAAATGGAAGTGTGGTTCTAAGGCTTACGGGCTAGGTTGGATTATGAACTTTCAGTGACAATGTGTAATAGGACCTATGTGAGATAGGGTGACGGGGGATCAACCCTGGGTATATGCATGGTAAAGTTATTCAGCTATTGGCTGGCTTCTAGTACAACTCTGGATACGTTCGAGGACGAGCGTTTGTTTAAGTTGGGGAGGATGTGACGACCCGAACCGTCGTCTCATGAGTCACCATTCCGTTTTCTCTATCTTTTACTCCTATATGTTTCATTATGAGTGTTTTTTATGAACGAGTTGATTTGGATTGAATTGAGAAGGAAATGAGACATTTAGTCTCTTTAAGGAAGGCTTGTTTTGGAAAAGTCAACCGGACATTGACTTATGTGCTAGGAGGCTCAGATGTGAATTCCGATGATTCAGTTAGCTTCAGGGGATTATTTTTGACTTAGGAATGTGATCGGAAGTGATTTTGGAGGTCCGGTGTAGAATTGGGCTTGAATTGGCGAAGTTAGTATTTTTGCGAATTCCGGTTGGTAGGTGAGATTTTGATCTGAGAATCAGAATGGAATTCTGAGAGTTGCAGTAGCTTAGGTAGGTGATTTGGGATGTGTGTGCAAAATTTTAGGTCACTCGGAAGTGTTTTGGTTGGATTTTTGATCAAATGCGTGTTTCGGAAGTTTTAGAAGAACTTAGGCTTGAATGCAATGTAATTTGATGGTTTTGGTGTTGTTTGTGGTGTTTTGATGATTGGAGAAAGTTCGAATGAGGTCTTAGTATGGGTTGACACTTTTGGTTGAGGTCCCGGGGGCCTCGGGTGAGTTTCGGATGACTAAACAGGAAGTTTTAAACTTGGAAATGCAGCAGCAGTTGCAGGCCACGCAAATGTGAGAATGGTTCGCATTTGCGATATCGCATTTGCAAGCGAGGCTTCGCAATTTGCAAAGGAGCTGGCCTGATGCAGGGTTCACATTGGCGATAGTTTTATTGCAATTGCGACCTTGGCAGGGTTCATATTTTCAAGCAAGGTGTCGCATTTGCGACATTGGCAGGGGAGGCTCAAATCGCAATTCAGATGGTTTGGTCGCACTAGCAATTGTTGCATTTGCAAACCAGATGTCGCACAAGCGACATCTGAGGGTTGTATCCAGTTATAAAAAAATTCGAACTTAGCCCGTTACCCTCACTTCTCACTTGGATTTGGACGATGTTTGAGAGCTTTTGGACGGGGATTGAAGAGGGTTTCTACTGGGATTGATTAGAGGTGAGTTCTATGAACTAAAAATATGATTTAATTGTAGAATCAACCTAGAAATTCATGAAAACTTAGCAATAAGAGGGAAGAACTAGGGCTTGAAAGTTGATATTTCAAATTGGATTTTGATAGACTATTTGAACTCGGATTTGAGAGTTCTTGATATGTATAGACTCGTGGCGTGTTAAGGAATCCATTAGTGTAAAACTTTTTGGAATTCGAGAAGTGGGCCTGAGGCTCGGATTTTGCTAATTTTGAGATTTTAGCTATTTTTCGATAGTTTTCGATTGGGTATTGTTCTATTGGCATATTGTGATGTATTCGTTGTAGTTTTGATCATATTTGACGCGCGAGGAGGTTGAGTTGAGAGGCAAGGGCATAGAGAGCTTGGATTTTGACTGGCTTGAGGTGAGTAATAGATGTAAATGTCGTCCTGAGGGTTTGAAATCCCGAAATTGCACATCGTAGTGCTATATTGAGGTGACTTGCATGTCGGATAGCGAGCGTGGGGTAGAGCACCGTTAGGGATTGTGACTTGGTCCATCCTGGTAGATGAATATACTGCGTATTTAATTAAAATTTAATTACTATTATTATAATTTGAGCTGATCGCTATGATTGGGCTTTGTGCCAATTGATTGAATCCTTTAGGGATTGTTGTTACTAGTTTCTTACTATTTTAACGTATTATTGAACTCAGTCCTGGTATTTAATACTATTTTTTATACTCAACCATCTTTTCTCAAACTTCAAACTTAAATAATATTTCTAATGAAGTTTAGGATGAATATTTATATATTATTGTTCCCGAGGGGCTTATGTGATATTGGACTGAGCATGAGATCGGGCTGCTCTCCGCAACAGTATTATATTGAGATTGATGTGAGACCGGGGGACTGGTTGATGCCACGAGATGGCTTATGTTGTGCTTGGGCCGTAAGGGGCCCCTCTTGGAGTCTGCACACCCCCAATGAGTGCCGTCGAGGATAAATAAAGGGAGCGGGCTGCACACCGCAGCGGGTATTAGGGAGTACTGGACTATATCTTGCATTTCATACTTGATTGTCATTTACTTACTTATCTGTTGTAGTACTTCCATAATTGTTGTTATTGGTTTACTAATTTTATCCTATTTGGTTCAGGTTGTTGTATTTATAGAATTACTTTGTGCCTATTCAGAATTCTTATTCTCAACTTTATTTATGTTTATTACTCACTGGGTCGGAGTACTCACATTACTCCATGCACCTTGTGTGCAACTTTATGTACATCTAAGGCTAAGTGAAGACCTCTATGTCGAGCAGCTTATCCGGGAGTATCAAGGTAGCTGCATGACGTCCGTAGTCCTTATCTTCCTTTTACCTTATTTACTTTATTTCCACATTCCTTTAGAATGATATGTAGTAGATTGATACTTAGGTATTAGAGGCTCAGACTTGTGACACCAGATTCTTCAGGTTGTTAGTAGTATTAGTATTTGGGTTTTTCGCATGTTTTAACTCTATTTCAGGCTTTCAGTATTATGACTTAGTAATGTATTTGAGTTAATTAATTCATGAGCTGTATAAAATGATTAAGGTTATTAAACTGGTCGGGCTTGCCTAGCAGTCTGTTGGGCACCATCACGACCGGGGTTAGGGTCGTGACAGCAAGAGTCGACTAAAACCTTAGACCAGTCAACTGCATACATTGAGGGGGAGAACAATAGCAACTATAACCATGGACCAATCAACTGCATACATTGACGGGGAGTAAAATACAGGAAAGTCAACTGTTGTTTATACTTATATATTATTTTATAATCATCAAAAAGGGGGAGATTATTAGATCTGATTTTAATAATGCAAATAATATACATGTTCTATTTGTAGGAACTCACGGACATCATTCAAAGACTGAAGGAATCAATCAGAGAAGATCAAGGAATAAATAGTTAGCTATGATATGAAAGTAGTCAATCAGGAAAATTAAGAAAAACAATTCGGAATTAGCAAAGATTAAGCAATCAATGGACATCTACGAGATTGAAGGAATCAAGGAAGGCAATCTGATATTAGAGAAATCAATCAAGCCTAGACTTACGCAATCAAATAAAATCGAGCGTATTCAAATCTGGAAGGTGCAAGATCTTAGGAAGCATATATGGAAACTCATTCAAGTCTCTCGTAAATATAGTCGTTGTTGTATGACCTTATTCTTGAAAAGAATCAATTTCTCTCCAATGATCAAATCTCTTGGGTTGTCAAATCTCTCTAGAAACCAAGGATCTCTCAATGTATTTAAACTTGTATCTGTACCCTAGAGCCATATACTTTGATCGAACCAAATACCCTCTCTTTATTCTACTACAAACAAGTATTGTAGCTCTACTAGATCTGTTGTGTAACAAGTTAGAGAAGAAAGAGAGAACAACACTAGAGAGGCATTGTATAAAAAATGAGTGAAATAGGAACTAAACGATCGGTGTAGATCATACCATTCTCTATACTCTCGAAGAAACTCATTCACTAAAAAAGAACTCTCTTTCAACTCGCGGGGACTGGGCTAGAATTCACATTGAATCCAAACCAGTATAAAAACTTTATTGTCTTTAATTCCCGCACTTAATTTCTGCATCTTAAATTATGTCTTTAATCGCAAAACTAGTCAACTGATAACTATTTAAGTTTAAAAATAAACAATTCATCCCCCCTCCCCCCGCGTACTTTTAGTAGGATTATGATATTTGTATGACTATAAAACTTCTCATTGAGATAAAATGAGCAGATAAAATGAGCAAATAAAAAATTTAAAGTTAAATTATTTTTAATTATAAAAATATGTCAAATTCATTTTTGAACTAACTAATAAGGAAAATGTGTTATCCAACTTAAAATGAGTAGTGATTATTCAACAAATTTTGCAGTACGTATATAGAGAGGAATATAGTTTCCAGACAAACGATTTTTATTTTTTTATTTTTCCTGCGGTTTGAACAAATGACTTAATGTTGAAGAAACAGTCGCAATACAACCTGAAAAAATCATGTGCAACCGCAAATTTGGGACCCCGTTCAAGAATATGACCCTGCAAGATCCCGTGAACCAATGAACAGTGGTAATAACATTCTTCTCATAATACTCCATAAATAGTGATGACGCTTTGACAAAGTCATATTTTGGAAAAGAACATTGCACACAGTTTCTCCACAGTAACGAAGTTGAATGCTCTCTCATTATCATCCTTCAAAGTAAAAATTAACTTCTATACACAAAAAAATCTAATGTAAAATTTTTTTACACTGTTTGATCGCACCTAGAAGCAATCACTGGTAATCACTTGTGATTGTGAAATTAGTAACATAAACATTAAAATAGTTAAAGTACTGCAATATAAAATTATACCGATAGTATAAGCAGTGGCGAAGCCTCTCCACCACTCTTTTTCCAAGGAAAGACAATTGACATTGCCAAAAAATTACACTGTAGGATAAAAATTTACATATACATTTTAACCTTTTCATACATTAGTGGTAAATTATTGGGGAGAGGTGATTAGGCATGACATGGCTAGTATACGGGTTTCCGAGGACATGACCCTTGATAGGAAAGTCTGGAGGTCTAGTATCAGGGTTGTAGGATAGGTGTCTCTAGAGTTTTCCGTACTCCTCACCGGGATTGGGTGAGGCTTGGAAGGGCTATCCGTAGATGATTGTGTTTTGGATTGTGTCTCCCTTATGATAGTTACTGTATGATACTATTGCATGCTATTTTATTTATGGTTCTTATGTTTAGATAATTATTTACGCTATTTTTGCTGGACTTACTAATGCTCTTTTGTTTTTGTTTTTGTTTCTCCCTTTCCTTCACTGAGCTGAGGGTCGATTAGAAACAGCCTCTCTGCCCTTTCAGGTTGGGGTAAGACTCGTCTACATTTTATCCTCCCCAGACCTTACTTTGTGGGACTATACTGGATAGTAATAATTGTTGTTGTTGTTACATTAGTGGGAAATTACTGGGGTTGTTGTTGATAAGCTACTCTAAATTCAAGAAAGAAACAAAGAGCAAACGGCTACTAGTACAGTATTGGACCCGGGGGGGGGGGGGGGGGCTGTAACATGGAAAACAAAGTAAGAACTGACTCATCATAGCGTAGTTGTACTAAGTACATTATCAAAGGTCCCCAGAATCCAAGAAGCCCATGAAATGTTCCTTTCGACTATGCAAAAAGAGATAAAAATATGAATGCAGAAATAAAGTCATATTCTCTCTCTCTCTCTATGTTTGTGATAGGAGTGTTGCCTGTCTGACTGATAGAAATGCATGGGTCAATCAGTATCTTCCAAATATTTGGAGCTATTGATTTCCATTTACTATAACTAGTCATTTCAAGCAACCCTACTCTTTCTGTATACTAACTCCACCTATATAAAGTGGACTATTGACTATTGAGTGTAGCTATAGCATTTTTGGTGTAATCTAAATGTACATATTGGAGATGGAGACAAAAAGTGACAATTTTGGAGATGGATATCACCTGGAAGCAAAGGAATACTGTAGTTCTAGATCAGAAGATAAGAAGGAAGAAGAAACAGAAGTCAGGCAAATATCTTCCCACTCTTTGTATGATCTTTTGGTTGACACTCACTTTGACTGTTTAAAGGTATTTATATTATTATATAATCCTATACATATGAGTTTGCATGAATTGTACTACTACTCTAATACTTAATTTTTCTGAAGAGGTAGTAAAAGATGCTTGTGTTGCTTTCATCTATAAAACCTAGTTACTATGAACCGCATAAGGTTAACAGAAAATCATGTAGAGTATATTTTCATTAGCAGGTTTGTTCGGGTATCAGTGAGATTGACAAAATTGAACGAGCCGAAACAAAGGCAAAATATAAGAACCGTAGCTCACACACAATGGATCAATCTCAATCAAAATTGAACTATAACTTTGCTGTTGATGAGAAGTTCAGCTCACTCAAAATTCATCAACCAGAACTGGACATTTTTATGGTAACAAGTTTCTGTATTTTTTCCAAATTTGATAGTCGTTTTATGCAGTGGACGAAACTAGGAAATTCAATGACCGTGCACCCTTTGCCAGTGGGCTATGCAAGAGTGTATAAAATCTATTTTTAATCAATATCAAGTTTACCTTATACGTAATATAATTTTACGGTGAATGGGTTGTAGTTGACAACCCTTGGGCCAACGACGTAGCTTCGCCCCTGATTGTATGTATGTATATATAAGCATATAAAGCTGCAACAGGCGACATCCCTTTCGTTTTCTTTGAGTTAATTCTATATTGTCTCTTCTTAGTCTATTATAGTTTACCCTATCACTACTATACATATTTGATGTAGCAGGTTCTATGAATTCAATGTTTTTAATTGAAATAATGTACACACAGAGGCATAAATGGATTTAAAATTAATAAATATCATAAGATCACGTTTATTCTTAAAATCACTAACTAATTCAGATTCTGAATTCAACTCTAATCCTAACCCACACATACTTAATGCACATATTGTACTAGTAGTATATATACCTACGTTTAAGTGTGCACACTAGGTTTATGGGTAAGAACTTTAATATTTGGTAATAAGCTAAGAACAAATTGCTTTTTGGTGGACAGGAAGCACATTGTGTGGCTCTAAGCAAGCTAAAAGAAGCAATGGAGGAACCTCACTTAGAGTCCATAAAGTTCATCAACCATATGTATTCTCAACTCAGCGACCTCATGGAACTTCCTTCTGTTTCCACTTTATCTCCAACAGCATCTTTTGGTAAGATTAATTCCAGTTTTAACAAAGCACTTCATTATTTTGCATAAGATACACACTCACATAATGTAATTATATATGCACTAATCCATTTACTATCGAGTTGAAATGTTGAATATTTTACACCGTTAGGGATATCGACCGGTAAAACTCATTAAAATGTGAGATTTGTAATTTTTAAAATAATACAGGTTATATATTACAATAGAAAAAGTTGACTTGATAATGTAACAATTTTATACACTAAGTGCGGTGTATAGATTTAATTTAGGGGTCGTTTGGTATATGATATAAGTAGATGTAGTGTTGGTATAAAAGTTTTAAATCACCTTAATATTTTTTGATTAACAATCTAAGTATAAGTTATTCCGGGATTAAAATTAGTACCGAGATAACTTATACTCTGTCCATATCAGTTTATGTGAACCTATTTGTTTTTGGTATGTTCCAAAAGGAATGATCTCTTTCTAAATTTGAAAATAATTTAGCTTAAACTTACAATTATACCCTTAATGAGAAGCCTTTATTTTTTCTTGAACTTCATGCCCAGTCAAACAGGTTCACATAAATTAGAACGGAAAAAGTATCTTATAGGGGGTAGGGTAATTAGTGCCGGGATAACTTATACCTTTCTTCTTAGAAATTATGCAATTGAAATTTTTAATACAACATACTAAACAGTGGATAAAAAAATAATACCAGTATAACTAATATCAGTATAACTAATCCCCAGCATAACTAATACCAGCATAAGCCGTATTCAAACCAAACAACCCCTTAAACTTTATTATTTCAATGTTCACTGGTCGAGGGCTAAAACATCAGGCCATTTGAAGCTTAAGAAAGTAAAACTGAAGAGCTGGATTCATTTAGGTAAAAGAAGAAATGGAGTGTTCAAGTCCAGATACTTTTTTTAGTTACCATTGCAATATGCCAATTTTATGATGCTGAAACTGATTTTGATACTTTAGTACCAAAGTAATACGTGGTAAAGCAGGCACTTTAATTCGTCTTCATCATAAATATGGTTAAGAAAGTGGTTTCCCTTGATCTTTTGTTCTTTATTCTTTTTGTTGAAGGGATGAAGGCCCATGGGAACAAATGAAAATGGCACGAGGAAGCTGATAGATCCAAGAATTTATATATTAAGCTCACAATTTAGCATTTTGTAATTACTAAGTTATGATATCTATCCTGTTCGATGTATGGTAGAATTTTCTTTACTATAGACTGCCACAAATCGTCGTAGTAAACTTTCCTTTTTTGATGTTATATGATGTTAATAATGATGATTGCCAACTGGTCGATTTCATAACTAAGGGGTTGTGATGTATCATATAAGTACAACAATAAATCGAGTGTATTTTTTATCACACAGGGTGTTTATTCATACAATCTGCAAAATGCAACAAATCATCATTCCTTACGACACAGGGAGAACTTTAGATGTTTGAGATTAAAGAAACGTGAGCGGTTAAATATCGGGCTGATTTAATAACGAATTAAGGTTCAACTCGCACTAAATTTTGCCTACTTTAATGTATCAAAAGCTCAAAATTGACACAGCGTGAAATGGTTGGTTCAAGTTTAGACATATTAATTAATTGAGCCGTCACTAAAATGCTTCATAATAAAATTAAACTATACAAAATTTACTTTAATTAAATTTATTAAATATTCCGATTTATGTGAACCTATTTTCTTTTTGGAAGAAGGAAATATTAAAAATTATGCACAGTCACGTAAATTGGGAGAGTACTATTCTTCTTTCGCCAATCAACAATAAAAGACGGAAGGTTGCTGTTTTAGGGTTAATAATCTATTTCTTGCACAAAACCTTTTCCTGTCCAGTCTTGTCAGATTGTAACCTTTCCTAGTTGCCTTGCTTTGACGTATTGCTTCTTGTTGCTTTCTTACCAAAATCAGTTGGACTGTGAATAAGTGTCAACTGTGAACACAACGACAAAATCCAATAATCATAAACAAAAGATGCCAATCCTTTCATTATGATTTTATGGAGTATATCAGAAGGACAAATTCAAAGTCAAATATAGTGATTTTTCCAGCTCCGGAGTTAATAGGAAGTATTTGAGAATTACCTAGATCAAAATGCTGTTAAATTCACCACAACGTAAAGAGGGACGAAATGACCATCTTAGAAAGATAAAAAAAATATATACAGTAATATATAATACAACCTAGTTCTTGATATTTACTGCGGGCAGACTCTTGAACTCTCCCCATAGGCTTCCTGTTTTCTCGTTTCTGTTGGAGAGAGAGAGAGATTGAGATTACCCTCTGAATTAATCCTCAATTGATGAAAAATTGTGCTTTCTCGTGAAATCTTTCATCTGGGTGCATAGCTTATTACCTTAATTATCGGCGAAAACTTACTCATACCAGTGTTTATATATATCAAATTAGTAAATGCAAGATATGTATATTGCGTACACAATTTATCAAAGTATCAAAGTTAGTTGATATGCTTGCCACTTTAACTTTTAAATATTAAGGTTAAATTGTTTGGTTAATTTGGTGTAAGCATCTATGCAAGTAAGTATTTATCAATCCATGCATCAGAAATCGATACAAATATACAAAAATCATTAACCCATAAAAATTCGTTTTCGTTTCTAAACAATAATGTAATGCGAAAAAAGATCAACAAAGAGGAGTACATGCGCCCAATTTTAGCTTGAATAATGTTTGGTTTGGGAACAATCTTCCACTACACCTTTGTTGATGTGGTCGGAGGGTTTTCTTAAAGTTTTTATAACCTTCATGTTATCTTTATATATTGGAGGAGTTTTCCTTGTTTCTTAGTTGACGACAACCCAATTAGAAGAATATAAGAAAAGACAAAACAATTTTTGTCATATCGAAGAAAAACATATAATTAAGCACTAAACTTTGAGTACTTTATTTAACCATATCTATTCATCAAAATGATGCAAGTTGAAAGTAATGAATTTAATATAGGTGTAGAATACAAAATCAGTTATGAGATGTAGGATCATTATAATTTACATATAGATACGCTATGCTTACAAATGGAGAATATATATACAGCTCCTTAAACTTGCCTAATATTTTTGTTTAGTTATTTTTATTGAGGGTTTTTCCTTTTAGATATTCTAACTTTATTGGATATGTTCCTATAAACATAATTATGATAAGTAAAAAATAACCAAAGCAAGTACAAAACTGTAACCTTCAACAAGCAAGAACATTATTGTATGGAATGTTGTGGCTTGAAAATTAGCATTCCCAAGAATAGTACTATGTTTAGTCCTCAACTTTAAGTTAGCTATTGCAACCATTAAAAGGTTGTTTGGTTTAAAAATAATATACACATGGATTATAATGTAGGGATTAATAATACAAAATTTTATAATATATAAGTCAGTAATACAAAGATTGTTTCTTATTAAATATTTGATTCAATGCATTAAAGTACAGGATATCATTGAAAATATTTTTTTCTCGTTTTTTAAAATAAAAAAAAGTTTACAATTATACCCTTGAATGCTTGACTTTATAGGCTTATAGAAAAAAGAAAAGAATAATATTGTCTTGTTGATACTTTATCAAAGATTTTTCAAAAAGCTCTCTACTACACAACTAAACTTACAACTTCCTACATCATAAATCACCCTTCCCCCTCCCCACTACTGCTTCTCCACCCACCCCACACCACAAATCGAGGAGCCAAGAACATTGACACCCCGACTTCCCCATCCCCCAACACTGTCACCACTCCCTCTTATCTTAATACCCTAGTTTTAACTGATATGGCTCCTTCCTCTCTTTATCAACCCTACCCCACATCGACCACCCTCGATTTAACTGATGAAACCAGAGTACGAGGAAACCCTGAACTCTTCATCCCTTTTTACCGAACGAGAAAAATAGACTATACACACCATGGAAACATGCGGTCATCGTTAAGGTTTTTGGCCGCAAATTTGGCCACCAACATCTTCGACAAAAAATTTACACACAATAGAAACCTACAAAAAATCTCCCTCTCATCGGCTTAGGATCAAATTTTTTTCTAATTAAATTTCAAAAATAGAAAAATATGCATCGTGCTGTACATCATGGACCATGGTTTATTTTAAATCATTTCCTATATGTTTGTCAATGGACGCCAAAATTCATATCATCTGAAATGAAACTACAAATACTCTGGAATTTAGTTGCTTCTACCTGAATGAATGTTATGATTTCCAAATCTTATGGCGAATAGGTAATAAAATTGAAAAACTCCTAACTATTGATGGATGTAAGCTAGGGCTATAGTTCCTTTAGATCAACCATTAAAAACACATGTTTTTATTGGAAGCCATAGGTAAACCATTCTTTATGAAGGATTGCATATGTTGTGTACCAATTGTGGCAGACTTGGGCGCAATAAAATTTTTTGTTCCTTCTCTTCGCAACCAAAATATCAACCAAATACTTCTTCCTCATCCCATTTAACTCATGCTGCTAACGCTTTTAATTCAATCCTACAATCAACAAATGAGTGGAAAACAATTCAATTTCCAAAGAAAAATCAGTTCAAACCACGCGCCGTTAGACCAACATTCATCCCGTTGAATGATAACTCTCCGCCGCCTCACCCAGTAGCAGGTAAGTCTACTAACCCTAATCACGTGAATTTTCTTAATCTTTCCATTAATAATACTAATAAAAGAAAAAAGCTATAACTCAGGAATTAAATACCACTAATTATGCATCTTATAAATTCCAATCATTAACAACTAGTGATCTAAATAACTTTAAAAGTTTAAATGACACCCATAACAAAAACAATTAAATAATTTCCACTACTACACTACACCCTAGTTCTATCAGAACATTACACTAATTAACTCACAAATCCTACACGTCTATATCTCTTCATGCAGACTACTTGCACAATCCTATACTACCACCTGCCATGCAGGAACACTCTCACATATCCAGCAAACTCCACTTACCAATGCTATCAAACCTAGACCCTATCAACACAATCCCTAATACCAATCAGCCTTTTCCTTCTCAACAAAGCAAAACACAAACAGTTCCCATGCAATCAAAACATGATGAATCTCCAAACCCAAGTAACACACAAAATCTACCAAAATCCGAATCTCAGATACAACACCATCATTCCCTGCCGGCACAAAGCACTATTCATATAATTCTTACTTCCTCGCCAACACTCAATCCCTCACGTCCTCTCCTACTAAATCCTTCCTCGATTTTTATAACACACGATGAATCCAAACCACTTCATTCACAGACGTATACCAGCACAAACAAGGCAGCTTATCTATCATCTCACTCACCAACAAACACCTCACTCAATACCTCCCCTACAGCTAATCATGGAGCCAAACATCATCATATTCACTACCCAAACTCCCCATGAAACGACAAACCCAACCTCTTGGCTAGAGGTAGGTCTTCAAAATCACGCTCTCACATTCACAGTGGAGGTTAACAACTAATAAGTGACAATCTTGATCAACAACCCTAGGGATCTTGCACAAATTATCACGGAGGGTATGCGCATGGGAACGAAAATCTATGGAAGGTACCACTGGTCTATGATACAAGCATCATAACTTGCACCATATCAACCACTCAACCCACCATTATCTACTTGAGACCTAACTCATCTCTATCCCAGTCTCATTCACATGCCATTCTATCACCTATAGTTTCCTCAACCCCTTGGATGCAGCCTTACGAACTTCTCAAACATCCTCCTTTAATGATGGAACCCATCACACCTCCTCCATACTCCCCACCACTGTCCCCACCCCCTGCTCCCAATCCAGTCACACAAGATCAAGAGTATCAACAAGAAGTCACAATAGCAATGGTTTACAATAGAGAGACTTCTCCAATTTGTGCATGCCTCGACGTAATAAAGGTCTTTGATCAGAAGGAGGACTATGAAAGAAAAATCTACATTCTCTATCCTCAAAATCTCATAAAATCCTCCCTTCGAATTCGACCCACAGCCGATCCGAAAGTGGGAAAATATACGATTCTTCTATTCCCAACACTTCGCCTATGCCCACGGCAAAACAACAATAACCTGGGGAGGATGCAGGGCTGAAAACATGAAGATTTGAAGATGAAAATCAGAGAAGATGAAGATGAACAGTGAGAGACACAGAGAAAGAAACGGAAGCTTCTGGAGAAAGCCAGAAGACAAATGAATACCCCTGTTATAAAATATCTGTAAATGTGACATATATACAATCACTCTTGGGTCGGGTCAAACGGCCCAAGAACAAAAATGAAACGGGCTCAGACTATTTACAACCAAATCAAAAAATCATCATAGCCCAACTACCACATATACAATGTATACCAGAAAATACAATAAATATATAATGTATATACAGTGTATACAATTATTTATGCTTGGGTTTGGAAGCCATGTAGTCTTTCATCTCAACACCCCCTCAGTTGGAGAGGGAAACCACCTGCAACTTGGATAACAGCGGATGAAGTACAGTGCCAGGCAATGGCTTAGTGAGCAGGTCAGCCAATTGACGAGAAGTAGGGACATGAAGCAGCTCGAGAAAACCATTGTGTAGCAGGTCCCAAACAAAATGGCAATCCACCTCGATGTGTTTGTTACGCTCATGAAAAACAGGATTGTTAGCTATATGGACAGCAGCCTGGCTGTCACAATACGCAAAAAAGGAAGAGAAACAGATACCCCAAGATCAACCAATAAAAGAGAAAGCCAAGATAATTCAGCAACAAATTTGCTGAGGGCTCTATATTCTGCTTCAGCAGAAGACAAAGAAACAACAGGTTGCTTCTTAGATTTCCAACTAATCAGGCAACCACCCAAAAGCACACAAAATCCAGTAACAGATCTCCTAGTATCAGGGCATGCAGCCCAGTCACTATCAGAATAACCAACAACAGAGAAATCAGCACTGACAGAATAAAATAGACCCATAGAAGGAGTGCCTTTAAGGTATCTCAAACATGCAGGGCAGCAGTCATATGTGGAAGTCTGGGGCATTTTAGGAATTGACTCAGATGTTGAACAACAAAGCATATGTCAGGCCTAGTATGAGTCAGAAACAACATCTTACCAACAAGACTCCTGTACTGGTCAGGAGAGGATAAAAGGTCACCAGAATCAGCATGAAGTTTGACATTAATGTCCAAAGGAGAAACAACAGAGGAGGCATTTGCACAATCAAACTGATGCGGTAAATCAGAAATATACTTATGCTGATTAAGGATCATTCCACCAGGAACAACTGACATTTCAAGGCCCAAAAAATAATGCAAAGATCCTAGGTCTTTGATTTTAAACTGATCATCCAGAAACAGTTTCAGGGCAGTAATCTCATCACTGTCATCCCCAGTAAGGATAATATCATCCACATAGACTGCCACAACCACAAGGGACCCAGGTTTACCTTTGATGAACAAAGAATAGTCATTCAAAGAATGTTTGTACCATCTGGAATACAGAGCAGAAGATAATTTGGCATACCATTGTCTGGATGCTTGTCTCAGCCCATATAGGGATTTCTTGAGCTTACAAACCAGAAGAGAAGAAGTAGAAGATGGAGGAGAAACAGAACCAGAAAGAGGGGTAGAAACTGTCAAACCTGGGGGGAAGTTTCATATAGACTTCCTCATCCAAATCCCCATGGAGAAAAGCATTATTGACATCAAGTTGAAACAGAGGCCAGTGATTCTTGACAGCCACAACAATAAGGCATTTCACAGTGGTCATCTTAATCACAGGAGAAAAGGTGTCAGTAAAATCAATCCCTTCAACTTGAGTATCACCTCTAATAACTAGCCTGGCTTTATACCTTTCAACAATACCATCAGCCTTGTATTTGATTTTATAAACCCATTTACAGCCAATGAGTTTCTTACCAGGAGGAAGAGGAACAACATCCCAGGTATAGTTAGCTTCCAAAGCATCAAACTCCTGTCTCATGGTATCCTGCCATGCTGGGACAGATGCAGCTTGAGAGTAATACAAAGGTTCAGATTTCAAAGTAGAAGAAGAGGAACCAGAAAAGGCAGGGAGTTGGCAGACATAATTCTTAAGATAGGAAAGAGGATTATGCTGTCTAGTGGACTTTCTAGGAGCAGGAAGAGGGTGTGAAGGAGGTAAAACAGGGGGAGTGATATAATGATTGAAAGAAGGAAGGGAATATGGAGCAGCATCAGTAAAATCAGGAACAGGAGAATCAGATGTAGGTGAAGGAGGGGAGGAAGCATGTATAGGAAAATCTATGTCAGTGGAATGTCAAGCAGGAGGAATAGAAGGAAAAGATGAAGGAGAAGGGTGAGCAAAAGAAGGTTTATTCTTAAAAGGAAAACAAGTTTCATGGAATACAACATCCCTGGAGACAAAACATTTCTTGGAAATCAGATCATACAGTTTATAATCCTTTTTGGCAAAGGGGTAACCCAGAAAAATACAAGAGAGTGCTCTATGCTTTAACTTGTCCCTTTGAGGAATAGGGACATCAGCATAAGCAAGACACCCAAATGCCCTCAAATGAGAATAGGATGGAGCTTTCCCATACAAAATTTCATGAGGAGACTTATTGTGAAGAATTCTGGAAGGTATTTTGTTAAGAAGATAAGAGGCAGTCAACAGACAATCCCCCCAAAAAGACATAGGTAGGCCAGATTGAAAAAGCAAGGCTCTACATGTTTCAAGAAGGGTTCTGTGCTTTATTTCAATAACACCATTGTGTTGGGGTAAATGAGGGTAGGAGGTTTGATGAATAATCCCCTGGCTACTACAAAAAGATATGCCCTCAATGCTGGATCCCAATTCTAAGGCATTGTCACTTCTAACGGTTTGAACCACAGTGTTAAACTGAGTTTTAACAAAACAGATGAAAGACTCAAGCAGGAAAAAAACATTGCTTTTAGATCCCATTAAGTGTGTTCATGTTACCCTAGAAAAATCATCAACTATAGTAAAGGAAATATCTCTAACCAGAAGAAGTAGAAGTGTGGTAAGGCCCCAAAGTATCCACATGTATTAATTGAAATGGTCTAGTAGTACTGATACTGCTATCAGGAAAAGGGAGTCTGGTCTGTTTGGCCATAAGACAGACAGAACAAGGAAAAGGTTGTTTAGAAGTAAGTGTGAAAGACAAACCCGAAATACGTCTCATATTTGCAAAAGAAGTATGTGCTAGTCTTAAATGCCAAATGTAATTCATATCAGTGGTAACAACATTATTACAAATGGAATTATTTACAATTGGAGGCAAGGCAACAATTTTGCTGTCAGACACATTGTCATCATTACAAAAATCATGCAAAGCACATACAGAAGTGAGTGAAGAACCAGGAGAGGAAGAAGGGGAAGGTGGCACCCAAGACAGTTTGTATAGGCCACCTTCCTCTTTACCAAGATCCAGAGGCCTCTTCAGAGAAGGGTCCTGTATCATGTGAAGTAAACAGGAAGTTGGAGTAAACAAAACTGTACAGTGCAATTGTTTTACCAACTTGTGAACAGAAATCAAGTTGTGTTTAAAGGAAGGAACTAGAAGCACATTGTGAAGAGTAAGGGAAGAAGTTAATGCAAAAGAACCTGTACAAGTTACTTCCACTTTGTAACCATTAGGCAAAGTTACAAGATAAGGAACAGTCAAATGTATGATGTTAAAGAGTAGGTTTTTATCATGTGTCATATGATTAGATGCCCCTGAATCTATGATCCAGGTGACAGAATTAATGTGTGTAAGCATGCATAATTTGGAATCAGAAACAAGACTCTCAGTCAATATAGTACCAGCAAAATTAGCAGCATACATGGGAGGAGGAGCTTGATCACTGGAATCCCCTAACTTGGTCTGTTGCAACAAGCTCATCAATTGATCATATTGGTGTCTGCTCAACCCTGGCATCACAGAGCTGTGACCATCTATGTGTGTAACATGGTGGCTGGCTGGCAGGAGGATCCCCAAGAGGAACAGACGTATTAGGATTCCCATGATTAACAGACACACTTTCCTCACCAGTGGAGACATGAGCAGCTGCAGATTTCCTTTCCTTGTTGTATTTTATGTTTTGAGGAAACCCATGGATCTTGTAGCACTTATCAATTAAGTTCTTGCAGTATCTGCAAAATAAGGGCCCTCTGCTTTGCTCAAAATTAACTCTGGTTCTGAAAATAGGGGGACTAGGCTCTGTGGCCTGATTAAACCCAACTGAGTGCTTATTTGCATTAGCATTAAAAGACATAGAGTCTGGACTGATTTGAGAATTAGATTGAACTTATCTCTGTTTCTCATCATTAAGCACTATATTGTAAATACTGTCAAGGGAAGGAAATGGCTGCATCATCAACATATTACTCCTAACCCCCATGTATGCTTCATTTAACCCCATAAGAAACTGGAATACCTTGTTTTCATCATCATCCTGAATTATTTCATTTTTAGCAGCACACACACATCTCTGCCCATGATTTGTGCACATTGTGCCCAACTCATCCCACAGGCCTTTGAGCTTGTTAAAGTATGAGGCTACGTCTAAGCAGCCTTGAGATGTGTGGGAAAGTTCCCTTTTTAATTCAAAGATTTTGGTCTTGTTAGGTTTACCATATCTTTTCTCAGTTTGGGACCATATACAATGTGCAGTATCGGAATACTGCACACTATCAGCAATCTGAGGAGATAGGGAAGAGGTCAACCAGGAAATGACCATGTTATTACATCTATCCCACAGCCTCTGTTCAGCCACATTAGTGGTTGGTCGAGGACAAGAGCCGTCAACAAATCCGATTTTATTTTTAGCAGATAATGCGACAATCATTTTTCTCCTCCAACCCCCATAACCACTACCCGAGAAGGGAGTGGGGACAAGAGAGACCCCAGGGACATCAGAGGAATATACAAAGAGGGGGCTGGTAGAGTCTACCGAGGAGGAGGTACCAACATTGGTATTAGAAGCCATGATTAATGAACCAGCTTGAAAAGTAAAACAGTTTCGACAAGCAAAATATAACGGAACCAGATACTCACATACGGAACCAGATAGTCACATACACAGCATACAATACTCAAAATAAGGACAGAGTTACCCTCCTTCTTCGCGACCGGAGAAGATCGGCCTTCAATCAACAGAGAATACCCTAGGTCCAACACCGGAAACCCTAGGTTCTGAAACTCACAAGAATAAGGTCACAGACGCTGGAAAGTTACCCAAAACGTCCATCAAGCAAAGAAAAGGTCATCGGGTAACACAAAAACTCTAGGTCCGAAAGTCGGAAAACCCTAGAATTTGAAGAACTCGTCGGAACAAAATCAGAGATGTCAGAAAATCACTCGAAACATCTACTGATACAGGATAGGAGCCTCAAACAGTCAGAAAAGTCCCGATTAACCGATTAACATTCATCGAAAAAAATATACGAACAGTATTTTTCTCAGATAACTGAAGAAAAACTTCAGCAAAAGCTTCATCAAGTATCGATAACACATAACAGAGAAGGATCAGAAGATTTTCCTGCTCTGATACCATGAAAACATGAAGATTTGAAGATGAAAATCAGAGAAGATGAAGATGAGCAGTGAGAGACATAGAGAAAGAAACGGAAGCTTCTGGAGAAAGCCAGAAGACAAATGAATACCCCTGTTATAAAATATCTGTATATGTGACATATATACAATCACTCTTGGGTCGGGTCAAACGGCCCAAGAACAAAAATGAAACGGGCTCAGACTATTTACAACCCAATCAACAAATCATCACAGCCCAACTCCCACATATACAATGTATACCAGGAAATACAATAAATATACAATGTATATACAGTGTATACAATTATTTATGCTTGGGTTTGGAAGTCATGTAGTCTTTCATCTCAACAAGGCCAGACATATGCTCAACTCAAACACTAATCATATGAATTTATCATTTGGATTTATCGAGGAGCTCAATCTACCGAGTTCCATCACAATTTTTGTTCTCTTCTAGATTATAATCGTCCTTCTCTTGTGACTCTTTTGGAAACACATTGCCTAAACCATCAAAATTTAAAAGAAGAATTTAACTTCACAGGAATGATGGAGGTAGGTGTTTTAGGTCAATCGGGAGGAATTACTATCCTATGGAACTCTGATGAGGTTGCGCTGGAGCCTATAGCCACAACACAACAGGAAATTCGTTTCCACACACAGGTAATCACCTTCCTTGTAAACGGTTATTTAGCCCAATATATGCTAGCACTGAAACACATAATAAAGAGATACTTTTGAATAACCTTATGTGCTTATATGAAAATTATAAAGTTCCTTGGCTTATTGGTGAGGGTTTTAACGAAGTAACTCACGCAACTGAAAAATTCGGGGGACGACGTATAATTCACGTACTAATAAATTTTTTGATTGTACAAATTATTGTTAACTAAGTGATCTTGGTTACAAGGGTAACCGTTATGCTTGGACAAATGGTAGATCTTATGGACACAATATTCTTGAACGACTTGATCATTTTTTTGTAAATTATGAATGGGTCAATTATTATCTCGATGCTATTGTCCATTACCTTCCACGAACCCATTCGAACCACTGTCCACTTCTAGTTCAATAAAAATCTAGTCTGTCGCATAAGGAATAACCTTTTCATTTTGAAATAACTTGAACATCCCATCCAACCTTTTCCCATGTTAGTTACTAAAGTTTGGAATGATCAACTACTTCTTTTCCAACTATTGACCAATTTACCGAAGAAGTTCAAGAGTGGAACAAGTCCACTTTTGAAAATATTTTTAAACATATGCGTAAACTGTTAGCTCACTTAGGAGGGATCCCCCACAACCTTGTTCCTGCAGAATTTGGAACATGAACTAATCAACGAATTCAAACAAATAATTACGCATGAGGAAGAATTTTGGAAAGTAAAATCGAGAATCATTTGGTTAAATGGTGGAGATGCCAACACACGTTTTTCATCTATCAACTCTTAATATAACAAGACATAATCAATTAATTGATCTACAGGATGTTGGAGTAATTTGATTACTGATCAATCTCTTATCAAAGTTAACATTACTAACTATTACCATATACTCTTCACTACACATTCCCCCCTTTCCTACAAACACCATACAATTCACCCGTATATTCTCGTCACTGAGGTAGAAAGACAACAATTAGCTCTACCCCTAGAGAATCATAAAATTATTAGTGCTACCAACTCTTTCAAGCCTCTTAAAGCACCAGGCTCTGATGGACTACATCCCTATATCTACAAAAAAAATTGAATACGGTTGGAACCTTTGTTAAATCTTTTTGCCATACAGCTTTTAATAATCATACGATAGATCCCTCCAACAACAAAACCCTTATTTGCTTAATTCCAAAAACAAAAAAAAGCGTCTATAATTTCTCAATTTAGACCTATAAGACTTTGTAACCTAATCTACAAAGTTATTACCAAAATTATCTCTAACAAGCTAAAACTAATTCTCCAGCACATTATTCATCCCACTCAATCTAGCTTAAAAAAAAATCATCGTTCTACTGACAGTGCCATCATTGTCCAGTAATTATTGACTTGTTTCTGAAAAATAAAAGGAAAACATCTTACATGATACTCAAATTTGATCTTGAGAAAGCCTTTGACCAATAGAATGGTCATTTATTCAATATACATTAGTTACCCTTAACTTCCCACCAAATTTCATTAAACTCATTATGTCTTGTGTTATAACAACTTCGACATCAATCCTCATTAATGGCAATCCAACAGATTAATTTTAATCCAATAAGAGGAATTTGCCAAGGAGATCCTCTATCACCATATTTCTTCATACTATGCCTTGAAATGTTATCTCGCCAAAGCAATACGATAGTAGATCATCGTGCTTGACAACCGATTCCTATATCTCCAAAAGGACCTTAACACAATTATTTTTTGCGAATGATATAATCTTAGCGACCAAAATAAATCCATCTACTTGTGACTCCATCATCAATACTATACAACAATTCATATCCTATTCGGGCCAAATACTAAACTTTCAAAAATCAAAAATATATTTCTCAAAATCACCCTTTGACTGTAAGAACTTATGTTATAGAGCTATTCCATATGAAAGAAGGAAAACAATTTGGTAGATACTTGGATTTTCCCATCTTCATTAAAAAACCCCACTAAAAATGATTTCCAATTTCCAATAGATAATTTCAAAAACAAATTAGCTAGGTGAAAAACAAAATTCTTAACAAAGTCTGGTCACACTACTCTTATCCGCTCAACCCTAGACCAACTACCAAATCATATCATGCAGTATATGACGATCCCTAGAAATATCCTATCTATTTTAAATAGATACAAATAAAAAACTTCACCTCCTTATGTGGGACAGTGTTACTCAACCACTTGACCAAATGGCTTGCGCATACAAAAGCTTTCCACGAAAAATAAAGTGTTACATGCAAGTCTTGTATGGAGACTATTCCAACAACCATAACGACTTTGGTCAAAAGTTTTAATAAATACTTACATCCGACTTATAACACGCTAAAACATTTCCCAACTTTCACATGGAAAAATCTCATAAGTGGCTGGTTTTACAGCCGTTTGGGCTATAAATGGAATGTCACAAACAGTAAACATGTAAAATTTTGGGCTGATCCATGGCTTACTCATAATTTCACACTAAGTTCCTACTAAAATGGTCCTTTCCAACCCAATGAACAATACAAAAGGGTATTTGATTATTACTATGAAAATAAGTGGCGTTTAGACAAACTCCCACTTGATCTCCTCATTGAGTTAAAAATACCGTCCACAATATTACTAGCCATTTTACCACCTTAGTTATGATCAGATCTACTAGGATCTAATTGTCATGACCCGAGTTCATCCTCCATGAACATGTCTTGATGGCACCTAGTTCCTACAGCTAGGTAAGCCTAACAATGTGGAAACAAATATAACTGGTGGAATTATTAATTTAAATTAAGCAAAAACTAGAAGAAAAAGGAGTATATAAGTGCCACTTGGCATATACAACCCAAAACAAAAATGCGTAAGTCTACCACTCAATCCCAAAGCCCGGAAACTCAGGGGAAACCCAAAACAAAAATGCGGAATGTCTACATCAAAAGTGTGATAGAATCTAAACACTACAGGTAGAATAAGAAAGGAAACTCTTCGGGCTGCGGACGCTGAGATATACCTCAAGTCTCCGCTAGATCTCTCTGCCGCGATGATAGTGCGCATGAGATGAAGTACCTGGATCTACACATGAAAAACATGGGCAGAAAAGGCATGAGTACACCGCAGCGATACTCAGTAACTGCCAAGCCTAACCTCGGTTGGGTAGTGATGAGGAAGGTCAAGGCCCTACCGAGACGAGTATAATATATGATAAGACAAATACAAATAGCACAGATAAAGTCTGCAGCGAGAACCTAAATAGTATAAATAAGGGAACCAGAAAAAGGAAACAGAACAAGCAATATAAGGAACATAACTCACAACAGGAAAATAATAGACGGGGATCTCTTAGTATCCTCATTATATTCACTAGGGATTTTGGTATCCCGAGGATTCTTGGTATCATCACAATATTCACTAGGGATCTCTTGGTATCCCAAAGATCTCTTGGTATTCTCATTTTATTCACTAAGGATCTTTTAGTGTCCCGAGGATCTCTTGGTATCCTTATTATATTCACTAGGGATCTCTTGGTATCCTCATTATATTCACTAAGGATCTCTTGGTATCCCAATGATCTTTTGGTATCCTTATTATATTAACTAGGGATCTCTTGGTATCCCGAGGATCTCTTGGTATCCTCATTATATTCACTAGAGATCTCTTGGTATCGCGAGGATCTCTTAGTATCCTCAATTCTTACAATCTCATGTGCTAGGGATCTCTTGGTATCCCGCACCCTCAGTCCATAACATATCAAGTGCAGGGGGATCTCTGGGAGGCCAATTCGTAGTCCCAATTTTTAAAAAAACACACAATAGTAACCCAAACATTAGGAAAGATACTAACTTAGTGCAATAAATAGGAAATACTAGCCAAACATAATACGCGGAGTACAAATAAGACAGTTTAAATACCTAGGCAAGGAAGTCAAATGAACATGCTTCTCTAAATTAGCATAGAATAAATTCACAATTTAGAATGAACAGTTAAGCAAGAAAACTCAATTTAAATACTACAAGTAAAAATGGATTTTCCATCGATTTTCTCAATTACGCGCTCGTCACCTCACGTATGAGGCATTGATCAACAACATTATATCCTAAGGGGAAGGTCCCCCTACAAGGTTAGACAAGCAACTTACCTCAATCGGCTCCAAAATCAGCTTGAAATCACTTTTTTGCCACGAGTATCTGATTTGGAGTGGCCCAAATCTATTTATTTCAATTACATATCGTAAATAACATCTCAAACAACTAATTCTACTATTTAATTTAAAGCTAAGATGCAAATTTAGATAAAATGATAAAAACGCCCCTCGTACCGACATGGTCAAAACCCAACGTTCGAACAAAAATACGATTACCCATTCCCTTACGAATTCAATTATGTGATTGGTTTCAAAATCGAACCTTGAATTGAGGTCCAACCCCAAATTTTAGCAAAAAACTAGGTTCTACTCATTATACCCGAACTTACCCATTAAAACTTCGATTTGATGTTGAAATTATGTTAAATGGTGCTAATGAGTGAAGAAAATGAGTTATAAACCAGGTAACAATCGTTTTAAAGAAGAAGTATTGCTTAAAAAATTGCCTCTTAGGTTTTGGATTTTTGAAAAGTGAGAAATAACTGAAAAATTCCGTATAATTACTCAAGTCGATGCCTCAAGAGGCTGTCCTCTCTATTGGACACGAACAGAAGGAAATCTCTTGGACCTCAACTGACGAACCTACCAGTCTAGAATGGCTACTGGCTCCTCCTCATAGGACAAGTCCTTATCCAACTGGACAGTGCTGAAATCTAACATGTGGGCTGGATCGCCGTGATACCTCCGGAGCATGGATACATGGAAAACTTGATACACGACTGATAAGCTAGGAGGTAATGCGAGTCTATATGCCACCTCTCCCACTATATCAAGAATCTTAAACGGACCAATGTACCTAGGGCTAAGCTTGCCCTTCTTCCCAAATCTCATTACGCCATTCATCGGCGATACTCAGAGCAACACCAGTTCTACAACCATAAATGATACGTCTCGAACCTTGCGATCTGCATAACTCTTTTGCCTATAGTGAGCTGAACGAAGCCTGTCCTGAATGATCTTAACCTTGTCAAAGGCCTCCTAAACCAAATCTGTACCTAGCAACTGAGCCTCCCCCGACTCAAACCATCCAATCGGTGATCGACACCGTCTACCATATAAAACCTTGTAAGGAGCCATTTGGATGCTCGATTGGTAGCTATTGTTGTAGGCAAACTCTGCTAATGGATAGAACTAATCCCAAGACCCTCCAAAAGCAATCACACACGCACAGAGAATGTCCTCAAGGATATAGATAGTGCGCTCATACTGTTTGTCCGTGGGGTGGGGGGGGGGTGAAATGCTATACTCAACTCTACCTGAGTACCCAACTCCTGCTGCACGACCTTCCAGAACTACGATGTGAACTGAGTACCTCTGTCTGAAATAGTGGAAACTAGAATGCCATGAATACGGACGACCTTCCAGATATAAATCTCCGCCAACCGCTCCGATGAATAAGTCATACACACAGGGATAAAATGAGCGGACTTGGTCAGCTAATCCACAATGACCCAAATGGCTTCAATCAAGGTCCATAAGAGTCCCGATACAAAATCCATGGTGAGGCGCTCCAATTTTCACTCTGGAATCTCTATCTGCTGAAGCAACCCACCTGGTCTCTGATGCTCATACTTCACCTGCTGACAGTTAATGCATCTAGCTACATATCCAATTTGATCCTTCTTCATCTGTCTCCACCAATAGTGCTGCCTCACGTCCTGATACATCTTCGCGACACTCAGATGGATGGAATATCGCGAACTATGGGCCTCTGCTGGAATCAACTCCTGTAGCCCATAAACACTGGGCACACAAACATAGCCCTGCATCCTCAACACCCCTTTATCTCCAGTGGTCACATCTCTGGCATCTCCACGCTTAACCCTTTCCTTAAGGGCAAGCAAATGGGGGTCATCATACTACCGTCCCCTAATACGATCAAATAAGAAGGACCAGGAAACCACAAAAGCTAGAACCTAGTTGGGCTCCGGAGAGACTAATATCACGAACTGACTGGCTAAGGCCTGAACATCCATCGCCATAGGCCTCTCTGGAGCTGGTAAATGTGCCAAACTCCCCAAACTCTCTACCCGGTGTCTCAAGGCATCTTCTACCATATTGGCTTTGCCCGGATGATACAGAATGGTGATATCATAACCATTTAACAACTCTAACTACCTCCTCTGGCATAAATTTAGATCCTTTTGCTTGAACAAGTGCTGTAAACTCCGATGTCCAGTATAAATCTCACAAGGCACACCATACAAATAATGACGCTAGATCCTCAAGGCATGAACAATATAAGCTAACTCAAGGTCGTGGAAAGGGTAGTTCTTCTCGTGTATCTTCAACTGTCTGGACGCGTTGGCAATCACCCTACCATCATGCATTAACACCGCTCCAAGGCCAAAGCTCGAGGCATCACAGAAAACAGTATAAGACCCCGAACTGTGAATCTTTATAGCTGAGGAGGGCCTGGCCCAACTCTGGACGACCTCTATCTTTCTCGGATCTACCCGAATGCCCTTGCTCAAAATCATGTGGCTTAAGAATGCCACTGAATACAACTAAAACTCACATTTTGAGAACTTCGCATATAACTGCTTCTCTCTCAGGATCTGAAGCACAGTCCTCAGGTGCTGCTCATGATCTTCTCGACTACGAGAATACACTAGAATGTCATCAAAAAAAATAATGAATGAGTCGAGATATGGCCTGAATACACTGTGCATCAAATGCATAAATGCTACTGGGGTGTTGGTCAGACCAAAGGACATAACAAGAAACTCATAATGACCATACTGAGTCCTGAAAGCAGTCTTCAAGATTTCTAGCTCCCGAATCTTCAACTGATGGTAACTTGAGCGCAAGTCAATCTTAGAAAACACATGTGCGCCCTGAAGTTGGTCAAATAGATAATCAATACGAGAAAAAGGATAATGGTTCTTCACCGTAACCTTGTTCATCTGGTGATAATCAATACACAAACGCATGGAACCATCATTCTTCTTTACAAACAAGACAGGAGCACCCCACGGTGAAACACTGGGTCGAATAAAACCCTTATCAAGCAATTCATGTAACTAGTCCTTCAACTCCTACAACTTAGAAGGGCCATACGATACAGAGGAACGAAAAAATGGGCTGAGTGCCCGGCAAGAAATCAATGCCAAAATCAATGTCTCTATTGGCGGCATGTCCGAAAAATGAGCTGGAAACACATTGGAAAAATCCCGTACCAGTGGAACAGAATCAACAGAAGGGGTATCCACCCTGACATCTCTCACATAGGCTAAATATTCTATACACCCCTTCTCAACCATAAGTTGAGCTTTAAGGAAAGAGATAACACTATTAGGAGTGTGATCTAAACTACCACTCCACTCAACACGCGGAATACCTTGCATAGTCAGCATCACGGTCTTGGCGTGACAATCAAGAATAGAGAAATGGGGCGAAAACTAGTCCTGCCCAAAATAATGTTAATATCGACCATACCGAGTAACAATAAATTAGACCTGGTCTCAAAATCACGAATAGTAACAAAACATGACCGATAGACGCGGTCCAATAAGAGAATCCCCCACAGGAGTAGAAACATAAATGGGGGCACACAAAGAATCCCGAGGAACACCCAAATGCGGAGCAAAGTAAGAAGATACATAAGAATAATAGAGCCCGGATCGAATAGAACCGATGCCTCTCTGTGACACACCAGTATAATACCTGTGATAATAGAGTTAGAGGCAATAGCCTCAGCACGAGCAAGAATGGCATAATATCTTTCCTAGCCTCCCCCTCGAGGGCGATCTCTACTTCCCCGGCCTCGACCTCTAGCTAGCTGAGCGGGTGGGGCGGAAACTGGAGCTGTGGTCATGGACTGAGAGCTTTTCTAAGCACCCTGTGACTGAGAAGGCTGTGGGGGTACACTCCTCCAAAGTCTAGGGCAATCCCTCACCACATGGTGGGTGTCGCTACACTCAAAAAAGATCTGGGAGGGCACGATGGGTGTGACTGACTAGGGCTAGGTCTGCTGGACTGACCTCTGGGAGCACCTCGCGCAGGAGGCATGCTAGAAACTGGAGGTGCATAGTGAGGCTCCTGCGATATATGCGGAGCTGGAGCACTGTTGGCTGCTGGAAGAGCTGAATGAATGTGGCAACCCACAATACCCCTAGCATGTCAACCTGTACGGGCACTAGAGTAGTGGCCTGACTATAAAGACCTCTTGGCCTCCCTCTCCCCTCGCTCCCTGGCGAGCATACTCTCGATCCTCCTAGCAATTCTCACTACTAGCAACTAAGGAATGTCCATCTCCAACTCTCGAGCCATGCTAGATTTGATGGGTGGGATAAGACCCTCGATGAACCAGCGAACTCTCTCTCGGACTGTAACAACCAAAGCCAGTGCATACCGGGCCAATTTTGTATATCAGATAACATACTCCGAAAAGGTCATAGCACCCTGGCGAAAATGCTCAAACTCTGTGCGCCATCCATTCCTGAGTCTCTAGGGGACAAACTCTCTCATAAACATATCCGAGAACTGGGTCCAAGTAAGTAATGCAACCTCGACTGGGTTGTCTATCTCATAAGTGCACCACCAATCATAGGAGAGTCCCCAAAGCCGGAAGGCAGTAAAGGAAACTCTGCTGAACTCTACTATGCTTATAGTGCAAAGAATATGATGGCACTCGTCTAGAAATCCCAAGGCATCATCTGTCGCTAGTCCACTGAAAATCGAGGGATCATACTTCTTGAACATTTCCAACCTCCACTGCTCATCCTCAGAGCAGCTGCTGCATCCACGGCTGAACTGGCATTGCAGGCGAAACAGGAATGATCCTTGGAGCCTGCTCAACTTACACTCGCTGCTCAAGCGTGCGGACAGCGGGAGTCTGCGCTCCTCCCCCGGCCTGGGATGTGGCTGCAGCAAGGGGAAGCAACCCTGCCTGAGCCAAGGTGGTGTACGTGGATAGGAACTAAGCTAATGTCTCATAAAGGGCTAGCGTAGTAGTAGGCGTGCCAGGTGCCTGGGCTTCGGCTGGATCTGCTGGCAGTGCCTCGGCGATAGCTCGCGCAGGTGCTCTAGCTGCACCACATGCACGTCCTTGACCTCTACCCTGAGCCCAACCTCGGGCGCCTGCAGTAGGGGCGTGGGTTCCTGATCATCGTGAGTAGTGCGTGTCCTCACCATCTGTTTTTTTGAGAGAGAATAGAAGACATAAGTTTAGATTTGACATAAAACATATTGCACGACAAGGAAATCAATGAAGTGAAGATTTTCCTAAATGGTTACATAGCCTCTCGTAGATAAGTACAGACGTTTCCGTATTGATCAGCGAGACTCTAATAAACCGTCCTATGTTACGTGACTCCAATGAACTTAGGGATTTAGTATCAATTTCTCACGACCCAAGTTTTTCCTCCATGAACATGTCGTGATGACACCTAGTTCCTACAACTAGGTAAGCCTAACAATGTGGAAATTAATATAACTGGTGGAATCATTTATTTAAATTAAGCAAAAACGAGAAGAAAAACGGTATATAAGTGCCAATTGGCATATACAGCTAAAACAATAATAAATGTGGAAGTCTACCACTCATTCCCAAAACCCGGAAACTCACGGGAAACACAGGCTAAAGGAAAATACTGTAAATGTTTTAATCTCCAGAATGGATACATCAACAGTATGATAGAATCTAAACACTACAGGTAGAATAAGGAAGGAAACTCTTCGGTCTGCGGACGCTGCAGATATACCTCAATTCTTTGCTAGATCTCTCCTCCTCGAAGATAGTGCGCCTGAGATGAAGTACTTGGATCTGCACATTAAAAAGACGCGCATAAGAGGGATGGTGACGAGGAAGGTCAAGGCCAAGCCTAACCTCGGTTGGGTAGTGACAAGGAAGGTCAAGGCCCTACCAAGAATAGTATAATATATGATAAGATAATGAAAACTAGTATAGATTAAGTCTACAGGGAGAACCTAAATAGGATAAATAAGGGAATCAACAATAGGAAACAAAACAAGCAATATAAGAAACATTACTCACAACAAGAAAATAATAGCAGAGGATCTCTTAGTATCCTCATTATATTCACTAGGAATCTCTTAGTATCCTCCTTATATTCACTAGGGATTTCTTGGTATCCTCATTATATTCACAAGGGATCTCTGTGTATCCCGAGGATCTCTTGGTATCCTCATTATATTCACTAGGGATCTCTTGGTATCCCTAGGATCTCATGGTATCCTCATTATATTCACTATGGATCTCTTGGTATCCTCATTATATTCAATAGGGATCTCTTGATATCCTCATTATATTCGCTAGGGATCTCTTGGTATCCCGAGTATCTCTTGGTATCCTCATAATATTCACTAGGGATCTCTTGGTATCTCGAACCCTCAATCTAGAACAATAACAAGTGCAGGGGGATATCCCGAGAGGCCAACCTATAGTCCCAATTTAAAAACACACAATAGCAACCCAAACATGAGGAAAGATACTAAATCATGGCAACAAATATGAAATACTATACTATGCAGAGTACAAATAAGACAGTTTAATCACCTAGACAAGCAAGTAAAATGAACATGCTTCTCTAAACTAGCATAGAATAAATTCACAATTTAGAATTAACTGGTAAGCAAGAAAATTCAATTTAAATACTACAAGTAAAAACGGATTTTCATCAATTTGCTCAAGTACGCGCTCGTCATCTCACGTACGAGGCATTCAGCCAACAACATCATATCCTAAGGGAAAGGTCCCCCACACAAGGTTAGATAAGCCACTTACCTCAATCGGCTCCAAAATCAACATGAAATCACTCTTTTGCCACGAGTATCCAATTCTGAATGGCTCAAATCTATTCATTTCAATTATATCTCGTAAATAACATCTCAAGCAACTAATTATACTATTTAATTTAAAGCTAAGATGAAAATTAGATAAAATATCCAAAACACCCTCCGGGCCGACGTGGTCAAAACCCGAGGTTCGAACTAAAATCCGGTTACGCATTCCCCACGAATCCAATTATGTGATTAGTTTCGAAATCGGACCTTGAATTGAGGTCCAACCCCCAATTTTAGCAAAACCCTAGGTGCTACCCAATATACCCGAATTTATCCATTAAAACTTTGATTTGATGTTGCAATTATTTTAAAAGGTGTTAAGGAGTGAAGAAAATGAGTTAGAAACCGCTTACCAATTGTTTTGATGAAGAAGTATTGCTTAGAAAATTGACTCTTAAGTTTTGTGTTTTTGAAAAGTGTGAAATAACTGAAAAATCCCGTATATTTACACTCGCTAAGCTTCCACCGTGGACAGCGCGAGGACGACCGCGGCTACGCGGCTCACACCGCGGACTATACGAGGACGATCGCGGCCGCGCGGCTCACACCACAGACTGCGCGAGGACGACCGCGGCCGCGCGCTGGAACTTGCAGCTTGTCCCTGACCTGCAATATCTGGTGTTTTAAGTCTATGACCTCCCGGAACCTACTTGAAACACACCCAAGCCCTTGGGGCTCCAAAACAAATATGCACACAACCTTAAAAACATCCTACGTGTTGGAAACACGTTCTCAAACTAACGTGTGTTGATTCATGTAGGTTTTGATAAATGCCAAACATTGAGGCAAGCATCGGTGATGGAACAATAACAGTCCAAGTACAAGATGGATAGTACGCGTTCAAGAATAGAAGATGAAATCCACTGTTGAGTAGGTCTTAATTTGTAATCTTGACTCAACGACTTATTTCTAATATTGGCTCTCACCTAAAATGATTTTCATAAAATCATGCATCATAAGTTTTTAAAGAAATAAGTTGCATATTTGCCAAAATGATTTTTAAACTCGTTTTGAGAAAATTGGGTTTAACAATCGATTGTCTTGAAGAAACAATCGATTGTCAAGTTCTATACTTAGTTTTTAAAATGTTGTCTTGAGACAGAAACTTCGTTTGAAATCATTTTTGAAGCAACAATCGATTGTCACTGTTCAACAATCGATTGTCAGATTTTATACTTAGTCTCAAATTTTTGGACAACTTACAGAATGTTTTCAAAATCTTCAAAAATGAAGAACAATCGATTGTCACTATTTAACAATCGATTGTGCTCAGTGATATTTCCAAACGGACTTCTTCCAACGGCTTTATCTATTTATGGTATAATCTTTACTCAATCTTTTAGTCAAAAAGTTGCCAGAAATATTTTGGATATTTGAACAACAATCGATTGTCTAAAGTTAACAATCAATTGTCATTCTTTTTAAATTCAACAGAAATCTTTTTAACCAGATTTTAAGGAATCTGTCTGTTGAAATTTTGCTTCAACAATCGATTGTGTAATATCAACAATCGATTGTCAGGCAGATTTTCAGGAGTGTTTTCTGGAACTAAAAGCAACGGTCTATTGATCTATTTTCTCTATAAAACACTCTCTGAAAATCATTTGTAGAACAACACTGCAGAAAAAATTACAAAGCATACATTACATTCTTGTGATTCAAATTTCATATCTTACATTGTTTTTTTGAGAGCCAAGATTATTAATTAAGTTGTTGTGTTCTTGAGCCATATATTTTGTACTCATAATCCACTCTTTAAGAGAGTTCTTGTAAAGTGAGTAAAAGAGTGTTCTTGTTAAACACTTGTAGTAAGAAGAAGTGTTATATTTCTTCTTGTAAAGTCTTAGGGATAGGTTTCCTTAAGCGGGTTGGTTGAGGCTTGTGTTGTATCAAGTTCTCAAGTTGTAAAGGTTCGTTAGGCACCCGGAAGCTTAACAAGCGAAGTCTTTGAGGTGAGGAACCTCCGAGCAATTGAAGTCTTTGAGGTGAGGAACCTCCGAGCAAATTGAAGTCTTTGAGGTGAGGAACCTCCGAGCAATTGAAGTCTTTGAGGTGAGGAACCTCCGAGCAAATTGAAGTCTTTGAGGTGAGGAACCTCCGAGCAAATTGAAGTCTTTGAGGTGAGGAACCTCCGAGCAAATTGAAGTCTTTGAGGTGAGGAGCCTCCGAGCAAGTGTTTGAGATTTGTGTGATTCAAGTCTCAAGTGTAAAGGTTTGTTGGGCACCTTAAGCTTGACAAGGTTGTTAGTGGAAATCTCGAGAGAGTCTCTCGGGGACTGGACTAACCACAAAGTGTGGCCAACCAGTATATATCGTGGTATAATTTATTTTTACTGCATTTGTTTATTTCCTGCAAAGTTTAAATTCCGCAAGAAAACGCTTAATTTTATTAATACGCTATTCACCCCCCCTCTAGCGTAGAGCGCTATTTCTAACAATTGGTATCAGAGCCATACTCTCTGAAAAACTTAACAGTTTGAGAGAACCATCCATGGCTTCTACTCATGATTCTTTTGCAGGAATCGATGAAGGAAACTGCTACACCATGCCTCCAATATTTGATGGAAACAACGAAGAAGAGGTAAGTATCTCTAACTCTCACTCGTTCGAAGAATTACAAAATGCATATGAAGACTTGTATGGTGAATTTTGTAATGCTGTCAAAATGATTAGAGATTTGAAGAAATCACTTTCCCAGCAAGAATTAGATTTTCAGAAAAATCTCTCTTTAAAAGAAAAGGATTTTGAAGAACGTCTCTTATTGAAAGAAAAAGATTTCAAAAATCAACTTTCTTTAAAACAAAAAGTTTTTGAAAATCTGTCTCTTGATAACAAGAATCTTGTAAAAGAAAATCAGTTTTTGCAAAATGATAGTGTAGAACTTAGACAAGTCGTTAAGACTATGCATGAAGCTTCTTATGTTGATAAATGCTCTACTTGTACTTCCTGCGATTCTTTGAAGTTAGAAAACGCAGAACTTAGGAAAACTTTAGAATCACGAAGTATAGATGTCCCTAAGGTTATTGAAGAAAAGGAAACGTCGAAGAACAATCAACGGCATAAAAGCAGAAATCCCATTAGAAATTTTACTGCTCCACCTAGAAATAATTCTAGGGCTGTAAATGAGTCTAGGACAAATTCCTTTAGACCACCTAGACATTACGCTAGGATGTATGAAAACAAGTCTAAAACTAACGCCTTTAGATCACCTAGATACAACTCTAGAAATTGGAATAATGAATCTAGAGTTAATCACTTTACATCGCCTAGAATCAATACTAGGACTATTGTTGATAAGCCTAGAACGAACTACGTTAGACAACCTAGAAATGACTCTAGGATTCTCAACGCCTCTAGGAATGACTCTAGATCACCTAGAATGTATTTGGCGCAACCTAGGCATTGGCACAATCCGAACGTAGTATGCCATTATTGCAATCGGATAGGTCACATTGCACCTGTGTGTTTTGCTAAACATAGAGATTTATCTTTTGGTTATAATTATCATTTGCCTAACCCCAAAGGACCCAAAAAGATATGGGTACCAAAAACCTCTCCGTAGGTATTTTTGCAGGTGTGCTTGAAGACTACAAAATTGTAGTAGATGCGCCAAGCACGACACCCAAAAGGCATCGAGAGGAATTTCGGTTAGCTATTTTTTTTATAAAACTGAATATGTGCAAATTATTAATGTTGACAGTTTTGTTGATATATGGCAGCTGGTGTTATTAACATATAAGTTGTCAACTTGATTCTCACCCTGAAAAACGTTGACATGCGTTAATTGTAAGAATCAATTTGTGAAATTTCTTGTTGACTATACTTGTTGATTGACATGCTGAAAATTCATTTTTGATCACTAGTATCAACTATTTAAATGCTTGATCCATGCTTTGACAAATGTTGATTCGTGCATTGAATGAGTACCTACTAAATCATGTTTAGTTGAATTATGTCTTAACAATTTTTTTTAAACAACAAAGTGTTTTAAATCATGTTTTAATATATGGTTTGATAAATGCTTTTAGCATACTCTCATAATCGATTTTCAGGACTTAAAACCTTTTTGGTCTAGTCCACAATCGATTGTTCACAGTCACAATCGATTGTTCGTGTTTTTCTGAGTTTTCAAAAACTCTCTGCTTCTTGCAGATTTTTCAGGAACTAAGTGTCAAATAGTTCAACAATCGATTGTCCCCTTTCAACAATCGATTGACAATCGGTAAAAATCTCAAAGAGTTGTTACCATTCTGAATTCTGAACTCAACAGCTATCATTTATCATCGTGTCAGTTCAAAATAGGCATAAACGCTCTTGAAATTTTTTAAAGGCTAGGCTTTCATTTTTATCATGCCCAATTGTATGTGTTGATATGTCTGTATCAATTCTCCTTGAATCATGCTTTGTTTTGGTTCTCATTATTGCAAATGCGCTTAATGGAAATATTTGACATTTGTTGCAATATGGATTGCTGAAAATAACCTTGTGCACCACTGTAAATAAAATAACATTTGATGCATTTGTTATGCTCTCCGTCAAATGGATTTTTCATTGCTTGTGTAACAATCGGTATTTCCTGTAAAATGTCAAATTGATGTGTTTTGCTTAAACAGGTGATAAGATGGTTGATTCATGATTTGACTATCTATTTGAAACAGCATGCGATATATGTTTTGACAAATGCCTTTCAAAATAACAATAGTTTTTTTGATAAAATTGATAAATTTATAGAAGTCGTCATATTTTATATTCCTCAATATCCTTCCTATTCTTTTGTGAATATGGTAAAAGGAATTAGCCTTAATACAATCTTCTTATCAAAAGAAGAAATGTTTTAGGCAATTTGTTACAAGTAAGAGGGAACTTGTGCTTTGAAAGAATTGATTGCATAAATTTTATTGATGATATTTTCTTAACAAATATCTGTTTGGTTTTTGAATTGTTATTATGGTGATAAATTGTTTATATATATATATCGGAAATGGCTTCACTTGATTAAATGTTGGAAATGCAAATGTGCTCGCTTGAAGCATTCAATTCAATTTCTAGCAAATTGAGATGTCAACGATGGAGGATGACATCAAGACAAACCGGGTATGATCGTTCCTTACTCTACCCTTTAGCTAGTTGAATTGGTATTATATGTCACAAGTATTGATATGAATGTTATTTTGATAAATTGCATAATTGATTAAGTGCATAAATTGTATTGAGTTTTGATTTTCTAAATTGGTATTTATAACAATTGGTGTTGATTATATGTATCCAAGATGGAAAATCTATTTTCATAAAAACGTTTTCATCCGAAGAATCATTATCTTCCACCATGTGTTGATGACGTTGTTTCATTCATAATCAATTGTCATAATTCCAAAATTGATTATAATATATTCAAAATTGATTACCATACTTCCAAAATCAATTTTCAGGACTTAGACCATTTTTTTTGCCCAGTACACAATCGATTGTCAAATTCAACAATCGATTGTCAGTGATTTTCTGAAATTTCAAAAACATTCTGTTTCAAGCCAATTTCTCAGAATCAGTGTCAAACTTGACACAATCGATTGTCAGACGGTATTAATTCAAAAAAAATTCTTACCGTTCTGCTCTGCTGACACCCCTTTAATCGATTGTCAGTTTCCTTTTCAGAATTCCAACGGGCATATCTGCTCAACAATCGATTGTCTCCAGCAAACAATCGATTGTCTCCAGCGGTCTTCTTAAAATCTGACCGTTTTTGAGTCTTCAATTCAGCCATGAATACCATATCTTCTCCCACTCTATAAATAGAGATGTATTCTTCATTCTTATCACAACAAAATCAAGTCTAAGTCTTCAAATTCTATCAAAAGCTCTCCTTGCAAATTTTTTTTGTCTTCTCAAGTCTCTTTCAATCAAAATGCCAAGAAAATCTAGAGCTTCTAAGCAAGATGCCTCTGCCTCTGCTTCTCCTACTCCCGGACTGTTTCCATACCAAGATGGAGATGTGTTATTCTTCAGAAGCGAAGCTTCACTAAGTCGCTTTGTTACAAGATTCGAAAAACGGGATATTCTTCCTCCTCGTTTTTCCACAATGAGGTATCTTGAAAATTTTAGTCTTGCTGTACACTTTCTTCAGCAATGCAATCTTCTAAACTTCCTTCTCCTTTCTTTTGACTTTATAAATACTACACTCGTTCGGGCATTCTATTCAAATCTCCGCCAGAACGATCAAGGTGATCTTGTCACCTTTGTAAATGGTGTTAAAATTATCATTTCTGATGAATCCCTAAACACCATTGCCTATCTCCCAAATGATGGAGAAGACATTTCTCAATATGTTGGAATAGAAGGAGAATTATTTGACGAAACCTCCTTTCTTCGTCAAGCTGGTCTTGTTAACTATGATCCACGTCTCACTTCTCGTCGTCCTACGATCACGGGAATGGATCCGAACTATCGGTTGATATTCTATTTCATCACCCGAGTTCTCAAGCCCCGAAAAAGCAGTCACACCACTATCTCCCAAGAAGATTGTAAACTCATGCATGCCATTTCTTCCGGAGCTCGATTAAATTATTGTAAATTAATCAAGCTTCACATGTGTGATGCTCTCGCCGAAGACAAACATCTTCCATATGCACTTCTTGTCATGCATTTTCTTGAATCCGCCGGCATTATCACGGCAAATGGTCCACTTAAAAATCGGACCAAACACTGGAAAATTTCTGAATCTTCATTTCACAGTGGTGGCGATCATGATAATCAACCTCCTCAAAATCCGCCTCAAAATCAAGATCCAAATGCGGAGATAGTAAATCATCTTACCCGTATTGAAACAAAAGTTGACACTTTGTCCCGCTATGTCCTAGGATATTTTGACCATATCAACTATCAATATGGCAATCTTGTCCCATTTGAGGCACCGCCGCAAAACATGGACGAAGATGATGATAACGAGGATTAAATATTTTCTTGTATTTTTTCATTAAATGGCCTATGTAATATTTTATCTATTTAATGAAAAGTTGATTTTCATCTGCAATATCTCTCCTATTTCCATTATGCATACTTACATGCTTTCTTTGAATGTGTTGCATAAATTCAGGGGGAATCTTATATTTAGGGGGAATTTCTTTCCAATGCAAACTATTCGATTATCCCGTATAATAATCGATTATGTTGACATTTGTTGAACTAGCATGCTATTATTAGACTTGTTATCTAGCCACTTTTTGTTAATGTCAAAAGGGGGAAAATAAACGGGCTATGCATGCATAATATATTTCCCAGGCACCTTGTTATACATTTAGGGGGAATCATCATTTGAAGGGAAATATCTTATGAAACATGAACAGGTCTATGATGCATATTGAATTATCTTGAACTGTTATTATTATGCATATCCCGATACATGTTTGCCATTATCAAAAAGGGGGAAATTGTTGGAAACACGTTCTCAAACTAACGTGTGTTGATTCATGTAGGTTTTGATAAATGCCAAACATTGAGGCAAGCATCGGTGATGGAACAATAACAGTCCAAGTACAAGATGGATAGTACGCGTTCAAGAATAGAAGATGAAATCCACTGTTGAGTAGGTCTTAATTTGTAATCTTGACTCAACGACTTATTTCTAATATTGGCTCTCACCTAAAATGATTTTCATAAAATCATGCATCATAAGTTTTTAAAGAAATAAGTTGCATATTTGCCAAAATGATTTTTAAACTCGTTTTGAGAAAATTGGGTTTAACAATCGATTGTCTTGAAGAAACAATCGATTGTCAAGTTCTATACTTAGTTTTTAAAATGTTGTCTTGAGACAGAAACTTCGTTTGAAATCATTTTTGAAGCAACAATCGATTGTCACTGTTCAACAATCGATTGTCAGATTTTATACTTAGTCTCAAATTTTTGGACAACTTACAGAATGTTTTCAAAATCTTCAAAAATGAAGAACAATCGATTGTCACTATTTAACAATCGATTGTGCTCAGTGATATTTCCAAACAGACTTCTTCCAACGGCTTTATCTATTTATGGTATAATCTTTACTCAATCTTTTAGTCAAAAAGTTGCCAGAAATATTTTGGATATTTGAACAACAATCGATTGTCTAAAGTTAACAATCGATTGTCATTCTTTTTAAATTCAACAGAAATCTTTTTAACCAGATTTTAAGGAATCTGTCTGTTGAAATTTTGCTTCAACAATCGATTGTGTAATATCAACAATCGATTGTCAGGCAGATTTTCAGGAGTGTTTTCTGGAACTAAAAGCAACGGTCTATTGATCTATTTTCTCTATAAAACACTCTCTGAAAATCATTTGTAGAACAACACTGCAGAAAAAATTACAAAGCATACATTACATTCTTGTGATTCAAATTTCATATCTTACATTGTTTTTTTTGAGAGCCAAGATTATTAATTAAGTTGTTGTGTTCTTGAGCCATATATTTTGTACTCATAATCCACTCTTTAAGAGAGTTCTTGTAAAGTGAGTAAAAGAGTGTTCTTGTTAAACACTTGTAGTAAGAAGAAGTGTTATATTTCTTCTTGTAAAGTCTTAGGGATAGGTTTCCTTAAGCGGGTTGGTTGAGGCTTGTGTTGTATCAAGTTCTCAAGTTGTAAAGGTTCGTTAGGCACCCGGAAGCTTAACAAGCGAAGTCTTTGAGGTGAGGAACCTCCGAGCAATTGAAGTCTTTGAGGTGAGGAACCTCCGAGCAAATTGAAGTCTTTGAGGTGAGGAACCTCCGAGCAATTGAAGTCTTTGAGGTGAGGAACCTCCGAGCAAATTGAAGTCTTTGAGGTGAGGAACCTCCGAGCAAATTGAAGTCTTTGAGGTGAGGAACCTCCGAGCAAATTGAAGTCTTTGAGGTGAGGAGCCTCCGAGCAAGTGTTTGAGATTTGTGTGATTCAAGTCTCAAGTGTAAAGGTTTGTTGGGCACCTTAAGCTTGACAAGGTTGTTAGTGGAAATCTCGAGAGAGTCTCTCGGGGACTGGACTAACCACAAAGTGTGGCCAACCAGTATATATCGTGGTATAATTTATTTTTACTGCATTTGTTTATTTCCTGCAAAGTTTAAATTCCGCAAGAAAACGCTTAATTTTATTAATACGCTATTCACCCCCCCTCTAGCGTAGAGCGCTATTTCTAACACTACGTACTTGCCCGTACCATCAAATTGCCGAAATAACATCATATACATCGGATCGAGCCTCAAAATCATGATTTCTTCCAAATTTTTCATTGGATATAAAATTCCCATTTCGTGTCCGAAACACATAAAACAACGTCCGTTCTCAAACAGAATTTGTAGAAAGTAGTGCTTCAATCATATATAAGACTTGTAGAGTGCACTGGAACCAAAATACGGGCCCCATACCCTAGTCTTATAATCAAATTTTGTTTCCATTTTATTTAATTATTTCCAGAAAACAATTTCACATAAAAATTCATTTATGGACTTGGGACCTCGGAATTCGATTCCAAGCGTACGATCAAGTCCCATATTTTCCTATGGACCCTCCGGGACCGTCAAATCACGGGTCCGAGTCCGTTTACCCAAAACGTTGGCTGAAGTCAAACTTTTTCTATTTTAATATCAAAACTTAGCATTTTTTTAATAGAATCCATATATAAGCTTTCCGGCTATATGCCGGGAATGCACATGCAATTCGAGGCAACCCGAGAAGAGGTTTTAAGGCCTCAAAAGTATAGGACAGAAAAGCGAATAAGTGATAACTCCATTGGGTCGTCACACTAACAAAATATGGTCTCTTCTTTGTTAAATCTAGCTACAACTCACTGGCTACAAATGAAAGTACTCAGTACTTTTACAAATGCATTTTCAAGCTAAAAATCCCATCTACCTGCTACTACATACCTATCCCAATTAGGTATCATCCGTTCAAATATCTTTTAGCGATGCCAAATAGATCTAGAAACAATTTCACATATCTTCCTCTAATGTCTAACAATAACCCAACTGTGGGCACAATTAAATATAATTTCTCCAACTCTTCCAATACACCTCCTACAGGAACAACTTCAACTCTTTCTAATAATTCACAATGGTTATATAGCCTCATACATATGCCTTTTCAATAAAATCCTTATAACATCCCAAATACCATCTTCATCTCTTTTGCACTATGGTATATACGCAATGTTCGTAGTAAGAACACATTGGATAATCAAAAGATGAACATTAATATTCAGTTGATTCAAACTATGGCGGCTGAATACTATTTCCTAACACCAGATAACTGCTTAAAAAACATATTATCCCTCTTAATATCAAATGGTATCCCCATCATCACCTTACTATAAACTAAACATCGATGGTGCTTCTTCCTCTGCTCAAAACAACTATGGAATAGGAGGTGTTTTTCCTAACACATAGGGATACTGGGTTGTGGGCTTCACAGGAGGATCACCTCAGACAACTGCCTTCCAAACCGAACTACTAGCATTAATCATGGGGTTGCAGCTTGTTGTGCATCACCAATAGACACCACTCATCATCGAAAACCGATGCACACGACATATTGAATATGTTAAATACGTCTAGCATGAATTGCACTAACTTTTAAATGACGGTATATTATTGCTTCAATAGCTGGGTAGGCTTTCTCTACAACATATCTACAGGGAGAAAAATAATGTTACTGATAATATAGCTTAATATGGGGCCAAGAAAGCAGATACCAATAGTTGCACCTCTTTTGTCATACCACCATCTTTTGTCTCAACTTTCTACAATCAAGAGCCACTGGGAACAATATACATGAGACTTGTTACAATGAACAACCTACTTAACTCTACTTTTTATCCCGTTTATAATACTAATATTTTGTGTATTAATGCACCCCATGTAGGGGCACTTGTAATAGCTTCTAATAGTACTAGCACTAGTTTACAAACTAACATGCCTGTAAGGCATCTAGCTCCCTCTACTAACGTAAGGTTTTAATAATTCAACATAAGTCTTTCTTTTTGACAAAAAAAAAGTTGATACTTGATCCATACTTATGCATAAATTAATTATCCCACGTTAATAATGGGATCAAGTTATACCAAAATTGGTCTATAATTTTATACAACGATTAACTATACATGAATAAAAAAGTAGGCCAAATATTATACAGTTAGTGCCAACTCCTTTATACCATGATTATTTTTTTTATACATCAAACCAAACGACTCATAAGTATTGTGATGGGATGAGATGAATTAGTACACTCTTAATTAGAAACTTTGGATTCAAAATTTGAAAATAAATACAATAACAATAACAACAACCCAGTATAATCTAACTTAGTTGGGGTCTAGGGAGGGCAGTGTGTACGCAGACCTTACCCCTACCCTAAGGTACAGAGGCTTTTTCCAAATAGACCCTCGACATTCTTCTCTCCAAGAACTTACCATCTCACTCTAGGGGAAACTCGAACTCGCAACCTCTTGGTTGGAAGTGGAGGTTGCTTACCATTAGAGTAATCGCTCTTGTCTTATCTAATTTGGAAAATAAATAAAATTTCTAAAAAGAACACTTTTCCTTGATGAATTTTGTTGTCACGACCTGGATTTCCCACCCTCAAGAGTCGTGATGGCGCCTACTCATGAAAGCTAGGCAAGCCAAGTACTATGATTTTAACACATTAGTAATTAACCCAAATAGATATAAATAGTAACTAAAGCTAAGCAGAGATAAAGTGCGTAAGTGTTATATCAAAGTCAAATACTCCAATACATGTCTACCCACGAATTTGGTGTCACAATTTTACGAACATCTATGAATTTCTACAAACACTGGTTTAGAAAGAAAAGTACAACTGTTCTTAAAATGAAAAGAGACAGCAGAAAGCTAAAATAGAGAAAAAGACTTCTGGTTTGTGGACGTCAGCAGATCTACCTTGGTATTCCTAGACTGAAGGCAGCTACCTCAGCTAATCACCGGGTCCGGCATCAAAGGCTACACAAAAGAGTGCAAAGTGCAGTATCAGTACAACCGGCCTCATGTACTGTTAAGTGTTGAGCCTAACTTTGGCAAAGTAGTGATGAGTCTAGGACACAACAACTATATGAACCTGTGCAACTGAATCATATATGAATAGAACAAAAATGATAGAAAATAGCAAACAAAGATGGGAATGGGACGTGCTGCAGGGAATATCAATTTCTAACATTGAACCCATATAGAAGCATAATGAATATCATATTTGTATTAATAAGAATAATGAAACAGTAACATGTGCATAGCATCATCCTTCGTGCTTTTACTCTCGTCTTCACCATATGAAATAACAGAGATGGCACGGAATAACTCTTCGTGCATTCCCTCTCATAATCATGGCACGACATTACCCTTCTTGCATTAACTTTCGTAATAACAGCACGACATCATCCTTCGACCATTAACTCTCAAATCATGGCAAGACATTACCCTTCGTGCATTAACACTCACAATATCGGCACGACATCACCCTTCGTGCATTAACACTCACTCACGATATCATGCACGACATCAACCTTTGTGCTTTACACTCTTCCTCATCCAAATAACGGAAACAATAATCCCAGCAAGGGAATCTACAATTTAATCAATAACATCTCGGTAAGAGAATTAGCTATAAACAATCTCGTTTCAATAGTTATTTCACAATATAAATCTCAACATGAGCCAATGCGAAAAAATGGTCAATTACAAAGAAACATTCATAAATCTTGTTCAACATTGATAATCATCAATTTAAGCATGGACGGTACATATTAGAGTACAACAATCATGGTATAAGACTTACGGGCATGCTTGACACCAACGATAGATACTCATCACCACACATATACGTCGTACTCAACACTAACACGTAGCAAATAAGACAAAGACTCCTATTACCTCAAGCAAAGCTTAGACCAATACTTACCTCAATCATGGATATGATTAAGTCTCAATTACCTCTTTACTTCTTGCTTCCACTTCCAATCCATTTGAATATAGTCATAATTTACATAATTATATTAATAAATGCAAACTAAACCAATTCAAATGCATGAAAATAGATTCCCCAATAATTTCCTCAAAAAGTCAAAAATTGACCTGGCCCGCTTTGTCAAAAGCTCGAACCAAAATTGGATTATCCATTCACCCACGAACTCAAATTTTTAATTAGTTTTGAAATCCAACCTCAAATTGAGATCCAAATTCCCAAAATTTGAAAATCCTAATTTCTACCCAAACACACCAATTTCTCATGAAAACCTTGGATTTTGAAGTGAAATTATGTACAAAGATGAATTACATTGAAGAATATTAGTTAGAGCCTGTAAAGCCTCTAAAATTTCGGATGTTTAGGGTTTGAGGAAAGTGAAAAGTGATGAAAAATTCTATCTGAAATCTCAAATAACAAGTACAGTTATCGCAATTTTGATCAAGGGTTGCAATTGCAAACCCTAGAAATTTCTGCTCCCTTCGCATTTGCGACTACTGTGACCTTCACATTTGCGAAGAAAAAGCTCTCAAATGCGAACAAGGCTGGATAGGGCATTCATCACAATTGCGATGAGCCCCCTCTCAATTACCAAACCTAACAGGCTCGCAATTACAAAGCCTAAACTCACAATTGCGAGATCAGAGCCTGCAACAAATACCAGTTCCAAATCAAACATTTTCTAAGTCCAACTAACTCTGTGGCTTATCCAAATCTCACCCGAGCCCTCAGGGCTATAAACCAAACATGCACGAAAGTATAAAAATATCATACGGACTTGCTCGTGCGATCAAATTATCAAAGTAACACATCAACCACTATGAATTTAACCTCAAATTCATGAAATTCACAAGATAGTTCAAATTTTCTATTTTTTTCAACCTAGGGTCCAATTTATATCAAATCAACTCCGATTCTTACTAAATTTTATAGATAAAGCTTAAATATTATAGCGGACCTTTACCGGACGCCCCAAAAAGTTATGGGACCAATACCATCAAGTCCCAACACTATTAAATTTCTAAAAACCTTTATATATTCCAGCAAATAAATTTCTTTAAAAATTCATTCCTCGGGCTATGGACCTCGAAATTTGATTCCAGGCATACGCTCAAGTCCCATATTTTACTATGGACCCTATGGAACCATCGGAACACGAGTCCAGGTATGTTTATCCAAAATATTGACCAATGTCAACTTAATTCTATTTTAAATGCAAAACTTAACATTTTTCTCAAATTTTTCAAGGCCTGAAGACACAGATTTAACTTCTAAAACACGAGATACCCTTTTGGGTAATCCCATTTGCGTGGCCCAAATCCAAATTATTTGGGCTCAAATGAGTATCTGTCATAGCAAGATTGATAGGAACAACTCCGTAAGAGGTTGTTCTTATCCGAATGTCCACAAAATTGCCGGTATTTAAGAACTAGACCCCCATCACTGTTATTGCTCTTCATCATATCTCTACCGGATTGGTAGTATTATGTTATATATTATTTTGGTAATTAAAGGAATTTTATTACCACTTGTAAATATTTACAGCAATATAGACAAAAAAATATCTCTAAATTAGGGTGTAAATTGTCACGCCCTAAACCCTAAACCCTTTGACATAGTAACAATTAAAATCTAGCAACTTCCTAGGTATTTTAGGGTGTAAATAGTCACGCCCCAAACCTGGGCTCGGACATAATACGGCACTCGGTGCCTGATTACATGTGATCGAGCAAACCAACTAGCTGGTTTAGTCAATATTTAATATCATAACATACTGAATACAGAAGATAAACTAACATATGCTGACATATTGAAAGTCCAGATGTTATAAATCAAAGTGCGGAAATACTAATACAATCCTGAAACATATTTGCAGCCATATAGCTTAACTTGAAAAGCCTAAGACCCTGTCTAGCTGTTACTCTAGTCTGCAAAGCCTCTATTAAAGTATTGAAAAAACTGACTATCTGTAAATATTGAAAGGCTGTAAAGCAATGATAATGCCACGAAAGAACTGGGGATCACCAAATAGCTGGTATGGGAATCCTAGCATTCCGAATCATCAACCTATAAATTATTACATGCATTGTGAGATGCAGGCTTCAGGCAAAGGGACGTCAGTACATTTGAATTGTACTGTTATGTAAAGAAACTGAAAAAAAAAATAAATAAATGCTGAAACTGAAACTAAACTGATAATTGATAGTTAATAACTAAAATGATAAATAAAATGATAACTAATAAATGATATGATAATTTATAACTAAAACGGTAACTAATAATTGAACTGAAAGGAAGTAAGGATATGAATACTCCCTCTTCTGAATGATGAACAACCTGTTTATCTAAATATTAAACTGTGGCCTCAGGCCCTATATATATATATACACACAGAGAGAGCTGCGGCCTCATGCCCAAGTATACATATGCATAATTGTGGCCTAAGGCCTAAAGATGCATAAAGCATGAACTGCAGCCTCAGGCCCAAAGATTCATAAAGCATTAACTGCGGCCTCGGGCCCAAATACAGGTGTTCAACATTCAAAGATTTAAAATTAGGAATTGAGAATCATACTGCAATACATAATAGTGAAATACTGAATCACGTTGAGTTACATGATACTGGAATACTGAATAATACTGAGTTACATAATACTGGAATACTTGATAGGACTTGAATGCCACATGTATTCTTAAACTGATTATGAACACTGAAACTTCAACTGTTTATGACATGTTGAGTAAGCTATACTAAGACTTAGGGATATAAAACCCAATTATATATTGAATATGAACTGAGCTCACAACGTTCATAATGAAAGTCATGAATGAGCTATGAAGCTAGAGAATAAAAGTTCTACAACTATTCCATGAACCAGGCTTAACTATATTTCTGAGGCATTTGATACGTCGTAAAAGAAACATAGTGTAGGGAGAATCATTAACATTCCCAAACATACAGAGTTTGCCTCACATACCTTAACTTCCTACTTTTGAGCATAATACAACATTCGCCAGCCCTTTCAACTTTAATCTATATCAATACAAGTCAAAAGGATTCCATATTAGCAATAATTCTCATGTTTTAGTCACATAAGCATTTTCTCAAACATTTGGTGACATAAAGCTTTATAGTCCATATTAATGTTATTTCTACACCCAACAACCCATTCTCCCGCTCAAAGATAAATTCTAAAGTCTCAAATGGTTATAATCAACATTATTCTTTATTACCTTAAAGGTAAACAACTCCCTTAATCAATAATCAACACCCAAACCTGTAGCCGTTCATGCTTTTCTATCAAACCCATCAAATTATATCTCATGAACTAGAGTCTATAATCATTAATCCAATTGTATAATCAATTAGAGGATGAAGACATTACCTTTTTGAAGTTCAAACCTCTTGAATTCGAGTTCTAGGGTTCCTTCTCTCAACAATGATGCCCCAATCAAATATCTAATGATTCAGAGGGTTTACCCATGTCAGTAAGATGTTAGAAAATTGGAATTAACTTAGAATCATTATTAGAACTTACCTTGGGTGGTGGAAGAACCCTTAAGGAGTTAGGTTTTTGAGAGTTCCCCTTTCTAGAGTAAGTATTTATGTTTTGGGGTTGTGGAGGATGGAATATGGCTTTAAAATGACCCCCCACAAGTGCGCCCGTGCACCTGAAGACCTACCCGCACCTACTGACTATGCAAAATGGAAATAACACTGCCTCAAAATTAGCGCGGTTGCGCTAGAGGCGCGCTACAGGACGCGCATATCACATATTGTTCTGTAAAATGAATATAACCTTTTACACAAAACTCCTTTTGGGGTCTATAATATATAGTTGGTAATATATTTTAATGGCGTCTTTCATGCTTCCTTACACGTTTTCCCTAAAAACCTTCTGGAAGATAAGCTTTCTGCAAACATAGTTGATTTTGTCAAATCTTATGCACCTCACTTTCCATCTTGATTTTGAAGCAACTATTTTACCCATTATCATCCTAATGGGACTTTACATGTCCAAAATATAACCTTATACCCATAAAGTATCATTCGTAATAAGCTTCATTAGCCATGCATGAGGACGAGTGTCACTGTACCTTATTTTATTGATTAAAGGCCTAAGTCAGAACTCTAACCAACAGTGTTGAGCATTGACATAGTTGAAGAAGATTTGGGGAATACTCTCAGGTTCTTGCTTACAAACAGTGCATAGAATGTAGGGAGGATGCCTAATCGACAGAGGTAAAGTTGTGTTGGTAGTCGTTCGTAGCTTAGCAGCCAGAGAAAAGTTTTAATTTTTGATAATGTACGGAGTTGACAAATTACCTTAGCATCTCGTTTTCTCTCTGTTTGATTTTGAAAATTTGGGCTTCTGGTGGCGATCATGATGGCACCGGCGTGTGCCCTCACAAAAGAGCCTACCACGGCAAAGAAATATCAACGTGCACAACGTTGCGTGAGCTCACGTTGATGGGGATTTGTGCTGGTGCCACCTTGGGGTTTTGCGGTGGTATATCGACATCTGCGTCGTACCCTCCATGAAGCCCAATACCATTGTTTTCATGTGCATTTGCTGAATTAGACATTTTTTGACTTGAAATCAAAGCTTCTTGGACAAGAATAAGTGTGAAGAGTAACTTGTATTTTCAAAAAACTAGCACCAAAACAATCACTATTATTTTTAGTCCCAAGGTTGTTGCCAAATTGTTTACTTTGAAAATGATATTAACAATTATATTTGATTTTGTGGTTCTAAAAATATGTGATTTATTTTAATATTAGTTGTTTGGTAATAAGTGCTAAGTGTAAGTAAAGAGAATAAGATATGCAAACCAATTCTTTCGCAAGGCTGGGCCTCGAGCTCCTGGAACAAGGGGCCCCAAGGTCTAGTTAGGCCAGTTAGCAGTGGACACTTGATGAAGGAACAATGATATCGAAGGCTTCGAAGATAGCTTTTTGCGGTTAATAATGGGTAATAAATGAAGAATAATAAATCAACAATAAATGAACAAGCAATAAATCTGTAGAGCAATTGTTGAACACGTTTAGGCAAGAAAAGCAGAGAATGTTCTATTGCATTCAATATTCATCTCCCTTACAAAATGACAAGGGTCCCTTTTATATAGGAGGGGGAATCCCAACATAGTGGATGTCTAATAATGATGAGGAAATGGTATTGGTACAGCTGTATAATAGCTCAGTATGGATTTTTACTATTCTTGCAGACTTGGTCAGCTCTAACAACGTATCCTTGGGAGTTTTCTCGCCTTTCCATGACGATCATCGATTTATATTGCTCCAAGATTGACCACAATGAACCTTCGATATGTTCCCTTGAGGACGCACCTCTTGATTGTGTTTGCCTTCCTATGCATTGCCACTGGAGAATTTTGTTCCATATAGCTGCAGATGTTGGACATTCCACCTTAGGATATTCCCCTAGAAGTTTCTTGTACATTGCTTTGTTAGAGAAAGAATCTACTTCATGCATGTCTGCATTCACCAGAGAACGTTGTTCCTTGAAAATCTTGCTTACCATTCATGATGCTTGATTAAATGTGGTTTCTCATATTGGTTTCCCCTTACTATAGTACGTATGAATCAATTGGACCCATAATTTGTCTTTTTTTTTTGCCATACAAGTTCCACATTAGTTTGCAAATAATAGCTTTGCTAAAGAGTGAAATGATGAGCAAGTTTAAGCCTCCAGTAGTGAGTGGAATACACATCTTTTCTTGTGCTAACATGGCGTTCTTTGACAACTCAGTTCCTCCATTCCATAGGAATCTCCTACAAATTCTTTCTATCAGCAGTATCAGCTTCTTTGGAGAACAAACATCTGTGACCAAAATATCTTAATAGAGACTAAGACACTACTCAACAGTTGTGTCCTTCCTATATAAGATAGGTATTTAGTTATCCATTATGTAAGCCTGCTGGGTTGTCCAATCGAGGTTGACACTATGCCAGATAGATTCTCTTGACACTCAAGGGGACACCTATGTATGTTATTGGTAATTCACTTTTTGAGAACCCCAGTAGACTAATGATTCATTGCTGCACTATGGTATTAACGCCACAAAAGTATAGTCGACTTTTGCACACATTAGCTACAGGGCAAAAGGCTTGTGAGAATTATTGAAAACAAGCAAATAAACATTAAACATAGCTTAAGTCCCTAGACAGAACAACAATAAATCATCAAGAAAGACAAGTCGCACCACCTGTAATTTCTTCCACCTCGGATGGTATTTGAAGTTAGCTTCATTCTTCAATATTTTATGTAATCTACTCATGTAATCCATTGCTAGCACAAATAGTAATGGGGATATTAGATCCCCCTATGTTAAAATTCAAAGGGGGTCATCACCTATTTTTAATTGAATTATATGTCTCCGAGGCCTTGAAACTATCATTAAGATTACCTCGATTTGCTTGCGCAGTCCGGGCGTGTAAATGGAAAGCTTAAATGTGAAACTTCATGAAAAATACTAAGTTTTGACATTTAAAATGAATAAATTTGACTTTGGTCAAAATATTGGATAAACAGATCCAGACCCGTGATTTAATGATCCCAGAGGGTCCGTAGGAAAAAATAGTACTTGGGCATATGTCCGGATCGAATTCCGAGGTCCTAAGCCCGAGATATAAACTTTTAGTGAAATTGCTTTCTGAAAATGTTTAAATAAAGTTGAAGTGAAATCTAATTTGAAAGTAAAGGTATCAGGCCAGTATTTCGATTTCGGTACCCGGTACAAATCTCATATATGTTTGGAATCACTCCTGTAAAGTTTGGTTAAAAATGGATGTCATTTGGCGCTATCCGGGCCCTAATTGGGAAATTTATGCTTAAAAAGAGTTTTGAGAAATTTCATTTGAACATGAGGTTCAGTTCGACGTTCATGATATTATTATGGTGATTTCATTACATGAATATATTTGTGAGATTTTTTTAGGTTATGTGTATACTAGGTTGAGAGTTTCGAGGGCTCGGGTGAGTTTGGAGTAGGTTCTGGAATACCTTAGGCTTAAAAAGATAAGATGTTGCAGGTTCAGGAATTTTGTCGGGTCTCTGAACCCTCTAGGCCAGGCCGTGAGAAATCGTGTGCGGCCGCAGAGGGGCCAATGCGGCCGCAGTTGCCTTTGCGCGGTCTGTAGTGGGTGTTGTGCGTCCGCGATCATCTTGGTGAGGTCCGCATTGGGAAATGATACACATGCCTTCAGAAAACCTGTGCAACCGCAATCCTTTTTGTGCGGTCCGCACAAGGAGCTTCAGATGGGTATGAATACACGTGAATTTTAGTTATTTTACACCTTTTAAAATCCCAAAACATAAGAGGCAATTTTCCAAACAGCTTTTCTTCTCAAAACGAGTGGTAAGTGATTTCTAACTCATTTTCTTCATTCCTTAACATCTTTTAATATTATTTCAACTTCAAAATAGAGGTTTTCATGGGGAAATTGGGTGTTTTAAGAAGAACCTAGGTTTTCTAAAATTTGGGGAATTGGACCTCAATTTGAGTTCCGATTCTAAAAAAAATCATATATTTGGACTCGTGAGGTGAATGGGTGCCCGGGATTTGGTCCGAACCACAAGTTTATACCTCGTGGGCCCGGGGAAATTTTTGACCTTTGGGGGTAAAACCTTGCAAAACCTATTTTTATGCATTGGGGTTGATTCATTTAGCATTTATTAATGTGATTAAGTAACTTATGAGTAGAGTCGAGCGGATTGGTGGTGGAACCGAGGGGTAAAGCTATAATTGAGGCTTCAGTTGAATTCAAGGCATTGAGGTAAGTGTTGGTCTAACCTAAGCTTGAGGAAATAGGAGTTGAGTCTTATTTGTAACTAGCTAATTGTCAAGTACAATGTATAGGCATGGTGATGAGTATCTATACGTTGGTGTCTAGCATGACCGTGAGTCTTTATATTGCGAATATTTTGATTTTTTTGAAGCTTTCATGCCTAAATGATTATTTCAATATGTTGTAGAGAGCATGTGAAAGAAATTGTGATCTTAGAACTTCGAGGAGCATTGGCTCGAGTTGTTATACGAATTGTGAAAGTATATGAGATAATTGAACCCTTTAAAGCATTGTCTCAAGTGGTATAGTGAGGTATGAAGTAATAGTGAAAGAAAGAGAAAGTGTATTTAAATTGTTATCTTGCCGGGATATTGTTGCTTATTGATTATTTTCCCTTGCCGGGATGGTTGAGATCATTGATGTTGTACCCAGGTTTTAATTGCTTAATTGTGTTCCCTTGCCGAGATTTCTATTATTATTTTGGTTACTCCCTTGCCCGTTATTTGTGACTGTTGTTTGGGTGAGGAAGAGTGTTAAAGTACGAACGGTGATACCGTCAATTATTTGCTATTGTAAGGAAAGAGTGTTAAAGCACGAAGGATGATGCCGTACCGCATGATGTACCATTCCGTGCGAATTCTATTGATCATATGTGAGAATGAGAGGAAAAGCATGAAGGGAGATGCCGTGCACATTTTATTATATCATTTCTTGGTGATGGTGAGAGCAAAAGCACGAAGGGTGATGCCGTGCACGTATTATTATATCATAGCTTGATGAGGATGAGATTAAATGCACAAAGGGTGGTGCCTTGAACTTATTGCTTTCTATTTCTTTATTAATGTCTGCGTTGTGTTGTTTTCTTCGTTACTGGGCGACTTCTACTTGAAATTGTTATTTTTCCCCATAGCATGCTCCCCCTCCCATATTGATTACCCTTCTTTGTATTTGGATATAACTATATATGTCTATATAACTACACAGGTTAATATGGCAGTCCGATCTTACCTCGTTACTACCTTGCCGGGGTTAATGCAGACACATACCAGCATATCAGATCAATTGTGCTAATGCTACAATCTGTGCTATTTTGCAAAGATCCAGGTGCCGGAGTAGCATTTGAGTAGCAGTATTACATCGAAAGCCTGCCATTAGTCCAGACACACCGAGGTAGCCTAGCAGGCATCTACAACCCCGACGTCCCTTCTATCTTTTTTTAGTTTGTTATCTCATGTATTTTGAGATAAACAGTTATATTTTCTTTCATATGGTTGTATTTACCACTCTTAGTAGTTCGTGAGTATGTAAAACTAGTTCTTCGGTAGAGGTTATGTTGATTTTTTTTATTTCGCATTGTTGTTCAGATTCTTTAATTTAAAACGTCCGCTTGTTTACTTTATTCTGCTTTTTTCATGATATTACTGATAATTGTTAAAAGAAGTAAATTGGTTAATGACAAAGGTAGCTAAGGATTATTTTGCCTAGCTCTCATCAGTAGGTGCCATCACGAATCCTGAGGGATCAGTACTGTCACACCTCTTTTTTGGATATTACAACCCGACGAAGGGCGTAGATAAGGGAGTTTTTTCCATTAAAGGACAATCGAAACGGGATTCAATTATTTAAGAGAATTTCAGATTTTCCACCTGGGAGATTTATGGTGTCCCAAATCACCGTTTAGAATCCCGGGTCAAGGAAAATAATTACTCTGTTTAACAGTCCGCGAACCAGAAATCGAAGTAAGGAATTATGTTAACCTGGGAGAAGGTATTCGGCATTCTCGGGTTCCGTTGTTCTAGCACGGTCACTCAGCTGTGATATTTGGCCTAAAATATCTAATTTTATACAATTATGAAACTATGTGCATTTTAAATCTTTTAACCACTTTTGTTATTATTATTTTAAAAGGAATTGCAACGTTGTTTAAACGTGTCTCGAACCACTTCACATAAATGCACCCATGGTTTAGACACATTTCAACTTCATTGAGATTTGGATTTGCGTCACATAAATGTGCACCCGAGTTTAAGAAGGTATATTATTAAGCTAGCGCGCCTAAGAGATTATACGTTCGCACTTTGCGAGGGCCATGGAATTCGCTAAATGGCACGCCTCAGAATCAAAGGATCGATTCAAGATTAAACAAGTGAGAGCCATGCAATTTTTGATTTATTTAGCACAACTCGTCTCAATTTACTAGTTTGAGGGAGATTTCTAAAGGAACCCATAATTCGCTACTATATTAGTCTTTAATAAAGCTGAATAACGAACGTTTCATAACTCAGCCTTCGCTTCTAAGCCATTGGGCTTTTAAGTCAGCCCAAAGATATTGGATTCTTTATCTAACCTTGCCAAACCAGCTCTGATGAGGCTTAGTACAGGAATACCCAATTGGGCTACGTAGTAGCCTTGGCTGAGGCCCAAGTTTCCATAGACGGGTAGTTGAGCCATGGTCCTTGATTGATTGACATCTTCATTCGCATGCAAGCTTGCACAATTATTCTCAGCAAAAAATTAAACGGTAGAACTATGTATTTGATATATGATAACATGTTGTTGATTATTCAAACATTCACAGGATTCAAGGAACCAACATAACACAACTGATTAACACTTGAATTTTAGAGTTGACCAACGAATCTGAAGCGACTTTAGTTATGCAAAGGGAATTTCCTAATTTAAACTAATATATATGAACTTACATGAATGAACACTAATTTCCAATTTCATGTTATTGAAGTACTATAAATACCAGATCTGTGACCCCTACCGATGATTGATAGCTTCAGAACCTTAAAAGCCATTTTACCTAATAAGACAATATATCAGACGGCTATTTTACTACAAACCCTGACCAAATCAAAATAAACTCTTTGATCAGTCTTTATACAGTCCACATACAACACAGATGAATTATAATGAATTACATGAATGTATAAATTAAACTACATAGGTATACTACTTCCTAATCAGTTATAAAATCTAGAGAGACTAAAAATAGTGAAACCAAGATTTCTTTCCATTTAATTCGAAGGACTACATCAGGGAACTTTGAATGTACCTAGAACAAAGATGAAACCTATGAGCAAGCAGTCACAGAGCAAAATAGCAACAACAATAGTAAATAAGGCCCATAGTTAACGAGAAAATCAGTGAATTGATAAACTCAGCACTTTCAAAGCCTAGAAAATGCAAGTCACACAACCAACACCAATTTTAAATAGCCAAACTAACTCTAACCTCATCCAAGCAACAAACCAGCAATTAAACCATTAGTCCATGATAAGAATTAGAAATCGGAATTTTTTTTTGGATCAAAATTGTGGAGTTTTAGCTCAGAGAAATCGATTGTACTAACAATTCCCTGATTCTTCACCTTTTTTTAAATCTTTTCGTGCTCTCCTTTTCTTTTTAAGTGCTAGTATATATATCCTCACACATAGGGCTACCTTCGGATTTTTAGTTGCCTTTTGGTCCCTATTTTATTTACTACTTTAGTCCCCCCATTTCATAGATTTCTACCCAAGTTATGAAAACAAAAATCTGAATTGCAATTATTCCGTATTCCAGAAGTTTCTTAACTTAACTGCCAAAGATTCCTAATTACATTGCCTAAATTGCCCTTGCATTACTCCTATTATTATTAACCCTAGCCCAACTTCACCCTAGTTAACTTAACTATAATCAAATGACATAAAATCTGAATCACAGAACCCAACTTAACCTAAATGTTTGAATTAATTGACCCAAATCCAATTGACTACAACTGTGCAGCACCACTGTCTAACCAAAGTAGATTGTATAAATCAAAACAAGATTAAATTGACAGAATCAACCAAAATCAAGGCATAAACACATGTAGCCTTTCACTAAGAGACCCAAACTAAATCAATCAACCATTTGTGGAAATAATGAACCAAAATAAAATAATTCAGGAGATAAACACATCAATGAACGTGTATATTTATCCAAATATCCAAAGATAAGAACTCAGAGTCAAAGAACAAACACTTACAACTTTTCGTAAACAGAGTCAAATTAATAAGGTCAGCAAAATTGAACCAAAATAAGGATATTTAAGAGAAGAACATATCAATGAGTGTATACATTTACCCACAAGACCCAAAGATAAAAAAAATTAGCGTCAAAGAACAAACACTTAATAAACTTTCATAAACAGGTTCAAACTAACAGGGCCAGCCACAATTAAACAAAGATAAAGTATATTCAAGAGAAGAACATACCAAAACTATGCTCACTACACTATAAGCTTATCGAATGAACCATGTATTAGACCTAAACAGAAAAGAGAAGGAGAGGAGAGCACGAACACTAAGAGTGTATTAGACAACAGAAAAGGACCTATACGAAGACACCCTACTAAAATTAAAAGGAGTTATATAAATTAGCTTAAGTTTTGGGCTTCAGCAATCACATGCATCATTATACAGGTTCCGGGTAAATTTGATCTAGCAATCAGCCACAAGGATGGTGATTCGAGGGCCATGGGGCATTGATTTGGGATGAGGGATGTGAGGAGAGTGTTCAGTGTGGGTTTGATGGATTTGGAGATGGTTGGGTTTTTGCCGGTTTATTCAAATCAATATTCGAACAGATGTGGTATGATTCGAGGGATACTTGTTTCAGATCTGTGATAAGGGTAGGGTGAGGAATCTAGGGTGTAAATCTTGGGATGTTTGGCGGTTGGTCGCCACTGTGGACGGTGGGGCTATCATATTGCAAGTGGATATTCGACATGAGGGGGAGTTTTTCGAGGGTAACCGATTGTAGGGTTGGAAAAGGGAAAGGTGAGTAGATGATGTGGAGGGTAACAGTTTCCCCTCTTTGCTCGTAGACACAGAGGGTTTCCGAGAAAAGATAAATGAGCAATTGTGAGATTTTTGCCTATTTTGCATTTCAGGAGAAACATTTTGAAAACTATCTGACCGAACCCTGCTTTAAAGGTTTCCTACATATCCTTGGCTACAAAGGAATCAGGTCGGTGTAGTTTTGGAGTGTTTTGTAGTTGGGACTACCAAGAGTTGCGATTTTGCTGATGCTGCTGCTGCTACTGCTTGTTGACCTCCTTATTACACCTTAGAAAAATAAAGAAACTAGACTAAGCTATGAACTACGGATAATAAACGAACCTATCTATATCTCCAATCTTGATCTTGATCCTTGTTGCTTTGTTGTCTTGTATTTCTTCATGTAACCTCCTTGTTGCCTTGTTGACTGGCATTCCCTTTAGTAAACTCATTGTCGCCTTGTTGAATTCTTTTTTTCTCTTCTTCTATGTTTGTTGCCGAATTGTTGGACTTGACATGTATTCCCTTGAAAAACATTCCCTTGTTCTACAGGTTGGCGCCTGATTACCAAAACTCGAATCTTGAAAAATATTCCCTTGTTCTGCAGGTAGGCGCCTGGTTACTCAAACTTGCATCTTGAAAAATATTCCCTTGTTATGATAGGTAGGAACCTGATTATTGAAACTTGAATTTTGAAAAATATTTCCTTGTTCTGCAGGTGGGCGCCTGATTACCAACACTTGAATTTTGAGAAGTATTCACTTGTTCTAATGGTGGGCGCCTGATTACCAAAGCGTGAACCTTGAAAAATATTCCCTTGTTCTATAGGTGGGTGCCTAATTCTCGAAACTTGTTTGAAAAATATTCCCTTGTTTTATAAGTGGGCGCCTAATTACCGAAACTTGAATTTTGAAAAATATTCCCTTGATTACCAAACTTGAATCTTGAAAAATATTCCCTTGTTCTAACATGTGGGCGCCTGATTACTAAAGCTTGAACCTTGAAAAACATTCCATTGTTCTCTAGGTGGGCGTCTGATTCCCGAAACTTGAATTTTGAAAAATATTCCCTTGTTCTGCAAGTGGGTGACTGATTACTAAACTTGAAACTTGAAAATATTCCCTTGTTCTGACAGGTGGGCGCTTGATTACCAAACTTGAATCTTGAAAAATATTCCATTATCCTACAGGTGGATGCCTGATTACCAAACTTGAATTTTGAAAAATATTCCCTTGTTCTGCAGGTGGGTGCCTGGTTACCAAGGCTTGACTTTTGAAAAATATTCCCTTGTTCTGACAGGTGGGCGCCAGATTACCAAACTTGAAACTTGAAATATTCCCTTGTTCTGAAAGGTGGGCGCCTGCTTACTAAAACTTTAATCTAGAAAAATATTCCCTTGTTCTACAGGTGGGCGCCTGATTCCCGAAACTTGAATTTTGAAAAATAATCCCTTGCTCTGCAGGTGGGCGCTTGATTACCAAACTTGTAACTTTAAAATATTCCCTTGTTCTGTCAAGTGGGGGCCTGACTACCAAAACTTGAATCTTTAAAAATATTCCTTTGTTCTATAGGTGGGCGCCTGATTACCAAAATTTGAATTTTTAAAAGTGTTCCCTCGTTCTACAGGTGGGCGCCTGATGCCTGTGTACCTGATCACAACGAAACAAACAAAACCCAAGAAACAAACAAAACCCAAATAGCTTCTGTGCTACCCATTTCAGGGCACAACATGCCCTTTCAAGATTTGTATAATTAACTTTGTAAGTCGTAAATTTCTTGCTGAGGTAGTATATGGCCTGCTCTTTGTTAGAATATACGCTTAACGCTAGAGGGGGAGCGGGGTGAATAGCGTTATGATAAAAAACAATGTAAACTTGCGGAATTAAAAATTGCAGGATTGAAATAAGTGCGGAAAATAAATAACAAGGAAAGAACGCACCAAATTTATCCTGGTTCACCACAACTTGTGGCTAGTCCAGTCCCCAAGAGACTCTCTTGAGATTCCACTAACTCCGTTAAGCTTACGGGTGCTTAACAAACCGTTACAAACTGAGAACTTGAGTCACACAAGCCTCAACAACCTTTGCTCGAAGATACCACACTTCAAGACTTTAACAGAAGGAATGAAAACGTTCCTTCTTACAAACACAAGGGATTAACACTTCCCTTCAAGTGTATACAAACACTTAGCACTCAAGACAAGACTCTCTTTAAGAGTAGATATGAGTAAAATAAATACGCTCAAGAACACAACAACTTTCGTCAAGAGTTTGGCTCTCAAAAACTTATGAAATGAATAGAAAATGATTGATATGAGAGTATGTAAGCCTTAGCAAGAATGTGATAAGTTGTTGTACTTAGAAGACTGATTTTGAGTTGTATTTATAGTGTACAAAACATCCAAAACCGTTGCTTAATTGCCAATCATGAATTGCTGATTTTGTGCTGAGATAGTCGATTATCTGATTTGCATAATCGATTATCTTCCAATCGTTCAAAAATCATTCCCAGATTTTAAGTAGAATAATTGATTATCCAAATCGTATAATCGATTACCTGACAACGTTCAAAAAATCATTCCCAGATTTTAAGCAGAATAATCGATTATCCAAATCGTATAATCGATTACCTGACAACGTTCAAAAAATCATATGCAGATTTTTAATTAGCATAATCGATTATCAGATTGTGTATAATCGATTATCTTCCAGAGTTTAAAAATACTTTGGCAACGGTCATTTACATAATCGATTATGCTATAAGGATAATCGATTATCTTTGATGTTTTGAAAACTTCGGACTACACTGTCTTAACATAATCGATTATCATAATGTACATAATCGATTATTTATAGTCTTGAAAAATCTGATAGACACTGCCTCAACATAATCGATTATCATAAGGTGCATAATCGATTATCTTACAGCTTTGAAAAATCTGATGGACACTGCCTCAACATAATCGATTATCATAAGGTGCATAATCTATTATTGTTCAGCTTTTAAAAATCTAATGTACACTGCCTTAACATAATCGATTATCATAAGGTACATAATCGATTATTGTTCAGCTTTGTAAATCTGGTATACATTGTCTTAACATAATCGATTATCATAAAGTACATAATCGATTATCTTTGTCCAGATTTGAGAGGCATGTTTGGAAGACCAATAACTAAATTTTGTGAAACCAATTTGTTTAAAAGATGCATGTTGATATGAGCTACTCTACGATGCCATAGCCACATATCATCTTCTTTACTCATAAGACAATTCACATACTTTGATGAAGAATTTTCGAGATCAACCATATAGATGTTATCAATTCTAATACCACGAAGAATAATTTTAAAATTACTCCGACAAAAAACTAAGCATTCTTCCGAATCAAACAAAACAAGATTTCCCTTGTCACATAATTGACTTATGCTCAAGAGATTATGTTTTAGACCTTTAACTAGCAATATATGCTTAATGGAAGAAGATTCATCCTTACCGACCGATCCAATGCCGATAATTCTTCCTTTGTTATTATCTCCAAAAATAACGTTTTCTCCTTCGTTGTGTTTTCGTTGAAGGAATTTTGATGCGTCTCCAGTCATACGTTTGGAGCATCCACTATCAAGGTACCAAAGTACACTTGATCCCTTCAAACACACCTACAAGACAAATTAATGAGTTTTTGGTACCCAAGCTGTTTTGGGTCCTTGTGAGTTAGGTGTAACGTGGTGGTGTGGTTGACATGCGGTGAAGTGTCTGTGTCTAGTAAAACAAGCAGGAGCAATGTATCCTATTCGACTACAACAATGACAAATGACATTAGGATTATGCATTCTTCTGGGTTGGTAGTAGTTGGAGGTACGAAAATCGTTTGCTCTATTTTTGACAATATGGCTATTGCGCAATTCTTGAAAATCATTTCCTACTGTTTGTTCTAGGATATGCAGCGTTTCTAGAATAATTATTTCTAGGTCGAGTGTGTCTAGGTTGCGATTGTTGAAAGCCATTTCTGGGTGTTCTAAATTGTTCAACGTTTCTTCTAGTGTTTGGTCTAGCATGCATGTTGATTCTAGGTTTGTTATATCTAGGTTGAACGTTTATTTTATTTATCCTAGGTTGAGCCTTAGGTTGTTGGGGGATGGCTTCAACTTTTTCTTTAGGCTCGTTTTTGAAACCTATGCCATGTTTGGTCGATTTCAAATTGATAAGAACATCATTCAAATTTTTATGAGAAGAATTGAACTTATCTAGGGTGCCCTTAAGTCTTTCTACTTCATCTTTTAGATGCATGCAAGAAATACAATTTTTACTAGAACTCTTAGGTTTGTCGGCGCTTCTCTTACCGAAAAATTTGTTTTCTTCTTTCAACTTCTCATTTTCCAAAATCAATTTTTCCAAATCCTTTTCTTTCAAAGAGAGTTGTTTTTCAAAATCTTTTTCTTTCAAAGAAGAATTTTTCTTTACGTCTCTAACAGTTTCGGAAGCTCTAATGAATTCACTATACAATTCATCAAAAGCATTTTGCATTTCCTCAAGAGAAAAGAAATTTTTAGAAGAAATTTGACATACCTCTTCTTGATTGTCTTCGTGTGCCATGAGACATAGATTTGCGGTTTCGTCTTCTTCATCGTCGCTTGATTCGTCTCCGGAGTCGCCTCCCAAGATATGTATGCTCGTTGTTTCTTGAAGGGTTTCTTTTCCTTTTTGACATTTGGGCAATTTGATTTAATGTGCCCGATTTCTCCGCATCCATAGCACTTTACTTGATCTCCTTGTTGTTTGCCTTTTCGTTCATACTCTTTTCGCATGAACTTTTGAAACCTCTTAATAACGAGTCCGAACTTGTTATCTCCGTTGTTTGAGTCCTCATCATTTTGAGGTTGAGGCGTGCTTGCCTTGAGGGTGATTCTTTGTTTCCTTTGATCATTAAAAGGAGGGTTAAGTATAGTAGATTCATAGGTTTTAAGATTACCTCTTAGTCCGTCGATGGTGACATTTGAAATGCCGATAGACTCTTGAATCGCGTCGGCCTTGGAGCGCCATTCCGGAGTGAGACTTCGGAGAATTTTTCGGACAAGTTCCTTATCCGTGAAGGTCTTCTTAAGAGCATGTAGGTCATTGACGATTTTTTAAAATCGTTCGAACATGTCATCGATCCTCTCGATTTCCTTCATGTGAAACAGTTCATATGCATGGGTTAGAAAATCAATTTTAGCTTCTCTTACCTGGTCCGTACCTTCGTACGTGATTTCCAGCTTATCCCATATTTGCTTAGCCGTTGTGCAACATGATATTTTTCTGTAATCATCAGCATTTAGAGCACAATACAATAAGTTGATGGCTCTAGCGTTGTTCTGCACTTTTCGGATATCATCCGCATCGTATTCATCTTCGGATTTTGGAACCCATTCATTTTCAACCTTTTTAGTTGGAATTTGTTCTCCCTTCGTTATAACCTTCCATAGATGAAAATTGTTCGATTGGATGAATATTCTCATCCTCTCCTTCCAGTACGTATAGTTTGTGCCATCGAATAGTGGTGGTCTGGTGGAGCATTGTCCTTCAGCTATTCCTGCATTAAAGTCACGAGTAGAAGCCATGGATTGTTTCTCTCAAACGGTTAAGTCTTTCAGAGAGTTGGGCTCTGATACCAATTGTTAGAATATACGCTTGACGCTAGAGGGGGGGGGGGTGAATAGCGTTATGATAAAAAACAATGTAAACTTGCGGAATTAAAAATTGCAGGATTGAAATAAGTGCGGAAAATAGATAACAAGGAAAGAACGCACAGAATTTATCCTGGTTCACCACAACTTGTGGCTAGTCCAGTCCCCGAGAGACTCTCTCGAGATTCCACTAACTCCGTTAAGCTTACGGGTGCTTAACAAACCGTTACAAACTGAGAACTTGAGTCACACAAGCCTCAACAACCTTTGCTCGAAGATACCACACTTCAAGACTTCAACAGAAGGAATGAAAACGTTCCTTCTTACAAACACAAGGGATTAACACTTCCCTTCAAGTGTATACAAACACTTAGCACTCAAGACAAGACTCTCTTTAAGAGTAGATATGAGTAAAATAAATACGCTCAAGAACACAACAACTTTCGTCAAGAGTTTGGCTCTCAAAAACTTATGAAATGAATAGAAATGATTGATATGAGAGTATGTAAGCCTTAGCAAGAATGTGATAAGTTGTTGTACTTAGAAGACTGATTTTGAGTTGTATTTATAGTGTACAAAACATCCAAAACCGTTGCTTAATTGCCAATCATGAATTGCTGATTTTGTGCTGAGATAATCGATTATCTGATTTGCATAATCGATTATCTTCCAATCATTCAAAAATCATTCCCAGATTTTAAGTAGAATAATCGATTATCCAAATCGTATAATCGATTACCTGACAACGTTCAAACAATCATTCCCAGATTTTAAGCAGAATAATCGATTATCCAAATCGTATAATCGATTACCTGACAACGTTCAAAAAATCATATGCAGATTTTTACTTAGCATAATCGATTATCAGATTGTGTATAATCGATTATCTTCCAGAGTTTAAAAATACTTTGGCAACGGTCATTTACATAATCGATTATGCTATAAGGATAATCGATTATCTTTGATGTTTTGAAAACTTCGGACTACACTGTCTTAACATAATCGATTATCATAATGTACATAATCGATTATTTTATAGTCTTGAAAAATCTGATAGACACTGCCTCAACATAATCGATTATCATAAGGTGCATAATCGATTATCTTACAGCTTTGAAAAATCTGATGGACATTGCTTCAACATAATCGATTATCATAAGGTGCATAATCGATTATTGTTCAGCTTTTAAAAATCTAATGTACACTGCCTTAACATAATCGATTATCATATGGTACACAATCGAATATTGTTCAGCTTTGTAAATCTGGTATACATTGTCTTAACATAATCGATTATCATAAAGTACATAATCGATTATCTTTGTCCAGATTTGAGAGGCATGTTTAAAAATCATTTTGGCTAAAATAAAATGTTTGAAAATCGTTTTGCTTTAAATTAAATATGCTTGATTTGATAAAAAATGATTTTACGAGAGAAGCCAAGTCTTAAGTCAATTGTCGGATCAAGATCACAATTAAAGAACGACTCATGTATAACTTTGTTTCTTTACTTAAACTTGATCTTTGTTCGTCTTGTGCTTGAACCTCGTTATGTGTCAATTGCGCGCTTGTGCTTGGACCTCGTCATATGTCAATTGCCCGTCGTTTGTCATTTATCAAAGCCTACAAATATGAACGCACGTTTAGTTTAGTGCCTTGAGAACGTGTTTCAACACTCTTTTCTCCCGGTAACATCGTGCTGACCCAATACGCACCTAAATGAGTTGTCCAAGACTGTCAAATTTAAGATCAAGGGCTTTCCTGGTTCTGGAGGGACCAGTATCGGTGGGTTCGACAAATACTCCTTTATCTTGTCAAAAGCTTCCTGGCACTCTCCCGTCCATTTCACCGCAGCATCCTTTTTCAATAGCTTAAATATAGGCTCGCAGATGGTTGTGAGCTAAGCAATGAACCGACTGGTGTAATTCAATCTTCCCAATAGACTCATCACTTCCGTTTTATTCCTCGGTGGCGGTAGCTCTTGTATAGCTTTGATCTTTGATGGGTCTAGTTCGATGCCACGGCGGCTGACTATGAACCCTAACAACTTCCCTGAGGGGACCCCAAATGCACATATTGCCGGGTTGAGTTTGAGGTCATACCTCCAGAGCCTTTGAAAGAATTTCCTCAGGTCTTTGACATGATCAGATTGCTTTCTGGACTTCACTATCACATCTCCCACATAGACCTCAATTTCCTATGTCATATCATGAAAATGGTTGTCATGGCCTTCATATACGTCGCCCCGACGTTTTTCAAACAAAAAGGCAAGACTCTATAACAATATGTCTCCCACGGCGTGATGAATTTTGTTTTCTCTGCATCATCTTAGTCCATTAAGATCTGGTGGTAGCCTATGTAATAATCCACAAACGACCAGATCTCATGCTTTGCGCAATTGTCAATCAGTATGTGAATATTCGGTAGAGGGAAGTTGTCCTTTGGACTTGCTTTATTGAGGTCACGATAATCGACATGCACTCTGGTTTTACCATCCTTCTTTGGTACGGGCACAACATTAGTAAACTAGGTGGGATATCGTATAACTCGGATGAATTTTGCCTCAAACTGCTTGGTCACTTCCTCTTTAATTTTTACGCTCACATCAGTTTTGTTCTCAACTTTTGCTTGATAGGAGGGCAGGCTGGGTCAGTGGGCAACTTGTGAACCACCAAGTCAGTGCTCAATCTGGGCATGTCATTGTAGGACCATGCAAAGACATCTTTATATTCAAGTAGTACTTCAATTATTTCATTCCTCAGTTGTGGCTCTAGATGGACACTTATTTTTGTTTCTCTGACATTATCTAGGCTTCCTAGGTTAACTGCCTCTGTATCGTTCAGGATTGGTTTGGGTTTCTCTTAAAATTGGCTCAACGCTTTACTAATCTCATCCCATGCCCTTTCCTCGTCATATTCTGGCTCATCCTCATGTTCTATTTCCTAAATTATTATTTTCAAACTAGGCCGACTTTGAAAACGTGGCCGAGGAGTCCTTATGCATGTCAGATCACTGAAACCAGCATAACAATAACTGTACAAAAGAGAAAAGAAAGAGAAGTAAAGAGAAATGGAAACTATCAGCACTGCAGAAAGGGAAATTTCATTTCATTAGCATCAAAGATAATAGAGTTTACACATCCAAACGGACGAAAATAACAACAGAATTAACAACTCTGAAGCTAATCCAAACTAGACTGAAAAGAAAATCAAAGCCGACTACAACGACTCCCTCCGAGTGGGAAGATGAGTGGCTTCCCAGTTGTTTACTTTTGTGCATGCTCCCACAAACTACACATTTGCCCTGCTCGATCCTTCCCCTGCCTTGATCATATTCACCTCATTGAACAGCCTTTCTAACCCCTTATCAAGATCCTTATCCACGTCGATCAGCGGGCCGTGAATCCTTGGTACGGAGCCATTGCTAGTACTGGGCTTGACGAACGATTTGGACAACCTTGGGATGAGCTTTAGGAGAGCCCAAGCCCTCTCCTTAGCTTCCTGGCTTGCCATATGTCTGCAGCTATAGGCTTGAACCCTAGGCCAAAAGGGTCCATAGTGAATGGAGGGACACTGGTTGCACGATGACTTGTAGAGAATCACCCAACCCTTTGGCAGGCATGAAACTATTCGTCAACATTTGTGAAGACACCACGACTGACGCGGTTGCTATCTTTGGGGTCATGACAACCTCACCTTCTGGGATTTTCTGAACTGACACCGTATCGGATACCTGGTAGACCCATGGCCCTTTGCTGTCTTCAGTTTCAATAAAGGGTACGATAGCATCACCTGAAATGCACTGATCTTCTTCACCTTGCACCACAATCTCCTGCCTGTCCCATTCAAACTTGACCATCTGATACAGCGTAGATGGTACTGCTTTGGCTGCCTGAATCCAGGGCCTACCCAACAACACGTTATAAGAGACTACCACTTCCAGCACTAGAAATTCCATGGAGAACTCAACGGGCCCTATTGTCACTTCCAGCACTATGTCCCCCACGGTGTCCTTGCCTCCATCATCGAAACCTCGAACATAGATGTTATTCTTGTGGACCCTTTCATTCTCCACCCTCGGCTTGGTCAATGTGGAGAGTGGAAAAATATTTGTACTAGAACCATTGTCGACCAGAACTCGGGTGACCACGTCATCTTCATATTTCACAGTCAGATAAAGAGCCCGGTTGTGCTCAGTGCCCTCTATGGGAAATTCATCGTCAGAGAAGGTGACCCGGTTTACCTCGAATATCTTGTTTGCAATCTTTTCCAAACGATTCAGTGTTATATTATCAGGGACGTGCGCTTCATTGAAAATCTTCATCAATGCCCGACGGTGTTCATCTGAATGGATTAGTAAGGATAATAAGAAGATCTGAGTTGGTGTCTTCCTCTACTACTCTATGATGGAGTAGTCCTGCATTTTCATTTTCTTCAAGAATTCTTCTATCTCTTCTTGTGACATAGCTTTCTTCACTAATTCTCGATTATCTTTAGAGATTCTGCCTTTCCTTAATTCTTAAGGGGAAAAGTACATCCGCGATCGAGTTAAACCCCGAGCCTCACATACTTTTTCCCTAACTTCCTTTCCTTTATACATCACTATTTCTTGTTCATATCTCCAAGGAACGGATTTTCTGTTGATTATTGGTGGTTGGATTACTGGTTTTACAATGACAGGCTATATGCAAACACCTTCCACAACTACGACAGGTTCTCTGGCCGCCCCGTGTAGTGTTATTTTTGCCTGTTCTTGCTTTGGCGCAGTCGTGCTTGCTGGGCTCCCTTGAACTATGACAAGTTTGTTGCTTCTTCCTTTTGCGTCGGTTACTAGCTTCTCACAGTTTGCATTTTCAGTTGGCTTAACTTCCCTGGAATTGATCATCATCACTACCTGTGAGGGCCTTTTGGACTCTCCCCCATTTTCCATGATCTCAATCATGTTGGTCTCCTGATGGGCTGGCAGCGGGTTTTAGTTAATATTGGGTACCTCTAGAGTTTGAACCTCAATCCGGTTGGAGTCAATAAGTTCATGGATAGCATTATTTAAATGCCAACACTTTTCGATATCATGACCTGGTGCACCGGAACAGTATTCACAGCTAATAGAATAATCTAGATTCTTCGGGAGAGGATTTGGTAATTTTTCCTCGATTGGTCTCAACATATCTAGTTGTCACAGCCTGTGGAATAAGCTTGTGTAGGATTCTCCTATCGGAGTGAAAGTCTTCTTCTTCTACATCCTTACATTTCACGTGACTGGATTAGCTCAGAAGGCGGGTTTAGGGGTATGTTGGTAGGCTCATTGAGGTGGGTAATGATTTTGTGGAGTTGGGTAGGTATTTTGTGGGGCTGGCACACGCCATTGTGCGTGAGTGGGAGGTTGGGTATACGCTCGTGCGTGATGGACTGAGAAGCGAGGTTTGTGGAGGGTGTGGGTACGTTTGGTGGTGAGAATGAGGTTGGGCGTAATGAGATGGAGCCTGAGGCCTAAGCTAAGTTCTCGACTCCACAGTCGCTATTTCATCCTTCTTCTTCTTTCCGAATGCTCCCCAGCTCAGCCCTGGATGGCCTGAGTGGTTGCCTTAATTGCAGAGTAGCTCATTATTTTATTGGATTTGAGGCCTTCCTCCACCATACTTCCCATCTTGACTACTTCGCTGAAAGACTTACCCACTGCCGACACCAAATGTCCAAATAGTCAACCATCTCACTCTCCTTCATGGGACAATCAACTCTGGCTGCATGTTGCCTCCACCGAAAAATGTGTTCCCTGAAGATCTTGTTGTGTTTCTTCTCTAGTTTTGTCAGAGATAGGTGATCCAGGACAATCTCGAGATTATATTGAAAGTGGCAAGCAAATCCTTATGCCAGGTCATCCCAATTATACCACCGATTGTGATCCTGCCGAGTGTACCACTCTAGTGCCGGCCCACTTACACTCTGGCTAAAGTATGCCATTAGCAATTCATCTTTTCCCCCTGAACCTCTCATTTAGCTGCAAAACCCCTTTAGATGCGTGACCAGATCGCTATATCCATCATATAAGTCAAATTTAGGCGTCTTGAAACCTAGAGGAAACTGCACGTCTATAAATAAACAAAGGTCCTTGAACGCTATACTCACCTGGCCACCTAATCCCCGCATGTCACTGAATGATTGATCTAGACTTCTAACCTTTCTAAGCATCTCTTCCTGATCAGAATTTTTGATTGGTTTTTCAACTCCCGCCGGGATTTCGAGACGGGGAGCATATGAGTAAGGCTCATGGGTCTTGTAAGCAGGTTCTAGTGGATAGTATTGAGGTTCATAAGCTTGAAGCAAGGGCTCACTTGACGACCTAGGGAGTACAAGAGGCAGATGTGCCACATAGATGGGGGCAATTGGCGGAGGATGGGGGGAGCAACTTTGGTAAGTGGAGCTGGTGGTGGTTAAGATGACGTACCCTGGTATTATGAATAGATAGGAAAACATGAGGGTGGATCAGTAGTGGACTGGTCAGGTGCTTAGGCCAGTGGCGGGATGAAGGTTGGATTAGTAGGATAGGTCGGGGGTGTCTGTCCTTTTCCCATGCCTGGTACATCTCAGCCATTTGGTGCTTTAGCTCATACATTTCCTCCTTCATGGCATTAACGTCCAATTCCTCAACTTCTTTCGAGGGGTCAATAATGCTGATATCGGCTTCTTGATTGGCCATGACTTGCTTGCTCTTAGACCATGTGTTGTAGGAATGGTTACCAGAATGCCGCAAGTACTAACCACCTGTCTAGTCTGGAATCACAAAACACCAAAACTCGTTTATAGTTAGGTTCTAACACGAGAGCGGCGACATATTGGGTGTGAATGCGCCTAAGTAATAGTTGGTCACTACATGCATTGGTTGCTTGCGTCATCCCGACTTTTATTTTCTTTGTTAGCAAAGCCCCCCACCCCCTTTTCTTTTGTTGACATCATTCTACCTCCCTCTCCTAATGCATTTCCCTTTATTTTCTCCTTCCCTTTTCCTTGTTCATTTATGGTAGAATCCTATGTAGATTGACTACGTATCATGACCCCATATGAATCAGACCGAGTGTAGTTTTTCCAATAAAAGTAAAGCATAAAATTTGAAACTTTTCATTTTCATAACAACAAACTTTATATACAAGGACTCAAAAAACTGGCAGATTTAAACAAGAAACAAAAACTAACATACTCTGATGAAAGACGAACTACAGACTCGAAGAACAACTAACTTTGCTCAAAAGAAAACACAGACAAGACTCCAAGACAAACCGACAGACTTTGAGGAAAAATATAATCTCTAGAAATCATGAATACATTAGTGCTTCAAATTCTCCCGGGACCCACGAGGCATCGTTCGGCCTTGTCGTGGGTCAGCTAGCTAATCCGTTGAAGGTGGTCAAGATCTTCCATTACGCGGTTAACAAAAAGCATCACGGTGTCAAAGAATATAGATCTAGGTATATCCTCACAACTGTTGCATTTCATCGCAATATAATGGGCGATACCTTTGATTCTCTCTCGTATGACACCTTTATCTTGCCATAACCTCCCAATCTTCTCAGTTCTGGCTTCCAAAATTTTTTCGGCTATTTGGTTCTGCTTCTGAAGTTAGTATACATCCAATTTTAATCGTGCCAATGCTGTGTAACAATGTTCCCTTTCAATTTTGAACTCTTTTTCTTGTGTGAGCATTTTATTTTCTGTGATGACGGCCCTTTTCTTTAACCCTACCACCTCACCCTCGAACTCTTCCTTTAGTTGCCTAACAAGACGTGCTCGCTCTGCAGCTTTTTCAGCCAATTGTTTTTTGAGACTTCACTAGTTCCCTTTCTGCTTTGTTTAAGTGAAAACTGTAGTCACCTTCTGCCTCAAACCATCTAAAAGCTTTGTATCCCTGGCGCTCCTGACGGGGTTTTCCATTGCTACTTTCATTTTCTTTGACCAATTTCTTTTTCTCGCCCTAGTCTGTGGCGGCCTGTAAATCTTTGTCGAATTGCAAATTCATGCTGGAGAACCAGTTTCTCCATCTTGCTTATTGTAGCCCGGTATTCTTGTTCTTTAGCCAACCAGTCCCACTGCTCTTGCGATGCTTCGATGACCTCCTGTAGGTGAGGCTTTTTCGCTAGTGTCTCAAACTCAATTTCTCTCCTATACAAAGCAAGGTATCCTGGTGACACTTCGCCTCTAGACCGATCCTGTATGCAAGTGTTTGCTGTTAGGTATTGGCATTCATTCCAAATCTTGCGGACCGTTGCTCCGGGGAATTGACCATCAGGTCCAATCTCGACTACCCGGATGCTAAGATCTTCGTCTTATGGAACTATCTGGCATCTTCCGAGTTGTCTCAAGACCCGATGCGGGGCATAAGGATGGATGCTCCTAAGGCTCATCGGAAGGAAGTGAGGCTCTGTTTCCGGCATGTATATGATTTCGTCCACAGACAACCATCCTAACGTCCATTCTATTTGACTGCCAGTGAGGGACTGAAAGTAGGATATCCATTTTGCTACACCTTCGAGTAAGCTGAGCCCTTTAGTTCTTGTGTAAAACTCTTCTATGCAGGTTTTGTCCGCTGGCTCGTAGCTCATAAACTGGGGACGGTGACACAAGTGTTCGATTATCCACATTTGCAATAACAGATTTGCACCCCTCGAAGAAGTCTATCTCGGCTCTGCAAGTTGTGAGAGCACGAAGGATCTCGGCTACTGTCATAGGCGCGAGTGTGCACTTGTCTTGGGTGCATAGAGTGCTGACAACCCCTGTTTTTTTTATATCAATGTTCCCATCTTTTCTTGGAAACACCAAAAGCCCTAGAAAAGTCACCATAAAAGCGAAGCGTCTGTGTTCTTCCCATTTGGCACGGTTTCCTTTGCTGCAGATTTTGTTTTTTATAATGTTGAACCACCATATGTGACCATATCTGGTTAATAGGAATGAAAAGGTGCGAATCGTGTACCACTCTACTTATTTTCAGGGTATCTAAGAATTTGTGCACCGTACAACTCTTGGCGCAAACCAAATACTTGTGTCTCAAAGGAATCTCAGCATCTCCGACATACCCTGCTATCTCTTCCAATGTCGGGGTAAGACAAAATCTGCAAAGCGGAACACATTGTGCGCCGGGCCCCAGCACGTGATAACCGCTCTTATGATGTCTCCTCGGGGTACAATCCCCAATAGCCCGGAAAGGCCCCAAAATACTTCTTTATCTCATCTTGCCCTTCTCTTCCTAGGTCATTCCACCACAATCACAGCTCCAAAGGGATTCGGCTTACCAATGAAAAAGGTTCGATTATAATTGTGCTCATCCTACACATTTATTAAGGCAAATTAGTGACTTATGACTTTATTCCTGTTTGACTTCCAAAATCAAAAGTTTTTCCTTTTATGAAATTTATTTTCTAAAACCAAATGCCCAGCTTTGCGAATACGGCATTTTATCACTTTTGGAGGAAATTTTTAAGGTTGTGCCCGCTAGTTGGCCAAAAATAAAATAAAAACCCAAATGTGGTCGTTTGTACAAAATCAGCCTTCCGATTTCCATTTTGGAACATTTGGATATTCTTGACAGCAACAAAGTCACCCGATTTATTTAGGACAATAAAATTTGAAAATAATTTTTCTTTGTTTTGGCTATTTTTGCAAAAGGGAGGTTGGACCCGATGGGGGTTGTCTACTTATCCCACGCTTGGTGAGAATCAAACTGGCATAGTTCGGGCAAAATAATTTTTCAAAACCAAAAATTTTGTTGAAAAGCCCCCTTTCTTCGGTTTTTCTTTTTTCCCTTTTCCTTTCTTTTATTTTAAAATCAGGCAGCATTTCGGCTCTTTTTGAGCGTTGGTTTTGCAAGACAAACGATTAATCTCACTCAGCCCTAGTGCCACTTATTTTCTCAAATTTTTCTCCTTATTCCACAAGCCGGTAACACATGCAAATCCAAAGTAAATAAATGCACAAGTAGCACGTAATATGCATCAGGATGGTTTTTCATTTTAGGTCACATGTCCTAGACGTAGCCAACCCCTGTGTTGGGCCCCCTAAGTCAAATTCATGTGATGCAAACAAACGTTCCTACTAGGGATTCAGCATGATGTTTGGTTATACTAAGTTCAGCACTTGGATATTTGTTCTAGATCACCCGAGCGGACAACTCGAGTTGAGGAGGGGGCTACGTACCAGGGACCCGCAAGATCGTCCGCCTTTGTAATTTGTCTGAGCCTCTTTCTTATTTCAAGGTAGGACAATAACAAAATAGGGAGTCTCGGCCAGCGAGCACATCCCCGAAGATAAGGAGAGAGGGATTTCGTAACAGTTTTATATGTACAATTCAAACAATATAAAAAACATTAAAAGCATCATTTTGCACATTAAGTCAACAAGTAAAATCAGATAATAAAAAAATCCAAATACAACAATTATTCTAAGCTCGAAATCTTAAACCTGAACCAAAGATTCTGGGTTCGATCCCTAGTAGAGTCGCCAGAGCTGTCACACCTCCTTTGTGGCTACTACAACCCTGTGAAGGGCGTAGATAAAGGAGTTTTTCCATTTATAGGACAATCAACATGGGATTCAATTAATTAAGTGAATTTCAGAGTCGCCACTTGGGAGATTTGTGGTGTCCCAAGTCACCGTTTAGAATCCCGAGTCGAGGAAAACAATGATTCTGTTTAACAGTCCGCGAACCAGAAATCTTATTAAGGAATCCTGTTAACCCAGGAGAAGGTGTTAGGCATTCTCGTGTTCTGTGGTTCAAGCACGGTCTCTCAACAGTGATATTTGGCCTAAATTATGTGGTTTTATACAATTATAAGCCTATGTGCATTTTAAAACATTTAACTGTTTTTTAATTGTTATGTTAAAGAGAATTGCAATGTTGTTAAAACGTGTTCCGAACCACGTCACATAAATGCACCCGTGGTTTTGACACATTTCAACTTCGTTGAGATTTGGATTTGGATCACATAAATGTGCACCCAGATTAAAGAAGGTAAATTATTAAGCTAGCGTGCGTAAGCGATTATACATTCACACTTTGCGAGGGCCATGGAATTAACTAAATAGCACGCCTCGGAATCTAAGGATCGATTCAAGATTAAACAAGTGACCGCCATGCAATTTTTGTTTATTTAGCACAACTCGTCTCAATTTACTAGTTTGAGGGACATTTCTAAAGCAAACCATAATTCTCTACTAAACTAGTCCTTAATAAAGCTGAATAACGGACGTTTCATAACTCAACCTTCGATTCTAAGCCATTGGGCTTTTAAGTGAGCCCAAAGATATAGGATTATTTATCCAACCTTACCGAACTAGCCGCTGATGAGGCTTAGTATAGGAATACCCAATTGGGCTACGCAGTAGCCCTGATTGAGGCCCAAGTTGTCATAGACAGGCTGTTGAGCCCCGATCCTTGATGGATTGACATCTTCATTCGCATGCAAGCTTGCACAATTATTCTCAGCAAAAAAATTAAACAGTAGAACTATGTATTTGATATATGAAAACATGCTGTTGATTATTCAAACATTCACAGGATTCAAGCAACCAACATAACACAACTGATTAACACTTGAATATTATACTTCACCAACGAATCTGAAGCGACATTAATTATGCAAAGGGAACTTTCTAATTTAAGCTAGTATATATATGAAATTACATGAATGACCACTAATTTCTAATTTCATGTTATTGAAGTACTTTAAATACCATATCCGTGACCCCTACTGATGATGATAGCTTCAGAACCTTAAAAGTCAATTTACCTAATCAGACGACTATTTTACTACAAACCTAGACCAGATCAAAATAAGCTCTTCGATCAGTCTTTATACAGTCCACATACAACCCACATGAATTAGAATGAATTACATGAATGTATAAATTAAACTACAAAGTTATACTACTTCCTAATCAGTTATACAATCTAGAGAGACTCTAAATAGTGAAACCAAGCTTCCTTTCCATTTAATTCGAAGGACTACATCAAGGAACCTTGAGTGTACATGGAACGAAGAAGAAACCTATGAGCAAGCATTCACAGAGCAAAACAACAACATCAATGATAAATAATCCCAAAATTAACAAGAAAATCAGTGAATAGACCCCCAGATGAATGAAACAATAAACTCAGCATTTTCAAATCCCAGAAAATGCAAGTCCCACAACCAACACCAATTTTAAATAGGCAAAATAACTCGAACCTCGGGAAAACAACAACCCAACAATCAAACCATTAGTTCATGATAAGAATTAGAAATCAGAATTGGTTTTAGATCAAATTTGTGAAGTTTAAGCTCAGCGAAATCGATTGTACTAACAGTTCCCTGATTTTTCAGCTTTTTTCTATCTTTTCCAGCTTTCCTTTTCTTTTTGAGTGCTAGTATATATATCCTTACACATAGGGCTACCTTTAGATTATTAGTTGCCTTTTTGTCCCTATTTTATTTACTACTATAGTCTCCCAATTTCCTAGCTTGCTACCCAAGTTATAAAAATAAAAATCTGAATTGCAATTATTCCCTATTCCAGAGGTTTTTCAACTTAACTGCCAAAGATTCCTTATTACAATGCATAAATTTCCCTTGTATTGCTCCTATAATTATTAACCCTAAGACAACTTTACCCTAGCTAACTTAACTATAAACAAATGACATAAAATACGAATCACAGGACCCAAATTAACTTAAATGTTTGAATTAATTGACCCAAATCTAAATTTACTACAACTGTGCAGCATCACTGTCTAACCAAAGCAGATTGTAATATTCAAAACAAGATTAAATTGACAGAATCAACAAAAATCAAGGCATAAATACAGGTTGCCTTTCACAAAAAGAAGAAAACTAAATAAATCAACCACTGATGGAAATAATGAACCAAAATAAAAGCATTTAGGTGATGAACACATCAATGAACATGTATATTTATCCAAAAATCCAAAGATAAGAACTCAGAGTCAAAGAACAAACACTTATAACTTTTCGTAAACACATTTAAATTAATAAGGTTAGAAAAATTGAACCAAAATGAGGATATTCAAGAGAAGTAAATATCAATGAGTGTATACGTTTATCCACAAGACCCAAAGATAAAAAAATCAGCGTTAAAGAACAAACACTTAATCAACTTTCATAAACAGGTTCAAACTAACAGGGCCAACCAAAATTGAACAAAGATACAATATATTCAAGAGAAGAACATACCAAAACTATGCTCACTACACTATAAGCCTATCGAATGAACCATGTATTAGGCCTAAACAGAAAAGAGAAGGAGAGGAGAGCACGAACACTAAAAATGTATTAAACAACAGAAAAGGACCTATACGAAGACACCCTACTAAAATTAAACAGAGTTGGATAAATTAGCTTAAATGTTTGGCTTCAGCAATCACATACATCATTATACTGGTTTTGGCTAACTTTCATCTAGCAATCAGCAAAAACAATAGTGATTCGAGGGCAATGGGACATTGATTTGGGTTGAAGGATGTGAGAAGAGTGTTCAGTGTGGGTTTGACAGATTTTGGAGATGGTTAGATTTTGGCCAGCCTATTCAAATCAATATTCGAACTGATGTGGTATGATTAGAGGAATGCCTGTTTCAGATATGGGATGAGGGTAGGGTGAGGAATCTAGGGTGCAAAGCATGGAATGTTTGGCGGCCGGTTGCCGCCGTGGACGGTAAGGCTGTTAGATTTCAAGTTGATGTTCGACAAGACGAGGAGTTATTCGACGGTAACCTATGGTGGGGTTGGAAAGGGGAGGTGAGGATAAGATGTGGTGTTATTTTGGGGTCCATCGAAGCTACGCCGCCGACAGTGATGATTTTCGGCTAGCGGTGGATGGCGGAGGGAGGGAGGTGATATGGCGGTGTTACAGTGGTGTTACACTGGAGGATTTAGGTCTAGGTTTGGGACAAGGTACGATGTTTGTGATGGGGTGTGTTATCTGACAGTTATATAGTGTGTATGCTCCCCCCATCTCGACCGTCCGATCAATATGGATCAAGGGCTCAGATTTCCTTGGCATAAAACGGTGTCGTTTTGTTTCTAGTGCTTTTGGACCAGTCAAGGATGTGGGTTTGGGTTAATTTTAGTGGGTTTGGTGGTTTTTGGGCCAAATTTATTACAAGAAGTGGCCCAAAACTTCATCTTTCAATAAAGCCAATATTTATGCACTTATTCTCTTTTACATACTTTTGTTTTATTATTATTTTTTTCAAATTTTTGATAACAAAATAAAAATAGCCAAAAACATATTTAACATGAAATAAACTAAATAAAATCCTACAATAATCTTAAATTCTAAATTTCAATGGAAATTTGAACAAATGTACGACTAACCAATTTTTTGTCTTTTGTTTTTTTATTAACTAATTAGTAACCTAAAAATGTAAAAATTAAGTCCTAAATGCAAAAATACAATTATTTTTGTATTTTTCATGAATTATGTTTAATTAAAATGCGCAATGTGCAAATAAACACAACACTTTACAACTAATTCCAAAAAATTAAATAATAAAAGAAAAATGCAAATAAACACAAAATCACACGATTAATTGATAAAAATTCAAATTATAAAAGAAAAGTGTAAATAAACACAAAATCACACGATTAAGTCCTAAAAATTCAAATAATAAAAGGAAAATCATAATTTTAATGAATTTTGTAGGAACATTTCGGGCGAGGCAAAAATCGCGTACTCACAGGTACAAATATGTTTGTATTTAACCCCCAAAGGTTACAGAGTTAGGAATATTTCACACCTGTTCTTTCTTGTCATGCAGATTGGTTTCTCAGTGCTAATTGAAATTCTACTCTGTTCTATCGTAGATGGCGAGAACACGCGCTTCCTCCTCTTCTGATCACTAGTCCGAGCCCCGGGCAGCTCTCGCTAGGGGCAGAGGGTGAGGCTTTGGCCGTGCTAGAGGCCGAGGTAAGGGCGGAGCTCAGCCCCGATCAGCAGCACTAGTGGCGGAGCCTCAGATTGACTTTTACGTGGAGGTTCTGGCCCCATCCCCAGCAGTTCCGACTGGCCTAGCTTAGGTCCAAGTATGGGTTATTGCTGCCCCAGTTCTTCAAGACGCTTAGTAGGTCTCATAGAGAGTTTCACCCGAGCATGTTTACTACTTGTAGCACCAGCTATCTCTTGGGCTGTAGAAGGGTCCTAGACTCCTACTACTCGTACTCCAAAGTAGGTAGCTCCCTAGATTTAGAGTCTAGTAGTTCAGCCAGTTGGAGCAGTTCAGTCAGGTGTGGTAGCCCAGGCTAGTGATGGAGCAGATATGTCTGTGGATGCATTATGGAGATTGGATAGGTTTACCAAGCTTTTCACTATTACCTTCAGCGTTGTATCTACCGAGGATCATAAAGATTATTTGGATAGCTGTCACGAGGTTTTTCGGAACATGGGTATTCTTGAGACCAATGGGGTTGATTTTGCTACATTTCGGTTGGCTGGATCTGCCAAGACTTGGTGGAGGGATTATTATTTAGCTAGACCGACAGGATCCCCAGCCTTGACCTGGGAGCAGCTCACGTATATATTTCTGGAGAAGCTTCTCCGTATTACACAGCGAGAGACCTATCAAAGGCAGTTCGAGTGTCTCTACTAGGGATCCATGATATTCACCCAGTACGAGACTAGGTTTATTGATTTCGCTTGTTATGCTCTCCTTATACTTCCCAAAGAGTGCGAGATAGTGAGACGGTTTATTGATGGACTCTTCCAGCCGATTCGTCTCTAGATGGCTAGAGATGCTGTGAGTGAGATATCTTTCCAAGAGGCGGCCAATGTGGCCTGGAGGATTTATATGGTATTATCATAGGGGGTGGTCATAGAGCAGACAAGAGACCCCGTTACTCAGGCCAATTCAGTGATACCTCATCTGGAGGCAGAGATTCGTATGGTAAGGGTCAGCCTTCTAGGACTTTCCAGTCAGCCCTCCAGGTTTCTTAGGGTGCCCAGGTGGTCGTGGTTCTTATGCGAACTATTCTGGTCAGCAGCCTTTCAGTGCGCCGCCAGCTCCTATAAGTGCACTCCCACTTTAGAGTTTCCATGGTGGTCATTTAGGTCAACAGGGCTAGTAGACTCAGCAGCGAAGACCTTGTTACATATGTGGTGACACGGGTCATATTGCTTGATTTCGCCCTCGAGCACTGAGCAGTTCTCAGCACTAGGGTTCTCGTGCCATGGTTCAGGCACCAGGTGTTCCATAGACTGCCCAGCCAGCTAGAGGTAGGGGTAGAGGGGCCAGTTGTGGAAGTAGAGGTCATAGAGGTGGACCTCAAGCCGCCAGATATGGAGGTTAGCCAGTCGCAAGCCGTCCTAGGAAGGTAGACTAGGGTGGTGAGGCCTAGCCTCGATGTTATGCTCTTTAGGCCAAGCCCAAGGCAGAGGCTTCAGATGCAGTTATTAAAGGTACATTCTAGTTTGTGATCGGGAGGCTTCGATGTTGTTTGATCCGATGTCTATGTATTCGTATGTGTCATCTTACTTTGCCCCGTACTTGATCATGCCTAGTGATGTATGAAGTATTCTTATTTATGTGTCTACACCAAATGGGTGACTCTATTATGGTAAGTCGAGTCCATCATTATTGTGTCGTGGTGATTTGGTTCTTGAGACTCGTGTTTATTTGTTGCTTTTAGACGTGGTTGTTTTTGACCTTATATTGGGGATGGACTGGTTATCACCTTACCACGTTATCTTGGACTGTTATACCAAGACTGTGACCTTAGCTTTAATGGGCATGCCTCGTTTAGAGTAGAGAGGCACTCCTGTTCCTTCTACCCGTCGTGTTATCTTGTATGTGAAGGCTTGGCGTATGGTCGAGAAGGGGTGTTTGGCCTATTTGGAATATGTTTGTGATTCCAGTGCTAAGGTTCCCTCTATTGATTCTGTGACAATTGTTCACGAGCTCCTTGATGTCTTTCCTTAATACATATCGATTATGTCGCCCAACAGGGATATTGACGTTTGCATTGATGTGGCTCCAGGCACTCAGCCCATTTCTATCCTTCCATATCGTACGGCCTCGCTTAATTGAAAATGTTAAAGGATTAGTTGCAAGACTTGCTGGAGAAGGGTTTCATTAGGCCCTGTGTATCTCCTTGGGATGCGCTAGTGTTTTTCGTTAAAAATAAGGATGGTTTGATGAGAATGTGCATTGATTACCGACAGTTGAACAAGGTAACAATCAAGAATAGATATATGTTCCTAGGATTGATGATTTGTTCGATCAGCTTTAGGGTGCCAAAGTATTTTCCAAGATTGACTTGCGATTTGGCTACCATCAGTTTCGGATTAGGGCATTTGATATCTCTAAGATAGCTTTCCGCACTCGGTATAGGCATTATGAGTTCTTGGTTATGTCATTTGGGTTGACAAATGCCCCAAAAGCTTTCATGGACTTGATAAACCGAGTGTTCAGACCTTATTTGGACTCATTGATGATTGTTTTCATTGATGATATATTGATATACTCACGCAGCCAGGAGGAGCACGAGCAGCACCTTCGAGTGGTTCTTCAGACTTTGAGGGATAGTTAGTTATATGCAAAGTTCTCTAAGTGTGAGTTGTGGCTGAGTTCACTTGCATTTTTTGGGTCACGTCGTATCAGTAGAGGGTATCCAAGCATCAGTAGAGGGTATCCAGTTCACTTGCATTGACTCGAATAAGATTGAGGCAGTTAAGAACTGGACTAAAAAAGCATCAGCTACAGAGAATCGGAGCTTCTTGGGATTGGCAAGCTACTAACGTCAGTTCATGGAGGGGTTTTCATCTATTGCACCCCTAATGACCAGGTTGACCCAGAAGGGTGCCCAGTTCAGGTGGTCGGACGAGTGTGAGTTGAGGTTTCAAAAACTCAAGACAGCTCTGACTACGACACCGGTATTGGTTCTGGCATCAGGTTCAGGGCCTTATACAGTCTATTGTGATGATTCCCGTATTAGGCTTGATTCAGTGTTGATGCAGGATGGAAAGGTAATTGCCTATGCTTTGAGGCAGTTGAAGATTCATGAGAAGAACTATCCAGTGCATGATTTGGAGTTGGCGGCCATAGTTCACGCATTGAAGATCTGGAGGCATTATCTATACGGCATGGTGGATAAGGTGGTTGAATTTGAGGCAGAGAAGGTGGTTGGAGTTGTTGAAGGATTATGATGTTACTATCTTATATAATCTGGTGAAGGTCAATGTGGTGACCGATGCGTTGAGTAGGAAGTCAGCCAGCATGGCAAGTCTTGCATATATTCCGGTCAACCATAGGCCGCATGCTCTTGATGTTCAGCCTTTAGTCAATCGATTTGTGAGGTTTGATATTTCTGAGTCTAGTCGGGTATTAGCTTGCACGATCGTTCATTCCTCATTATTGGAGTGTATCTGTGATCGGTAGTTTGATAATCCCCATTTGTGTGTCCTTAGAGACATGTTGCAGTGAAAAGGTTCCAAGCAGGTTACATTAGATGTTGACGGAGTCTTGCGATTGCAGGAGAGTGTTTGTGTGCTCATTATGGATGGGATCCGAGAGTTGATTTTAGAGGAGGCCCACATTTCCCGATACTCTATTCATCCGCGCGCCGCGAAGATGTATCAAGATTTGCGGCGGAATGATTAATGGCGTAGAATGAAGAAGAAAATTGTAGCATATGTGGCGCAGTGCTTGAATTGTCAGCAGGTCAAGTATGATCATCAGAGGCCTATTGGTTTATTTCAGATGATTGAGCTTCCCGAGTTGAAGTTGGAGCGGATTACTATTGACTTTGCTACTGGGCTCCTGCTGACTCAGAAGAATTTTGATGCGATATAGGTTATTGTTGATATACTGACAAAGTCAACACATTTCATTCATATGGCAGTCTCATATTCTTCTAAGAGGTTAGCTGAGATCTATATTAGGGAGATTGTTCACCTTCATGGTGTGCCCGTATCTATTATTTCGGACTGGGGTACGCAGTTTAACTCTCGCTTTTGGAGAGCAGTTCAGTGAGAGTTGGGCACACGGGTTGAGCTGAGCACAACATTTCATCCCTAGACCATCTGCCAGTTCGAGCGGACTATTCAGATATTGCATGATATGCTTCGAGCTTGTTTTATTGACTTTAGAGGTTCATGGGATCAATTCTTGCCTTTAGCAGAGTTTGCCTACAACAACTACCAGTCGAGTATCCATATGGCTCATGATGGGGCTTTATATGGTAGGCAATGTCGATCTCTGGTTAGATGGTTTGAGCCGAGATAGGTTCGGTTGTTGGGTACGGATCTGGTCCAGGAGGCCTTAGACAAGGTCAGGATCATTCAGGATAAGCTTCGTACATCTCACTCCAGGCGAAAGTGCTATGCAACCCGTAAAGTTCGAGATGTAGATTTTATGGTTGATGAGTGGGTATTGCTTCGGGTGTCGCCTATGAAGCACGTAATGAGATTTGGGAAGAAAGCAAGCTTAGCCCTAGGTTCATTGGCCCGTTTGAAATTCTTGACCGAGTGGGAGAGGTGGCTCATAGATGTGCATTGCCACCTATCTTATTATCTGTACATCTAGTTTTTCATGTGCCCATTCTCTGGAGGTATCGTGACGTTCCACCCCACGTGTTAGATTTTAGCACGGTCCGGTTGGACAAGGACTTTTCTTTTGAGGAGGAGCCGGTAGCTATTCTAGACCAGCAAGTTCATCGGTTGAGATCCAAGAGTTTCCCTTCTGTTCGTATTCAGTGGAGAGGTCGGCCTCCTGAGGCATTAGCCTGGGCGTCCAAGTCTGATATGCGAAGACGTTACTCCCATCTTTTCCTCGACCCATGTACTTCCTTCTTCTATCCGTTCGATGATGAACGATTGTCTTAGAGGTGGAGAATGTGACGATCCAAAGGGGGTCATCACCTGTTTTAATCAAATTTTGTGTCTTTGAGGCCTTGAAAACCTCATTATGATTGCCTCTATTTGCGTGCGCAGTCCTTGCGCATATCCGGAAAGCTTAAATAAGAAAATTTTTGAAAAATGCTAGGTTTTGATATTTTAAATAAATAAATTTGACTTCGGTCAACATATTGTTAAACGGATCCGGACCCATGATTTGACGGTTCCCGAGGATCCGTAGGAAAATATGGGACTTGGGTGTATGTCCGGAATCGAATTCCGAGGTCCCAATCCCGAGATATAATTTTTAAATGAAATTGCTTTCTGAAAATGTTTTAAAGAAAGTTGAAGTGAAATCTAATTTGAAAGTAATAGTATCGGGCTCGTATTTTTGTTCCGGCACCCGGTACAAGTCTCATATATATGTTTTTAATCACTCCTGTAAAGTTTGGTTAAAAATAAATGTCGTTTGACGCGATCCGGGACCTAATTGGGAAATTTATGCCTAAAAGGAGTTTTGAGAAATTTCATTTGATCTTGAGATTCAAATCGATGTTCATGAGGTTATTTTGGTAATTTTATTACATGAATATGTTCGTGAGATGTTTTTAAGGTTGTGTGTATACTTGGTTGAGAGTTTCGAGGGCTCGGGTGAGTTTGGAGTAGGTTCCAAAACGCTTTAGGCTTAAAAAGATCAGATGTTGAAGGTTCAGAAATTTTGACTAGTGTCTAAACCCTCTAGTGCGGCCCGCGAGAAATCTTGTGCAGCCGTAAAAGGTCCAGCACGGTCGCGGTCGCCTTTGTGCTGTACGCAGTGGGAGTTACGCGGCCACGGTCGGCTTGGTGCGGTATGCACTGGGCAATGATCCGCAGGCCTTCAAAAAGCATGTGCGGCCGTGGTCCTTTTTGCGCGGTCTGCACAAGGAACTTTAGGGAGGTATAAATACACGTGAATTTCAGTTATTTTACAGTTTTCAAAACATCAAAACATAAGTGGCGATTTTCCAAACAACTCTACTTCTCCATAAACGATAGGTAAGTGATTTTTAACTCATTTTCTTCACTACTTAACATCTTTTCACATGATTTCAACTTCAAAACAGAGGTTTTCATGAGGAAATTGGGTGTTTTGGGCAGAACCTAGATTTTCTAAAAATTGGAGAGTTGGACCTCAATTTGAGATCCGATTCCAAAATAAATCATATATTTGGACTCGTGAGGGAATGGGTACCCGGGTTTTGGTCCTAACCTTGAGTTTAGACCACGTGAGACCCTGAGCAATTTTGACCTTTGGGGTAAAATCTTGCAAAGCTTATTTTCATGTATTGGGTTTGATTCATTTAGCATTTATTAATGTGATTAAGTAATTTATGACTAGATTCAAGCGGATTGGTGGTGGAACTGAGAGGTAAAGCTTTAATTAAGGCTTGAGTTAAATTCAAGGCATTTAGGTAAATGTTGGTCTAACCTTAGCTTGAGGGAATAACAGTTGAGCCTTATCTCCAACTTGCTAATTGTCAAATGCGATGTACATGCATGGTGATGAGTATCTATACGTTAGTGTTTAGCATGATCGTGAGTCTTTATATTGTGAATATTCTGATATTGTTGAACTTTTCATGCCTAAATGATTATTTTGATAAGTTGTAGAGACCATGTGAAAGAAATTGTTATCTTTGAACTTCGAGGAGCATTGGCTCGAGTTGTTATACGAATTGTGAAAGTATATGAGATAATTGAACCCTTTGAATCATTGGCTAAAGTGGTAAAGTGAGATATGAAGTAAAAGTGAAAGAAAGAGAGAGTATTTAAATTGTTGTTTTGCCAAGATATTGTTGCTTATTGATTATTTTCCCTTGCCCGGGATGGTTGAGATCATTGATGTTGTACCCTTTTCGGGATTTAATTGCTTAATTGTGTCCCCTTGGCGAGATTTCTATTATTTTTTTATTTACTCCCTTGCCCCTTGTTCGTGACTATTGTTTGGGTTAGGAAGAGTGTTAAAGCACGAAGGGTGATGCCGTGCATTGTTTGCTATTGTTAGGAAATAGTGTTAAAGCACGAATGTCGTGCCACACGATTTACCATTCCGTGCCCATTCTATTGATCATATGTGAGTATGAGAGTAAAAGCACGAAGGGTGATGCCGTGCATGTTTTATTATATCATTGTTTGGTAAGGATGGGATTAATAGCACGAAGGGTGATGTCGTGCACGTCTTATTATATCATAGCTTGGTGAGGATGAGAGTAAAAGCACGAAGATTTGTGCGTGCACTTATTTCTTTCAATTTCTTTATTAATGTCTGCGTTGTGTTGTTTCCTTCGTTACTAGGCGACTTTTACTTGAAATTGTTAATTTTCCCTATAGCAGCTTCCCCTCCCATATTGATTACTTGTCTTTGTATTTCGATTCCGTTGTATATGTCTGTATAACTGCAGAGGTTAATATGGTTGTCCGGTATTGCCTCGTCACTACCTCACCGGGGTTAGGCCAGACACTTACCAACACATGATGTCAGTTGTGCTGTTGTTACACCCTGTGCTCGTTTGCACAGATCCAGGTGCCGGAGCAGCATTTAAGCAACAGTATTAGATTGGGAACCTGCCTTCAGTCCAGAGACACCAAAGTAGCCTAGCGGGCGTCCGTAGACCTGGCATCCCTTCTATCTTTTATTTTAGTCTGTTATCTCATGTATTTCGAGAGAAACAATTATTTTTCTTTCAGACGGTTGTATTTAGCACTGTTAGTAGTTTGTGAGTATGTGAAACCAGTTCTTGGGTAGAGGTTATGTTGATTTTTTTTTTGCATTGTTGTTCACATTCTTTAATTTAAGACTTCCACTTGTTTACTTTATTATGATGTTTTCATGATATTACTGATAATTGTTAAAAGAAGTAAATTGGTTAATGATAAAGGTAGTTAAGGATTAGCTTTCCTAGCTCTCATCAGTATGCACCACCACGAATTCCGAAGGCGGAAAACTCGGGCCGTGACACCCTACCTCAATTATTTTTTTGCTTCAAAAGACTTGATTGGACAATCATTAATATTGATTAAGTGACTGTACTAAGACATATCATAATCCACTAAATAAAAGTGACTGGGAAGTTTAGCTCAGTCAATATATGTTCTAAGAAGGTCCATTCCAAAATATCATATGCCTTTTTCATGTGTGTCTTTAGGATACATCTTGAAAATAAATATTACCTAGTTAATTAAGAGTTATGGGCGATTAATTAAAGAACATGGTTGAGATAAAATATCTCCACATGGCAGCAAACTAGTTTAAAAATTGTGTCTCATAAGTCGCTATATGTGGCAAATTTTAAGGAAGTAAGTCATTTCAATTTTAATAAAGGAATGAAACGTGTACTTGAGTAATACCCATCCCTTAAGAAACATAAGTCAACACCCATTCTTACATGCATTTAAACATAAGTGTTTGTATAATACAAACAGAAGTCACTAACCTATGTCACCTATGTAAAATAAGACCTTTAATAATTCAAATCAAAGTGAGATTTTGAAATAATAATGAAATATCGTGTAATATTTCTCAAGAATATCATACGGATTTCTCTCGACTCTAATTTTGCCATTTCATATTGTCGCAATTGAATGTGTTAGTGGGATAGTCAAGAGAATCGACTCAAGTATGTTAAGGCAATTCTTTCTTTCTTTTTGGCATCATCCATATGACACGAATGAAACGAGAAAATACACAACTTCTATAAATAACTCTATTCATAGAAATACTATGAGTGTCTATATTCTTGATTTCCCATGTGAATTATTATTATATCTTTTATTCACGGGTCTCAGAAAAATACTTATTTGATAAAGTTTGTCTGACAGTAATATTATTTTTATGACATTCCGAGAAATCTTATTAACGTATTTGTTATGCATTTCATGCATTTATACATGTACATTGACTCATGACCAGATGGTGTTATACATATATATATATATATATATATATATATATATATATATATATATATATATATATATATATATATATATATATATATATATGGGAAAAGGTTATAGCATTATATACACACCACCACCTGATCAGCTAGTATACGTTGATGATTTGCCCATAGTGGATGAAATGATATAATGGGATGCCCTCAGAGGCTTGATGATGTTATGAATGCATATACCTATGCATGGTATGATATCTATACGCATATGCATTGCATTTTAAATATTAAATGACTCGCAAAGCTATTTAGACTTACATGTCGAATCCTTTACTCCATGTTTCTATTATGACTTTTATTTACTGATGTACATTCCTTACATACTAGGTATGTTATTTGTACTGACATTCCTTTTTCCTTGGGATGTTGCGTTTCATGCCCACAAGTCTCAATAGACAGGTTGAGAGTTTTGCAAGTAGGCGATCAGCTCAGCGGAAGATGTTTGTGCATTCCATTTGCTCTGGAGTTGCTTGTTTGGTTAGTATGATTTAGATGTGTATTATTTCGTATGGCGGGCCTCTGTCCCGACCTTTATGAAAATTATGTATCCTTAGAGGCTTTTCGACAGATGTCATGTATGTAAAAGCTTGTATGGCTTTATCGGCCTATGTTCAATTTACGAGTGGTTATTTTGGTCTAGAGGCCCATATATCTTATTTATATGTTGGTATCACGTGTTGTATTATGCTTATTATAGACATGTAATTTTGTATCCTACCCAAAATTTTATATATTTTTAATGCTTAAATATTTAGTTCAAATTTAATATCATTATTTTAAACAATTTTGATTCTTTTACTTTAGTTTATCACAAAATATAACAATTACAAAAACATTTGTCATCTTTAGTTTAAAGTATATTTATATTTATAGTACTTTAATTTCACTGTGGCTTTAGCCTATTCTTCCTACATTATATTTTATTATAACATTTGAAAATACGAAAATTAGTTTCACTTTTAATATTTAGGTTTGCATTAGTTTATTTTAATTAGGGTTGACTTTTATACTTTAGAGATTGATTCTATTAGTCGGTCTTTTTAGCCTAGATTCAAACCCGAAAAATATAGTCATATCCAATTTTCTAAATTCAAACCTAATTATCCTTAGCCCAACACCCACTAACATAACCCTAAGACCTAATTTGACCCCTTTTCTATAATAGAGATCAGATGTTTTACCAAAAAAAGGGACCGGCCGTTTTTTAGGAGCAAAAACCTTAAGACCTTTCATCTTCTTCCTTGAACGCTTGGACAAAACCCTAGAACACCACCTCTCCAGTGTCCAGCCAGCCGCACACCTCACCAGCCCATCGACGTCCCTCACAGAAAGAGCCGTTTCCATGAACCCTGAAGCTTTTTCTTTTTGATTGAAACCATACCAAGAACCCTAGGAGACCCCGACCCCACGTCGTTCTTCTTTATTTTTACAACCCTTCAGCACCTAAAAACGACTACAACAAACCAGCCCCACCCCAACTCCACCAACTCACTCAACCACCATAACAACCAGTGACCCTAAGCTTACAGCAACCTAACAGATGCTAAAGAAAAATAGAGACGACTACATTGTAAAGTTCACCCATAGTGTTTTTTACCAGATTCATGTTTATGATACAACTTTCATCATATAAATTACATCGTTCAACAACTCCATGTCCTTATGATTCAAATAAAGATAGAGATCCCACCTTTCGGCTCTACGTTATCACATACACCACAACATAAAGAGGCGTCGCATGGTATAGACACAAAAGCCGAATTCACGTCATTCACTAGCATCAAGTCGCCCCAAAGTTCTGTCTGCATTTAGTTTCTCGTTTCCTTTTTTTTTCCATCACCAGAACAGAGTTCCTTCACCAGCTTATCGACGTTAAAACTCCTCCATTGCATGACCATATCCAAACAAATAGGAGCTCGAGTCAGTGAGGTTTTTCGCTTAGTATCGCCGATCGTGGTTACAATTCTAGGTTTATTCTCCATGTTTTCCATTAAAATCTCTGGTCAAACGTTGTTGTTTTTATGGAACAAATGGTCAATTTTCCTTGTAATCTGAACTCGAGATCTTGTGAATCTGAAAGTGTGGCTGCTTGAGGTCGATTTCTACTTTTAATCTATATTTCTTGTATGGCGATGTTTAATTATGGGTTAATTTGTTTTTACCTTCATAATTTATCGTGATGCCACACTGATTCCTAATATCTCTTCATTACCTTTAAAGTTGCAATTAGTGGTAATAGTCAAGCTTTTAGATTTCGTGTGCTGTTTTAGTTAGTTGTCAAATTGATCAAGTGAATAAGATTTCATTATAATTGAACTTGGTTTGAAATTTTGGAAGAGTGGTTTGTTACTTTTGGCATTTGTTCTTGTATGCTGATGAAGGGTTAAAGGTGATGTTAAGGGTGTCAGTTTGGAGAGGGATAAGAGCGTATTCCTTATGATATAAGCCTGCGGTAGTGCTTGTGCTATGATTGAAGCACCAAAGTTATTGAGAAGAGTAAACCTTACAGTAAAAGGGTGAATTGGAGTAGTTGAAATTATCATAAAAAGAAGTGTAAAAATGAAGTCTGATCCGATGGTGAGATTTTGGAGAAACAGGAAAACAATACGTGGTTTGAATTTTTAAAATCCTAGAAGTCATGTAAGGGATATCAGAAACCATTAAAGGACCTTAGCCCTTTTTACTCATTGCTTTAATCACTGCTTTAACGTGGTCGTGAGTAATAAATAAATTATCGTGACCATGGGTATGATTTTAATGGCATGGTTATCATACGTAATTTTCAAATTTGAGTGCACATTTCATGTGACCGGACCACAAATTCTAATCGTAATAAAATTAAACATATTGTATATCGTGGGTCTAGCTCCTGTGATGCGATTCGCAGTGTGTACAAAATAAACGAGTGCACGACATCGTGACTTGTTCAAACAAATTTCGTAAATAATGTTAAAAGTGGTTAAAAGGAATAAAATGTACATATGTTTTTAATATGTATTAAATAAGATAATAATGTCAATTACTAATAGTTAGGCGACCGTGCTAGAACCACAGAACACATGAATGCGTAACACTTTCTCCCTGGTTAACAGAATTCCTTACTTGAATTTCTGTGTTCACAGACCATAAATAAGAGTCAAACTTTCTCAATTCGAACTTTTAAAGCGGTGACTTGGGACACAATAAATTATGCCAAGTGGTGACTCTAAATTTGAAATAAATAATTCATCTTCGATTATTATCACTTTAGTTGGAAAATTTCACTTATACCCCCTTTCAGATAGTAGAAAAATGAGGTGTGACAGCTCTGGTGACTCTGTTGTGGACAAAAACATAGAATCTCTAGTTCAGGGTTCAAGAGTTCGAGCTTAGAATAATTGTTATATTTGTCTCTTATTTATTATCTAATTTTTATTACATGCTTGAGACTTATGTGTTAAATGCCGCTTTTTTCCACTTTGATATTATTTTAAATGTATATAAATTGCTGCGAAAATCTTCTCTTCTAATCTTCAAGGAAGTGAACGCTGGCATGACTTCTTTTCTGTTAGTGTCATATTCCAATTTAGAATGAGGTTTGGACAAGTTGCAAAGCCGTATGATCTTTTGGTTTCTGGTACGATGCTCCCCCCTGGCTCGAGTTGTTCACTCTGGTAAGCTAGGTCTAGAATAATACACCTAAGTTTTAAACATACAATAATACTCCATCATGCCAAATCTCTAGTAAGAATGCTTCTTTGCATTATGTACATTTGACTTTGGGGACTCAACATAGGGGTTAGGTCCGTCTAGGACAAAAGAATTTTTATTTTTTAGAAACAGAGAAAAATTATTTTTTTTGTCAAAACTGCCCGATCTACGCCATATTGATTCTCACCGGATGTGGGATACGTAGGCAACCCCCAATGTGTCCAACTTTTGTTTTTGCCAAAATAGCCCAAAAAAAACCAAAAGTTTATCGCTTTGTTGTAAATAAGTAAGGTAATGCCATTCTTGTCAAAAATAGCCAAATGTCCCCTAAAAGAAACTAGAAGGTTGTTTTTGCAAGAAGAACCACCTTTGGTCTCATTTTCAAATATTTGGGTTGGGTAGCAAGCACAGCCTTAAAATCTTCTCCTGGAAGTACTGAAAGACCGTATTTGCAAAGTCGAGTTTTTATTTTGATATAAAAATTTGAAAAAAGCAGTGTTAGCCTTGTTTCCAGTCAAATGAATCATGATTTTGCTTAATAGCCTTAATAAATGTGACATCCCAATGGGATCATCACTTATTTATTTTCTGTTCTGTACTTCCGAGGCCTTAAAACCTCCTTGCGGTTTAAATTGATTTGCGTGTGTAGTCCCGGCGCGTAGCCAGAAAGCATAGATATGGATTTTGTGATAAAAAGGACAAATTTTGATATTAAAATTGAAAACATTTGACTTCGGTCAACTTTCTGGGTAAACGGACCCGGACCCATGATTTGACAATCGGGGAGGGTCCGTAGGAAAATATGGGACTTGAGCGTATGCCTGGAATCGAAATCCGAGGTCCCAAGTTTGAGAAATTAAGTTTTATGTGAAATTATTTTCTAGAAATACTTTTAAAAAATGGAAACAAGATTTGATTAGAATTCTAGGGGTATCAGTCCTGTATTTTGGTTCTGGTGCCCGGTACAAGTCTTACATATGATTGAAGCACTTTCTGTAAAGTTTGGTTGGAAACCGATGTGGTTTGACGTGTTTCGGACCTGAAATGGGAATTTTTTGTTCATGAAAGTATTGAAAGAAATCTTAAGCTTTGGGGCTTGATTCTATGTATCTGATGTTGTTTAGGCGCAATGGTCGCACGGACAAGTCCATAGGGTATTTTTGAGGTCGTGTGCATATTTTTTTGGAGCCCCGAGGGATAGGGTGAGTTTCGAGTAGGTTCCGGGAGGTCTTAGACTTAAAACACCAAATATTGCAGGTCAGGGTCAAGATATAGATTCCAGAGCACGGCCGCGGTCGTCCTCCCCCAGTCTGCGGTGTAAGCTGCACGGTCGCAGTCATCCTCGCACGGACATTGGTGTGAGCCGCGCGCCCGCGGTTGTCCTCACTCGTTCCACGCTGCAAACATAAGAGAACCAGCAACCTGTAGTTCCACCAGCGCGGCCGCCTTAGCACGATCCATGGTGTGAGCCGCACAACCACGATCATCCTCGGGCGGTCCACATTGGAGGTTCAGAGGTTATAAAATACACGGAATTTCTCAGTTATTCCTCACTTTTCCAAAACCCAAAACCTAAGAGGCAATTTTCTAAGCAATACTTCTTCTTCAAAACGGTTAGTAAGTAGTTTCTAACTCATTTTCTTCACTTCTTAACACCTTTTAGCCTAATTTCAACATCAAATAGAAGTTTAAATGGGTAAATTTGGGTATATTGGGTAAGACCTAGGGTTTTCCTAAATTTGGGGGTGGGACCCTAATTCGAGGTTAGATTTCAAACCTAATCACATAATTGGATTCTTAGGGGAATGGATAATCAGATTTTAGTTCGAACCTCGAGTTTTGACAACATTGGCTCGAGGGGCGTTTTGGTTATTTTACCTAAAATTGCATCTTAGATGTAAATTAAATAGTATAATTAGTTGCTTGAGATTTTATTTACGAGATGTAATTGAAATGAATAGATCTGGCCCATTTGGAGTCGGATACTCGTGGAAAAAGAGTGATTTCAAGTTGATTTTAGAGCCGATTAGGGTAAGTGGCTTGTCTAACCTTGTGTGGGGGACCTTCCCCTTAGGATATGATGTTTGTTAATTGAATTCCTCATATGTGATGTGATGAGCGCATACTTGAGCAAATTTATGAAAAATCCATTTTTACTTGAAGTATTTAAATAAAGTTTTCTTGCTTCCTGTTCATTCTAAATTGTGAATTTATTCTATGCTACTTTATAGAAGCATGTTAATTTGACTTGCTTGCCTAGGTATTTAAACTGTCTTATTTGTACTCCACATAGTACGTTTGGCTAATATTTCCTATTTATTGCTATGAGTTAGTATCTTTCCTAATGTTTGGGTTTCTATTGTGTGTTTTTTTAAATTGGGACTACGGGTTGGCCTCCCAGGAGATCCCCCTACACTTGGTATGTTCGGGACTGAGGGTGAGGGATATCAAGAGATCCCTAGCACATGAGATTATAAGAATTGAAGATACCACAAGATTCTCGGGATACCAAGTGATCCCCAGTGAATATAATAAGGATACCAAGAGATCCTCGGGATACCAAGAGATCCCTAGTGAATATAATGAGTATACCAAGAGATCCTCCGGATACCAAGAGATACCTAGTGAATATAATAAGGATACCAAGAGATCCCTAGTGAATAAAATGAGGATACCAAGAGATCCTCGGGATACCAAGAGATCCCTAGTGAATATAATGAGGATACCAAGAGATCCTCAGAATACCAAGAGATCCCTCGTGAATATAATGAGGATACCAAGAGATTCCCGGCTATTATTTTCTGATGTAGGTAGTATTCCTTATATTGTTTTGTTATGTTTTCCTGTTGTTGTTTCCCTTAGTTATCCTGTCAGATTCTCGCTGCTCACTTTATCTATACAATTTTTTCTTTATCTTATCTTATTATATTTATCTCAGTAGGGCCTCGACCTTCCTCGTCACTACCCAACCGAGGTTAGTCTTGGCACTTACACAGTACTGCTGTGGGGTACTCATGCCTCTTCTGCACATGTTTTTTCATGTGCAGATCCAGGTACTTCATCTCATACGCACTACAATCGAAACGGAGAGATCTAGCGGATACTTGAGGTATATTTGCAACATCCGCAGACCGAAGAGTTCCCTTCCCTATTTTACCTGTAGTGTTTAGATTCTATCATACTTTTGATGTAGACATTCTGGAGGTTAGAGCATTTATAGAATTTTTCTTTAGCCTGCATTTCCCATGAGTTTTCGAGTTTTAGGATTGAGTTGTAGACTTCTGCATTTATTTTTGGGTTTGTATATATCAAGTGGCACGTATATACTGCTTTTCTTCTAGTTTTTATTTAATTTAAATAAATGATTTCACAAGTTATATTAGTTTCTGCATTGTTAGGTTTACCTAGTTGTAGGAACTAGGTGCCATCACGACATGTTCATGGAGGGTGAACTTGGGTTGTGACAATTTGATATCAGAGCGCTAGGTTCATATGATTCACGAAAGATAGGAAGGTTTATAAAAGTCTTGCTGATCGGTACAGAGACGTTTGTACTTATCTACGATAGGCTATGTAACCGTTTAGGAAAATCTTCTCTTCATTGATTTCCTTATCGTGCAATTTTAACGTCAAATCTGAACTTCTGTCTTTTATTCTCTCACAGATGGTGAGGACACGCACTACTTGCGATGATAAAGCACTCGCACCCCCTATTGCAGCCGCCTGAGGTAAAGGTCGAGGACGCGCACGTGGCACAGCTAGAGCACCTGCACGAGCCGCCGCCGAGGCACCATCAGCAGATCTAGCCAGAGCCCATAAACCTGGCTCGCCTACTACTGCCACTACTAGGCCAGCCCATTCAGGAGACATTACCTCAATTCATGTCCATGTACACCACATTAGCTCAAGCAAGGTTGCTTCCCCTTGTTGCAGGCACATCCTAGGATTGGGGAGGAGCACAGACTCTCGTCGTCCGCACTCCTAAGCAGCAAGTGCAGGTTGAGTAGGCTCCAGGGATAATTCATGTTCCACCTACAGTGACAGTTCAACTCGTAGATAGGGAAGCTGCTTCTAAGGATGAGCAGCGGAGGTTGGAAAGGTTCAAGAAGCATGATCCTCCGCTTTTCTGTGCACCAGCGACAGATGAGACCTTGGGATTTCTAGAGGAGTGCCACTGTATTCTTCATAGTATGGGCATAGTAGAGTCTAGAGGGGTTTCCTTTACTGCCTTTCAGCTTTGGGGAGCCGCCTATGATTGGTGGCGCACTTATGAGACGCACAGTTCAGTCGAGGCTGCTTCACTTACTTGGACCCAGTTCTCGGATATGTTTATGAGAGAGTTTGTTCCCTAGAGTCCCAGGGACACATGGCTCACATAGTTTGAGCATTCATGCTAGGGTGGTATGACCGTTTCGGAGTATGCTATCCGTTATACCAGATTGGCCAGGCATGCACCACCTTTGGTTGCTACAGTCCGCGAGAGAGTTCACATGTTCATTGAGGGTCTTATCCCACCCATCAAATCTAGCATGGCTCGAGAGTTGGAGATAGACATTTCTTATCAGCAGGTAGTGAGAATTGCTAGGAGGATCGAGAGAATGCTCGCCAGGGAGCGAGGGGAGAGGGAGGCCAAGAGGTCTCGAGAGTCACGCCACTACTCTGGTACCCGTATAGGCCGACATGGTAAGGGTTTTATGGGTCGTCCTATTCATTCAGCTCTTCCAGTAGCCAATAGTGCTGCAGCCCTGCCTATACCTCAAAAGACTCACTATGCACCTCCAGTTTCTAGCACCCCTCCTGCGCGGGGTGTTCGTAGAGGTCAGTCTAGTAGACCTAGACCTAGTTATTCAAAGCCATCGCGCCCTCCCAAGCTTGTTTTGAGTGTGGAGACACCTGCCATGTAGTGAGGGATTACCCTAGACTTGGGAGGAGTGCACCCCCACAACCTTCCTAGTCACAGCATGTTGAACAGAGTTCTCAGGACATGATCACAACTCTAGTTGCCGCCCCACCCGCTCAACCAACTTGAGGTTGAGGCTAGGGAGGTAGAGGTCACCCTCGAGGGGGAGATCGGGCCAGATATTATGCCCTTACTGCTCGTGTCGAGGCTATTGCCTCTGACTCTGTTATCACAGGTATTACACTGGTCTGTCACAGAGAGGCATAGGTTTTATTCGATCCGTACTCTACTTATTCTTATATGTCTTCATACTTTGCTCTACATTTGGGTGTGCCTCGGGATTCTTTGAGTGCCCTCGTTAATGTTTCTACTCCTGTGGGGGATTCTCTTGTTGTAGACTGCATTTATAGGTCATGTGTAGTTACTATTTGTGGTTTTGCGACCAGGGCGGATTTGTTGTTACTCAACATGGTTGATTTTGATATTATCTCTGGCATGGAATGATTGTCTCCCTATTACACTATTCTTCGTTGTCACGCCAAGACCGTGATGCTGGCTATGCCAGGTATTCCACGTATTGAGTGGAGTGGCAGTTTAGATCACACTCCTAGTAGAGTTATCTCTTTCCTTAAAGCTTAGCATATGGTTGAGAATGGGTGTGCAGCGTATTTAGCCTATGTGAGAGATGTCAGTATGGATACCCCTTCTGTAGATTCTATTCCAGTAGTACGAATTATCCCGATGTGTTTCCAGCCAATTTTCCAAGCATGCTGCCGGATAGAGACATTGATTTTGGCATTGATATGTTGCCGGGAACTCAGTCCATTTCCATTATTATGATGCCACATGGGTCGGCCTTGGAGCGGTGTTGATGCAAGACGGTAGGGTGATTGCCTACATCCAGACAATTAAAGATACATGAAAAGAACTACCCTGTCCACGACCTTGAGTTAGCTACTATTGTTCATGCCTTGAAGATCTGGCGTTATTATTTGTACGGTGTGCCTTGAGATTTATACTGACCATCTGAGTTTACAACACTTTTTAAAATAAAAGGATCTAAATCTACACTAGAGGAGGTGGTTAGAGTTGCTGAAAGATAATGATATCACAATTTTGTATCACCCGGGCAAGGAAGCGGATGCCTTGATCCGCTGGGTAGAGAGTTTGGGGAGTTTGGTAGATTTTCTAGATTCAGAGAGGCCTATGGCGATGGATATTCAGGCCTTAGCCAGTCAGTTTGTGAGATTGGATCTTTTGGAGCTTAGCCAGGTTCTAGCTTATGTGGTTTCCCTTTCCTCCTTATTTGTTCGTATTAGGGGACGGTAGTATGCTGACCCCCATTTGCTTGCCCTTAAGAAAAGGTTCAGCGTGGTAATGCTAGAGATGTGACCATTAGAGATGACGGGGTGTTGAGGATGCATGACCATGTTTGCGTCCCCAATTTTGATGGGTTACAGGAGTTGATTCTAGTAGAGGCCCATAGTTCGCGGTATTCCATCCATCCGGGTGCCGCGAAGATGTATCAGGACCTGAGGCAACACTATTGATGGAGACAGATGAAGATTGATATAGTTGGATATGTAGCTAGATGCATCAACTGTCAACAGGTGAAGTATAAGCACCAGAGACCAGGTTGGTTGCTCCAACAGATAGAGATTCCGGAGTGGAAATGGTAGCGGATCACCATGGATTTTGTATCTGGACTCCCACGGACCTTGAAGAAGTTTGATACCATTTGGGTCATTGTGGATCGGCTGACTAAGTCCGCTCACTTCATTCCTGCGTGTACCACTTATTCATCGGAGCGGCTGGCAGATATTTATATTCGGGAGATTGTCCGTCTCCATGGAATTTCAGTTTCTATTATTTCAGACAGAGGTACTCAGTTCACATCACGCTTTTGGAAGGCCGTGCTGCAAGAGTTGGGTACTCGGATGGAGCTGAGTACAACATTTCACCCCCAGATGGACGGACAGTTCGAGCTCACTATTCAGATACTTGAGGACATGCTCCATGCATGTGCGATTGATTTTGGAGGGTCTTGGGATCAGTTCTTGACATTAGCATAGTTTTCCTACAACAACAGCTACCAGTCGAGCATCCAAATGGCTTCGTACGAGGCTTTATATGGTAGATGGTGTCGATCACCGGTTGGATTGTTTGAGCTGGGGAAGGCTCGGTTGCTAGGTACAGATTTGGTTTAGGAGGCCTTGGACAAGTTCAAGATCTTTCAGTACAAGCTTCGTTCAGCTCACTCTAGGCAGAAGAGTTATGCAGATCGCAAAGTTCGAGATGTAGCATTTATGGTTGGGGAGCGGGTGTTGCTCCGAGTTTCGCCGATGATGTAATCACGTGATTTTTGTCCTACATGAAAATAACTCCTAAAAAGCAGACCAAAAATATTTTTTATTAATTTTAGGAATTTTTCTGTATTTACTTGCATTTCATGCATTTTTAAAATTTTAAATCATAAATAATCCTAAAAATTGATCGTTTTTTACATACTTATCTTTTAGTCTTTAAAATTAATAGTTTTTCTTTAGTTTTAAGTTAAGTAGTTGTTTTAATGTTAAAAAATAAATAAAAAGTTTTAGTTTCTACAAGAATAGATTGATTTAGGACTTTTTAATTTCTACCAATTTTAACTAAAGAAAAAGAAAAGACAAGAGAATAAAAATTTAATTGTAATGTGGTTTTAAATTAAGCAATTGGGCCATCATTAAAACAACAATTAGCCCAAACCACCATTTTCCCTACCCAAATCCACACAACCCAAGCCCATTTCTTTACCCTAAAAACCAAAAATTAGCAACACCTAGGAGATATACACAAAATCAGCCACAAACAACCCAACAGAGAGCTCCTCTTCTTCTCCATTTTGTCATCTTCTTCATCAACTTGTAGGCAACCATTAACTCCAATTCTAATAACAACATCACAACAACCCTTTCACCAGCTTAACAAACACAACCTTCCTCTCCAAACACCCTCGCTCTAGAAGTCAGTCGCCAAGCTTCACCGCGATTCCGCAACCATAGACATCCAGCCAAGCAAAGCTGCATAAACTTTCAGCCATTAAAAAGACATGAAAGGCAACCATTACACCCATTGAACACATGCCCTCCCTAATCGACTCACTATGTTCTTCAATTAGGAGCTCACTCAAACCAAAAACCAATAAACTCGAACTAGCCGTTGTTCGTCGGAAACCAAATGCACGACATCACTGACGAACACCACTGCAATCGGCGAACACACACTGCTACTGTTCAACCCTCTCACATCTGCCTCTACCATGACTAGCCGGAAATACAACAGGAACAATGACGGAATGTGAGAGTTTTCCTGGCGTCAAGCCATTGAGATCGTCGTCGAGGTTTTCAGTCCAAGTCCTCATTTCCGATTTTCTGTTGAAGTCGTGTCTACAATTTCGATTGGAGGGCCAGTTCGTTGGTCTAAATTGACATGAAAGTTAATCTGCCTTGGGTTCCATCTCTATCCCATATAATTATTTATTGGCTTTATATTGTTCTTATATGATGTTTGTATGATAAATGTGTGTGAATTTTATTCTTGTTTGTGGTACCTTGAGCAAAAAATTGTTTAATTAGGAAATGAGGTTTCAATACTTGATTTAAGGGAGATTAATCTAATGTTCATTAACGCAACAGTTTACATAAAATATTTGCTATTAGTATATGCATGTTAGACTCTTGCTTTGGGAAAGTTGATTTAGTACATCTAATGCACAATCACGTTCTTTCTTCGTTCGATTCTTGTTGTGAGACAATTGGTACATGCCAATATTCTTTTTTGACTCCTGGATTCAGAAGGAATAAGATTACATAGGATAGTTGTGATTTTATAAATACTAAACTCGGGTGCATTTCATGTAATCCGATTATAATAACTACGAATAATAAAATCTTGTGAAATAATTGAGGTGCATTGCGTCAAATAAAATCTCAAATGTGTGGCCCTCATTTCATTATCTCTTTGAAAGCTTAGAACTCGGGATGTGCCATTTAGCAAATTTTCATGGTCTTCCGCAAAGTTAACAACACGTTAGTTTCTTTAGGCGCATTATTTAACTTTCTAAGCTCGGGTGCGCATTTATGTGACCCAAATCCAAATCCCGATGAAGTTGAAATGTGTCAAAAACCATGGGTGCATTTATGTGACATGGTTTGAGACATGTTTTAACTATGTTGTAATTCTCTTTAAAAAACTAATAATAACAATAAAAGTAGTGAAAAAATTAAAATTGACACATAGGTTCATAATTGTTTAAAATCAGATAATTTAAGCTAAATATAACTATTGAGCTACTGTGCTAGAATCACGGAATCCGAAAATGCCTAACACCTTCTCTCGGGTTAACAGAATTCCTTACTCGGATTTTTGGTTGACGGACTGTTAAACAGAGTAATTGTTTCCTCGATTTGGGATTCTAACCAGTGAATTGGCACACCATATATCTCCCAAGTGGCGACTCTGAAATTCTCTTCAATAATTGAATCCCATTTCGATTGTCCTTTAATCAGAAAAACTCTCTTATCTATGCCCTTCGCGGGGTTGAAGTAGCCAAAAGGAGGTGTGACAGCTCTGGCGACTCTGCTGGGGACCGAACCCAGAATCTCTAGTTCAGGGTTCAAGAATTCGAGCTTTAAATAATTGTTGTATTTGTCTGTATTTATTTGATTTTATTGCATGATGTGCTAAAGTTGTCTTTACTACTTTAATATTATTTGGACTGTATATAAATTTCCACGAAACCCTTCTCATTTCACCTCTGGGGATTTGCTTGTTGGTCGAGACTCCCTATTCTGTTATTGTCATACATGAAAATAAGAAAGAGGCTCGGACAAGTTACAAAGTTAGATGACCTTTTGGTTCCCGGTGCGTAGCCCCCTTCTCGACTCCAGTTGTCCGCTCAGGTACACAGTCTAGAATATATATCCAGGTTTTGAACCTAGAATAACAAAACCTCATACCGGATTCCTAGTAGGAATGCTTATCTGCATCATGCATTTGACTTAGGGGACTCAACACAGCGGTTGGGTCCGTCTAGGACAGGTGTACCCAATTTAAAAGACCATCCTTATGCATTTTATATGCCATATGTTGCATTTTTTAAGGGTGAAAAGTTCATTTGGCGGACCAATGATAGCTGAGGGTAAATGAAAAAAAATGAAAAAATAAATAAATAAAAAGAAAAGAGAGTGAAGTGTGAAAATAAAGCAAGTAGGATTTAGTTATGTTTTTGTTATATTTTTATTAAAAAAAGAGAGACAAAGGATATGTGAAAAATTAAAAAAAAAAATATTTCGCAATTTTTATTATATCCTGAAAATAAAAAAAAGGAAAAAATAAAAAAATCCAAAAACAGTTTACATGATTCATATTTTTTTTTTAAAAGAGAGACAAAAGAAAATGTGTTCTTTAAAAATTAGCTTTTTTTTATTCTTGCCAGTATCCAATTTTTCCGAACTACGCAAACCTGATTCTCATCTTTCGAGCGTGATACATAGGCAACCTGTTGAAACACGTTCTCAAGTCGCTAAAATTAAACGTGTGTTCATCTTTGTAGATTTTGATAAATGACAAACCGGCGCGCATGGAACATTGACATATGCCGAAGTCCAAGCACAAGAGAAACAAAGAACAAGATCAACTAAAGCAACAAAGTTATAAAATGAGTCGTTCTATATTGTGATCTTGATCCGACAATAGACTCAAGACTTGGCTTCTCTCGTAAAATCATTTTCATCAAACCATGCATCTTTGATTTAAAAGAACATGATTTTCAAACATCTTCATTTTAGCCAAAATGATTTTTAAACATGTCTTTCAAATCTGGGCAAAAATAATCGATTATTTTTTCTAATAATCGATTATATTAAGACAGTGTAAACCGGAATTTGCAAAACAACAAAATAATCGATTATGTCTTTTATGATAATCGATTATGTTAAGACGGTGTAAATCGGAATTTGCAAAACAGCAAAATAATCGATTATGTCTTTTATGATAATCGATTATGTTAAGACAGTGTATAACCGGAATTTTCAAAACAGCAAAATAATCGATTATGTCTTTCAGGTAATCGATTATGTTAAGACCGTTGCCGAAGTATTTTTAAACGCTGAAAGATAATCGATTATGCACAAGGCAATAATCGATTTGCTAGCATAAAATCAGCGTCTGATTTTTAAACGTTATCAGGTAATCGATTATGCGATTTAAATAATCGATTATTCTGCTTAAAATCTGCATATGATTTTTGAACGATTTGCAGATAATCGATTATCTTAGCACAAAATTAGCAATTAGTGATTGTCAATTAAGCAACGGTCTTGGTGACTTTGAGGACTATAAATACACCTCAAAATCACTCTTTTAAGCACAACAACTAATTACATTCTTGCTTAAGCTTAAATACTCTCATATCAATTATTTTATATTCATTTCATAGTTTTTGAGAGCCAAACTCTTGACGAAGTTGTTGTGTTCTTGAGCGTACTTGTTTACTCATATCTACTCTTCAAGAGAGTTCTGTTTAAGTGAGTGCTAAGTGTTTGCATACACTTGAAGGGAAGTTCTAATCCCTTGTTGTAAGAAGGAAAGAATAGTTCCTTGATTTGAAGTCTTGAGGTGAGGTATCCTCGAGCAGGTTGAAGTCTTGTATAGTGTATATCTACGAGCAAGTGTAACGGTATGTTAGGCACCCGCAAGCTTAATGAAGTTAGTGTAAAACTCGAGAGAGTCTCTCGGGGACTGGACTAACCACACGTTGTGGTGAACCAGTATAAAATTCGGTGTGTTCTCTCCTTACTACTTTAATTACTGCACTTACTTTATTCTTGCAATTTTAATTCCGCAAATTTTGTCTTGATTTTTATTAAAACGCTATTCACCCCCCCCCCTAGCGTTAAGCGTATATTCTAACACAACCCATGTAGGTTTCGCTCTTTCTAGTAAATCTTCGGTTCTCGGCTTTGCGGAGTCATAGCCAAATTTTGCACTTCTAGCCACTTTTAGCCACATAGGTTAGTTTTAGAATTCACAAGTTGTTTTTCTGAAATTGTGTGAATTGAGTTGTGTCAACGGACTCTACTATTGAAATTAATCTAGTTTAAGTTGGAATTCTCTTGCCAAATTTCTTTTATGCTGACGGAAGTTCTGTTGAGATCAGTCTTTGTTTGTTGGAGCATTTTTTGTGATTTTAATTCATTCTATGAATGGTTCGTGGGAATGATTGAAAGAAAGTTCTGCATTGAACACCAATTATCTTTGTGCTAAGACTGTGGAGTTCTGAAGCTTGTCTTGTTGAAGTTTGCCACTATTTGTGAAATTTTTGGAGTAAATTGATGATAGCTGAATTTTTCCTCGTTTGAACTTGTTACCACTGATTTCTAATTGTTATTATTGTTGAGTTTAATTGAGGGGATTCAGTGGGACTAGAGATTGAGCATGCTTGAATTGTGATTTAGTTGAACATACGGTAAGCTAAATTTGTCGAAAATTTATGTTATTTGAGATTGTGCTCGAGTTTAGCAGTGATAGTTTGAAATCTGAGTTTTACTTCTAAAATGTTCTCCTTGTTGAATTGAGTGCCCTTGTTACATAAACTATTGTCCAGTTGGTTAGAATATGTTGACAGAAGTTGCATGTTTGCTGGATAATAATTTGTTGCTTATTTTCTGTTGCTGGAAAGGATTTCATACTTACTGTCCGCAGCCCTACATTGTTCATTTTTCGCTCAACAATGAAGGTTTCCACATTTCTTTGAGTGATTGTGTTACTATAGTTTTTATTAACAGTTGAGGGAATTTTGCAAAAGTTTTAGATTCAATTGACTCAACTGCGTTTCCTCAGTTTATATGCCAACAATACACTATTGAAATTTAAGTTTTGAACTGTTTTTTTTAAAGCAGATCCTGCACTATTCAGTTGTATTTCGTGGTTATTCTGACTCAATATTGTTGTGATTCTAATACTTTGTTTCCACAGTTGAGATCATCATTCTAAGCTAAAAATTTATGTGCCTACTGCTGTTGAATTTAGTGCTCAAGGTGTTGCTGAAGTTCTAAGTTTTGAGAAGCAATTTAATAGTGAACTTACCAGCTTATTTGAATCTTAGAATTTTGCATTTAAATGAAATTTGTTGATGTAATACAAGTTTCCTAAGCATTATTTGTATTTTTTACAACATTTTGAAAATCTGAAATTGGGTGTGGACATTAGAGCTTGTTTGAAGAACTTTGAACTCAAATAAGAGATTTTGGATTGCTATTGAAAGTTGTTGAAACAACCTTGAAAATTTGCACTTTTTGCACAGTTGTCTAGTGAGTGCAAGTTGATTTTTCTGAACAGTTGATTACAAATATTTTGGTGATTCAGTTAACAGGGATTTACAAGCTGAAAATATTGCATAGCGTTACCTTGTTTGTTGCTGCTAGTTTTGTTTGGTGTCAGTTGGTCCAGCATGCTATAAATATATATCTGTAGAGTTGTCTGTAGCACAATTTTCTTCTTGGTTCTAAATTTTAATTACATTTTGAGTTTGATCCTACATAGTTGCTTAGTTTCAATTATCAATCAAGTTACAACAGTGTTATTTGGATTTTCACTCACTTTTTTAGCATGTAAATATATTTATTAAGTTTAATCTCGATATTTTAGTCTTTATTTCACCTTATAGTTGGTTTATTTAACAATTTTTTTTTAAAAAACTACAAAAAGAGTTACTTTTTTAGAGTAATTAACTTTATTTCCATGTACAAAGAAAGTAGAGTATCCAAAATATTGTCTTATCTAATATAGTGATTTTTTAAGCTGTAGGCTTCAGGGAATGTTTACTAATGGTAGTAGTTAATTTTTTAATATAGATACTATATTTTTCTGGCTCATTTTTGCTATTTTAATTTAGTAGTATTTAGTAGTTAGTTTGTGTTACTTTGGATCATCCTTAAAACAAATTAAAAAATGATGAAAAGAAGAAGAGAAAGTAGTAAGTAAAGAATGGAAAAAGACAGATTTTTTTTTGGGGATTACAACTTTTTTGGGCGATTTGTTGAGGTTTGCAAATGTTTATAGAAATTACTTGAAGTGCATTGAGGATTCAACTTTGTCAGTTGAGGCTGTCTAGAATTGCAGAATTGATCAGTTTTGGCATGTGTGACCATCTTTTGTAAATGATTTGGCCGTCAGCTAGTATCTTATCTTTAAAAAAGGGTCAAGAGTTAGGTAAGGTTGGATTTGTATCTTTGTTGCTTAGTATCAGATGGTTTTGGTGGTATTGAAATGGCATCAAGTTTATTTTATTTATTTATTTTTATTTTTATTTTTAAAAGCGAAAGAAAAATAATTTTTTTGTTTCTTAGAGCTTTCATGGTTTGAGTTGTATAAAAATAAACAAAAAAATGAGTTAGTTTATTTGCTCCATTCTCGATCTTCCAGAACTGCGGAAAGATTAATTCATGCGAGGTAATGATACGTAGGCAACCTACATAGGGTTCAATCGAATCATTTTTTAATATTAAAAAAATAAAGAAACAAAAAAAAAGAAAAAAAAAGAAAAAAGGGGTGTAATTATATGACATGAAAATTAGAGGAAAGAAAAGAGTGATAAAAAGAAAAAGAGGAAGGAAAATGATCAAGCAAGTGCCAGAAAAGCAAAGAAAGAGAGGTTGAAATGAACAAATTGGGATGATGCCATATGACCTTCATACCCTCGAAATCATGTTAGAACCGGCAACTGGGACTAGGTGCAGTGCACGGAATATGATATTTTAGCCGTTTAATGTTCTAATGTTAACATGATGGCTTAATTTTGTTGCGCTCATAATAGAAGGGTGGTTGGTTTTTGGTTTTTAAAGTAGTAACTCTCCTCTACAACACAAAGTTAAAGGCAATGGCAGACAATCACAAAACTGGGTTGGTCGAAACCAGGGCCCGAAAGCGGTTGGCTGACAAGAACAGAGGGTTAATTGAAGAGGTACAAAGGTTGAGAGAACACATGGCAGAAATGTAACAGGCTTGGATGACCGGAATAGCACCACCCCCGCCACCACCCAGCTGCTTAAATGCTACCCTTTTCCAAACTCCGATCATGTTTTCGAACGATCCTCCATACTCTCCAGATGCACCCGCTTACTACAGTTTTCCCAACCACCCCAGTAGCTCTGTCACTTGCCCTCCAACTATCCCCAATGAATATTTACTCAGAGATCATGATATCCAATACTATCCCGCTGAGGTGGCCCACGAGGTTTCTAACTCGTACAAGCAGAGCTTGCAGGATGAGCCTCATGTTGAGAATGAAAAGTTCACAGGGAAAGAAGGGAGGAATGGAATACCCTAGAGGCTGGAAGGTATAAGAAAGTCCTTGAAGAACAAGCAAGGAATGCGAGACCATGGTAAAATGTCTTGCGAAGAACTATTTGTATCCTCGTGGACATCCTTGTGTACCAGATAATCCTCCCCAACGCTGCTTCTCCCAATAGAACTCAAAAAATTGTACATCACTTTCCCCATACCTAGCTCCACAAAATGCTTATCCACACGAGCATACCGAAAACCTCCTGGATCAGGTTTGCAGCCCAGCCAAGCATGTATGAATGAGAGGCTACTGAAAAAAGAAAAGGCTTTCACCCCTATCAGAATATCATATGCCAGTTTGTTCCAAAGGTTGAATTAATTGGACATGTTGAAACCGGTTCAGATAAAATGCTAAACCCTATGCCAAAGAAGTTTGATGTTTCTCAAAGGTGCAAATATTTCTCATATTCCCCAGGGCATGACACAGAGAAGTGTTGGAGTCTAAAGAAAGCAATTCAGAAGCTCATTGATGCAGGTGAAATTGTCGTGCAAAGTTCGGATGCAGTGGACACTAGCAAAATTCCATCACCTGTGCATAATGAGATGCACATGTTGGTATGTGAGAGTTCTTCTGGGAGCCTCGGAGGCACGAGTGCTGCTAAGCTTTCAGCGCTATCAGAGGTTGATATTTAGAACGAGCCAGCGAAAGGAACCCAAAAGTAGTCTGTTAAGAACAATGACACGAAGGTTGTGAAGTGCCTCGTGTTATTGATGTGGAACCCAGTGGCTAATATGTCGTGATGGGTAATTGGGAAGACGCTCCATTTCGTGGTCAGCTAGAGAGGAGTTTCGGTGGTTTATTTTGTTGTCATTTCTGTTGTCCGAGTTATTTGCAGGATTGCAATCCGGATATTATCTTGTGATTCAAACCTTTCTATCCTTTGAACCCCAGTCTTTTATACTTGTTTGTTGTCCAAGTTCTATCAGTATCTGTCTAATGCAATTTTCTACTTTCGTTATTTCTAGTCATTTGGTTTAGTTTTCTTTTCTTTTTACAATTCTTTTGCCTGTTGGCTTTAATGACATGACATGCATGCATAACCCCAGGCCTGGTCTTAAAAGATCACTCATAAGGCAATAGAGAGACTTGTGCAAATAAGAATAGATTTAGACCCTTTGAGATCTTCTGAAGCCCAAACCACGGGCATATAGAACATGAAGAAATCCTAAAGGCAACTTTACCAAACTAGCAGGGACCATTTGTTGTAGCTGGAGTGTTGTCCAATGGTGCATTATATTTGACAGATGAGGAAGGGAAATGTGTAGAAATGGCTATCAGTCTGACGTAGTCATGATATATTATGTATGTTTCCTTTGACTTATTGTACTTGCTTGTCTTGAGATATATTGAAAATTTGAATGGCGAAGGCATTTTATTCTACTATCTAAAAAATTTATCCTTTGCTAACCCTTTTGAGCTTTAATTATTTTCTTTCATACCCTTCTTTTGGAATTAGCAACAAAAGTCAGAAGCGCAAGTGTGAGAAGGAAGTGAAAGGAAAAGAAAGGAAAGAATGAAAAGAATGAAAAAAAAGCAAAGAAAAACAAGAAAAGAAAAGAGAAATGAGAAATGAGAAAAGGAAAAGAGAGAAAGAACAGAAAACGAACCAAAACAAAAAAAAATAAAAAAAAGGAGAAAAGAAAAACAGAAAGAAAATGGGAGAAGAAAAATAACAACAAAAAAGAAGGAATCGTTATGAACTACGTTTGACCTGATTCCTTTTAAGGATACGTAGGCAGCCCCACGGTTCAGTCTCATCAAAATAAAATCAAAAAGTCCCCAAGCAAGAAACTGGGGCAGAAGTTGTGGTTGTTGTAAGAATTTGATTCCGATGTTGTAATTTTGAACCCATTAAAACTGGTTTGAGCCTTTGATACCCTCTCTTTCTAGCCCTATCGAAAAGCCCACATTACAGTCCAAAGAAAGACCTTCTGATCAGTCTTCAAGAGATGCCAAGTTGAGCAAGTAGCGGTGATTCATGTTAGGGGCAACACTCCGGTCTAAGAAGGAAAGATAATAAAATGAGAGTCTTATTGGTGAAAACCCTTACGGGCACCGTAAGGCAACGGGAGCTGGAAAAAATATGGAAAAAATCAGAGAGTCTTATTGGTGAAGACCCTTACGGGCACCTTGAGACGACTGTAAGGTGAGAGAAAGAACAAAGTAAGATAAGCTTGATGGTGAAAACCCTTTGGGTGCTAGAAGTCAAATAAGGATTGAGAATCATATTAGATAATTGGAGCATTGAAGCCCAGCTTCACGGTCTGAGGGGTACTACATGAGTTGAACATCAGATTTGTTTAAAAAAATAGGCCGCAGGTGCATGTCATGGTCATTAGAGTTGCTACCCGCATTTTATAGGTTTCTGCTTTTTAGGTTTTTTGTTATGAATCATATCCTTTCCTTGTACTTTACTCTATTCCTTTTGTCGTGTTATTCCCTCCTCTTGAGTCTGTCCGGTCAAAACAAGTAAGAAATGACTTCAAAATCTGCCACCAGCTTTCCAATTTCACAAAACGGGACATGTTTGTCACATCAAAGAGGCTAAGTCACGAAAAAAAACAAGCAAACTGATCTAGTAAAATCAATATGCTTTGGAATTAGCTTGAAATACAAAGGTTCGGTACATATCGAATCATGGACAATGCAACAGAATGAGGGCTAGGGTGAACGGAGAAAAAGTGTTCCAAGAAGAAATCGAAGTTATCATGGCTAGCAATGGAGCAGTAGACCTCAAGGTCAGAGCCAGTGATTTGGGTCAGGAAAGAACATCATATACAATGTGGTTGGTAAATATGCTTTAGGGACCAGGTGAAACACAATGGTTTGGCAGATGTCGGTTCAGGAACAACGCAACAGACGGAAGGTATTGGGTTCGAATGGGAAGAGGTATTTTCTAGGTTATGGTTTACAAAAGAAGTTGTTGGTGAAGAAGCAAAGAAGGTCTTTAAATGAAAATCAATTATCATGACAAGTGAATGAGCAACAGACCTCAAGGTAAAGGAAAAGGGTTCAAGTCAATAAAAAAAATAGCATACACACGAGTGAGGGCAAGGGACGTGCTTTAGGATTCATGTCGGACACAAAGGTTGGGAAGATGTTAGTTCATCAGCAATGCAACATATAGAGGATATTGGGTTTGAACGAAGATGGGGTATTTTCTGCGATAAGGGTGACAGAGAAGTTGGTCAGCCAATAAGCAAGCCATGTCTTTCAAGGTAAAATCAAAGCTGCCATGGCAAGTGAAAAGCCGCAACACAAAGATGGGAGGGCCACAAGGGTTCAGGGGGTAAGCCAAGCATCGTAAACTGACTGGGAAATCTCAGAAAGGATGCAAGGTTCTGGCGAAAGAGTCAAAAGTGCAACACGAGAATGGGGAAGGTCTCAAGGGTCAGCCAAGGATCGTAAAATGGCTGGGTAACCTCAGGAAAGGATGTGAGAATTTTAGCAAAGGGTCGGAAATGCAACATAAAGATGAGGAGAAGAGTGAAGGTACAGGGTCAGAGGGTCAGCCAAGCATAATACATTGACTTGGCAATCTCGAGAAAGGTGCAAGCATTTTGGCAAAAGGGCTAGAAATGTAACACACTTATAAGGAGCAAAGTAAAACCGTAAAGGTTCGATGGGTCAGCCAACCAACTCAATCAACTCATCATCAACATGGAAATTTGAACACAATGAAACATGACAGTGAGGAGACCGCTTCCAATAAGAATGACACAAACTAACCACCAGTTTTTCAAACTTAGTTTTCTTTGATTAATACAGGGCAGAAAAATTCCAGATGAGCCTAAGGGAGGCCATCCATAGGGAAAACAGGCACATGGTAGGTATAATAAAAACATCAGGGCCCATCTGAAAATGTGACCTAGATTAAACTTAAAACGGACATAGTCCGTCATAAATATCCTCCCCAGAAAAGATCATTAGGGGACAAACTTTAACTAGCAAACACCAATAGGAATAATTGAGGGTTAAAAGAAGCATAGAAGTTGAGATGGAACGCAGTTGAAACTCAGACAGGTAGGGGTAACATGGGCAACCACCAACACCTTCTCTAGTATGAGTTGTAGAAATCCTCCTGGACAATAATCACCAGCAGAAACAACGAGAAGTTAGAATATGCATTCAAGTTGGAACCCTCAGGACCTTCCCGGAAAATGTGACTTATTTGAAGGTTAAAGGTAATCATGGATAGCAAAGGGCATAAAATTACTTGCGTATTGAAGTGGGATTCAATTAGAGGTTGTCAGGACCCTCCTTAAAAATGGGACTTAGCCTAGAACACAAACAGTCGGGTGGCATGGTCAAACCCAAATACTTCCCCAACAAAAGTCATCAGGATCTGTCTGGACAATGGGATTTAATCGTAGAAGTTGCCAGGACCCGCCTGGATAATGGGAAGTAGTTTTGATCACCAGTTACCAGCAGATCCCCAACAAATATAACTCATAACAAGACATATTGGAAAATAATACCTTTTGAGAAACACAACATAATCTTAAAGTTGTCACCAATTAAAAATTGTCCATACCCTCCTAGATAATGGGACTTAGCTTAGATTTAGAAATTTGGTAAGGGGATTTGATTAACACTCACAGATCTACCCAGCCCCAAACTGGGAAGAGAGAATTTCTTGTGTTTTGTTTTTTTTTGTTGTGATTAGGTACACAAACAGAACAATGGAATATTCTTCCAAATTCAAGTTTTGGAAATCAGGTGCCCACATGCGGAACAAGGGAATATTTTTCAAAATTCACGTTTTGGTAATCAGGCGCCCACCTGTAGACAAGTGAATATTTTTCAAATTTCAAAGTTTTGGTAATCGGGCGCTCACCTGTAGAACAAGGAAATATTTTTCAAAATTTAATGTTTTTGTAAGCAGGCGTCCACCTGTAGAACAAGTGAATATTTTTCAAAATTTTATGTCTTGGTAATCAGGGGCCCACCAGCATAACAAGGGAATATTTTCCAAAATTCAAGTTTTGGTAATCAGGCGCCCACTTGTAGAACAAGGGAATACATTTCACGATTCAAGTTTGGAAATTAGGCGCCCGCCTGTAGAACAAGGGAATATTTTTCATAATTTCAAGTTTGGGTAGTTAGGTGCCCACCTAAAGAATAAGGGAATATTTTTCAAATTTCAAGCCTTGGCAATTAGGCGCCCACATGGAGAACAAGAGAATATTTCTCAAAATTTCAAGTTTTGATAAGCAAGCGCCCACTTGTAGAACAAGGGAATATTTTTCAAAATTTCAAGTTTTGGCAATCAGGCGCCCACCTAGAGAACAAGGAAATATTTTTCAAAATTTAAAAATTTTGGTAATCAGGCGCCAACCTGTAGAACAAGGGAATATTTTTTCAAAATTTCAAGTCTTGGTAATCAGGCGCCCACCTGTAGAACGAAGGAATATTTTTCAAAATTTCAAGTTTTTGGTAATAATGCGCCCAACTTTAGAACAAGGGAATATTTTTAAAAATTTTAATGTTTTGGTAATCAGGCACCCACATGTAGAACAAGGGAATATTGTTCAAAATTTCAAGTTTTGGTAAGCACGCGCCCACTTGTAGAATAAGGGAATATTTTTCAAAATTTCAAGTTTTGGTAAGGCGCCCACCTGTATAACAAGGAAATATTTCTCAAAATTTCTAAGTTTTCGTAATCAGGCGCCCACTTGTAGAGCATGGTAATATTTTTCAAAATTCCAAATTTTGGTAAGCAGGCACCCACCTGTAGAACAAAGGAATATTTTTCAAAATTTCAAGCCTTGGTTTTCAGGCGCCCATCTCTAGAACAAGGGAATATTTTTCAAAATTTCAAAGTTTTGGTAATCATGCGCCATCCGTAGAGAATATTTTTAAAATTTTCAAGTTTTGCTAAGAAGGCGCCCACTTGTAGAACAAAGGAATATATTTCAAGATTTAAAGTCTTGGTAATCAGGCGTCCACCTGTAGAATAAGAGAATATTTTTTAAAATTTCAAGTCTTTGTAACTAGGTGCCCACCTATAGAATAAGGGAATATTTTTCAAAATTTTAAAGTTTGGGTAATCAGGTGCCCACCTGTAAAACAAGGGAATATTTTCCAATATGCAAATTTGGCAAATCAGGCGCCCACTAGTTAGAACAAGGGAATATTTTTCAAAATTCAAGTTTCGGTAATTAGGCGTCCACCAGTTAGAACGAGGGAATATTTTTTTAATATTTTCAATTTTTGTAATCACTCGCCCACCTGTTAGAACAAGGGAATACTTTTCAAGTTTCAAGTTTTGGTAATCAGGCGCCCACCTATTAGAACAAGGGAATATTTTTCAAGATGCAAGTATCGTAATCAGACGCCCACCTGTAGAACAATGGAATATTTTTCAAGTTGCAAGTTTTGGTAATCAGGCGCCCACCTAGAGAACAAGAGAGCACAGTTTGAGTTCAGCAATCAGTCATCCACCTGGAGAAAGGAAAAACATCTCAGATTACAATTCAAGTAAGCAACAAAAGAAGCTCGTGGCAAGAATGCAAGTCAACAGTCCAAGGTAATCAACAAAAGTTAGTCACAATATAAAAAAAAGAAAAAAGGAAGGAACCAGGAAGTTAATCCAAATAAAAGCAGATGAAAGATGAGAATACTAATAATTATCGTTTTCACATATTTATCTTTTAGTCTTTAAAATAAATATTTTTCTTTAGTTTTAAGTTAAGTAGTTGTTTTAATGTTAAAAAATAAATAAAAAGCTTTAATTTCTACAGAAATAGATTGATTTAGGACTTTTTAATTTCTAGAATTTTTAACTAAAGAAAATGAAAAGACAAGAGAATAAAAATTTAATTGTAATGCGGGTTTTAAATTAAGCAATTGGACCATATTTAAAACCAAAATTAGCCCAAAACACAATTTCCCTACCCAAACCCACACAACTCAAGCCCATTCCCTTATCCTAAAAACCAAAAACTAGAAACCCCTGGGACATATACACACAACCAGCCGCAAACAACCCAACGAAGAGCTCCACTTCTTCTCAATTCTGTCATCTTCTTCATCAACTCGTAGGAAGACATCAACTCCAATTCTAACAACAACATCACAGCAGCCCTTCACCGTCTCAACGAACGCAACCTTCGTCTCCAAACACCCTCGCCCTAGAAGTCAGTCGCCAAGCTTCACCGCGATTCCGCAGCCATGAAATCCACCCTAAACAACCATAGACATCCAGCCAAGCAAAGCTACATAAACTTTCACCCATTAAACAGCCATGAAAGGCAATTATTACACCTATTGAACACACGCCCTCCCTAATCGACTCACCATCTTCTTCATCTAGGAGCTCACTCAAACCAGCGACCAAAAAACTCGAACTAGTCGTTGTTCATCGAAAACCAAACGCACGACATCACCGGCGACCACCATTGAAACCGGCGAATACACACTGCTACCACTCCACCCTCTCACATCTGCCGCTACCATGACTGGCCGGAAATACAGCAGAAACAATGATAGAATGTGAGAGCTTTCCTGGCGTCGAGCCATTGAGGTTGTCGCCGAGGTTTCCAGTCCAAGTCCTCGTTGTCGATTTTCTATTGAAGTCGTGTGTACAATTTCGATTGGAGGGTCAGCTCGTTGGTCTAAATTGACAGGAAAGTTAATCTACCTTGGGTTCCATCTCTATCCCGTCTAATTATTTATTGTCTTTATATTGTTCTTATATGATGTTTGTATGATAAATGTGTGTGAGTTTTATTCTTGTTTGTGGTACCTTGAGCTAAAAATTGTTTAATTAGGAAATGAGTTTTCACTACTTGATTTTAGGGAGATTAATCTAATGTTCATTAACACAATAATTTACATAAAATATTTGCTGTTAATATATGCATGTTAGACTCTTGCTTTGGCAAAGGTTATTTAGCACATCTAATGCACAATCACGTTCTTTATTTGTCCGATTCTTGTTGTGAGACAATTGGTACATGCCAATAGTCTTTTCTGACTCCTGGATTCATAAGGAATAAGATTACATAGAATAGTTGTGATTTAGTAGATACTAAATTCGGGGTGCATTTCATGTAATCTATTTATAACAATTCTAAATAATAAAACCTTGTAAAATAATTGAGATGCGTCGTGTCAAATAAAATCTCAAATGGGTGGCCCTCATTTAATTATCTCTTTTGAATGCTTAGAACTAGGGACGTGCCATTTAGTGAATTTTCATGGTCTTCCACAAAGGTAACAACGCGTTAGTTTCTTTAGGCGCGTTATTTAATAAATTTACCTTCCTAAACTCGGATGCGCATTTATGTGACCCAAATCCAAATCTTGACGAAGTTGAAATGTGTCAAAAACCACGGGTGCATTTATGTGACGTGGTTTGAGACATGTTTTAACAACATTGTAATTCTCTTTAAAAATAATAACAATACCTATAAAACGGTTAAAAATTAAAAATTGACACACAGTTTCATATAATTGTTTAAAATCAGATAATTTAAGCCAAATATAACAGTTGAGAAAACGTGCTAGAATCACGGAATCCGGAAATGCCTAACGCCTTCTCGCGGGTTAACAGAATTCCTTACCCGGACTTCTGGTTCACGGACTGTTAAACAGAGTCATTCTTTCATCGATTTGAGATTCTAACCGGTGACTTGGGACACCATAACTCTCCTAAGTGGTAAATCTGAAATTCTCTTAAATAATTGAGTCCTATTTCGATTGTCCTTTAATTAGAAAAACGCCCTTATCTACGCCCTTCTTGGGGTTGTAATAGCCAAAAGGAGGTGTGGAAGATGAATGGCCTGATGAGATTTGAGAAGAAGGGAAAGCATAGCCCTAGGTACATTGATCCCTTTGAGATTCTTTTTAGAGTGGGAGAGGTGGCTTATAGACTCGCATTACTGCCTAGCTTATCAGCCGTGCATCCAGATTTCCATGTATCCATGCTCTGGAGATATCACGGCGATCCAGCCTACGTGTTAGATTTCGGCACTGTCCAGTTGGATAAGGACTTGTCCTATGAGGAGGAGCCGGTAGCCATTCTAAACCGGCAGGTTCATCAGTTCAGGTCCAAAATATTTCCTTCTATTCATGTCCAATGGAGAGGTCAGCCTCCTGAGGCGTCGACCTGGGATTCCGAGTCTTAATGCGGAGCCGTTATCCTCACCTTTTCCCCAACTCAGGTACTTCCTTCGTTTGTCCGTTCGAGGACGAAGAATTGTTATAGTGGAGGAGGATGTGACAACCCAATGGGGTCGTCACTTGTTTATTTTCCATTCTGTAGTTCCGAGGCCTTAAAATCTCCTCACGGGTTTCCTCGATTTACGTGTTCAGTCCCGGCACGTAGCCGGAAAGCTTAGATATGAATTTTGTGAGACAAATGAAAAATTTTGATATTCAAATTGAACAAAATTTAGTTTCAGACAATATATTGGGTAAACGGACCCGGACCTGTGATTTGACGGTCCTGGAGGGTCGGTAGGAAAATATGGGACTTGAGCATATGCCTGGAATCGAATTCCGAGGTCCCAAGTCCGAGAAATGAATTTTTATGTGAATATTTTTCTAGAAATACTTAGAGAAAATAGAAAGGAAATTTGATTGAAAATCTGGGGTATCGGGACCATATTTTGGCTTTGGTGCCCGGTACAAGTTTTACATATGATTGAAGCACTTTTTGTAAAGTTTGGTTGGAAACGGACGTCGTTTGAGGTGTTTCGGACCCAAAATGGGAATTTTATGTTCATGAATGAATTGAAATAAATCTTAAGCGTTGGGGCTTTATTCTTTGTATCTGATGTTATTTTGGCGATATGATCACACGGACAAGTCCGCAGGGTGTTTTTGAGGACGGTGCATAATTGGTTTGGAGCCGCGAGGGCTCAAGGGAGTTTCAAGTAGGTTCCGGGAGGTCTTAGACTTAAAACACCAGATATTGCAGGTCAGGGTCAAGCTGTAGGTTCCAGTGCGCGGCCATGGCCGTCCTCGCACGGTCCGCAGTGTGAGTCGTACGGTCGCGGTCGTCCTCGCGTGGTCCACAGGGTCAGCCGCGCAGCCGTGGTTGTCCTTGCATGATCCGTGCTGAAAACATCAGAGAACCAGCAACCTGCAGTTCCACCAGCATGGCCACGAACGCGTTAGCGCAATTCGCGGTGTGAGCTACGCAGCCGCGATCGTCCCCTCACAGTCCGCGGTGGAGGTTCAGAGGGTATAAACACACGAGATTTTTGAGTTATTTCTCACTTTTCAAAAACCCAAAACCTAAGAGGCGATTTTCTAAGCAATGCGTCTTCTTCAAAACGGTTGGTAAGTGATTTCTAACTCATTTTCTTCACTCCTTAACACCTTTTAACCTACATTCAACATAAAATCGAAGTTTAAATGGGTAAATTTGGGTATATTGGGTAAAACCTAGGGTTTTGCTAAATTGGGGGTGGGACCTCAATTCAAGGTCAAAATTTCAAAATTAATCACATAATTGGATTCGTGGGGGAGTGGGTAACCGGATTTTAGTTTGAACCTCAAATTTTTACCACGTTGGCCCCAGAGTTGTTTTGGTCATTTTACCTAAAATTGTGTCTTAAATATAAATTAAATAGTAGAATTAGTTGCTTGAGATGTTGCTTATAAGATGTAATTGAAATGAATAGATCTGGGCCATTTGGAGTCGGATACTCGTGGCAAAAGAGTGATTTCAAGTTGATTTTGCAGCCGATTGAGGTAAGTGGCTTGTCTAACCTTGTGTGGGAGAACTTCCCTTAGGATATGATGATTGATTATAGAATGCCTCGTACGTGAGGTGACGAGCGCGTACTTGAGCAAATTACTGGAAAATCTATTTTTACATGAAGTATTTAAATTGAGTTTCCTTGCTTCTTGTTCATTCTAAATTGTGAATTTATTGTATGCTAGCTTATAGAAGCATGTTCATTTGACTTGCTTGCCTAGGTGCTTAAACTGTCTTATTTGTATTCCGCGTAGTATGTTTGGCTAGTATTTCCTATTTCATCCCATGAGTTAGTATCTTTTCTAATGTTTGGGTTGCTATTGTGTGTTTTTTTAAATTGGGATTACGGATTTGACCTCCTGGGAGATCCCCCTGCACATGATATCTTCTAGATTAAGGGTGGGGGATACCAAGAGATCCCTAGCACATGATATTGTTAGAATTGAGGATACCAAGAGATCCTCGGGATACCAAGAGATCCCTAGTGAATATAATGAGGATACCAAGAGATCCCTAGTGAATATAATGAAGATACTAAGAGATCCTCGGGATACCAAGAAACCCCTAGTAAATATAATGAGGATACTAAGAGATCCTCGGGATACCAAGAGATCCCTAATGAATATAATGAGGATACCAAAAGATCCCGGGATACCAAGAGATCCCTAGTGAATATAATGAGGATACAGAGATCCCTAATGAATATAATGAGAATCCCAAGAGATCCTCGGGATACCAAGAGATCCCTGGTGAATATAGTGAGGATACCAAGAGAACCCTCGCTATTATTTTCTGATGTGGGTAGTTTTCCTTATATTGTTTTGTTCTGTTTTCCTATTGTTGTTTCCCTTTTTTCTCCTGCTAGATTCTCGCCACAGACTTTATCTATATTATTTTTTCTTTATCTTATCATATTATATTTATCTGAGTAGGGCCTCGACCTTCCACATCACTACCCAACCGAGGTTAGGCTCTACACTTAATGAGTACCGCTGTGGTGTACTCATGCCTCTTTTGCGCATGTTTTTTCATGTGCAGATCTAGGTACTTCATCTCAGACGCATTTCAATCGAGGCAGAGAGAGAGATCTAGCGGAAACTTGAGGTATATGTGCAGCGTCCGCAGACCGAAGACTTTCTCTCCCTATTTTACCTATAGTGTTTAGATTCTATCATACTTTTGATGTAGACTTTCTAAAAATTAGAGTACTTACAGTATTTTCCTTTAGCCTATGTTTCTTGTGAGCTTTCGGGTTTTGGGATTGAGTTTTAGACTTTCGCATTTATTTTTGGGTTTGTATATGCCAAGTGGAGTATAAGGGTTGCTCTGATGGTAAGCAACCCCCACTTCCAACCGAAAGGTTGTGAGTTCGAGTCTCCCCAAGAGCAAGGTGGGAAGTACTTGGAGGGAAAGATGCTGGGGGTCTATTTGGAAACAGCCTCTCTACCCAAGGGTAGGGGTAAGGTCTGCGTACACACTACCCTCCCCAAACCCCACTAAGTGGGATTATACTGGGTTGTTGTTGTTGTTGTATATGCCAAGTGGCATGTATATACCACTTTTCTTCTAGTTTTTGATTAATTTAATTAAATGACTCCACCAGTTATATTAGTTTATGCATTGTTAGGCTTACCTAGTTGTAGGAACTAGGTTCCATCGTGACATGTTCATAGAGGGTGAACTCGGGTCGTGACAATAAATGTACAGAATGAGCACGAGTCAAAATTTTCCAATAACAATCATGAATAAAATCCATTTGGAGTTGCATATTGTGGTAGGATGATTAAGGTACATCAGTGCAAGATAAGGTTAATCAATATTTGGGAGGTCTTATCGGGTTGTTGAAAATTAGGCCTAGAGGAGACATCACAAAGGCGTTAAGTGTTTCGTTTATCAGATTTTGAACTCACCCCAACTTTAAAAGAAATTCCTAGATATATTGGGAGCACTAAGGTTCCTTTGAGACACAAGTATTTAGTTGCACCAAGAGTCGTCGTTGTGCATAGGTTCCTAGACTACTTAAAGATAAGCAGGGGGATCCATAACGTAGATTTGGAAACCGGCTTTTCCACTCCACAGTTTATACATCAGAGGTACGATCATATATGAGAGTTTAACAATCCAGAGAACAAAATTTGTAGCAAAGGGAATCCCCTCAAATGGGAAGAGCATCGGTGCTTTTCTTTTATGGTAGTGTTCTTGGGTCTTCTATTGTTTCCTAGGAAGTACGGGAACATCAACATACGGATAGCTGGGGTATTCAGCACTTTGCTTACTCAGGCCAAAAGCACCATCGCACCCATGATAGTAGTTGAAATCGTCAGCGCTCTTACAGCATGCAGAGCTGGGGGAGACTTTTTTGAGGGATGCAACTTGTTTTGCTGAAAATGTGGATTATTGAACACCCGTGTGATCGTCCTCAATTCATGAGTTATGGGTCGATAGAGAAAAAAAAAGAGGAATATCATACCAGGGTTGATAGGATTAGCATTCCAGAAGGGGTTAGAGATTGGGTATCGCACCTTCGTTCCCTAAGTGCAAGCCAAATAGAGTGGACGTTTGGATGACTTCCTGTAGATGAGATCATATACATGCCGGCTACTAGGGCTCATTTCCTCTTGATGGGTCTTAGGAGTATCCATCCTTATACCCCATACCGGGTTTGGAGACAGCTGGTGAGATGTCAAATAGTGCCAAAAGATGAAGATCTTAGTGCCTAGGCAATCGAGATTGGTCCTGATGGTTAGTTTCATGAAGCAGCGGTCCGCCAGATTTGGAGCGAGTGTAAATATTTGACAGAAAATAGCTTTGTGTGGGATCTATCCAAAGGTGAAGTTTCAGCAGAGTACCTTTCTTGGTATAAGAAGGAAATTGATCTTAGAAGGCCGGCCAAAAGACCCCATCTTTAAGAAGTTGTTGTGGCGTCACAAGAATAGTGGGCTTGGTTGGCCAAGGAAAATGAGTACAGGGCCACGATAGGAAAGCTTGGAAAGCAATTCAAAGGCAATCAATTCGAAAATGGTTTGCAAGCCATGGCGGATGAGGGTGAAAAGAGAAAGCTAGCCAAAGAAAACGAGGCCTCTCGAGCCTAGATTCTGAAAATGAAAATACCGGCAGAAAACTCCACAAGGAGTGTAAAAGATGAGAAACTCATAGACCACCTTAGGTAGAAAGTAGGTGAATACAGTTTGATTTGAACAAAGAAGACGGTGAACTAGACAGTGCTCGAAAGCAATTGGCAAAAAATGCGGAGGAATGAGTACACCTGGTTAAATAGCTAAAAGAAAAGTATGACAACGGGATTGAAGAAAAGGGTCATCATCGTTGAGAACAAAATGGTAAATCAGGCAAAGGATTTTAAGGTTGAAAGAGAACATCGTTATACAACAGTGGCACAGCTAGAAAAAGTTTTGCAACAACTTCGAGAACATAATCAAGTAGCCGAACAAAGTTTAGAAGTCAAGGCCCAACAGATTGGGCGTTTGTTGCAAGAAAAGGGTGTCATAAGAGAGAGTCAAAAGGATCGCCGATTACATCACGATGAAGTGCAGTAGTTGTGAATATATGACTAGATCTATGTTCTTTGCCATTGTGATGACCTTTGTCCGACAGGTAATAGAAGACCTCCACCGCCTCTAAAGGGATTTAGCACGTAGGCTCGTGGCGAGACCTAATGATGTCCCACGAGCCCCAAAAGCAATAGAAGCATTAATGTATTCGTGAATTTTTGGAGCCTGTTAGTTTTTCCTCGAGTCTGTATTTTCATCTTTTGTTGGACTTTGTCAGTTTGTTCTTAAGTTTATATTTTCATCTCTTCATCAGAGTCTGTTAGTTGCTTTTGAGTATGTTAGTTTTTGAATCATTGTACTCAAAGAATTTCTTTTTATGAAAATTTGAAAATTCTAGAATATGTTACCACTTATTTTTATACTTATTCACTAGAACTATGCTCGGTTTGATTCACCCGAGGTCATGATACGTAGCCTATCTCCATAGGATTCGACCATGACCAAAAAGAAAAAGAAAAAGAGAGGGAAAATAAGAAACTGTGAGAAGAAAATAATGGCAAAATAAGAAAGAGAATAAAAAAGAAGGGACAAAGAGAAATCACGCAGAGAAAGGGCACGAATGAAAAAGAGAAGTTGTAAATGGAAATAAGGAAAAGACAGGTTAATGCAAGAAGCCAATTGGATGCATAATAGAAACCGATAACTGCTTAGGTACATTCATTTCCAAATGTGCAGTTGCATATCTGTTAAACCTTGACCGCTAACAAGTTTGTTGTTGTGCTCCAATAGCAGGCATGTGGTTAGTTTTGTGGTATTCTGGCAACCCACCCATACAACACTAGATCTAAAAACAAGTTGACCATGGCTAACCAGGAGCCTGATGCGAGTATCATCGATCCCTCGAGAGAGGTGGAAGAGTTGGATGTTAATGCGAGAAGAGAAGAAATGTATAAACTAAAATAACAAATGGCTTAAATGTACCAAGCATGCGCAAAAGGGCAACCACCACTGGCTTACTCCGCCAACCCTGCCTTCATCCCGCTATTGGCTCAGTCGCAGGATCATCCTGCCACTGATTCATCCCCGAGCTTTCCCATCCACCAACACTACTTAATCACCACCTCCCAAACACCACCAACTCCACCACCCAAACCAGTTCCATACCCTCTTTTATTAGCCACTCTTATCTTTGTGGCACCCCCACCCACTACACTCCACAGATCTTCCAGCGAACCTTATTTCCAAACCCATGATAACCAGTATTACCGCCGGATCCCACCTTTAAAGCCCCAGAACCCTATTCATACACTCCTCACTGTGATCTCCATGTGGAAGCTGAGAAACAATCCAAAATCCCCGAACAGGAGGAGATGTTCAGGAATGTTAAAAGCATAAAACAATCATTCAAAGACATGCGGGGGTTGGGATGTCACGTAAGTGTAGCGTACAAATATGTTTGTTTCCAGATGTGCAATTGATGATAGGGTTTATGATGCCCAAGTTTGATCTATATTATGGGCACGATGATCCAGTTGCACACCTGAGAGGGTTTTGTGGCAAAATGAGGGGAGCCGGAGGAAAAGATGAGTTGTTAATGGCATATTTCAGTCAGAGTCTGAGTGGTGCAGCATTGGAATAGTATACCTAGCAAGACCCCAGAAGGTGGTATTCGTGGCATGATCTAGCCCAAGCATTTTCTTTCCACTTCCAGTACAATCTTGAGATTATTCAAGATTGTCTATCTTTGAGGAAACTTGAAAAAAGGCATAATGAATGTTTTCGGGAATATGGGTTTCATTGGAGAGATCAAGCAGTGACGGTTGACCCTCCAATGAAAAAAAGTGAAATGGTGGATTATTTACTACAAGCCTTAAAGCCCACTTATTTCGGTTATTTGGTATTGGCTGTAGGCAAGTCCTTCAATGAAGTGGTAAAAATGGGGTGCATGGTAGAAGAAGGGCTCAAGTCTAACAAAACCATGCGGTATTCGGTGATCAAGGAAACCACCCAAGCCATTCAAAGCAGAACTAGGGAGTAATTGGAAAGAAAAAGAAAGAGGATGTCCCAACAATTGACTCAGGAGTGTGGCTCGGATCTAGAGGCCTATTACATTATTACAACCAGCCTTGACCCCACCACCAAATTTACCTCCATACTCCATATATCCCACCACAACACTACTACCCACCGTCAGATCCCCATTTTTATGTCCATCATGCATAAACATACAATCAACCTCCTCCCAACACATAATAGCGTGCACCAACCCCACAGATTACCTACCCAGCTCTGCAAAATGCCTATCTACACCTATAAGCCTACTGCAATCCCCCTGGAACATGTTTCCGGCCAACCAAAGCTTTCAGTAATGAAAGGTTACAGAAGAAGAAGATTTTTACTACATTAGGAGAATACTATATTCGTTTGTTCCACAGGCTGAGACAATTGGGTATGTTGAGGCCGATCGAGCCAAAACTGCCAAATCCTCCCTTGAGAAATCTTGACCATTCTATGAGTTATGAATATTATTCTGGTGCTCTGGGGCACGACACGGAGAAATGCTGGCAATTGAAAATAGCTATTCAAGAACTTATTGATACCAATCGGATTGAAGTCCAAGCTCCAGAGACGCCTAATATCAACCAAAACCCATTTCTGGCTCATCACGAGGCAAATATGATTGAGATAGTGCATAGAGAAGGGGATCCTAAGAAGACTTCGCAGACCGCCATGATGGTTCGGTCTAGTGAAGTCAGGCCGATTGAAAAGTCAACAAAGGAGAAGTTAGTGATCGAGTTAAATGGAGCAAATAGTGAACTAGCTGTAGTGATCAAGAAGGGGTCCTCAAGTTATGGTATGGTGAAAAAAGAGAAAACAAAAGTGGTGGTATTAGGGGTGGAAAACAAGCATGTTGTGGTTATGGAAGGTGCTCTCACCGAGCCCGTCATTATCAAACCTCTAACTCATCTACCAATAGTCAATAGCAAGGTCATCCCTTGGAATTATGAGTGAGTGATGGTGACATACAAAGGGAAAGAGGCTAAAGAAGAAGTCAAAAAGACCCATAGATAGACCCGGTTAGGGAGATGCTTTGCCCCCGAGGAGTTAAGAAAAGCTAAAAATTCAAAAGATAACCCAGTATTGGTGAAGAAAGCTGTGACTGAAGAAGAAGCAGAGGAGTTTTTGAAAAAGATGAAGGTGTAAGACTATTCTATTATGGAGCAGTTGAGGAAAATGCCTGCTCAAATTTCACTGTTGTCATTGTTAATTCATTCGGATGAGCACCATCAGGAATTGATGAAGATCCTGAACGAGGCGCACGTTCCTGACAAAATCTTAGTAAATCACTTGAAAAGATAGAAAAAAAGAATTTTAAGGTAAATAAAGTCACGTTTTCTAATGATGAATTGCTCGTAGAGGGTACTGAGCACTATAGAGCTCTTTATCTTATGGTGAAGTGTGAAGATTCCGTTGTTACCTGGGTATTGATCGATAATGGTTCTACTATGAACATTTGCCCACTCCCCAATATTAAAAACCTGAAAGTGGATGATGAAAGAATTCACAAGAACAATATTGTGTGCGATGGTTCGACGGTGGAGGGAGAGATTTAGTCGGTGACATAGTGCTCGAGATGACAGTCAAACCAGTTGATTTTACCATGGAATTACAGGTGTTAGATTAGGCTATCTCTTACAATTTGTTGTTGGGCCGACCCTGGATTCATGCCGCTAAAGCAGTCCCCTCTACTCAGCATTGGATGGTAAAGATTGAATGGAATAGACAGGAAATAGTTGTGCACTGCGAGGATAATTTTCATGCCCATAGTGATGCCATTGTACCATTCATTGAAGCTGAGGATGATAAAGGGCCTTAGGTCTACCAGGTTTTTGACACGGTATTGGTAGAGACAATTCTAGAAGGGGATTGCGTTCCTGTCCAAAGGTAGCTGCCGCATTAGTCATGGTAGCCGTTGAAATATTGAGAAATGGTTTTGTCCCAGGCAAGGGTTTGGGCACATATGAGCAAGGTATCGTGCAGCTGGTGTCTCTCCCCAAAAACATGGATACATTATGGTTGGGATTCAGGCCCACAATTCCAGACATGAAAATACCCAGAAGGTTGAAACAGAGGGTATGGGTCCTCCCAAAGCCTGTGCCACGTCTCTTCAGATCATTTTTCAAACCTGGCACCAAGAAACTCCCAGCAACAACAAGTCCCAGTTCTATGATTGGTCCAGATAAGGAATTTCTTGAAAAGTTGAGAAGTTATTCGACAATGTGAATATGGTGGAAGCTAGAGAGGGTTCTAGAAAGGCAGATGTGCAATTTGTTGGGCCCAGTGCAAAGATTAACAATTAGTAAGCTACTCTTCTCCTCACCGCGAAGGAGTTTCAGTACTTTTCTTTGATTTTCTTTCAGTTTATCTGGATTATTCCAGGGTTGTAATTGCAGATTCTATGTTCTGTCCATTTGGATGTATAAACCTTGTTATCTTTCAATTTTAATGAAACGTAATTTCCCCCTTTTCATCATTTCTGATAGTTTTTATTTTTGCTTCTCTTTTCCTTTTTGTACTGTTCTTTTTATGATGGTTTCAATGACACGACATGCATGAGGAATCTTCGGCCCAGTCTTGAAAGCCAATCTTATTCGAAAATAATAATTCAAGAAATAGAATGTGATGATGAATCAGAATCTGATGAGGATGAGGCCTTTGAAGAAATTAGTAAAGAATTAAGACATTTTAAAGAAAAACCTAAGCCTAACCGGAGTGATACAGAAGCACTCAATTTAAGGGACCCCGCTAACACCAAAGAAAGTAAGATAAGTGTCCATCTTGAACCACAACTCATGGAAGAGATCATCAAAGCGTTGTTTGAATACAAAGATATTTGCATGGTCACATGAAAACATGCCGGGTCTAAGCACCAACCTGGTGGTTCACAAATTTCCCATTGACCCGGCATGTCCTCCCGTCAAATGGAAGTTAAGGAAGTTTAAGATTGACATGGGCATAAATATTAAAGAGGAATTCACAAAGCAGTTCGAGGCAAAGGTCATTCGAGTCATGTGATATCCCACTTGGATAGCTAATGTTGTACCTGTACCCAAGAAAGATGGTAGGACCAGGGTGTATGTAGATTATCGTGATCTCAAAAAGGCAATTCCAATGGATAACTTCCCACTGCAAAATATCCACATTATGATTGATTACTATGCCAAACATGAGATTGGGTATTTTGTGGATTTCTACGCGGGTTATCATCAGATTCTAGTGGATGAGGAGGATGCAGAAAAGATGGCATTCATCACGCCGTGGGGAACATTCTACTACATGGTCATGCCTTTCAATTTGAAAAATGCAAGAACAACTTACATGAGGGCAATGACAAGCATATTCCATGACACGATACATGAGGAGATTGAGCTTTATGTGGATGATGTGATCGTAAAGTCTAGAAAGCAGTCTGACCATGTGAAAGATTTGAGAAAATTCTTCCAAAGTCTTCGTAGGTACAATCTTAAGCTCAATCCTGCAAAATGTGCATTCGGTGTGCCATCCAGAAAATTGTTAGGATTCATAGTCGGTCATTGAGGTATTGAATTGGACTCGTCAAAGATTAAAGCTATCCAAGAATTGCCACCTCCGAGGAACAAGCTGACATAATGAGTTTATTAGGGAAGTTAAACTACATCAGCAGGTTTATTGCTCAACTTACGACAACTTGTGAGCCTATCTTCAAACTATTAAATAAGGATGCTGCGGTCAAGTGGAAAGATGAGTGTCAAGAAGCATTTGATAAGATAAAGGGGTACTTGTCAAACCCTCCTGTGTTCGTGCCACTAAAACCAGAGAGACCTTCAATTATGTATTTTACAGTTTTGGATAATTCATTTGGTTGTATGTTGGGTCAGCATGACATCACCGGCAGGAAGGAGCAGGCCATCTACTATCTCAGCAAGAAGTTCACATCTTACGAGCCTGGAAAGGAGATGTTGCACCTAGAGTAGCATAAAAGCTGAAGCACTATTTGTCATATTACAAAAACTTACCTTATCTCACGTTTGGATCCGTTGACGTATATATTTTAGATGCCAATGCCCAAAGTGAGGCTCGTAAAGTTGCAGATCTTACTTACAGAATTTTACATCATCTATGTGACTCGGACTGCGATGAAAGCAGAAGCATCGGCTGACCATCTGGTAGAGAACCCGGTGGATGAGGAGTATGAGCCTTTGAAGACTTCTTCCCACATGAAGAGGCAATGCACATTGATGAGTTGGAATAGGTTGAGAAGCTGGGATGAAACTTTTATTTGATGGAGCCGCTAACATGAAAGGTGTTCGGATAAGAGCTATACTTATTTTTGAAACGGGACATCACTACCCTATTACAACTTTGCTTCATTTCTACTGCACTAACAATATGGCTGAGTACGAGGCATGCATCTTGGGTTTGAGGTTAGCTGCAGACATGGGTGTCTAGGAAGTCTTGGTCTTGGGGGACTCGGAATTTCTGGTGCACCGGATTCAAGAGGAATGGAAAACACGAGATTTGAAGCTTATACCATACCGACAATGTTTGCATGGTCTCTGTCAACAATTTTGATAAGTAGAGTTCAGGCATATTCCAAGGATGCATAATGAGGTTGCTGATGCTTTGGCCACTTTGGCGTCAATGTTACATCATCCGGGAAAGGCTTATGTTGACCCGTTGCATATTGAAGTCCATGATCAAGATGATTATTGTAATGTGGTGGAAGAAGAACTTGATGGTGAGCCTTGGTTTAACGATATCAAGGAATATATCAGGATAGGGGTGTATCCAGTACAAACTATAAGTGATCAAAAGAGAAAAAATCGGGGGTTGGCAAGCGGATTTTTCTTTAGTGGAGGGGTTTTGTACAAAAGAACTCCAGATCTTGGATTGTCAAGATGCATAGATTCTAGATAGGCTACGGCCATCATGACCAAAGTACATTCCGGAGTTTGTGGACCGCATATGAGTGGGTATGTTCTGGCGAAGGAGATTCTCCGAGCAGGTTATTATTGGCTCATCATGGAGCGGGATTGTATCAGTTTTGTGTGCAAATGTCATCAGTGCCAAGTGCATGGAGATTTGATCCATTCTCTACCATTTGAATTGCACACAATGTCTGCACCGTGGCCTTTTGTTGCATGGGGCATGGATATTATTGGGCCAATTGAGCCAGCGGCATCAAATGGACACAGGTTCATTGTGGTGGCCATTGGTTCTTTCACAAAGTGGGTAGAGGCTAAAACGTTCAAGTCTGTAACAAAAAAAAGTGGTAGTCGATTTTATGAACTCATATATCATTGTCAATTTTGGATACCAAAGGTGATCATTATAGATTATGGAGCTAATCTCAATAGTCATTTGATGAAAGAGGTATGTTAGTAGTTCAAGATTGTGCATTGCAATTCCATCCCATACCGCCCCAAGGCGAATAGAGCAGTCGAGGCGGCCAACACGAAAATAAAGAATATACTTTAGAAAATGGTGGAGGGTTCAAGGCACTGCCATGAAAAGCTGCCTTTTGCATTTTTGGGTTATCGCACTATTGTTCGTACTTTAGTATGGGCAACTCCTTACTTGTTGGTGTATAGCATTGAGGCAATGATACCTTACAGAGATTGAAATCTCATCCCTTCGAATTGTCGCTGAGGACGAAATTGAGGATGATGAGTGGGTCAAAACCCGCCTGGAGCAATAAATTTTGATTGACGAGAAAAGATTAGCAGCAGTGTGTCATGGCCAGTTGTACCAACAGAGAATGGCAAGATCATATAACAAGAGGGTGCATCCACGAAAGTTTGAAGTGGGTCAGTTAGTATTGAAACATATCCTCCCTCATCAGGCTAAGGCAAAAGGCAAGTTCGCCCCAAATTGGCAGGGGTCGTTCATTTTGGCGAGAGTGTTGTCCAATGGTACTTTGTATTTAACAGATGTAGAAGGCAAATGTTTGCAAATGGCCATCAATTCCGATGTGCATATGAGATATTATGTCTGATTTTCTTCAGTTAAATTGTATCTGTTTGTACTTGGCATGTTTTGATGATTGGAATGATGAAGGCATTTTCTTCTGCTATCTAAACGCTTTATCCTTTGTTACCCCCCTTTGAGGATTATTGATTTCCTTTCATACCTCTTCTTTTGGAATCGGTAGCAAAAGATCAGAAATACACGTGTGAAAGATAAGTAAAGAGAAAATAAAAGAATGAAAAGAGAAAGAAAATAACGAGAAGAGAAAAAAAGAGAAGAAAAGAAGCAAAACAACAAAATAAAAACAAAAAGAAAAAAGGAAAAAAGGAAAGAAAAGAAGAGAAAGAAAAAGAAAAAGAAAAGAAAAATCACAACAACAAAGCAACTTCTATGACATGAACTGCGTTCGACATGATTCCTTTTTAGGATACGTAAGCAACCTTACGGTTCGGTCCCATCAAAGTAAAAATCCAAAGTCCCCAAGCAAAGAAATTGGGGCAGAAGTTTTGGTTGTCGTAAGAAATCCGATTCCAAAAGTTGTAATTTTGAACCCATTTGAATTGTTTTGAGCCTTTTTTATACCCTTTCTTTCTAACCCTATCTGAAATCCCACATTACAGTCCAAAGAAAGACCTTCTGATCAGTATTCAAGAGATGCCAAGTAAAACAAGTAAAGGTGATTCATACAAGGGGCAACACTCCAGTCCAAACAAGGAAAATGAAAAATGCGAGAGTCTTATTGGTGAAAATCCTCGCGGGCACCGTAAGACGATGGAAAGCAAAGAGAAATAAAAAATGAGAGAGTCTAATTGATGAAAACCCTCACGGGCACAGTAAGGCAATGGAAAGCTGAGAGAAATCAAAAACGAGAGTCTTATTGGTGAAACCCTTCACGGGCACCTTAAGGTGATAGCGAGTGGAGGGATAAATAAATGAGAAAGACTTGTTGGTGAAAACCCTTCGGGGAACTCCAGGCCGAACAAGGTCAGGGTTTGGTAAAGAAAGTGAGTTTTGAAGATCTCGGGGCATAAAGTACGACAATTGAAGGCTGATTGGTTTGTCAGACTGGGCCTATTAATCCAAAATGCATGTCATTATCATTGGCACCACCTTCTCCACTCAGATAACTCTATTTTCTTTTTCCCTTTCAAACAGCCTTCCAGTGTTCGACTTTTCCTATCCTTAACTCTCAAACTCGTTGCATTTCATTTCTGTTGGGTTTATTTCTCTAAGATGTTTCCAGTCCAAGTTTTTTTGAGCAAATGAAAAAGGATTTACAAGCTTACTACCAAGTTCCAAAGTTGCACAGGGCACATGGTGGCCAAGGCAGTGCTAGAGATAGTATGATGTGGAATGAGATATAAAGATCATGGGATTTTCATCTGTGAAATGGTTTATTAATTTTGTAGTAAATGCAGAGGTTCGAACAAATAGGTACAAAAATGTAACACAATGGTTTGATCATAGAAAATTCAGATTATCCAAGGTCATGGGGCTTGAAATCGGAAAGTCAAGCGATTTTTGGCCAGTTGGAGGGAGCAAGTAAAAACAAAGCACGATAGTAGAGAAGCCACCTTCATCAAGAATGCCACAAACTAACCACCACATATTTTTAAACTGACTAGAATTTTCTTTTATTGAAACAGGGTCAGTGAAACCCTCCTTAGGGGAAAATCAAGCACCAGACAGGTATGATCGTAAAATTTCAGGACCCTCCTAAAAAATGGGACTTAGTTTAAAATACAAAACAATTAAGAGTAGCAAGATCTAGCATAAATGTACCCTAAAATAATATAAGTTAGTTTCAAAATTTTCATTCGGGAGGTAAATTTCAGTTAAGAGTTGTCAGGACCCCCCTAGAAAATGGGACCTAGATTAAAAAATGCATAGCAAAATCTACCGTAAATGTACCCCAAAGGAATATATGGCGGTTTCAAGGTTTGAAATTTTAAGATGGGATTCAATCAAGGATTTTCAGGACCCTCCTGAATAATGGGACCTAACTTTAAGATTGTTGTTAGATAACGAGATATAGCGGAAACAATACTTTTGGAAGATATAACATAGACGTAAAATTGTCATTTAGTTAAGAGTTGTTAGGACCCTCCTGAATAAGGGGACCTAGCTTTAAGATTTCCATTGGATAACAAGATTTAGCGTATGTTTTGTTGTATGGTAGCATAATTCAGCCGCAAAATAGTCACTCTTAAGATAAGACTTGATTTCTGATTTTCAGGACCCTCTTGGATAATGAGGTGTACTAAGACCCTCTTATGATAACAAGATTTAGAGGAAGTCACAATTTTGTAAGATATAACTTAGTTTTAAAATTATCGTTTAATTAAGAGTTGTCAAGACTCTCCTGGATAACGGGATCTAGCCTTAAAATTCTTAGTAATATTTAGTAATATGATTCCGTTTGACACTCACATATGTGCCCCGCTACCAAATTGAGGTAGAAAAGTTTCTTTATTTTGTCTATTTTTGTTGAAATCAGGTACCCACTTGGAGAATAGGGAGAAAAAATTCAAGTTCAGCAATCAGGCGCCCACATAGAGAGCACGGGAATAGACTTTAAGTTCAGCAGCTAGGCGTCCACCTGAAGAGCACGGGAGTATATTTAAAGTTCAGCAGTCAGGCGCCCACCTGTAAAGCACGGGAATAAATTTCAAGTTCAGCAATCATGTGCCCACATAGAGAGCACGTGAAGACATTTAAAGTTCAGCAGTTAGGTGCTCACATGGAAAGCACGGGAAGACATTTCAAGTTTAGCAGTCAAGCGCCCACTTGGAGAGCACGGGAATGCATTTCAAGTTCAGCAGTCAGGCGCCCACTGGGAGAGCACAAAAATACATTTCAGGTTCAGCAGTCAGGCGCCCACCTTGAGAGCATAGAAATACATTTTAGGTTCAGGGGTCAGGCACCCACCTAGAGAGCATGGGAATACATTTCAAGTTTAGCAGTTAGGCGCCCACCTAGAGAGCACGTGAATACATTCCAAGTTCAGCAGTCAGGCACCCATTTGGAGAGTTTTTGACAGTCAGGCATCCACATGAAGAAAAGAGAAAGCATCTTAGATTATTATTTAAGTCGACAACAAAGGAATTTCATCGGGAGAATATAAGTCAACATGGCAAAAAGAGATGCAAGAGCAAGTTAGAAGATGTAGATAGGATTCTTTAATTCATAAATCATAGTTTAGTCTAGCTTCTTTTTATTTTGTCATGGTATCATAAGGGGTTCAGTAAGTAGTAGCAGCAGCAACAACAATGAAACCACAGCTTCTTGGTAGTCCCAGCTACCAAAACATTTTGAGCTACACTGACTTGATTCCTTTATAGCCAAGGATATGTAGGCAACATCAGAAGCAGGGTGCATTCAACTCTTTCAAAAATGATTCTCACAGAGTATTCAAGCGGGCAATAATCGCTCGTATCAGCTCACTTTGTCTTTGCACAAAAACTCTTCATGTTTCCGAGCAAAGAGGGAAAGAAGTGAGCATGTGATTTTTTCCCTATATGAATTACTCCCACAAATTTAAAATAAAATAAAATTTCACATTATTTTCCATTTTATAGATTTTTGTAGCATTTTTCGTGAATTGTTTGCATTTGACTACGCATGTTGAATAAAGGAGTTTGTTATTAATTTTAAGTCAGCATCATGCGCCAACCTGGAGAACAAGGGAATTCATTTCAAGTTTAAGTTGCAAGCACCCACCTAGGCAACAGAAGAATTTGTTTCAAATTTTGAGCCAGCATTAGGCATCCACCTGGAGAATAAGTGAATTAATTTCAAGTTTAGGATTGCAGGCGTCCACCTAGAGAACAATGGAATTTATTTTAAATATTAAGTCAGCATCAGGCGCCACTTGGAGAACATAGGATTTAATTTCAAGTTTAAGTTGCAGGCGCCCACCTTGAGAACAAGGAAATTTGTTTCAGATTTTAATTCAGCATCAGATGCACACCTGGAGAACAAGGGAATGAATCTCAAGTTTATGTTGCAGGCACCCACCTGGAGAACACGGGAATTTATTTCTAGTTTTAAGTCATTAGCAGGTGCCCCACCTATAGAATGAGGAAAGTCATTTCAGAATTCAATTCAGAATCATTTTAAGTTTCATGCCAGTGGTAGGCGCCCACCTAGAGAACAAAGGAATTAATTTCTAGTTTTAAGTCATTAGCAGGCGCCCCACCTGGTGAATGAGGAAAGTCATCTAAGAATTCAAATTAGAGTCATTTTAAGTTTCATATCAGTGACAGGCGCCCACCTGGAGAATGAGGAAATTCATTTCAAGTTTTCAGCCAATAGAAGGCACCCACCTTGAGAATGGGAGAAGTTATTTCAGAATTCAATTCAAGTTAGAAGTAGCAGAAGATCGCGGCAAGAATGTGAGTCGTTAGTCTGGGATGACCAACAAAAGTATTCTTGATCCAGAATAATAAAAAAACAAGGAAAAGGAAGTTAATCCAAAATGAAGAAACAGAGAAAGATGTGAACTGCATAAGATATTAAGTCACGATCACTACATGCCCGGTCTTGATCCGAAAAAGATGAAGAAAAACAAACTAGCACCTACAGCTAGCAAGCATCAAGGTTCAAATCTAAAGTCTGCATGAAGAACCATTCACGACTCAAGATCAAGATTCACAAGAATTATAGATAGAAATCTTGTAACTCATAGTTGACATGCTTAGATAGTCTTTTTCATTTTTGACATTGATGTAACAATAGGAACTGGAACCTCGACGGAACAACACCTCAACCGGCTCTCCACCTTGGTTTGCTCCATCACTGTTCCTACTTCTGAACTACATGTGGCCCTATTACCTTATAGCAAAGGATATGTAGGTAGCTCATATACCAGGGCTCGGTCACATTCTTCTTTCTTTTAGCTTTTGGTCTCTCTAAATAAGGGGCAGGTCAAAAAACCTGTCTCGCGGTTCTTTGTCGGAAAATACTTCATGTTTTCTATCATAGAAGGGTATCTGTAAACATATAATTTTTTTACCATCCCCGAGATTTTATTGATTTTTAGCGTTTAAATATTTATTTTTGATTTAATATCATTATTTTAAATAGTTTTGACTCTTTTACTTTATATCATCACAAAAATAAGAATTATAAAAATATTTTTCATCTTTAGTTTGAAGTTAATTAGTATATTTATATATATAATACTTTAATTTCACCATAGCCTCTTCTTCCTATTTTTACATTATTATAATATTTGAGAATACAAAAAGTAGTTTTACTTTTAGTATTTAGTTTTGTATTAGTTTATTTTAATTAAGGTTGATTTTTACACTTTAGAGATATATTGCATTATTTGGTCTTCTTAGCCTAGATTCAAACAAAAAAGACATGGTCCAATCCAATTTCCTAAATGCAAGCCAATTACCCTTAGCTCAATACCAACTAACCTAACCCTAAGAACAAATTTGACCCCTTTTCTATAATAAAGATCATATTATTAACATAAAAGGGACAACCGGTTTTTTAGGAGTAGAAACCTTAAGACACTTCATCTTCTTTCTTGAACGCTTGGACAAAATCCTACAATACCACTTCTCCAAGCACCAGCCAGCTGCACATCACCAGCTCGACGTCATCCCTCACAGACACAGTCATTTCCATGAACCCTGAAGTCTCTTCGTCTTCACTGAAACCAAACCAAAAAACCCTAGAATAACCTAGGAGACCCTCTTCTCCCCCCCCCCCCTCGTGCCTTTCTTCTTTATTTTCAAAATTCTTTAGCACCTAAAAATGCCTAGAGACAAACCAACCCCACCCTACCTCTACCAACTCACCCAACCACCACAACAACCAACGACCCTAAGCTTACAGCAACCTAACAGAGGCGGAAAAAAAAACAATAGCCAACCACATTATAAAGTGTGACGACCCAAAGGGGTCATCACTTGTTTTCTTACCTATTCTGTACTTTCGAGGCCTAAAAATCTCAGATAGGGTTGCCTCATTTTTATGCACAATCCGGCACGTAGCCGAAAAGTTTATATATGAATTATGTGGGAAAATGGTAAATTTTGATATTAAGTTGAATAAATATGACTTCGGTAAACATTTTAGGTAAACGGATGCAGACCTATGATTTGACGGTCCCAGAGGGTCAATAGGAAAATACGGTACTTGAGTGTATGCCCAGAATCGAATTCCGAGGTCCCAAGTCCGAGAAATAAAGTTTTGTCTGAAATTGTTTTCTGGAAAATAATTAAGGAAATTGGAAATGAAATTTGATTAGAAGACTATGGTATCAGGCCCAAATTTTGATTTCGGTGCCCTGTCTAGTCTTATATATGAATTAAGCACTTTCTGTAAAGTTTGGTTGAAAACGGACGCCGTTTGACGTGTTTCGGACTTAAAATGGAAATTTGATGTTTTATGAATATTTGGAAGAAATCATGAGTTTTGACACTTGATTCGATGTTTATGATGTTATTTTGGCGATTATATCGCATGGATAAGTCCGTAGGATGATTTGAGGTTGTGTGTATATTTGGTTTGGAGCCCTGAGGGCTCGGGTGAATTTTGGATAGGTGTCGAGTTGCATTTTTGAACTTATGAAAATTTGGTGTTCCTTATCTGCAGGCTTTGCATTTGCGAAGTCAGCATTGCAAATGGGAAGTCGCAAATGCAAGCTGTTCATCGCAAATGTGAGAGTTGGACCGGGCAGGCTTGTTCGCAAATGCGACCAGCTATTTTGCAAAGCGGAGAAAGACAGTCGCAAATGTAATGATTGTGATTGCAAATGCGAAGGTTCTTAGTTTCTGAAGCGTTTGCAAATGGGACATTTTTCTCACATTTCCCATACCTGCAGGGTTTGCAATTGCGAACCCAAGTTCGCAATTCTCATATCTCAGCAAATTTTATACTTAGTCAAATTTTCACAATTTTCACCATTCTTTCAAAATCGAAACTCCATAGGCGATTTTTCAAGGACAAGACTTCTTCCAAATTATTTGTAAGTTGATTTTTAATCATTTCTTTCAATCATTAATATCATTTAACATGTTTCCACTTAAAAATCAATGATTTTCATGAGTGAAATTGGAGGTTTTGGATAGAACCTAGATTTTCTAAAAGTTAGGGAATTAGACCTCAACTTGAGGTCCGAATTTCAAAATAAATTTCATATTTGAGTTTGTGGGGGAATGGGGTAATCAGGTTTTGGTTCGAACCTCGGTTTTTGATCATGTTGGCCTGAGGGGTTTTTTGGTCATTTTACCTAAATTCGCTACTTAGCTTTAAATTAAATAATAGAATTAATTGCTTGAGATGTTATTTACGAGATATAATTGAAATGAACATATTTGGGCCTTTTGAAGTCGGATACTCGTGGAAAAAGTGTGATTTCGGGTTGACTTTGGAGCCTGTTTGAGGTAAGTGGTTTGTCTAGCTTTGTGTGGGGGACTTCTTCCCCTTAGGACATGATGTTTGGTATTTCAATGCCTCGTACATGCGGTGACGAGCGCGTACTTGAGAAAATTGTTGGAAATCAATTTTTACTTGAAGTATTTAAATTGAGTTTTCTTGCTTACCTGTTTATTTTAAATTGCAAGTTTATCCTATGCTAGTTTAGAGAAGTATGTTTATTTGACTTACTTGCCTAAGTGCTTAAACTGTGTTGTTTCTGCTCCATATAGTATGTTTGGCTAGGATTTTCTATTTCTTGTCCCGAGTTTAGTATCTTTCCTAATGTTTGGGTTGCTATTATGTGTTTTTAAATTGGGACTACGGATTGGCCTCCTGGGAGATCCCCCTGCACTTGATATGTTCTGGACTGAGGGTGCGGGATAACAAGAGATCCCCGGCACATGAAATTGTAAGTTTTGAGGATACCACGAGATCCTCGGGATACCAAGAGATCCCTGGCACATGAAATTGTAAGTTTTGAGGATACCAAGACATCCTTGGGGTACCAAGAGACCCCTCATGTATGTGGTGAGCATACCAAGAGATCCTCGGGATACCAAGAGATCCCCGATTGTGGTTCCTCTTGCGAGTAGTATTTACTAGTATTGTCCAATTTTCCGCTTTCTATTATGGTGTCTATATTTATCTTTTTTAGATTCTCGTTGTACACTTTATCTGTACTGTTTTTCCCTCATCTTATTTTTTACTGTGTTATATCTCAGTAGGGCCCGGACCTTTCCTCGTCACTACCCAACGGAGGTTAGGCTTGGCATTTACTGAGTACCATTATGGTGTACTCATGCTTCTCATGTGCATGTTTTTCATATGCCGATCCTGGTACTTCATCTCAGGCACACTACTCTTGAGGCAGGGAGGGCTACAGAGACTTTGAGGTACTTCTGGAGCATCTGCATACCAAGGAGTCTCCCTATTTTCTCTACCTGTAGTATTTAGCCTTCTTTTGTACTTTGTTTAAACAAATTCTGGAGACTTGAGCCGTATATTACCTTCCATTAGCTTGTGTTCCCGTGAGTTTCGGGGTATTGGGGTGTTATAGTAGACTTTCACATTTATTTTTGGTTGTATATGCCGAGCGGCAGTTATATATAGATTTGTTTTAGTTGTTCAATTTAAATTAATTATTCCGCAAGTTGTATTGTTTTCCGCATTGTTAGGCTTACCTAGTTATAGGAACTAGGTGCCATCTGACATGTTCACAGAGGGTAAACTGGGGTCGTGAAAAATTGGTATCAGAGCTCTAAGTTCATAAGTATCACGGGATACAGGCCGATTTATTAGAGTCTCGTTGATTGGTACGGAAACGTGTATACTTATCTACGAGAGGCTATGTAACCGTTAGGAAAATCTACACTTCATATGATTTCCTTTTCATGCGATATTTTGACATCACAATCCTAAACATCTACCTTCTATTCTCTCACAGATGGTGAGTACACGTGTTACTTGAGTAAGATAATCTTCGGAAAGGTTTAAAATTTGTAGCGATGGTGGGTACAAGTGCTATGAAGATAGATTCTATTAAGGCAACAACTGAGCAGCAAAGGATGAGAAAGACATGTGGGAAGTGACAAGCAGTGGATAAAAATTCTAGAAGGCCGAGTATAAGGGGCCAAGGGTCGAGTAGTCGATTAAAGGGATGAGTTCCGCCAAAGTGGGAGAGTGGCGGAGTTGCATATGGGCATTGTGGTAGGATGACTATACACCTTAATAAGAGCTTGGAGTGATTTGAGGGAATTTTAGTAATTGGTGATTGGGGTCTACGAATTTAATTAGAAGTATGGGCTATTATGCGGCATGAGATTCGATATAACGGGAAAGAGCTACTTGAATAAAGAAGGATATAATATAACTTTGAATTGGAAGATGTCGGGAGTGATTTCAATAGGTGGGTTATTCCTGTTAGAAGGTTAGCGGTCGCGTGGTTGGAGAGGCTTCTGCAAAGAGTACTATTGGTTATATAGCGAAGGGATTGGCCGTGCAAATGTTGTTGATGATTTAGAGGATGAAAAAAGGGTTTATATAGTAAGATATCGAGAATGTTGGTGGTTGATTGCGCAAGATTATGTCAATAAGAGATTAAGAATCTTGGTGAACTCCAGAGTTGTATAATAGTGGCTTCGAGCTAAGTGGGAGATCCCCACTGCCTGTGATTCGGTTGTTTCGTTAACTACTTGGGAGGTTTCTGGTTATTAGCATATTGATGGGCTATTCAGCTAGGGGAAAAGACCACAAGTGGTAAATCAAGCAAAGAGATCATTAAGGGTGTGCCATGGTTGGCCTTATCGGCTCATGTCCAAATTTGGAAAGAATTCAAGAGTCGTGCTTTGTATAGATGTGGGTTATAAGGAAAGTAATTTTTCCAGGTGCTTCACTAAGACGGCATTCATATGTTAGAAGACTCATGGAGTTGATTGTGTTCAGGGCCAAGTCATACCGGATGGCTCCCAACAATGGTCCTAGGGAATTCAAAAGATAAAGTGTGATACCTAATAATTCTGAATCGATAGGTATGATTAAGAATCAAGCTTGATAGCAGCCTATGACAAGAGGCACAAAATGTTCTATGATGTTTTGGCATGCGATGTTGCAATTGGGAGGTACGAAATGGTTTGCGGGATTTTAGACAGCATGGTATCGTAACTCAATGTCACTCGGGATGAGTACGGATGGAGGGTGTTATGTTTCGAATGGAGTTATTATTTATAAGGTAATCAAGGATAAATTGGAAGGAGATAGATTGGGTAGCCATAGATGAATTGGCATATTTGTGGTAGGTCAATTCCTTCAGCGTGATCAAGTTATGTAAGTGATTTGTGACGGTGCATGTGAGGCTTGTCAGTCATCGTAGTTGATGTTATTTAGAGGTATTCCACTGTTGTGGCCTATTTCGTATAGGCGGACCCCGGAAAGATTATGGCAGGGTAGACCTCTACTTAGAGATTTGTATAATTCCACACTGCGAGAATTCACTTGTGTGTTACTGTGATACTCTTGGAACGAGTTAAGTGAAGAGCTTTTACATGATAAAGTGTTAGTTCATTAGTGGTTCCGGAGTTATAAAAACAATCATGTTCTATTGTATATTGGCATGTTTGGTGCAGTGACTTCTATGGAATTTGAAGTAAGAATCTAGGTTGCGATTCGTTGTTGACAAGGATGTCACGAGCTCGGGTGAGGAGAAAGGAGTTTGGATGTTTAAAGTAAGTTCGTATAGTTTTCAGTGTCACCTGAGATCAGTGCCTTGTGCAAGAGGCTTCGTGTATTGATTTGTGAATTCTTAATTTGCTTTATAGCATTGAATGGTCGGTGGGAAGGTGGTGCAGACTTGTTACCTGATGCGAAAGGTCATGTGAGTGTACCCATGAGAAGGTTGTATAAGTGTGGCATGTAGCCACTCAATTGGTTTAAGAAGTTAAACAAAGTATGAAGATAGTGGTAATATCGTTGATTTGAGAATATATGCATGGAGGGCACTCAGTCTATTAAGATGTGGATTGTGGAGGAATTCTCCGATTATGATGGTTGTTCTTATGCGTTATGAAGGAAATGAAGGTTATGATGGACATTGGAAAGGTTATTAGCCTAGTCAATGCAATCAGAATCGGCTTGATGATGGTGGATTGATTCAAATGTAAATATGGGCCCTATATCAGGCCAAACGTGTCAATTTCAGTAATGTGCTCCTTATGAAGGAGTAGTCAGGGTGTTATTTCATTGTCAGATATGTCATGTAGTAACACATTGTACCGTGTGGGTTACGAAACGGCTGGAGGAATTGCTAAGGTGTCGAGGATCTGCGTAGAAATGATGTATTATGAGCAAAATGGCTCTTAAGATTCAGATTGTATATCGCACCTTAGTTGTGCTTGAGTTTTGTAACTTATAGCGCTATATTCCCCCTCAGGGATGGTATTATGCACCTAATGTGCTTGTGGCTGAAATTTGGTATTTTAATGTAATGAGGAATTTAGCTTGATATGCATCTCCTTATGTGAATGTTATGTGAGGATCGAGTGGCGCGCCACCATGGGTATGATATTTGGATCATGTTTCCCGCCGCAACAGTTTGATGCTGAGTATAGTTTTTTATATGCTATTTTTTTGTATGCCTTTCATCTTATTTTCTAAGGAAAGTATGTATTGGTGTGTGAGTTAGGTAGTCGCTTCCAGAGTTCGTTTTCCTTTTGTATCGCATTCAAATTGGTAGCCTATTGGAAGATTGTGGCATCATATGAGACTTCTAATTATGTCCAGGGTGGCTTATTCCCTGAGCAATTCGTACTGGGTGAGATGAGATCATTGAATTTAGAATCGGTGCAATATTGACTATATGAAGTATAGTATAGAGCTAAGACCATTATTTGGTTCAAAATGAATTGATGGTCCTTGTCAGGAGTATAGACCTAGTGATTTGATGATTCGGAAGCCGGTTATGAACTTCTACACATCTCTTCCATTATGGCAGTATTATAATAATTAGAGCAAGACCTACGTATGTCATGAGGTGCAATGAGGACATCGGATTCGTGGAATTTCTATTAAGAATATCAGAAAATGTTATTGTGGTCCGGCGGGTAAAGTGATACAAGGTGTGAGTTCAGCAAAGTTATGCAGTCAATGTTTGGGTACATCGTGTAGTGATTGATATGGTGATCGTATGTTGGAAACAGGTCGGGCATAGAATTTTGGATGTTGGAATTAGGCTCTAAGGCTTATCTGCTAGAATAAAATGAAATATCTTCAGAATTGATCGAGCTAATGTGCTCAACTGAGTTTTGGTAGCACGGGAAGGTGCGTGAAGTGTAAAAACAATTATTTCAGACTATATCGGTGCAGTTCTCATCACGTTAAAGGACGAACGTTTGTTTAAGTAGGAAAGAATGTAATGATCCGACTGGTCGTTTTGAGCCCTAGCACGTTATTCAGCAGTCTAAGGCCATGAGCACCTTCATTTCAAGTGTTATGTGATGACCCAATGGGGTCATAATTTATTTACTTTTCGTTCTATCCTTTCGAGGCCTTAAAAGCTCTTCTCGAGTTTCCTCGATCAGCGTGCATAGTTTGGGCGCGTAACCGGAAAGCTTAGATATGGATTATGTGAGAAAATGCTAAATTTTGACAATTAAATTGAACAAATTTGACTTCGGTCAACATTTTGGGTAAATGGACCCGGACCCATGATTTTATGGTCTCAGAGAGTCCGTAGGAAAATATGGAACTTGAGTCTATGCCTGGAATCGGATTTCGAGGTCCCCAAGTCCGAGAAATGAATTTTTATGTGGAATTGTTTTCTGGAATTCATTAAAGAAAATAGAAAAGAAATTTGGTTAGAAGACTGGGGTATCGGGCCCGTACTTTGTTTTCGGTGCCTGGTACAAGTCTTACATATGATTGAAGCACTTGCCGTAAAGTTTGGTCGAAAAAGGACGTCGTTTGACGTGTTCCAAACCCGAAATGGGAATTTTATTTTCCATGAAATAATTGAAAGAAATCTTAAGCTTTGGGGGTTTGATTCTAAGCATGTGATGTTATTTTGGCGATTTTATCGCACGGATAAGTCTGTAGGATGTTTCTGAGGTTATGTGCATATTTGGTTTGGAGCCTCGAGGGATCAGGTGAGTTTCGAGCAGGGTCCAGGAGTGTCTTAGACTGAAAACGCAAGATATTGCAGATTGGGTGCGAGCTGCATGTTCCAGTGCGGTCGTGGTCACGATTGCACGGTCTGCAGTGTGAGCCGCACGGCCGCGGTCGTCCTCGCGCGATCCGCTTTTCATGCTTTAGAGGACCCGCAGTCTTCTATTTTTCTAGCACGGCCACGTCTTCTTTTGCGTGGTCCGTGGCGTGAGCTGCGCGGCCACAGTCACCTTCGCGAGGCCGCGATCAACTTCACGCAATCCACGGTGCCGACCTCAGAAGACCAGCAACTTTCAGCTACACCAGCGCGGCCGCGGTCACCCATGCGCGGTCTGCGTTGGAGGTTCAGAGAGTATATATACTCAGGTATTTTCAGTTATTTCTCACTTATAAAACCCATAACCTAAGAGGCGATTTTCTAAGTAATATTCCTTATTCAAAACGATTGGTAAGTGGTTTTTAACTCATTTCTTCGCTCATTAACACCTTTTTACATAATTTCAGCATCAATTCGAAGGTTTTAATGGGTAAATTCATGTATATTGGGTAGGACCTAGGGTTTTGCTAAATTGGGGATTGGACCTCAATTCGAGGTCTGAATTCAAAACTAATCACATAATTGGATTCATGGGGGAATGGGTAACCGGATTTTAGTTCGAACCTCGAGCTTTGACCACATTGGCCCAAGGAGCATTTTTGTCATTTTACTTTAAATTTTGTCTTAGTTGTAGATTAAATAGTAGAATTAGTTGCTTGTGATATTATTTACGAGATGTAATTGGAATGAATAGATTTGGGCCATTTGGAGTCCGATACTCGTGGCAAAGAGTGATTTCAAGTTTATTTTTGGAGTCGATTGAGGTAAGCGGTTTGTCTAACCTTGTGTTGGGGACTTTTCTCCTAGCATATGTTATTTGGTAATTGAGTACCTTGTATGTGAGGTGACGAGCGCGTGCTTGTGCTAATTGTTAAAAAAATCTGGTTCTTTTCTTTAGATATTGAGATTGAGTTTCTTTTATGCTTACTTACCTTACTTGTTGATTTAGCTTGCCTACTTGCTTAAATTGCCTTAATTGCACGGTGTAAAACATGTTAGGCTGGAATTATCTGTTTCTTTTATTGTTTTACTTTATTATGAATATTCTTTGATTGTGGTTTTCCATATTTACTTTGAGACTACAGGTTTGATTCTTGGGAGATCCCCCTGCATATTTGCTTTGGGGTCTACGGGTTTGATTCCTTGGATATCTCCCTGTATATTTACATTGGGACTACGGGTTGGCCTCCCGAGAGATTCCCCTACACTAGATATGTTCTGGACTGAGGGTGCGGGATACCAAGATATCCCTGACATATGAGATTGTAAGATATGAGGATACCAAGAGATCCCTAGTGAATGTAATGAGGATATCAAGAGATCCTTGGGATACCAAGAGATCCCTAGTGAATATGATGAGGATACCAAGAGATCCCTAGCATATATATGAGGATACCAAGAGATCCTCGGGATACCAAGAGATCCCAAGTGAATATGATGAGGATACCAAGAGATCCTCGGGATACTAAGAGATCCCCAGCAGATATATGAGGATACCAAGAGATCCTCGAGATACCAAGAGATCTCTAGTGAATATTATTAGGATACCAAGAGATACTCGAGATACCAAGAGATCCCTAGCGTATATATGAGGATACCAAGAGATCCCCAATTATTATTTCCTGTTGTGAGTAGTGTCCCTTGTATTGTTTTGTTCCGTTTTTACTATTGTTGTTTCCCTTATTTATCATGTCTAGATTCTCGCTGTAGATTTTTACCTATACTATTTTTTCTTCATCTTATCATATGTTATATTTATCTCAGTAGGGCCTTGACCTTCCTCGTCACTACCCAACCGAGGTTAGACTTGGCACTTACTAAGCACTGTTGTGGTGTACTCATGCCTCTTCTACGCATGTTTTTTTCCATGTGCAGATCCAGGTACCTCATCTCAGGAGCCCTTCCACTGAGGCGGAGAGATCTTGCAGAGACTCGAGGTATATCTGCAGCATCTATAGACCGAAGAGTTTCCTTCCTATTCTTTCCTGTAGGTAGCTAGTTTGTTTCTGTTTTTCATTGATGTATAAATTTCTGGAGTTACAGTTGTACTATATACATTCTATAGCCTGTGTTGCTTGTGAGATTCTGGGTTTTGGGATTCTGTTTCATAATTGTGGTGTGAAGTATATGTTCCAAGTAGCATGTTATATAGATTTCCTTAAGTTAGTTCTGAAGTTATTATCAACGTGTATGTTGTTATTTCCGCACTATTACGCGTACCTAGTCCTTGAAGACTGGGTGCCGTCATGACGTGTTGATGGATGGTGAACTAGGGTCGTGATAAGTTGGTATCAGAGCTCTAGGTTCATAGGAGTCACAGAACACAGGACGATTTATTAGAATCTCGTTGATCGTTACAGAGACGTCTGTACTTATCTATGAGAGGCTATGTAACCATTTAGGAGGAATATTTACCTCATTGATTTCCTTGTCGTGCGATATTTTGACGTCAAATCTAAACTTCTATCTTCTATTCTCTCACATAAGGTTAGGACACGCGCTACTCGCGACAATCAGGCACCCGCGCCCTACCTCAGCTGTCCAAAGCCGGGGCTGGGATAGAGGTCGAGGACGCGCCTCTGGTGCAGCCAGAGCACCTATGCGAGCTACCGCCGAGGCACCGCCTGCAGATCCAGCCAGAGCCCAAGCTCCTGACACGCCTACTACAGCCACTACTACGTTAACTCTTCAGGAGACAATAGCTCAGTTCATGTCCATGTACACCACATTGGCCCAGGCAGGGTTGCTTCCCCTTGCTGCAACCACATTCCAAGCCGGGGTGGGAGCACAGACTCCCGCCATACGCACTCCTGAGAAGCGAGTGCAGGTTGAGCATGCTTTAGGGATCATCTCCATCCATTCTATAGTGCCAGTTCAGCCCGTGGATGGGGCAACTACTTATGATGATGAGCATCGGAGGTTGGAGAGGTTCAAGAAGTATGATCCCCCGGATTTCAGTGGACTGGCGACGGATGATGCCTTGGGATTTCTAGAGGAGAGCCACTGTATTCTTCACGCTATGGGCATAGTAGAGTCCATCGGGGTTTCCTTTACTGCCTTTTAGCTGCGGGGAGTTGCCTATGATTGGTGGCGCATTTATGAGATAGACAGTCCGATTGAGGCTGCTTTGCTGACTTGGACCTAGTTTTCAAATATATTTATGGGAGAGTTTGTTCCCCAGAGCCTCAGAGATGCATGGCGCGCAGAGTTTAAGCATTTCCGCCAGGGTGCTATGACTATTTTGGAGTATGCTATGCGTTATACCATATTGTCCAGGCATGCACCGGCTTTGGTTGCTACAGTCTGCGAGAGAATTCGCAGGTTCATCGAGGGTCTTATCCCACCCATAAAATCTAGCATGACTCGGGAGTTTGAGATGGACATCCGTTATCAGCAGGTAGTGAGAATTGCTAGGAGAATCGAGAGTATGCTCTCCAAGGAGCGAGAGAAGAGGAAGGCCAAGAGGTCTCGGGAGTCGGCCCACTACTCTGGTGCCCGTACAGGTTCACATGGTAGGGTTTTTTTGGGTCACCCCGTTTATTCAGATCTTCCAGCAGCCAACAGTGCTCCAGCTCCGCTTGTACCTCAGGAGCCTTACTATGCTCCTCCAGTTTCTAGTGCGCCTCCTGCGCGGGGTATTTTGAGAGGTCAGTCCAGCAGACTTAGCCTTAGTCGGTCACAGCCATTGCGCCCTCCTAGAACTTGTTTTGAGTGTGGTGATACCCGCCATATGGTGAAGGATTTCCCTAGACTTGGGAGGAGTACACCCCCACAGCTTTATCAGTCATAGCATGCTCAGTAGAGTTCTCAGGCCGTGATCACTACTCTAGTTGCCACCCCACCCGCTCAGCTAGCTAGAGGTGGAGGTCGGGGAGGTAGAGGTCGCCCTCGAGAGGGAGGCCAGGCCAGATATTATGCCCTTACTGCTTGTGCTGAGGTGATTACCTTCGATTCTGTTATCATAGGTATTATACTGGTTTGTCACAGAGAGGCATCGATTATATACGATCTGGGCTCTACTTATTCTTATGTGTCTTCTTACTTTGATCTGCATTTGGGCGTGCCTCAGGATTCTTTGAGTGCCCCCATCTATGTTTCTACTCTTGTGGGAGATTCTCTAGTTGTGGACCACGTCTATCAATCATGTTTAGTTACTATTCGTGGTTTTGAGACCAGAGCGGAATTATTGTTACTCGGTATGGTTGATTTTGACATAATTTTGGGCATGGACTGGTTTTCGCCCCATTTTGCTATTCTTGATTGTCACTCCAACACCATGACGCTGGCTATGCTAGGTATTCCGCGTGTTGTGTAGAGTAGTACCTTAGATCACACTCCTAGTAGAGTTATCTCTTTTCTTAAAGCTCGCTGTATGGTTGAGAAGGGTGTGCAACGTATTTAGCCTATGTGAGACATGTCAGTGTAGATACCCCTTCTGTTGATTATGTTCCAGTGGTACTGGATTACCCCGATGTGTTTCCAGCTGATCTTCTGGGAATGCCGCTTAATAGTGACTTTGATTTCGGCATTGATTTGTTGCCGGGCACTCATCCCGTTTCCGTTCCTCCGTATCGAATGACCCCTCCAAAGTTGATGGAGTTGAAGGACCAATTAGAGAAATTGCTTGATAAGGGTTTATTCAACCTAGTGTTTAACCATGGGGTGCTCCTATTTTTTTGTTGAATAAGAAGGATAGTTCTATGCGTATGTGCATTGATAACCGCCTGTTGAACAAGGTTACAGTGAAGAACTGTTATCCTTTGCCGTATTAATGATCTTTTTGACGAGCATTAGGGCGCACGGGTGTTTTCTAAGATTAACTTCCGCTCCGGGTACCATCAGTTAATGATTCGTGAGCCAGATATCTCGAAGATTGCCTTCAGGACTCGGTATGGTCATTATGAGTTTCTCGTCATGTCATTTGGGCTGACAAATGCTTTAGCAGCTTTTATGCATTTGATGCACAGTGTGCTCGGGCCATATCTCGACTCATTCATTATTGTTTTTATTAAGTATATTCTAGTATATTCCCCGAGTCGGGAAGATCATGAGCAGCACCTGAGAGTCCTGCTTCAGATCGTGAGGGAGATGCAGTTATATGCAAAGTTATCAAAGTGTGAGTTTTGGTTGGATTATGTGGCATTCTTATGCCATGTGATTTCGAGCGAAGGCATTTGGGTATATTCGAGGAAGATAGAGGTCGTGCAAAGTTGGCCCATGCCCTCCTCATCTACAGAGATTCGCAATTTCCTTGGTTTGGCAGGTCATTACCATTGCTTTGTGGATGGGTTTTCATCGATTGCAACCCCTATGACTAGGTTGAACCAGAAGGGTGCCCTTTTTCAGTGGACAGAGGAGTGTGAGGCAAGCTTTCAGAAGCTCAAGACAGCGTTGACTACAGTCCCCATTTTGATATTGCCTACATCTTCGTGGTCTTACACTGTCTTCTGTGATGACTCGAGAGTCGACCTTGGAGCGGTGTTGATGCAGGACGGCAGGGTGATTGCCTACGCATCCAAATAGTTGATGATACATGAGAAGAACTGCCCTGCCCATGACCTTGAGTTAGCTGCTATTGTTTATGCCTTGAACATCTGGCTTCAATACTTGTCCGGAATGCCTAGCGAGATTTAAACTGATCACAGGAGTTTGCAACATTTTTTCAAGCAGAAGGATATAAAGTTGCGCCAGAGGAGGTGGTTAGAGTTGCTAAAAGACTACGATATCACTATTATGTATCACCCGGGCAAGGCCAATATGGTAGCAGATGCCTTGAGTCGCCGGGCAAAGAGTTTGGGAGTTTCGCATATTTTCCAGCAGAGAGGTGTATGGAGATGGATGTTCATGCCTTAGCCAGACAGTTCATGAGATTGGATCTTTCGAAGGCCAGCAGGGTTCTAGCTTGTGTGGTTTTCCGGTCTTCCATATTTGATCGTATTAGGGAGCAGTAATATGATGATCCCTATTTGTTTGCCCTTAAGGAAAGGGTTCATCGTGATGATGCTAGAGAGGTGACCATTGGAGGTTACAGGGTGTTGAGAATGAAGGGTCAAGTTTGTGTGCCCAATGTTGATGGTCTACGGGAGTTAATTCTAGCGGAGGCCCATGGCTCGCGGTATTCCATCCATCCGGGTGCCACGAATATGTATCAAGACCTGAGGCAGCACTATTGGTGGAGGCAGATGAAGAAGGACATTGTTGGATATTTAGCCAGATGCCTCAACTGTCAGCAGGTGAAGTATGAACACGAGAGACCATGCGGGTTGCTTCAACAGATAGAGATTCCGGATTGGAACTGGGAGCGCATCACCATGGATTTTGTATCGGGACTCCCACAGACCTTGAAGAAGTTTTACACCATTTGGATCATTATGGACCAACTGACCAAGTCCGTTCATTTTATCCCTGTCTGAATGACTTATTCATCGGAGTGGCTGGCGGAGATTTATATCCGGGAGATCGTCCGTCTTCATGGCATTCCAATTTCTATTATTTTAGACAGAGGTGCTCACTTTACACTGCGGTTCTGGAAGGCTGTGCAACATGAGTTGGGTACTCAGGTAAAGTTGAACAGCATTTCACCCCCAAACGGACGGACTGTCCGGGCGCACTATACAAATACTAGAGGATATGCTCTGTGCGTGTGTGATTTATTTTTGAAGGGTTTGGGATCAATTCTGGCCTTTAGATGAGTTTGCCTACAACAATAGCTACCAGTCAATAATCCAGATGGCTCCTTACGAGGCTTTATATGGTAGACAGTGCCGGGCACCGGTTGGATGGTTTGAGCCGGGGGAGGCTCGGTTGCTAGGTACAGATTTGGTTCAGGAGGCCTTGGACAAGGTCAAGATCATATAGGACAGGCTTCGTTCAGCTCACTCTAGGCAGAAGAGTTATGCAGATCGCAAGGTCCGAGATGTAGCATTTATGGTTGGGGGCGGCTGTTGCTCCGAGTATCGGTGATGAACGGCGTGATGAGATTTGGGAAGAAGGGCACTCTTAACCCTAGGTACATTGGTTCGTTTGATATTCTTGATAGAGTGGGAGAGGTGGCTTATAGGCTCGCATTACCGCCTAGCTTATCCACCATGCATCCAGTTTTCCATATATCCATGCTCCATAGGTATCACAACGATCCAGCCCACGTGTTAGATTTAATCACTGCCCAGTTGGATAAGAAATTGTCCTATGAGGAGGAGCCGGTAGCTATCCTAGACCGGCAGGTTCATTAGTTAATGTCCAAGAGATTTTCTTCTGTTCGTGTCCAATGGAGAGGTCAGCCTCCTAAGGCATCAACCTGGGAGTCCGAGTCTGATATGCGAGCCGTTATCCTCATCTTTTTTTTCTTTCTTTTGTTCGTTCGAGGATGAACAATTGTTTTTCTGGTGGAGGATTTGACGACCCAATGGGGTCATAACTTATTTATTTTTCATTCTGTCCTTTCAAGGCCGTAAATCTTAGATACGGATTCTCTGAAAATGCTAAGTTTTGATAATTAAATTGAACAAATTTGACTTCGGTCAATGTTTTAGGTAAACATATCCGGGCCCATCATTTGATGGTCCCAAAGGGTCCGAAGGAAAAAATGGAACTTGAGCATATGCCTTGAATCGGATTTCGAAGTCCCAAGTCCGCGAAATGAATTTTTATGTGAAATTATTTTCGGGAATTAATTAAAGAAAATAGAAATAAATTTGATTAGAATACTAGGGTGTCAGGCCCGAACTTTTCTTCTGGTGCCCGGTACAAGTCTTATATATGATTGAAACACTTGCCGTAAAGTTTGGTTGAAAACGGACGTCTTTTGACGTGTTCCGAACCCAAAATGGGAATTTTATGTTTCATGAAATAATTGAATGAAATCTTAAGTTTTGGGGGCTTAATTCTATGCATGTGATGTTATTTTGACGATTTGATTGCACGGATAAGCGGAGACTCGAGGTATATCTGCAGCGTCCACAGACCGAAAAGTTTCCTTCCTATTCTATCATGTAGTTAGCAAGTTTGTTCCTGTTTTTCATTGATATAGATATTTCTGGAGTTAGAACTGTACTATATACATTCTATAGCCTGTGTTGCCCGTGAGATTTTGGGTTTGGGATTCTGTTTCAAAATTGTGGTGTGAAGTGTATGTTCCAAGCGGCAAATTATATACATTTCTTTAAGTTACTTAGTTCTGAAGTTATTATCAATGTGTATGTTGTTATTTCCGCACTGTTAGGCTTACCTAGTCCTCGAAGACTGGGTGTCATCATGGGGTTTTCACGGATGGTAAACTAGGTTCGTGACATGTTATGACTTGTATGCGTGGTCGGAATTGAATTTGGGGAACTTCAAGGTTGAATTGGGAAGAGAATTCTCGTTTCAGAAGCTTTTAAGTTTAATTAATTAACTAATATTATACTTTAGAGTAAACAACCTTGGAATCAGGATCTGAGGGTTCCAACAGGTTCGTATGATGATTTCGGACTTGGACGTATGCCCGGTTCGGGTTTTGGATAACTTGGGAGCATTTTGACGCCTATTGTGGAAGTTAGCTTTTTAAAAGAAATTTCATAAGTTTGGCTTGAAGTGCATTTCGGTGTTATTGATGTCCGTGTGGGATTCCAAGTCTGATATGCACAGCTTTAATCCTCTTCTTTCTCCCGACTTAGATACTTCTTTCTTCTACCCGTTTGAGGACGAATGGTTGTTTTAGTGCTGGAGGATGTGATGACCCAAAGGGGTCATCACTTATTTTCTTACCCATTATGTACTTGTGAGGCTAGAAAACCTCATCTAGGATTTTCTCGATTTGTGCAGTCCGGGCACGTAGCCGAAAAGCTTAAATATGAATTCTGTGGGAAAAATGTTAAATTTTGATATTAAGTTGAATAAATATGACTTTGGTCAACATTTTGGGTGAACGGACTCGGACCCGTGATTGATAGTCCCGGAGGGTCCGTAGGAAAATATGGTACTTAGGCATATGCTCGGAATCGATTTCCGAGGTCCCAAGTCCGAGAAATAAATTTTTGTGTGAAATTGTTTTCTGGAAAATGTAGGATTCTCCAAAGTGTTGTTATTTGGAGTGGGTGTGAGTGGTGCAGCAGGTAACTGACTAGCAAAAGCTTCAAGAGCTTTCTTGACCTGTGCAACAATTAGTTGTTGTAAAACTTCATCGATAGCTTCTACATTTTCAAACTAAGCGTTTCTATGTGCATGAGATCCATCAGGAGTGCCTAATCGAGAGTGATGATGAGAGCTTTCTAGAGAAGGGACCGGGGTGTGATTATCATGTAGATTTCCCTGAAGTTGTTGGTTTCCTTAATTTCCTTGAACATTGTCATTATTGTTCGACATGGTTGATGCAACAATGAAAATTAAGCTAAATAGATTATCAAATTCCCGGCAACGGAACCAATTTATTTAACCAAAAAATGAGATTTTCGCAAAAATTTTAATTTAGAAGAACTCGAGTTACTGATAATCAAAGAATGTATAAAAAAAAGTAATTTGACTAGAAATAAGGTAATCAGAAAAGTAAAGTAGACCAGCATATTCAGAAAGTATTTCGTGTCCTTACAATTAATCTATCCTCTCCCTTTTATAGCTTTTTTGGAGATATGCGTTTTGCCTTTGTCATAATAAGGTCATTATAGATAATTAATGACATTAAATGCTATGTTATATAATCATTGTATTTAATAAAGATTTTCTAACATTTTTAGTACTTAAGGCTCATTAAATACTGTATGTGTACTCCCTTGTACTGTTAGATTCATTCTCCTTGATTCTTAGGCTTAAATAGGTACGGGTACTGTGTCTTTTGAATAACCGCTCATGCCTCTTCCTTTATCTATGCTCGTATCTGTTGTAACACGTACTTCTTTGTCAATCATAACTCTTTGACCAATCTATGTGTTATGACACGTTATCTTTATACCACTTTAATATGTAAACTCAATTTTTCCAGTATCAATAATGCCAAATCAAAACGACCCATTTTGTCTACTTTAATATTTTATAAGGTCCAAGGATGAAACTTTGAGCTTTTTAAAGTAAATCACTAAATCCTTGTTTGAATATAAGCACAAATTATCAACTTTCAAATGATTATGATAAATAATGGATCATTAACCTTTTATTTTCTACCACCAAATAAGAATTTTAAGCTTTAAATATTAAAAATTATGACGTTCAAGTAAAAAATTAGAGATATTTTATTAATACAGTGAAAAACATAAATATTCCATCAAAACCAATCCCGTTGGGATACATGTCGTGCAACTTTTTGCTGGTCGTATTAAACCAAAAAAGAAAAAGTGGGTTGCAGCTAAATGAAATTGCTCTATATTCCTTCCCTCTAATTTAAAAAAAAAAGGAAATTATAATAATTCTATCCCGAAAGTAAAAACCCCTTATCCTCATACAGTTTGGGAGGCAAAAGTTATTGCATCCTAAACCATTCAGATTATATCTTGCTATTATGGAGGATCCTCAATTCTATTCTATATTGCAGCGTGTATGGCCTCAAAAGTGTGAAGGTTCACCTCTTCAACAGATATGGTATAAATTGAAGAATTTGAAGCAGCATTTAAAAGAAATGAATAGGCATATGGCTTCTTATCAACAGAAGCTGATCCATGCTAGAGAACTACTGGATATTATTCAGAGCCAGCTACTGCAGAATCCTTTTTCACAACAACTGTTTAAAGAGGAGAAAGAAGCTCTTCATGACATTGAGAAGTGGAGTAATGTAGATGAACAAATCATGAGACAGAAATCAAAGGCAAGCTGGATTGATTGTGGAGATGCCAACACCAAATACTTTCATGCTCAGTGGAGGATAAGAACTAGTCAGAATAATATTACTTCCATTTACACTGAAGCAGGTATGAAGTTAACAGAACCAGTGGCTGTAGAGCAGGAGTTTATTGAGGTATTCAAGTCATTAATGGGTGAGAGTGCTACTGAATTGCCTTGTATTAACACTTCTATTGTTAAGGAAAGACAATGTCTTACTTTAGTCCAGCAAAGATCACTTATTAAGGATGTTATTCTGGATGAAATCTCTGATGCTATTAATGATATGCCTAAAGACAAAGCTCTAGGGGTAGATAGTTTCCCTGTGGAATTCTTTACCAGTAACTGGTAGATTGTCAATGAGGATGTATATGCTGCTACAAAGGACTTCTTTTCTACTTGTCAGTTGCCTCACATGGTTAATACTACTGCAATTGCCCTTGTTCCCAAGGTTAAAATTCCTAAAATAGTGAAAGATTATAGACCTATTGCATGTTGTACCACTATCTACAAAATCATATCTAAGGTCATTACTAGGAGGCTGAAAGCTGTTATTGATGACATTGTTGGTAAAGCCCAGTCAGCATTCATTGAAGGGAGAAGCATAATTGATAATGTCTTGCTCAGTCATGAATTGTTCAAGGGGTACTCCAGAAAAGGTATATCTCCTAGGTGTGTGTTAAAGGTGGATTTGAGGAAGGCTTATGACACTCTTGAATTGAGGTTCCTTAAACAACTGCTTATTGATCTAGGATTCCCTGCCAAGTTTGTTGACTGGACTATGGCTTGTGTATCTACTGTGACTTACTCTTTAGTGATGAATGGTGGTCTCACTAAGCCTTTTCCTGCTAGAAAGGGTATTCGACAAGTAGATCCTATGTCACCTTACTTATTTGTCCTTTCTATGGAGTACTTAAACAGAATATTTGCTCAGTTGCATAGGAATGGTGATTGCAACTTCCATCCTAGATACAGGAAGCTGAATTGTGCCCATATTTGCTTTGTTTGCAGATGATCTGCTATTATTTTGTCGAGCTAATTTTATATCTATTCAGATATTGCATGAAGCATTCCTTACATTTTCTGCAGCATCTGGGCTATCTGCTAACAACACTAAAAGTGTTGTGTATCTGGCTGGGATACACTAGAATGACAAAGAAGCTATCCTTGAGGCCTTGGGATTCAGTGAGGGACAACTCCCTTTCAAAATACTTAGGCATTCCTCTCCATTAAAAGAAACTTAAAATCCGTCATTACATGCCACCGGTTGAGAGAATAACTGACAGAATTACCTGTTGGTCTGCCAAGCTGCTGTCTTATGCAGGTAGGAGTCAACTGATCAAAACTGTGATATTTGGGATCGAAACCTACTGGTCACAAATATTCATCTTGCCTAAGAAAGTGGTGAAAGTAATTGAAGCTGTTTGTAGATCTTTTCTTTGGACTGGTAATGCAACAGTGTCTAGAAGATCACTGGTAGCATGGGACAGGTTATCCATACCTGTCACTGCTGGAGGCCTCAATATTATTGATATACATGTTTGGAACAAGGCTGCCATTACTAAGCTGTTGTGGGATCTGGCAAGAAAAAAAGATTGTCTATAGATCAAGTGGATTCACTACTACTATATAAACAGTTGTGACATTGCTATAATGGCCATTCCCAAGAATGCTTCTTGGGTAGTCAGGAAAATTATAGAATGCAAAACTCCTATACTGGCTGATCATAGATTGCAAGGGGATCTTATATATAGACTGGCAGGAATGTGCAGATTAGGCAAATTTCAAATACAGACACTATATCATACTATGCTTCCAATCTTCCCTAGGGTGGAATGGAAGAATCTTATGGTGACAACCAATGTCTTGCCTAGGTTACACTACATGGCTGGCTGCTCAAGGTCGACTCCCTACTGTCGACAGTCTACTGAAGGTTGGAGTGAATGTGGAGGAGCAATGTGTTTTCTGTTATCAATATGTAGAAGATTTTGGCCATCTATACTTCACTAGAATATGCTGTTGGCTGGGATATAATAGGTCAATTGGTAGTTGGAATGATGAAATCCATTGGATTTGCTGCCTAGGCAGAAGCAAAGTATGGCATAAGGCTGTGGTGGCTACTGCTTTTGTTACCACAGTGTCACTTATCTGGAGAAGTAGGAATGCCATTAGATTTGAGGGGAAATCATTTGATGAAAATCAGTTCTGCCGTGAAGTCGCAATGCTTATACATGTTAGGGGCAGGAAATGTAAGCCATGGCAAATGGGATTGCGATAACTCAATCATTACCCTTAATTGTTAGTGTAAGGAATATAATAGCATAATATAGTTTTGTACAATAATAGTTAGTCTGTACTACTAACAACTCATTGTAAATTTGTTGATATTAATAAAAGCCAAACTTTAGACTTAAAAAAATCCCCTTATCCCCAGCAGCAGAACATCAGAAAGGATGATGAGCCTCTCCATAGCCTCGTCTTCTGGTGCTACCTTCACTCCGAAAATTAACCTCTCGAAGTCCTCCTTCCATGGCATTCGAATTGCTCAAGCCTCTCTGGCGCGTGCACCAAGCGCGTCCACAATCAGGACCACTCACTCTTGTTCGTCTTTGGTGGTGAAAATGGCAAAGAGAGAAGAGGAATTGAAGGAAATTAGAACTAAAACTACTGAAGAGCTTCAGGAAGAGATTGTAGACCTCAAAGGAGAGCTCTTCATGCTTCGTCTTCAGAGATCGGCGAGAAATGAGTTCAAGTCCAGCGAGTTTCTGCGAATGCGCAAAAGGGTACTCTCCACATTTCTCTAATTTTGCTATATTTTTAATATTTATTTGCGCCTTTTTGTGTAGTACTTATTATTTAGGTGTATATCTGAGTGAAACCTGAATCAAATTTTAAATAAAGCAGTTCAAAGATTTGGACATACATTTGCTTTGTGTCTATAGCTGTGGGGGGGGGGGGGGGGGCATAATATTTGCCTATGATTAAGCAAAGACGAGTAAGTGTTACCGGTAAAAGTCTACTGCAAAAATAGGGAATAGTTCTTGGATATGGATATCTATACTGGTGCCTAATCAATGTCGTAATTTATTCTGTCTATAATTCACTATAAATCTATAATGATTTAGCTCAATTTGGTCTACACTTGCCCACAGGGCTTTGGTCTAATGGTAAGAGCAGAACATGTGAGGTGTAGGTTAGGGGCGTGTTACGAGTTCGAACCCTTTCTATAAACAAAAACATGGTATTTAAGTGGAGAAGGGTAGAGGTTTCGAACCGTGTTCCTCTCTCCCTCGAGGATTTCTCGGTTATAAAAAAGTGTTTTTTGGCTTACATTTACAGGATTTGGAATCTTAAGGTTACGAGCATCTTAGACAATTAACCCGGTGAAGTAGAGCTTCACAAGCTGCTTGTACTTGGACAAGACATAGTGCTAAAAATTTCTGACTGATAGTTGCATTGTGGCATTAGACTACTTCCTAGGGGAAACAATTACTCATCTGCTTCTGTTTGCTTAAGCTATTTTAAGAAACTTAGTTGGCTGTAGATGTTTGTTGTGTCTTAAATTTTTTTTTTTTTGGTAAGTAGTTTTGAGCCTAACTTAAGATGAAAGTAAATTTGAATTGCTTCTATGACTCAATACAATGAATTCATAATTTGTGTGAGACAGCTTCAGAATTTTCTATCTCAGTAGATTCATTTAGCCAGAGCAGATGGCTATAATCAGTAGCTTAACCAGCTTAAGGGGGTTTCAATGTTGTTCAAAAACTTGTCTTAAATGTTTGTACCAATAGGTATTATGTGTTATTTCCTATTCTTTTCTTGATATTACTCATGAATGTATAATTTTGTTCGTTTTCCCATTTCCTGTACTTTAGTAATTGCAGTTTTCTTTCTTACATAGATTTACTTCTTTAGTCTGATTTTTCTTCAATTTGATGTGGGTTTACACAATTTTTTAGATTGCTAGGATGCTTACGGTTAAACGGGACAGAGAGCTTGAAGAAGGGATTAACAAGAGGATATCCAGGAAGCTTGATCGGAAATGGAAGAAAAGCATTGTCCCTAGACCACCCCCCTCTTTGAAGAAGCTACAAGAGGAGGAGGCAGCAGCAGAAGCTAAGGAATCTTCCTGATTTTAAGACACTTAAATCAGCAGGCAAATGTTATATTTTCTTTTCTTGATTCTCCTCTTGCTTCCCCGTATGGTCTATAACTACTCCTGAGCTTTTATATCAAACCAACTTAAGTTGCGATCGTTCTTACTATGTTCTCAATCACCGAGGATGGTGTCCTTTTTCTTCATGCACCTGAATGGTGAAATCTGTTTTTGTTTCTTCCAAGTTAATTTTATTTTTCCGAAACTCCAATTATGGCTGCCGCGAAATATCAGCTAGAAGATTCCTGTAATCTGAACTATTTCACGCTCTGGGGAAGAACAAGTAGCAAATTACAAGATTGGGCTGAAGAAAACTTCACTTAACTATAAACAAAGATAGTCTGGTGAAAAGACTAATATCCGCTCTGTCAAAGTTGATTTTACTTGACTAGAAAGATAATATGTTAGTGGCTAATTTGGATGTATTTCTCACTTTAAAAGTAAGAAATAAGTGTTTCAAATAGGGGAATAAGTGGCAAAGTTGGCTTAAACTGTAGAATTAGAAGTATGAAGTAGATTCTAGACCTTATGCTGCTATTGGAAATTGGGCAATAGTTAAAAACTGTTTCTTTGTGGACTGTTATTCACTTATGGGAAGGAAATAGTGGTACATCCCATTATTTACTTTCCTTGATACATTCGTGCTCAAGTATTGATCTATATTTCTGAAACTGTGTAGTTTCTTTTTCTCATTTACTGCTTTAATTATGCAGATAAGATGCTCCATACGTAGTTTCTATAGCCTTCTTCATTCCGTTTTAGTTGGATTAGGGTTTTTTCTCCTGGATAGATTGCAACCTGGATATGAATCAAACATGTCAACAGTTAATGCTCCATCAACTGCGCTCCTCTTTTACTGTCTGTTTGGTGCTTCTTCATAACTAAGCTGTCTTAACACTAGTACTGAAATTGCTTTTGTTTAATGCAAGATGTCTTTGCGTTATTGAAATGTGGAAAATGTAATACTATGCAGATTGTTATGTTGTTTGCTAGGATCGTGGTAACCTATCCATTGAATATTATCATTTAAAGAAGGTTATCTTTCTATAAAGTCAAATGTCTGGCCACAAACCACTAGCACCTGACTATTTGCGCTGTGATGATGTTGGGTTAGGACTATCCATCTTAACAAAGAGGAAAATGGTGGTGGATCTTTCAAATTTGCCTCATTTTTTTCTCAATAATCACCTTCATTCTGAATAATGGATGAGAAATCTCAATGATATAGTAGAATCAATAACATTTAACCAGTCCTAAAAGGACTTACCTGCAACATTGCACAGTTCAAGTAAATGGCTCTGATTCAGACAAAGTGACTATAGAATACAACTCAAGCATCAAGATACAAAAGCATGTATCTACTTCTCAAACAAGAATGCACCAAAGTGTGATCCATTCCTGAGTTTTATGTTTAACACAAACTCTGACCTGTTTTACTCAGACAAAGTGAAAGAAAAAAGATGTCATTCTAGTATTGTGTGTCGGACGAGTCACCAAAAATGCCTCCCAGGATATAAGATCCCTCATTTCCATCACCATTATTACCACCGCCTATGATTCCCTGCATGAAAGTTTGACCAACTTGCTGAGCTGCACCTTCTACAAGTCCTTGAATTGCTGCATTCATCAAACCATTCCCGAAACCGTTGTTTACCACAGGAGGCTGCATATACTGGTTTGGCCTTATTTGTCCTTGCACTATAGGAGGCTGCTGGAACTGTTGCTGGGGAATTGCACTTGTACTAGCACTATGAAACAACTGGTTTGGCCTCACTTGGCCTACACCCAAAGAAGCCTGCATATATTGATTTGGCGTTGCTTGTGTATCCATAGTTACTTGCTGGAACTGGTTAGTGGCTCCCGGGAATGAATGGTTGTGCTGGAGGGAAGTTGGCTGTGAAGTGGGTGCTTGAACTACCTGTCTAGGGGCAGCAGTTGAACAATCTAAATGAACATCAAACTCACAAGCGGGACATCTGTAAAGCCACTGCTTTGTTCCAATCTTGCGGCATACATCACAAGAGAAGCCTTTAGCACCAGTATAAGGATTTTTGAAAGTGAGTTCCAGCAAGCATTGGTGCAATTGGTGTGTGATTTTGAGTGGTCTAGTTGCACAGATCACATGAAGATCAAACTCACAGCTACCACAGTGATAGCTGAAGCCGTCTCCACGGTGGTTGCAGGCATCACAGTTGAACCGGCCCCCAGGGTACTTGGATGTGGGGAGGAGGTTGAGAGGGTGGTTGGGGTGGGAGGGGTGAGTAATCAGCTGTGGGAATTTAGCACAGCTCAAATGAAGCGTGAAGTTGCAAGGCTTACATATGTACATTTGTCCTAATTGTGGGAGTCTGCATCCTGAACAAGGGCTTAGATCTTGGAGTTGGGTGCATAGCTCTAATTCGTGTGGATGACTGAAGTGCCTAAGGCTTGGAGTTGGATCATTGTTCAATTTCACCCTTCCCATCTTCTTACGCTTTCTTCTTTTTCCTATTCTCCCTCTTATTATTCTGAATTGGGAGTTTTAAATATTATAAAATGAAGTGATGAGGGGATGAACTGTAGCTAAAGACTGAGTGGCTGCTAGTTGACTTTAAAAAATTTGTGATCAAGTCAACGTTCAACACGGTATTTGTCACTGATTAGGATCTGTGGTTATGCAAACAGTGTCTGATTGATTCTTCTTTGACTAATTCTTTTAGGCGTTTACTTCAAATTTTCAGTAGGTGTAGGGGATGGTTGGTGGTTATCTAGCTTCTTCATTAAGAATACGATACATTAAAAGCATGTTTATCCATGTTTACCGAGGACATGACCCTTGATAGGGGAGTCTGGAGGTCTAGAATCAGGATTGTAGGCTAGGGGCTCATAGAGTTCTCCGTATGCCTTTCCCGGGGTTGGGTGTGGGATAGTAGGGTTACCCATAGGTGATTAGTGTTTTAGCTTATGTCCCCAGAGGGTTGTTAGTATGGTAGTTACTGCTTGTTATTATTGCATGCGACTGTATTTATGTTGCTTATGTTTCCATAATTATTTACGTTATTTCTGCGGGAGTACTTGTGCTTTATTATTTTGTTTTGTCTTGCTTGTGTTTCTAATTTTACCTTTGTTTCTTAATGCAGCTTTCCCTTTTTTATCCTATACGCCAAGGGTCGACTGGAAACAGCCTCTCTGCCCTTTCGGGCAGGGGTAAGGCTCGTCTACATATTACCCTCCCCAGACCCCACCTGGTGGGAATATACTGGGTTGTTGTTGTTGTTGTTGTTGATATTAGAAGGAAAGAAAAAAATAATTTGTGGGTTTATGAAAAGGGGATAACGAGGATGTGTTTGCCAATTGTCACATTCTTATCTGGAAATATTTTGACTTCAGCTGCAATAAATTAGATGTTTCTCTTTCAAATATACTACCACATAGCATTAAAACTAAATTGAATTTGGACCCAGAAACCACCAACAATGATGTAGAAGTGAGCTGAGGAGCAACTTCATCACAACTTGCTGGAATGTTAAACCTCAATAGTTTACTATGATACAACTTCTGTAACTGACTTCACCTTTTCTACATCCTCATTCAATATTGAAAATGTATTTCTTGGAGAAGTATCGGAAATTCACAGTACAAAGAAAGAAGAAAAAGGAACATTGCAGGGTAGAATTACATGTACCTATATTGGTGGGATATGGCAAGTATCTTATAGAATAGTCGAGGTGCACACATAGTTTATCCCAAAAAAAAAAAATAGGAAAAGAAAATTGCATCCAAAGGTATGACCTGGCAATTAATAAAGCAAGTGAAAATCATGAGAGATACTCCTCCAAGTTGCTTTTACTTAGGGGGTGTTCATAAAAGTCTGAAAAAATCAAACTGAAAACTGAATCAAACCAATAAAAAAGGATATTCTTTGATTTGTTTTGATTTTGAATTTTAAAAAATCAATCAAATTTGGTTTGGTTATGTTTTTAATAAAAAAGTCACCGAAAAATCTGAACTAAACCAACTAGAGAAGTAGTATATTTTTATAAAAAGTTTCTAAATATCCATGTTACATGTTAATTGTTTGTACTTTTAATCTAGTTCTTTGCTATTATAACAATAATTTAGTTCTTTGCATTCTAATTTGATTGGTAATTTTCTTTTACTAAGTACAAGAATCTATTTCATTTTAAAAATAATATTCTTTGAATTGAGTCCTTAAATTTTTCATCAATATTTGATTCAATTAGCACCGATATATCTTAGTAAACGATAGATTTTTTAAAGAGCAATGGTCTAATAGTATTAAGTTTAAAATATAGTTGCTAGAATATGTGTTTAATAGTGCATGTATGTCTCATATTAAGGAAAAACTAATAAATAACCGAAATATCTTTTTTTTAAAAAGGACAAAAATCAGCATAAACCGAATCGATAAAAACTGACTTAATTCATTTAATTTGATTGTAATATTTGAAAAAATTAACTTAATTTAATTTATTTTTTTTTACGAAAAAATCGATTCAAATTAAACCATGAACACTCCTACTTTTACTAGTCACATGTTTTCCAGAAGAAATTAAGGGTCGTCATATACTTAGGTACAAGAAAGTAAATCGTTGAATATCTAGATTTTTTGCAGTATAAAATTATTGAGTATTTCTTTAATCAAAAGACGCCATGGTGGTGAGAGGTTAGGTATAAACCCTACCGGTCTATAAGCCTATTAATAAACCAGTAATGCAATACATGAAGGAGAGGAATTGTAATTCTAACTTTCTCCGAAGTTACATTGTGGATGAATATAATCATCCCTTTACAAAAAAGATGGTTCCCATAAAACCTGAATGGTAGAAATTAGTGTACTGTGGTAGATTCTGATTAGTTGTTTCATCTACCGGTACGGTAAATAAGAAAAAATTATAAAAAAGTATATGACTTTATACCATAATAAAAAAATAATCAATATTTTTAAGTTTTATTCGATATAGCTTACATTGTACATATTTTAAAAGTACTAACAAATTCAAAATGTATTCTAAAAGCACTAACAAATTCAAAATGTATTCTTATAATTATTGCTTCTAGAAGCTATGAAGTTAAACGGTTATTCTCACAACCATAGCTTTCACTCTCTCTTCTTCTCACATCTTCTACATATGCTTCAAGGGCCCTGTATTTTATGTTTCTCCTCTTGTGTCACCTACTTGCAATGTAAGAAAATTGAAGAGCAGAAGTCCACCATTTGTGATGACCCAAAGAGTCATCTTGTCTTTTAGAATACGAATTCGGATTTCGAGGCCTTGAAAACCTCATTTTCCTTCTCCTCGATTTGTGTGCGCGCAGTCCAGGCACATTTTCGAAAAGCTTTTATGTGAAATTTAAGAAAAAATATTGTATTTGACCTTTAAAACTGATTAAAGTTGACTTTAATCTATATTTTTAGTAAACGAACTTGGACCCATGATTTGACGGTCCCATAGGGTCCATAGTAAAATATGGGACTTGGGGTATGCCCGAAATCAAATTCCGAGATCCCTAACCTGAGAAAAGATTTTTTAAAAAACATTATTTGCCAGAAAATATAAGGACATTTGAAAATCAAATGGTTTGTGATATTGATGGTATCGGGCCCGTATTTTGGTTTCAGAGTCTGGTACAAGTTTAAAATAATAATTAAATTGAATATATGAAATTTGGTAGGAATCGGAGTTGATTTGATATAAATTAGACCCTTAGTTGAGAAAATAGAAATTTCAATGTTCTTAAGAATTTCATGAATTTCGTTATTAAATTCGTTGTTTAAGATGTTATTTAGGCAATTTGATCGGACGAACAAGTCTGTATAATATTTTTATACTTGTTTGCATGTTTGGTTTAGAGCCTTGAGGGCTCGGGTGAGTTTAGATAGGCCATGAAATAAGTTTGGACTTAGAAAATTTCTATTGCAGTTGGTATTCTTATTTTTGCAAGCTCCGATCTCGTAATTGCGAGGTCAGACTTGGCAATTGCGAGCCTAACAGGCTTAGCAAATGCAAAGACACACAAGCCAACACTTGTTCTCATTTGCAAACACCACTTCCCGAGGGAGGGGCAAATCATCACAATTGCGAGGGGAGCAGACATGCAGCAGGTTTGTAATTGCGAAGCCTTCTCGCAGCTCGCAATTGCGAAGCTCCTATCGCAATTATGACATCTGCACCCGATCAAAAAATTTTCAGCACAGGATTTTCACTTCATTCTTTAATATTTCAAAACCTAAACTCCTAAAGGCAATTTTTCTAGAGCAAGTTCTTCCCCAAATCATAAGTAAATGAATCTTAACTCTTTTTCTTCAATCCATTTCATCTTTTTACACAATTTCACTTTAAAATCTAGGGTTGTTCATGGAAAATTGGGTGTTCTTCTGTATAAAGTAAGATTTTCAAAACTTGGGGATTTGGACCTCAAATTAATGTTGGATATCAAAACTAATTATATTTTTGGTTCGTGAGTGAATGTGTGATCGGTTTTTGGTTAGAACTTCGAGTGCTGACCAAGCGGGCTTGGGGTCGATTTTTTACTTTTGGAAAAAATATTGGGAAATCTATATACATGCATTAGAATTGGTTTATTTAGCATTTATTGATGTTATTAAGTAAATTATGACTAGATTCAAGTGGATTGGAAGTGAAACCGAGATGTAAAGTGGTAATTGAGGCTTGAATTTTGTCCGTGAAATTGAGGTAAGTGTTTGGTCTAACCTTAGCTTGAGGGAATAGGTGTTGTGGTCTTATTTGCTACATGTTAGTGTTGAGTGTGATGTATAGGTGTAGTGACGAGTATCTATAAGTTGACGTCAAGCATGCCTGTGAGTCTTATACCATAATTATTGTGACTTGTAATATGTATTATTCATGCTTAAGTTGATGATTATCCATGTTGAACAAGACTTATGATACTTTTTGGTAAATGACTATTGGTGAGTATTGACTCAAGTTGAGATTTATTTTGTGAAGTTAAATATGGAAACGAGATTGGTTATAGTTGATTCCTTTGTCGAGATATTATTATTTGTATTGTTGATTTCCTTGCCGAGATGTATTGTTTCTATTGTTTGGGTGAGGAAGAGTGTAAAACAGGAAGGGTGATGTCGTGCATGATATTGTGAGTGAGTGTTAATACACGAAGGGTGATGTCGTGCCATGATTATGAGAGTTAATGCAAGAAGGGTGATGCTGTGCCGATTCTATTTTTTCTTATGCTGAGGACGAGAGTAAAAGCACGAAGGGTTATGCCGTGCACATGATACTACTTCATTATTCTTGTTGTTACATATATGTTGTTCATTATGCTTATCTATTGAGTTACTGTTAGAATTTGATATTCCCCGCAAGCTTACCTCTCCAATGAACCTTAACTGATGCTATATCTTCTAACTCAACTTTCAAACCTGCCAATCCAAGATGGCCACCAGCTCTATGTTATGTCAAATCCTCATCCAACTGCACTTTACTACAGTCCAAAACATGTGACGAATCCCCATAATACTTCCGGAGCTTAGACATATGAAACTACGGGTGAGCTTCCGATAGACTAGGTAGCAAGGCAAGTTTATAGACCACCTCGCCTACTCACTCAAGAACCTTAAAAGGATCAATATACCTAAGTCTCAACTTTCCTTTCTTCCCGAACCTAATCACACCTTTCATTGGCCAAACTCTAAGTAGAACCTTCTCATCACCACACATGCATCATCGCGAGCCTTGTTGTCAGCAGAACTCTTCTGCCTGGACTGCACTGCACGAAGCCGCTCCTAAATCAACTTCAGTATCCACAAAGCATCACTGACCAAATCAATGCCCAACGACCTAGCCTCTCAGGCTCAAACTAATAAGTCGGACAATGATACCGCCTTTCATATAAGTCCTCATAAGGAGCCATCTGGATACTCGTTGATAGTTGTTATTGTAGGAGAACTCTGCTAATTGAAGAAACTAATCCCATGATCCCCCAAAATCAATGACACATACGCGTAACATGTCCTTCAAAATCTAAAAAGTGCGCTCGGACTGCCTGTCTGTCTAAGGATAAAATAACGTACTCCGCTCGAACTATGTTCCCAAATCACGCTGCACTACTCTCTAAAAGTGCAAGATAAACTATGTGCCATGATATGAGATAATAGACACGGGCACACCATGAAGGCGAATAATGTCTCGAATATAAATCTGAGTCAACTGCTCTAAGGAATAGGTAGTAATGATTGGAACGAAGTGTGCGTGACTTTGTCACTCTGTCATATTATCCCACACTGCGTCAAATCTCCTACAGGTCCATAGAAGCCCAACTACAAAGTCCATAGTGATATGCTCCCACTTCCACTCCGGAATAGTAAGCCTCTAAAGCAAACAGCTGGGTCTCTGAAGGTCGTACTTCACCTACTGATAATTTAATCACCAAGAAAAATACTCAATAATATCATTCTTTATCTGCCGCCACTAATAGTACTGCCTCAAATCATGATACATCTTCGCAACCCTTGGATGATTAGAATATCGCAAAATATGGTCCTCCTCAAGAATCAACCCTTGAAACACATCCACATTTGGAACACAGATCCAACCCTGTAGCCTCAATACCCCATCACCACCAATGGTAAACTCCTTGGCATCACCGTGCTGCACTGTGTCCCTTAGGACAAGCAAGTGGGGATCGCCATAATGGCGCGCTTGATGCGTTCAAAAAAAGATGATTCTCATACAAGATAATCAAGAACTTTGTTGTTTTCTGAAATATCTAACTTCGCGAACTGATTTTCCAAAGCCTGAACATCTAATGCTAATGGTCTCTCCCCATTTAGAATATAAGACTCATCATGCTCTCAGTTTTTATACATAAAGCATCATCCACTATATTGGCCTTCCCCTGGTGATAAAGAATGGTGATATCGTAACCCTTTAGTAGCTAATAACACCTCTGTTGCCTCAAGTTCAGCTCCTTTTACTTGAATAAGTACTGGAGACTATGTGATCTATGAACACCTCACAAGAAACGCAGTAAAGATATTCTTCCAAATCTTATGTGCGTGAACAATGACTGCCAACTCCAAATCATGTATTGGTAGTTCTTATCATAGATATTTAACTAACACGAAGCATAAGCAATATATCTACCATCCTGCATCAACACAAATCCAATTCCAATCCGTGAAGAATCATAATAAACTGTATAAGAACTCGATCCGGAAGGCAAAACCAGAATTAGAGCTATAGTCAAGAAAGTCTTGACCTTCTGAAAGCTCTTCTCACACTCATTAGACCACCTTAATGGGGAACCTTCTGTGTTAGTCTAGTCAATAGGGCTTTGATAGATAAAAATGTCTACACAAAATGGCGATAATACCCAGCCAACCCAATGAAACTCCAGATCTCATTAGCAGAAGACGGTTTGGGCCATCTCTGAACTGCCTCAATCTACTTCGGATCTACCTTAATACTCTTATTGGAAACCATATGGCCCAATAATGCCACCGATTATAACCAAAACTTGCACTTTAAGAATTTAGCATATAACTTATTCTCCCTCAATGTCAGGAGCACGGTACTCAAGTGTTGCTCATGATCTGCCCGCTGCGAGAATACACCAATATGTCATCAACGAAAACTATGACGAATGAATCAATATAGGGTTGAAATACACTATTCATCAAGTTCATAAAAGCTGTCGGGGCATTGGTCAGCCCAAAAGACATCACCAGAAACGCATAGTGACCCTACTGGGTCCTGAAAGCCGTCTTCGATATAGCTGAAGCCTCTAACTTCAACTGATTGTACCTCGATCTCAAATCAATATTCAAGAATACTTTAGCACCCGGAAGTTGATAAAACAAATTATAAGTACGTGGGTACTTGTTCTTAACAGTAACATTATTCAACTATCTATAGTCAATGCACATTCTCATAGAACATTCTTTTTCCTTAAAAAATAGTACCGATGCACCCCAAGATAACACAGGAGTACTGATTAAACCCTTATCAAGAAACTCCTATAGCTTCTCATTCAACTCTACTAGTGCAATGTGATACAGCAGAATAGATATGGGTTAAGTTCCCGGCACCAAATCACTACCTCTATCGAGTGGCATGCCCGGTAGGTCTACAGGAAATACATCCGGGAGCTCCCTGACTACCAGAATGAACTCAATGGTAAGAGTATTAGCGCTAACATCCTTCACGAAGGCCAAATACGTCAAACACCCCTTCTCAACCATCTGCTGAGCCTTTAAATATAAAATCACTCTATTGGGAATATGATCCAGGGAGCCTCTCCACTCCAACCCGCTAACCCCAGCATAAACAATGTCACAATTTTAGCGTGACAATCAAGAATATCGTTATATGGTGACAACTAATCCCTACCTAAAATCATGTCAAAATCTACCATGCTGAGCAATAATATATCGACTCTTGTTTTATAACCCCCAATGGTTATCATAAATGACTTATATACACAGTCAACCATAGTAGAATCGCGTACCAGTATAAATACAAGAACAATCATAACTAAAGAATCACCAGGCATATCCAAATAACTAGTAAAATATGATAAGACATATGAATAAGTGGAACCAGGGTCAAATAACACTAAAGCGGCCTTGTGGCATACCGAAACAATACATGTGATCACAATATCGAAAGCAATGACTTCTGGCCTGGTTGATTGGCCTCATCCTCTGGGGAAGCCTCTGTTAGAATATACGCTTAACGCTAGAGGGGAGGGGGGGTGAATGACGTTATAATAAAAAACAATATAAACTTGCGGAATTAAAAATTGCAGAATTGAAATAAGTGCGGTAAGTAAATAATAAGGAACGAACGCACCGAAATTATCCTGGTTCACCACAACCTGTGGCTAGTCCAGTCCCTGAGAGACTCTCTCGAGATTCCACTAACTTCGTAAGCTTACGGGTGCTTAACAAACCGTTACAAACTAAGAACTTGAGTCACACAAGCCTCAACAACCTTTGCTCGAAGATACCACACTTCAAGACTTCAACCGAAGGAATGAAAACGTTCCTTCTTACAACCACAAGGGATTAACACTTCCCTTCAAGTGTATACAAACACTTAGCACTCAAGACAAGACTCTCTTTAAGAGTAGATATGAGTAAAATAAATACGCTCAAGAACACAACAACTTTCGTCAAGAGTTTGGCTCTCAAAAACTTATGAAATGAATAGAAAATGATGAATATGAGAGTATGCAAGCTTTAGCAAGAATATGATCAGTTGTTGTACTTAGAAGACTGATTTTGAGTTGTATTTATAGTGTTCAAAACTCCCACAACCATTGCCTAATTGCCAATCAAGAATTGCTGATTTTGATCTAAGATAGTCGATTATCTGATTTGCATAATCGATTATTTTCCAATCGTTCAAAAATCATTCCCAGATTTTAAGCAGAATAATCGATTATCCAAATCGTATAATCGATTACCTGACAACGTTCAAAAAATCATATTCAGATTTTACTTAGCATAATCGATTATCAGATTGTGTATAATCGATTATCTTTCAGAGTTCAAAAATACTTTGGCAACGGTTATTTGCATAATCGATTATGCTATAAGGATAATCGATTATCTTTTATATTTTGAAAACTTCGGACTACACTGTCTTAACATAATCGATTATCATAAAGTACATAATCGATTATTTTACAGTCTTGTAAAATTTGATAGACACTGCCTCAACATAATCGATTATAATAATGTGCATAATCGATTATTTTATAGCTTTGAAAAATCTGATGGACACTGCCTCAACATAATCGATTATCATAAGGTACATAATCGATTATTGTTCAGCTTTGTAAATCTGGTGTACATTGTCTTAACATAATCGATTATCATAAAGTACATAATCGATTATCTTTGTCCAGATTTGAGAGGCATGTTTAAAAATTATTTTGGCTAAAATAAAATGTTTGAAAATTATTTTGCTTTAAATTAAATATGCATGATTTGATAAAAATGATTTTACGAGAGAAGCCAAGTCTTGAGTCAATTGTCGGATCAAGATCACAATTAAAGAACGACTCATGTATAACTTTATTTCTTTGCTTGATCACTATCTTTGTTCGTCTTGTGCTTGAACCTCGTTATGTGTCAATTGCGCGCTTGTGCTTGAACCTCGTCATATGTCAATTGCGCATCGTTTGTCATTTATCAAAACCTACAAATATGAGCACACGTTTAGTATGTATTGAGAACGTGTTTCAACAATTTCCTCCTTTTTGATAATGGCAAACATATCGGGATATGCATATTAGAGAATTCATAATGACGATCCAAGACAAGTATATAGATATGCAATTAGTTCCCCCTCAACATATGAATTCCCCCTCAATTTATGCCAATAAATATTAAGTGCATAGCCCTTATTCTTCCCCCTTTTGACATTTGCAAAAAAATAAGTAAATAACTAGTTTAATGATTAACCAATATTGCAATTATAAAAGGGACAATATAATGTCAACATAATCGATTATTGATACTTGATAATCGAGTATGTACTTAAGAGAAATCGATTATTCTTAAAAGAGATCGATTATTCTGCACCAGTGGTTTATAATTCCCCCTGTCTTTGGGGCGATACCTGCAAAACAGAATTAGGCGCCTCCGACGCTCAAGTTAGTAATGAAAAGAAAAAAATGCAAAGCATGACTTAGATCAACGTGGAGTCAAGAATCCCGAGTTCACTATGAATTCGGAAAAAGACTCTTTCTCTAAAGGCTTTGTGAAAATGTCGGCCAATTGAGATTTGGCTTCAACAAACTCAATTTCGACATCACCTTTGAGAACGTGATCTCTTATAAAGTGGTGCCTAATTTCAATGTGTTTTGTTCTTGAATGAAGAACGGGGTTCTTCGTCAAGCTTATGGCGCTAGTATTATCACATCTAAGAGGGATATGATCGATACTTAGTCCATAGTCCGAGAGTTGTTGTTTCATCCAAAGGACTTGAGCACAACAACTCCCCGCGGCTACATATTCAGCCTCGGTTGTGGACAATGCAACACTTACCTGTTTCTTACTAAACCAAGAGACAAGAGAGCTACCGAGCAAATGGCAAGTGCCACTAGTGCTCTTGCGGTCCAATTTGCAACCCGCAAAATCGGAGTCGGAATAGCCAACAAGTTGGCATGAAGAACCTTTGGGATACCATAGTCCCACATTTATAGTACCAACAAGATACTTCATTATCCGCTTAACCGCAGTTAGGTGCGACTCCTTCGGACATGATTGATATCGAGCGCATAAACATACGCTAAACATTATGTCCGGTCTACTAGCAGTAAGATAAAGAAGGGATCTGATCATACCTCGATACTTCTTGGTGTCGACTTCCTTACCTTTCTCATCTTTGTCAAGATGATCGGATGTGCTCATTGGAGTGGCCATTGCTTTGGCGTTGCTCATTTCAAATCGTTTTAGCAACTCTTTGCAATATTTAGATTGACAAATGAAAGTTCCTTATTTCATTTGTTTCACTTGCAACCCTAAGAAGAAGGTTAGCTCACCCATCATAGACATCTTCAAATTCGCTTGTCATTAAATCAGAAAATTCCTTGCACAAAGCATTGTTAGTAGCACCAAAAATAATATCATCCACATAGATTTGAACTAATAAAATATTATTGTTTTTATGCTTAATAAATAGTGTGGTGTCAACTTTCCCCCTAATGAACTCATTGTCCAAAAGAAATTTGCTCAATCGTTCATACCAAGCTCGGGGAGCTTGTTTAAGACCATAAAGGGCTTTCTTAAGTTTGAAAACATGATTCGGAGATTTAAAATCTTCAAAGCCCGGGGGTTGTTCAACATAAACTTCTTCTTGAATAAAACCATTTAGAAAAGCAGTCTTTACATCCATTTGATATAAATTGAAATTCATAGAAGAGGCAAAAGCAAGTAATAAACGAATAGCTTCTAACCTTGCTACGGGTGCATACGTTTCTTCATAGTCAATTCCTTCTTCTTGATTGTAACCTTTTGCTACAAGCCTAGCTTTGTTTCTAGTGATTACACCATTTTCATCTAATTTATTTCGAAAAACCCATTTCGTACCAATTATGGTATGATTGTCGGGTCTTGGCACCAATTCCCAAACGTCATTTCGTTTGAATTGGTTAAGCTCCTCTTGCATTGCCAAGGTCCAATGCTCATCCCCAATTGCTTCGGAAATGGTTGAGGGTTCAATTTGAGAAACGAAAGCAGTATGTCCTAAGGTGTTCTTAAGATTGTTTCGAGTACTTACCTTTTGTTCAATGTCGCCAATTACCTTGTCGAGAGGATGGTCTTTGATTGTCCTCCACGCGTTGGGCAGTTTCGTTTCTTTCTCCAGTGGTGGCGCTTCCTCCGATGATTGTTCCAAGATTTCATCTTGAATTTCCTTTGGATTTTCCTCTTGTGCTTTGTCTTGAGGACTTATTGTGTTTAAAATACCTGCAAGATCAAAACCAGAATCCTTTCTTGCCAAGCGAGTATTATTTTCGGAAAACACAATATGAGGGATTCCTCAACAGTTTCGGTTCTATTATTGAATACTCTACATGCTTTGCTACGTGATGAATAACCTAGAAAAATTCCTTCATCTGATTTGGCATCAAATTTTCCCAAATTATCTTTTCCGTTGTTATGAATAAAGCATTTACAACCGAATACTCTAAGATGGGAGAGATTAGGTTTCCTCCCCTTATAGAGTTCATAGGGAGTTTTCATGAGTATTGGCCTTATGACTACTCTTTTTAAAACGTAGCATGCGGTACTCACAGCATCCGCCCAAAATTGTTTGGGAATCTTAGCCTCATCGAGCATGGTTCTAGCAATCTCTTCGAGACACCTATTTTTCCGTTCCACCACTCCATTTTGTTTTGGTGTACGTGGAGTAGAGAAGGTGTGCTCAATACCGAATTCGTCACAAAAGTCCGCGAAGAGATTGTGATCGAACTCTCCCCCATGATCACTTCTTATGGAAGTGACGGTTGTGTTCTTTTCATTTTGAACACGTTTAAGAAAACATTTAAAATTTTGAAAAGCCTCACTTTTGTGAGCGAGAAATAGTGTCCATGTAAATCTAGAATAATCATCAACAATAAGAAAAGCATAACGATTTCTACCAAGACTTTCAATGCGAGATGGTTCAAGAGATCCATGTGAAGAAGTTGCAAAGGTCTTGTAGTTGAAACAATATTCTTAGATTTAAAAGATGCTTTTGTTTGCTTCCCTTTTTGACAAGAATCACAAATAGTGTCATTTTCAAATTTCAAATTTGGAAGACCAATAACTAAATTTTGTGAAACCAATTTGTTTAAAAGATGCATGTTGATATGAGCTACTCTACGATGCCATAACCACATATCATCTTCTTTACTCATAAGGCAATTCACATACTCTGATGAAGAGTTTTCAAGATCAACCATATAGATGTTATCAATTCTAAAACCACGAAGAATAATTTTAAAATCACTACGACGAAAAACTAAGCATTCTTCCGAATCAAACAAAACAAGATTTCCCTTGTCACATAATTGACTTATGCTCAAGAGATTATGTTTAGACCTTTAACTAGCAATATATGCTTAATGGAAGAAGATTCATTCTTACCGACCGAGCCAATGCCGATAATTTTCCCTTGTTGTTATCTCCAAAAATAACGTTTCCTCCTTCCTTGTGTTCTAGTTGAAGGAACTTGGATGCGTCTCCGGTCATGTGTTTGGAGCATCCACTATCAAGGTACCAAAGTACACTTGATCCCTTCAAACATGCCTACAAGTCAAATAATGAGTTTCTGGTACCCAAGTTGTTTTGGGTCCTTGAGAGTTAGGTGTAAAATGCTGTTGTGCTTGACATGCAGTTAAGTGTCTGTGTCTAGTAAAACAAGCAGGAGCAATATGTCCTATTCGACTACAATAATGACAAATGACATTAGGATTATGCATTCTTCTAGGTTGGTAGTAGTTGGAGGTACGAAAATCGTTTGCTCTATTTTTGACAATATGGCTATTGCGCAATCCTTGAAAATCATTTCTCCTACTGTTTGTTCTAGGATATGCAGCGTTTCTAGAATAATTGTTTCTAGGTCGAGTATGTCTAGGTTGCGATTGTTGAAGGCCATTTCTAGGCGTTCTAAAATGTTCAAAGTTTCTTCTAGTGTTTGGTCTAGGATGCATATTGATTCTAGGATGGTTATTTCTAGGATGAATGTTTATTTTATTTATCCTAGGTTGAGCCTTGGGTTGTTGGGGGATGGCTTCAACTTTTTCTTTAGGCTCGTTTTTGAAACCTATGCCATGTTTGGTCGATTTCAAATTGACAAGAACATCATTCAAATTTTTATGAGAAGAATTGAACTTATCTAGGGTGCCCTTAAGTCTTTCTACTTCATCTTTTAGCTTCATGCAAGAAATACAATTCTTACTAGAACTCTCGGGTTTGTCGGCGCTTCTCTTGCCGAAAAATTTGTTTTTTTCTTTCAACTTCTCATTTTCCAAAATCAATTTTTCCAAATCTTTTTCTTTCAAAGAGAGTTATTTTTCAAAATCTTTTTCTTTCAAAGAGGAATTTTTCTTTACGTCTCTAACAGTTTTGGAAGCTTTAATGAATTCACTATACAGTTCATCAAAAGCGTTTTGCATTTCCTCAAGAGAATAGAAATTTTTTGAAGAAGTTTGACATACCTCTTCTTGATTGTCTTCGTGTGCCATGAGACATATGCGGTTTCGTCTTCTTCATCGTCGCTTGATTCGTCTCCGGAGTCACCTCCCCAAGATATGTATGCTCGTTGTTTCTTGAAGGGTTTCTTCTCCTATTTGACATTTGGGCAATTTGATTTAATGTGCCCGATTTCTCCGCATCCATAGCACTTTACTTGATCTCCTTGTTGTTTGCCTTTTCGTTCATACTCTTTTCGCATGAACTTTTGAAACCTTTTAATAACGAGTCCGAACTCGTTATCTCCGTTGTTTGAGTCCTCATCATTTTGAGGTTGAGCCGTGCTTGCCTTGAGGGCGATTCTTTGTTTCCTTTGATCATTAAACGGAGGGTTAAGCATAGTAGATTCATAGGTTTTACGATTACCTCTTAGTCCGTCGATGGTGACATTTGAAACGCCGATAGACTCTTGAATCGCGTCGGCCTTGGAGCACCATTCCGGAGTGAGACTTCGGAGAATTTTTCGGACAAGTTCCTTATCCGTGAAGGTCTTCTTAAGAGCATGTAGGTCATTGATGAATTTTGAAAATCGTTAGAACATGTCATCGATCCTCTCGCTTTACTTCATGTGAAACAGTTCATATGCATGGGTTAGAAAATCAATTTTAGCTTCTCTTACCTGGTCCGTACCTTCGTACGTGATTTCCAGCTTATCCCACATTTGCTTAGCCATTGTGCAACATGATATTTTTCTGTAATCATCAGCATTTACAGCACAATATAATAAGTTGATGGCTCTAGCGTTGTTCTGCACTTTTCGGATATCATCCGCATCGTATTCATCTTCGGATTTTGGAACCCATTCATTTTCAACCTTTTTGGTTGGAATTTGTTCTCCCTTCGCTATAACCTTCCATAGATGAAAATTATTCGATTGGATGAATATTCTCATCCTCTCCTTCCAGTACGTATAGTTTGTGCCATCGAATAGTGGTGGTCTGGTGGAGCATTGTCCTTCACCTATTTCTGCATTAAAGTCACGAGTAGAAGCCATGGATTGTTTCTCTCAAACGGTTAAGTCTTTCAGAGAGTTGGGCTCTGATACCAATTGTTAGAATATACGCTTAACGCTAGAGGGGGGTGAATAGCGTTATAATAAAAAACAATATAAACTTGCGGAATTAAAAATTGCAGTATTGAAATAAGTGCGGTAAGTAAATAATAAGGAACGAACATACCGAAATTATCCTGGTTCACCACAACCTGTGGCTAGTCCAGTCCCCGAGAGACTCTCTCGAGATTCCACTAACTTCGTGAAGCTTACGGGTGCTTAACAAACCGTTACAATCTGAGAACTTGAGTCACACAAGCCTCAACAACCTTTGCTCGAAGATACCACACTTCAAGACTTCAACCGAAGGAATGAAAACGTTCCTTCTTACAACCACAAGGGATTCTTCCCTTCAAGTGTATACAAACACTTAGCACTCAAGACAGGACTCTCTTTAAGAGTAGATATGAGTAAAATAAATACGCTCAAGAACACAACAACTTTCGTCAAGAGTTTGGCTCTCAAAAACTTATGAAATGAATAGAAAATGATGAATATGAGAGTATGCAAGCTTTAGCAAGAATATGATCAGTTGTTGTACTTAGAAGACTGATTTTGAGTTGTATTTATGTTCAAAACCCCCACAACCGTTGCCTAATTGCCAATCAAGAATTGCTGATTTTGATCTAAGATAATCGATTATCTGATTTGCATAATCGATTATTTTCCAATCGTTCAAAAATCATTCCCAGATTTTTAAGCAGAATAATCGATTATCCAAATCGTATAATCGATTACCTGACAACGTTCAAAAAATCATATTCAGATTTTACTTAGCATAATCGATTATCAGATTGTGTATAATCGATTATCTTTCAGAGTTTAAAAATACTTTGGCAACGGTCATTTGCATAATCGATTATGCTATAAGGATAATCGATTATCTTTTATATTTTGAAATCTTCGGACTACACTGTCTTAACATAATCGATTATCATAAAGTACATAATCGATTATTTTACAGTCTTGTAAAATTTGATAGACACTGCCTCAAGATAATCGATTATCATAATGTGCATAATCGATTATTTTATAGCTTTGAAAAATCTGATGGACACTGCCTCAACATAATCGATTATCATAAGGTACATAATCGATTATTGTTCAGCTTTGTAAATCTGGTGTACATTGTCTTAACATAATCGATTATCATAAAGTACATAATCGATTATCTTTGTCCAGATTTGAGAGGCATGTTTAAAAATCATTTTGGCTAAAATAAAATGTTTGAAAATCATTTTGCTTTAAATTAAATATGCATGATTTGATAAAAATGATTTTACGAGAGAAGCCAAGTCTTGAGTCAATTGTCGGATCAAGATCACAATTAAAGAACGACTCATGTATAACTTGATCATGATCTTTGTTCGTCTTGTGCTTGAACCTCGTTATGTGTCAATTGCGCGCTTGTGCTTGGACCTCGTCATATGTCAATTGCGCGTCGTTTGTCATTTATCAAAACCTACAAATATGAACACACGTTTAGTATGTATTGAGAACGTGTTTCAACAGCCTCAAACTGGCTGAGCCCCACCACTAGCTGGTTGTGTGGCTGGTGTAGGTTGTTGTACTGAAATCAAGGGCTATGAGCTCTGCTGCGGAATCCTACTCAAAATTCTTGGCCAATCACTCTTGAGATTACTCAAGTCTCCGCGCTCGTAACAACCTCTCCTATAAGGTTGCTGACCCTGCTAAATTGAATAACTCTCTATGGAAGTCTAAGCCGATGGAGCACGGTACAAATTTTGTGCCGATAATGCACTGAATGATGATTGAAATGGGCGGGCACTATATGAACTATGACTAACTGCTGAACCACGAGGAATATGACGAGTAGTCTGAGCAAGACTAAAAGGATGACATTTTCTATAATATGACTAGCCCCCACATGAGGCACTACAAAATCACCAGAACCATGAGGCCTCTTGGCCTTTTGCTCCTCGCACTTAAGCCTACAAACTTGCTTTAATTGTCTATAAATCTCAACCACTTGGTTAAATCTATTATTCATCTCGGCCACTCGAGCAAAACTATAATGTAAATCATAGTTAAGACCATTAAAAAACCTCTTGATCTTCTCTCTCTCGGTAGGAACCAACCATATTGCATGATGTTCCAAATCTGCAAATCTCATCCCGTACTAAGTCACAGTCTTACCTTCTTGGCATAACTACTCAAACACCCTACACAGCTCCTCTTACGAGTCTGTGGGACAAACATCTCTAAGAAGAGAACTGAGAAATCATGCCATGTAAGTTGTGTTGTGCCAACTGGCCTGGTTGACTCATAAGTTTGCACCACCTGTAGGCTGCCCCTATTAGCTAAAAAGTAGTAAAGGCAACTCTATTGGTGTCAATAGTACCTGTTGTACAAAGAATCAAGCAACACCAATAAAGAAAACCTTTACCATTCACCGAGTCTCCTCTACTAAATCGGGAGGGTCATGCATCTTAAATTTCTCCAACCTCTTCTACTCCTAATCAGCCATAGGGGGACCAACCTCGGACCGAGCAATAGCAACTAGCTAAACTGGTAATAATCCTATCATCTGATAACCCTAAGCTAGCTGCTCCAATATATGGGTTGCGGGAGGCTAGGCTCATTTCCCGACCTGTGAGGTAGTTGGTGCAACTGGTACCATACCCGCTTGAGCCAAGCTCATGCACAGGCTCAATATTTGAGTCAAGGCATCCTAAAGAACAGGTATACATATGCACTATCTGTTTTTGAGCTAGTCCTACCAGTCAATAGTATCCAGAACCTACTCCAATACTGGAGCAATTAGTAGCTCTACAAGTGCTTCTCTTGTTATAGTGTGAACCCAGCCTCGACCCCGGCCTCTCACCGCCCAACCTAGTGGTGCTGGTGCATGTTCGCCTGATCCAGCTGAATGTGTCCTCACCATATGTGAGAGAGTGGAAAAGTAAAAGTTCTAACTTTGGAATTAATAAATCCTCAACACAAGAATGCAAGGAAGTGAAGCTTTTCCTAATATTTCGGTAGCCTCAAAAGATAATTACAAATGTCTATGTACCTATCCATAAGACTCTACTAAACATGCTCATGACCAGTTAAACCTATGAACCTAGGGCTCTGATACCAACTATCATAACTCAAAACCATCATCCAATCATGATGGTGTCTGACTCACTTTCTAGGACAGCCAAACACAACAAGAATAAAATATAAATACTAAATTAGTACAAGTAAGGCCAATTACATAACATAACAACGTCGATACATAACAAATCCCCCACAACTGGTAAATGGAGAGTCATGAACTCTAAAATAAAATAAAAGTCTGAAAAGATAATAAAAATATTGTCTAAAATAAAGACAACAATACCAAATAGAAAGAGACACTAAGACTGTGATCGAGATGCAGCTCTACCTCGTCTCGCCGGTAACCAACTCAGTTATAGCCCTAAGCAACTGATGATTGGGTCCGCCACTTGGATCTGTACAAATAAGTGTAGAGTATGGTCGACGTAATAGAAACAAGAATAATAAATGATACTCGCTATAACTAGTACAATTTATAAGTTCAACAAGTATAGAACAATAATATGATCAAGTAATAAAGCACCAAAAGAACCACCTTGGTCTATGCAATTTCTTAGCATAATCTACTTCATAAATAACTCAACATATAAGAAAGATATGCAAATAAATTATGTAAACCACACAGGAAAATTGTAAATAAAGATGAAATACAATAATCAAAATAAACACTATCCAGATTTCAGCAAAATTTTCATAACCGTACCAAAGCACTAGTTAGTTTTGCTCAATTCGTGTGTATACCATCAAGAATAAACATGAGAGGGTGACCTTAGGAGGATAGATCCATATCCACACACTTCATGATGTAGTCACATGAAAATAATCATCATCCACTCGGTGTGGTCACATGCTCAATATCAAAATCCGCCCGACGTGGTCACTATTTAAATATCACAATCCCTACAAAATGGTCATATCATAATCCCCCTGACGCGATCATAGGCTTAATATCATAATCTGCCTGGCATGGTCACAGGCCACCAGTTCAAACCATATCACATAGAAATCATATATACAGGAAAACAAGTACATGATCAATGAAAATCAAAAATGCCATACTCCTGGTCTGGTATAAGTGACATGCTAAAGTATATGCATGTGCAAGTTGTGCTATCACAGCTCAAATAAGGTAAATCCATCACAAATTAGCAGTTATGAGGTTCAATCAGGATTAACCTTTGTGTAAACTCAAACATGGTACAAAATAGATCACTAAAATGAGTACATACAGGAGAAACATCACATCATGATGTTATACAAACAACCCAAGGCATGACAAAGCCTAGGCACTACCCCGAGCATGGATAAATACTCTGGTGCATGTACAAGGGATCAACCCCACACATGTACACCATCTATAGCATGTAGCTATCATAAATAACTCAACCAACTAGTTCCTCAACAAATTTTAGGTAAGATATGTACCTCAATAATTCCAAATTAATCCTTAATAAGACCTTCACGCGAGAATCAATCTCCGGGCGGCTCAAATCTAGCCAAAATAACTTAATATCATTAAAAATCAATAGAAAATAATTCTAAATGATAAAGCTAAGATCATTAGCCAAAATTCACAAGTCAACCCAAAAACTCAACCATAGGCCCGCACCCTAGAACCTGACCAAACTTATAAATCACAAACACACATTTAGATACGAATCTAAATATATGTGTTTCATCTAATTCCAACCTCACATTGACCCTCAAATCGTCAAATCTCACTCTCCAAAATAATAGTCCAAAAATCCAAGATGTCAATTTTAATTCATGCAAATTAGGTATGATAATCTATGGGTAAACAGTAGCTAATACCAAAATCAATAAGGATTACTTACCCTTCAATTGTGATGAAACATCCTCCATATATCTCCATAATCCAAGATCCACAATTCCAAAAATTAGAAAATGACCAAACCCTTGAAGTAAGTATTCTATCCAGCAAAACCACATCTACTATCCTTAGAGTCGCTCCTTCGATACAGCATATGTAGGAAACCTATTTCAGATGCAGAAGTTACTTACTTCCTGATAGCCACTTTTGCGGGCCCCAAAGCTTCTACAGATCTGCTTCAATAGAAGCTTTTTTGTGTATATGTGCTTGCGCACCTGCACTACATGGTTTGCATATGCGGACTTCCTCCGCCATCCTCATCCTTCACATTTGCACTCAAATTACTGCACCTGCAGCTCAACATCTGTGGCCAAGCCTCCTGTAGATGTGGAACTACAGAAGCCCAGAATCTTCAACAATACAACTAAGTAAGAAAATGGTCCTCACTCAATCCTAAACACCCTCAAGGCCCCGTCTAAATATACCAATCAATCTAAAAACATAACAGGGACCTACTCGAGGCCTTAAATAACACCAAATAATATCAAAAGCATGAATCACACCTCAATTCAAGCCTAATGAAACTAATGAAATTTCAACTACAAAAAAGCAAGAAATTGGAAGATATTGACTCATACACAAAAAAGCAATTGGAAGTGGTACAACTTAACAACGAAGCAAGAAATTTGCTTCATAATGCCATAAGTGGTGAAGAGTATGAGAAAATCTCAAGTTGTGACACAACCAAATAAATGTGGGACAAGGTTGAAGTCATATAAGGAACTAGCAAGTTGAAGAAAACACATATCAACATGCTAGTTCACGATTACGAACTTTACTTAACGAAAGAAGGAGAATCCAATGAAGAGATGTTCGCCAGATTTAACAAAATAATTAGCGATCTAAAGGCATTTAGCAAGCCTTTACCAGTAGTGATCAAGTTAGAAAAATTCTATGAAGTTTGCCAACTACCTGGCAGACCAATGTAGTCACACTAGAATCTCAAGATCAAAACAAATTATCCTATGCTGAGCTAAGAGGAGAACTCATAGCCTTTGAAAGGACGCATCTAAGGAAGACTAGTCAAGAAGAGAAAAGGAAAATAGTTGCATTCAAGGACTAAACTAAAACAACTGAAAACAAAATTGATGATGATCCTGAAGCTTTACAAGAAAAGATCGCAATGATGTCAAGAAACATAGATGGACTAATAAGAAGATTCCGGAATACAAAGAAAGGAACAATTCCCCCAAGACGATCCAGGAAATACAATGAAAATGATAAGAACGATGGAGAGTGCTACGAATTTGGAAGATTTGGGCAAATTCAACCAGAGTTCCCAGAACCAAAGAGAAAGATCTCTAGAGGCTTCAACAAGAACAAATCCTTCGGAAGATGGAGCGAGAAGACAACTCAGATCATGAAGAAATAAAAAATCTCTGCTTCATGTCAATTCTTAAAAATGAAATGAACAAATCCTCAGGATGCTGCACAGATGAGGACAATTCATATGAAGAAAGTGAAAACTATTTCATGGCATGGGGTGAAACCAGTGAGGTAAGATCTTATAAAGATGCAATGAATTTCATGATATTCTTGATTTAACTTTAAAAGAGTCTGAAAAAATGATGAATGAGTTTAAGAGATTCACTAAAGAAGTTAAAGACTGGAAACTCAACCATGAAGTATGTGAAATTGAAAAGGAATTACTTCAAGAAGAGTTTGACGAATTGCAAATGCAACTCAATGGCATGCGCAAGTCCACCATTCAAAATTTTGTTATGTCAAACTAGATGACTTACAAGTCAACTGGAAAAAGACCATACAAAACCAAGTCGACTAGTAATAACACTAATAAAAGACCTAAAAGTGGGTCAGAAGTTACGTGACATTACTGTAACAAGAGTGGTCATAAGTATTCCTTTTCACTCTTTCATAAAGAAAACATGTCAGGATGGGTTTGGAAACCAAAATCCAAATCTGAATCTAGCAATGCTAACCCTCCAGGACCCAAGCAAGTTTGGCTACTTAAAAGAAAGTAATCACATTGTTTTGCAGGAACACCATAGAATAAGCCACAAAGGGAAATGGTATCTAGACAAAGTCTGTTCCATTCATATGACAGGTGACAAAAACCTAGTAAAAGAAGTCACATAAAAATCGATGGAGGAAGTGTTAAATTCGAGGATGACTCAAAAGGAAAAATAGTCGGTACTGGAACAATTCCCTTTAACAATAACTGTGACATCACTGAAGTTTATATGGTTAATGACCTCAACTATAATCTCTTGAGCATAAGTCAACTTTGCAACTCAGGATATGAGGTAAATTTTAAGAAAACAGGATGTGCTATTGAAGATGAATCAGGTAAAATAGTCCTTCCCGGAAAAAGGTATGGAAATATTTATATTCTTGATGGTTTTAAAAATAAATGGTCATATCTGCTTATCCTCCATGTCTGATGATCCATGATTGTGGCATAGGAAAATCGGTCATGCTAGCATACATTTGATAAAGAAATTATCAAAATATGAGTTAGTTGTTGGTATTCCTAAACGGAACTTCTCTAGAACTCATATCTGTGATGCATGTCAAATGGGTAAGCAAACTAGAAACTCTTTCAAAAATAAATATTATATCTACCTCAAAACCTTTGCAACTACTTCACATGGATTTATTTGGGCCTACTCGAACTACTAGCATATGAGGAAAAAGATATGCCGTTGTTGTTATAGATGATTTTTCACGTTTCACTTGGGTATTTTTCTTATCTCATAAGGATAAAGCATTAAGAAATTTTGAAGTTTTCGGTAAGAAGGTTGAAAGAGAGAAGGGATATCTTATTTCAACAATTCAGAGCGATCATGGTGGAGAATTTGAAAGTAGAGCATTTGAAGAATTTTGCTATGATCAAGAATACACACATAAATTCTTTGCACCACACTCACCACAACAGAATAGAGTTGTGGAACGAAAAAAATAGAACTCTCCAAGATATGGCAAGAACCATATTGCTAGATCATTCACTACCAAATCACTGCTGGGCAAAAGGTGTAAGCACAACATGTCACATTCTAAATCGATGTCTCATAAGGCCCATTCTTAAGAAGATTCCTTATGAAATTTGGAAAGGTAAACATCAAAATATCAGCTACTTCCATTCCTTCGGAAGTAAATATTTTTTTTCACAATAACGGTAAGGACAATCTTGGAAAATTCAATTCAAGAAGTGATGAAAGTATTTTCCTAGGCTATTCCTTAAATAGCAGATCTTTTAGCGTATGTAATAAATGTACACTATGTGTGAAAGAATCAGTACATGTTATATTCGATGAAAAAAATCCCTTGGTCGAGAAAGGTGTTACTACAGGTAATGAAGATCAAGCTCAAGAACTTCAGGAGATAAGCAAACCTCAAGAGTCGACTGACATATCTACTACAACAGAGTTAACTGGTGAAGACAGCAGTAATGTACCAGAACAACCAACTAAGTCAATTACCAATATAGTTTGTCTAAGCAAATAGAGAAACGAGCCTGAATATCCTTAAAAGTTCATTATTGGGGATCCACATGAAGGAATGAAGATAAGGAGAGGTCTCAAAAAGAAATAAAATGTTGCATTAATCTCTCATATTGATCCATAGAAGATAAAAGAAGCACTAAAAGACTCAAGCTGGGTTCAAGCTATGCAAGAAAAACTAGATCAATTTCATAAGAACCAAGTGTAGAGTCTGATAGCCAAACCTGAAAATATTTCTGTAATCAGAACAAAGTGGGTCTTCAGAAATAAATTGAATGAGGATGGAAAAGTCATAAAAATAAAGCTAGACTAGTTGATCAGAGGTACTTACAACAAGAAGGAGTCGACTACGATAAATATTTCAAATGGATGTAGAAAGTGCCTTCTTGAATGGATTCATTGAGGAAGAAGTATATGTAAAAGAACCTCCCAGGTTTGTAGATTCAAAATTCGCATATCATGTATACAAGCTCACTAAGGCGATGTATGGGCTAAGGCAAGCTCCGCGTGCTTGGTATGATAGACTGAGTTCATTTCTTGTTGATCATGGCTTCACAAGAGACAAAATTGACACTACCTTGTTTATTAAAAGAACATCAGAAGTTAACCTCATCATTCAAATCTATGTTGATGATATTATATTTGGTAGTGCTAACCCTCTTATGTGTAAGGAATTTTCAAATCTCATGCAATGCGAATTTCAAATGAGTATGATGGGTGAGCTAACGTTCTTTCTTGGACTACAAATTCAACAAACTGAAGGAGGAACTTTTATATGTCAGACCAAATACACAAATGAATTGATTCAAAATTTTGGTTTAATCAATTCCAAATTAATTGGCACACCAATAAGTCCTTCCACAAATCTAGATAAAGATGAGTAGGGAATTCATGTTGATGAAACTAAATATCGTGGAATGATTGATTTATTATTGTACGTGACAGCAAGTCGATCGGATATTATAGTCAGCATAAGTAAATATGCCAGGTTTCAGTCATCTCCCAAGTAATCACACCTGACCGTAGTAAAAAGAACCATTCGTTACCTTATTGGGACTGTGTCCCATGGACTACGGTATTCTCGCTCTAACTCTTTTAAATTAGAAGGGTTTTCAGATGCTGACCTTGCAGGTGTAAAGATGACAGGGAAAGCACAAGCCATACATGTCAATTACTGGGAAAGACATTAATATCTTGGAACAGTAAAAAACAAGTTTCAGTTGCACTATCCACTACTGAAGCTGAATACATTGCTATAGGACAATGTTGCACACAACTATTATGGATTTCTCATCAATTGGGTGATTATGAACTTTTCATTAAGCCTATACAAATTTTCTATGATAATTCTAGTGCTAGTTGTCTTTCGAAAAATCTTGTGCATCACTCGAGAGAAAAACATATAGATATCAAGCATCAATTCATTAGAGATCATATTCTTAAGGATGATATAGAGATATCTTTTGTTGGAACCTCTGATCAGCTAGCTAACATTTTTACTAAACCTCTATTAGAAGAGACATTTTTTAAATTAAGAGACTTATTTGGAATTACGTGCTTTACTAATAAGTTTTAGAACCTATGTGTACTATTATAATTTTATAGGGTAATGATTGTCCTTCACTCATGCATTAATTAACCACCATCTCTTTTCCCTCTCTTTTCTCTTCTTCCACATCAGTTCATCGTTCAAAGTTGGAAAGCCAATCATCACATCCCTTCAACTGACAACTTTTCATTTTCTGTACTCAACTGCCAAAAATCTCTTCTTAAAGTAGAAAACCCTTTTCAATCACTCTCATCCTCATCCTCATCCTCTCTCCAAATCTCCATTTAAGCTTCTCCTCTTCAATGGCTAAGCACCCTAGAAATCCATCTGCCTCTACCAGAAAAAGCACTCGTTCCAAATCAAAACCCCCAACTATGCCTCCGGAACAAGTAGACTTAGGGTTCGATCACTCTTAGGGTTTCGCCTCTTCTCAGGGTGACTTCTATGAACACTCTCCTCTCCTAGGAGAAAAAGCTTTAGGTAAGCGACCCATGGAAGAACCCCTTATTTCGTCCACCCCAAAGAAATTAAAGGTCGATTTCTCTTCCACTTTTGAATCTGACCTTAATTTCTGGGATTCCCTAAATAAGGATCTCTTCCTTGCCTTGAAAGACAAATCCATTGCCCATGGAAGGGTTGTCGATCTTGAAGACATAGAAGCCCTCAATTGCAAAATCAAAGATCTTTTCATTTATCAAGGTTGGGATAAGTTCTTCTCTATTCCTTCGCCTAAGGTATATGAACCTCTGGTTAAAATGTTTTATGCAAATCTTCGTTCTAGCAAACCTGATTGGTTGGAGTCCCTAGTGTAAGGTAAGCGCGCATTGTTCTTGATTGTGCTCTGTTTGACTCATTTTTTCAGTGTCATTGTTATGGTTTCCTACTCTGTTTCTTGATAACTTTGAAATTTCCTTTGACCAAGCTAAATAATGTATCATTGAGAGTCCCTCGAGCCCCTTCCAAACCAGTTAGGTCCAAGTGATGTTAGCTTCGAAACTAGGGTTCTGGTCCATATTGTGGCGACAACTTTGCTTCCCCGCACTGGTTCCTTTTCAACCTTCTCCCAATAAGACACATTATTTGTCTATTACCTCGTCACCAAACTCAAAATCTAGCTTTCCTTTTGGGTTATCAATTTCATGATCGAAAGTGTTGAAGATCCCAGCAATCTTCCATATGGCGTGGCAATTCATATTCTGGAAGCTCATCAAATTTCCCTGTCCAGCTATCCTTTCACCATTGTCTCCAATTCCTACAAGTCTAGAGCTTTTTCTAGTATGGGATATGTAAGTGTCGAAGGGGGCTGGGTTAAGAAGCACGATAGTGATGAAAAACATACCCCTGTAGAGCCCAAACCTTCTTCATTTGTTCCTCATCCCGGTCTTGACAATTCTTTTCTTGGTGAAAAGCTTCGTGTTATCAACTCTCAACTCTCTAAAATCAAAGATCTTTTTACAACCACTCAGTCTACTGTTGGTGATATTCATGCTATTTCCAAGAAAACAGTCAGATGTGTCCAAAATTAGAGTTTTTGTTCTCAAGATTAGGGAGAATGTTGTCAAAGCCTTCAGGGAGATCCATGACAAGTTGGATGGAGTGAGCATATTAGCAAATGCAAGCTTTGAACTGTTGAAGGAGACCATCTGCAGCACCCTTACTTACTTTTTGTGCCATTAATATGGATGTTTTAAGACAATTTCTTTTGCTCTACTAATTATGGGCTATATTTTCAGCCCTTGGATACTTTGTTTTTGATGTGCTATTTTTGTGTGCTGTTTTCCCGGTCGTTGGATGATCCCTATAACTTTTATGCTTCAATGATATCTATTATGTTTGTATTGTGTCATGTTCCCCCGTTGCTGATGCCAAAAAAGGAAAAAAAAAGGGAAGTAAGTTTATTTGTACAGGTACAGAAATCGACACTCAATTGAGGGGGAGGACCAGTTAGTAGGTTTATTAGTACAGGTACAGAAGCATATTTGGTACAGCAGTCGACTCTGGTATAGACCAGTCAACTGCATACATTGATAGGGGCATCATGGACCAGTCAACTGCATACATTAAGGGGAAGAAAAAGGGAAGTCGACTGGTGTTTATAATAATATATTATTTTGTCATCATAAAAAGAGGAGATTGTTAGATACAGCTTTAATGATGAAAATAATATACATATGCAGGAAATCAATTACAAGGAGTCAAGAGGATATCACAAGATTGCTGGAGTCAATCTTGATAAATACAGAAAGAGATAAATCCAGGCGAAGCAATAGAATCAGCAAATCTGGACGCCTAAGGAAAATAATCACAAATTTGGGAAGATTCCTATCAAACCAATCAATCAGCAAAGAATATCAACCAACTGCGATGGAGAGAATCAAGCAAGCCTAAAATTAAGGCTGAAATCAAGGGCAACATTCCAGAAGGTTGAGGATTCCGAAGAGATTGGTACGCGACTAATTTTATAAAGAAACAACAATCAAGGAGCAAGTCTTTATTACATACTTCGACCGAAGAAAGAAAATCAAGGAGAAGCAACAATTAGCTACCTTATTCTTGGAAAGAATCAATCTCTTCCCAATGATCAAATCTCTTGGGTTGTCAAGCCTCGATCATCATCAAAGTATTTAAACCTAGCCTTAGACCCTAGTCATATATACTTTGATCGTACCAAAAACCCTCTCTTTATTCTACTACAAACAAACATTGTAGTTCTCTAAGGTCTGTGGTGTAACAAGCTAGAGAAAAAAAAAGAGTATAACACTGGTGAGGCATTGTATCAAAAGGAAAACGAGTGTTAGAGGATCCATATCAAGTCATTTCCACTGTACTCGAAGAAACACATTTACTAAAGAGAACTCCCTTGCAACCTAAGGGGACTGGACTAGGATTCACATTGAATCCGAACTAGTATAAAAATACACGTATCCTTAATTCCTGCATTTAGTTTCTGCAATTTCCTTTCTGATATTATAACTGCTGAATTGCTAGATCCAGTCGACTATCTGCTTAACGAGTCAACTAATAAATCGATAATTTTAATATATATATATATATATATATATATATATATATATATATATATATATATATATATATATATATATATATATATATATATATATATATATATATATATATATATATATATATATATATAAGTATTGTGTTCTCTGAATAAATATTTTTTATTTCGCCATCAGTCACCAAAAATTGACCTCTTACTGAAACCATCTCTTACATCATTTCCCCATTTAAAACTATAGTGGCCTATATACATGCATATCGCATCAAATTCGTCGCTTTATTTTGGTTTCAGATTCTCCTTTAATAAAGCAACAAAATTTGTAGAAGTGTAGACGATTATGTCAAATTAGCAAGGTAAGTTAAACAGCATAAACCAAATCGCAACATTTCGGATTTGGTGGTATGAGATGTGGCTACAGCAGTATTGACCGTTTATTCAGTTCCTACGTACATAGCGTCGACCTTAATTCTCTCAATCTTTAGTTATAAGCACTCCTGCGGAGAAAAAGATTAACATTCTTTGTTCAATTCTCAGAGCCCATTCAGAATCAACCCTCTCATTATTTCCCTATAGTACTATTCATCCTATAACGTAACCAACTCTTTTTCTTCTCATAAAAGCTAGACACTCAGAGAAAGCACATTTACACATAATATTCTGATTCCCATATTCAGCTTTACATATTAGTATATCATCTGCTTGAAAACCATACGTACCCGCGAGGAATTAGATTCCATTGTGGGATTAATAATAAGAATAATAGTGCATGAGAGGAACAGAAAAGGATATACATTCGACTTGAATTATTGCTTTTGTGAGAAGAGCAATGGCGGTTGATATTAATAAGGCCAAGGAAGCAGCGATAATTCTGACTTCAGGGCCAAGCGGGATAATCAGTGCCCTGTTTTCATTACGGGTATTGAAGAGCCTATGGCTGCTGGTCAGTGCATTCGTGCTATTGTTGCTATTGCCTTTTCGAGGGCGGAAAGGGATGTTGTCACAAGCGACAACATCTGGATCAAAGGAGGAGAAGGTAAAAAATTTATTACTACCTGATATTTGTAATTTGCATGACAATGTAATTATGTAAATATGTGTCTTTTCATTATAAGAAAGATTTTCATTTTATATGGTTAATTAAATAATATATGTATTCTCAGTTTGATAAGATGAGGGAATCATGGAAGGGGCCAATGGTGAGAGTGCCGGCAAAAATGGTGCCGAGAAAGAACGTGGTGGATAATGAGGTGGCGGCGAGGAGAGCGCTGGCCATAAAAAGGGTGCTTGAGGATGTTGATGATGAGAATACGGTGAGGGAATTTTCGCTTTTTGTCACGTCAAGAGGAGATACCATGTTTTCGCAGTCATGGACACCCGTTTCCCTCAAAGTCAGGTAACAAATTAATAGTCTGAGTATTACAGTTACACTTCTCTATGACAGCATTATATATCACAACAATACTTTATTATAATTTTCATGTTATGTTATAACAACAACAACAACGACCCCTACCCTTGGGTAGAGAGGCTGTTTCCAAATAGAACCCCGACATCCTTCCCTCCAAGAACTTCCCACCTTGCTCTTGGGGAGACTCGAAGAACTTCCCACCTTGCTCTTGGGAAGACTCGAACTGACAACCTCTCGGTTGGAAGTGGGGGATTGCTTACCATCAGAGCAACCCCTCTTGTCTTAATATATAGTTATGTTATAATATATATTCTATATAATAATACTTCGCTATAATATTCAAATATATTCGAAACAAGCAATATTATTATAGAGAGGTTTGCTGTATTTGTGTGATTCAAATGAATTAAGAAACGTTTTTGTTTGATTGAAGATTATTCTATCCCACATTCAGAGGCCCTTCTGCTCCCTGTTCGTGAGAGGTCCCAAGCTTTTAATAAATTTCTATTATTTCTGCATGTGTTTCCATGTAAATTGCTTTTTATTCCTTTCGATTCTAATTTATGTGAATCTATTTGATTTGGTACGGAATTTAAGAAAAAATGAATATTTTGAAGTTTGTGTCCTAAGACAAGTTAAAAGGGCTCACGGTATTTCCTAAAAACTATTTTTTGTAATATGTGACATATATGTGGTAGAAGTAGTTATTTGGTGAATCGTTCTTATATTGAAGTTTGATAGCAATATCCACGTACCTGATTGATACAAGTGATATGGAGTAAGAGTTGGGATATGTCCAGTCCAGGATTTGAAGTGGGTTCCTATATTAATCTCAAATTAATATGTAATAATTGATTTTATAATTAGATATTTGTATATATTTAGTGGGTTTTCAATTAATAGAAATACAGGGTCTCGTAAATACAATGCTCTAGATGAAATTTCCCCCAAAACCCCATGTTTTTGTTCAAGAAAACATTTTCATTGGTCCCCAGTGTGGACAGTTACCCAAGAATTCCAACACTTTAGTCTCGCATTACTGTGAATATGTGATTGTTCTGTTTTTTCTTTATATGACTGTTATGATAGCGTTGAGCAGAATGGGAAGGTGGGGGGAGGATAGTTTTGTGTGTATATGACTGTATTAGGCACGACTAATCTTTTCAAAGTTATACATTACTCCAGTTGGCACACAATTTTAACTAGATATGCTGTGAAGAATAATCACTTTCTGTAAATGTCCGTTATATGTTATTGCAAATTCATACATATGTGCTTTTGTGAAATAAAAATTTGCAATGTCATCTCCTTGTGCAGGGGATTGGTTTTCCTATTGCATGGTCTGAATGAACACAGGTCTGAATACCAGCTTTGGATGAGTTGTAGTGGTTGTAACTTCGATTTCCATGTTTATCGTATTAAGAACTCTACATTCATTAACAGTGGCAGGTATGATGACTTTGCAAAGAAGCTGAATGTTAACGGGTATAAAGTTTATGGAATTGATTGGATTGGTAAGGTTTTCTCTGAGCATGTGCTTGAAATATATATAGTTATCTGTTCCTGATATTTCATAGATTCTGGTGTCTTTTTTTTGTATTTCTTTTTCATATTTTGTAAATGGATCCTCAGATGCAACTTGATGTGTCATGTCTTTCTCTTTTTTCTTTTTTGGATGCTAAAAGCCTTTAGGGGGCACCCTTAAAAATGGTTAATTTAAAGTTCTTCAGCCTAAACACTAAAAGCCTTTAGCGGGCACTCGTTGAGCGGAATACTGTGCCCCGTCGTATAAAAATCCGAGGTCCGCCTTTGGAAGTAGGGAACTAGATTCATTTCGCTGCAGTATCATGTTTGATCATCTCAGCAATATCCAAGTTAGAATCTAAATGGCTCTTCAGGCCATTAAGATTTTTTCCTCTGTAATCACAGGCGATTGCTAATAATTTTACTAACGGTAATTCTGTCCTCTTCCATTTTTTGAGTCTTGTATTGTTCTCTCAGATGAAAGCATCAACATATGCTTCTAGTTTCAACGATTTTACTAGGGATAAAACCTTCTATTTAATTTGAGGATGTCTCTCTTGCTTTTAACTGTAGCCTACACAATCACGGTATTAAAGGAGGAACATGGAAAATTTCTGTAGAATACTCATGTCCACTGAGACAAACAGAGGGGGATAGGTTAATGGAGGACCATACTGTCATGTCCTAGTTCTCATTCAATTGAAACTTCAGATCGAGCAGGTTATCCAAGAATCGTCGTGTTCTTATACAGTCACTCATTAGCTAGAGGACTATATATGAACTCTTGTCATGGCTTGGTTTGTTCTTTGCTGCAACTTATAGTTGCTTTAGTTGAACCTTGGCTTTCTTACTCTTGTTTTCATGAGTAGTTAGTTTCCCATTGATTGACACCATATTCTCTACCTACTTGGATAGTTGTGGATCATTTGAAACGTACCTTTTAAATTAAGTTTCTTCTTTGCACAGGACATGGAGGAAGTGATGGATTGCATGCATTTGTTCATTCTTTGGACTATGCTGTAAATGACATGGTATATAATTTTACTTTTGCATAGATAAAGACATTAAAGAAGCTGCAACAGTTACTAGTAACTTTTACGTATTCACCCAAATTCTTCCATTTGTTGTAGAAAAACTTTCTCTCAAAGGTTTTAGATGAAAATCCAGGGCTTCCGTGCTTTTGCTTTGGACATTCAACTGGTGCAGCAATTGTCCTCAAGGTAATGTTTAAATCACAATGGTAATTAGCTACTATATTACAACATCTTTAACATGTTATTGAAGATTCTTTTTGACCTATTATTGATACTAATTGTAGGCAGCACTTGACGTGAAGGTGAGAGCTAATATAGCTGGTGTTGTTATGACTTCACCTGCTATAGGAATTCAACCAGCTCATCCGGTTATCACAGTAAGTGTCATCTTAAAACCAATTATCTTTGCTATCCTCTATTTCCACTAAGCACAAAAAGATTTTAAAAGACCTGGTTTTTTTTCATATTTTTAGGTTCTGGCTCCAGTGGTCTCTTTCCTGATGCCAAGATTCCAATTGAGCGCGGCCAATCAAACAGGTATAACAGTATCTAGAGATCCAGCAGCCTTATTAGCTAAGTATTCAGATCCACTAGTATTCACTGGATCCATAAGAGCAAGAACTGGCTACGAGATCCTTCGCATCACTACCTACTTGCAACAGAATATGAGCAAATTGACAGTACCATTCCTAGTTCTTCATGGCACTGATGATGCAGTAACTGATCCAGAAGGCTCTAAGAAACTCTATAAAGAGGCTTCTTCAACTGACAAAAGTATCAAGCTATGCGAAGGATTGCTGCATGACTTGTTATTCGAACCTGAAAAAGAAGAAGTTGTGAAGGATATAATTGAATGGTTGAACCAAAGATTGTGAAGATGTTGAAGACTCAAAGGAATATCTTGATCAAACGAGGTAGAGGGACAACTTGATTCCGAGGAGATTGGCAGCGCCAAGTTTGAGATTTCCCTCGATGAGTCTACATATTAAGTGTGGGAATTAAGAGAATTGAACTTGCTAAATAAGTTTGAGCACATTAAACGTGGAGAAGCTTACACTGATAATTAATGTAATGTCATCTAATCAGCGGCGACATTTGTCAAGATGTTGCTTATAGTAGTTTAAAATTTTGACAACCACTCAAATTGCAAAAACAAATGGGACTTTTGTAAGAATGGTTATAACATCATCCATTAAATGGTGTGTTGGGTAATACCTTCGTACGTTTTGGTTGAATAACCAAAGTAGGAAACTTCTAACATTGTATATATCTTTTCTGCTAAATGATAAAGTAAAAAATTCATGGAAAGATTATCTCTTGGTAATATACTGATTTCGTACAATGTCTTCACTGAGATAGGGTTTTTATGCAGTATGCATTAATTGACTGATGAGATAAAAAGATGCATGTATCTCCATACACGATTTTCATAGATGTGTATCTTCAATCATCTACAGTATTTTGATAGTGTGTATTGACGTTCTGGAGATACCAGAATTGCCAATCAGACATTTGGTTTGAAGGTTGAGCTCAAACCTGTTCTTGGGAAATGGATTGGCGCATGACTTCTGATCAGTTTCTCTCAGCATGGTGCAGGTGCAGATTGAGGAAGGCATTAGGCGGAACTCACATTTTGTACAGACATCCGACGGCCAATAGGTTATGACCTCAGTTAAGATAAAATCTTTGGCAAGTACGTTCAAGGAACTGTGAATTCATTCACTGCTAAATGATGTTTTGATGCATACATTATAGTATGATTTTTTGAACAAGTATGAATATAGTACATAGCTTATTATCATGTGTTTTGACAGACTGCACTTTTTAAACGTATAGTTATCAATATTTTTCAACTTTTTCGGAGAAGATTGAAGAGAAGTTTCTAGGAGCAGATAATGGAGGAATCGACATGAGACCCATAATTTTACACCAACCATAATTTAGTGTCATCGTAATGCTTGTATCTTAGTGTCACAAGGGGCGTTTTCTGTCCGCCGAAAATCCACCCGTTGTGCGGTAGTCAAGTCCCTACTTGGCTCAGCCTTCATCTAATTTATTACACTTTCGAGGTTTAACACGTAGAATATTTTCAAGGCAACATAAAATATGTAAAGGCACAAGTAGAATTGCGGGAACCCTTTCCCAATCTTTTATAATAAATGAATTACAAAGAAAAATCTCGAGTTTGGCAAGGTTCCGCCACCCTTGGCAGACACTAACTCACAAAATTGCGAATCTTGCACAATCTTCCTTTTAAAAGCCCCTACCTAAGACATTTCGTGCCGCCCACTGATTTTGGCAAGGCAGTGGCACATAATTTGCCATGCTCAAGCCTTGACATAGATAACCCTATGCCTATATCTTGTATATTTTTCCTCCCTCGGTACTTAGACATTTTTGGGACTGCTAACACACATATTTATAGTGTAGTTAGCCCATTTCAGTTTTCCTATTTCAGTTGACACCCCCAACTGATAGGCGATGATCACCTAAGATCAAATACGTGCATGTCATGCCTTAAAAACGTGCATATACGTAGCCCCATTATCATCCACTCTTTGGACAAGGCAATTGTAACCGCCCAACTACACCGCATGGGCCCAGCACACTTGATAACTGCTCCATGTGCATTGCATGTGTGTTTATGGACAAATGTTGCATGCCCAAGACTGGCATTATGCCCACCCTTGTCCTTTGATACTGCTCCGCCCCAATGCCATAGCCATAACTTGTCGCCCATGACTTAGCCGCACGCTCGCCCGCTGTCACAACTGCTTGTTCATGTTAAGTCGCCCCTACTTGATCAAGTCTGCTCGTTGCCAATGCTAAGCTGATATTAGCAAGTTACTAAGCCATGATGCCATTTCCCTTGCTAAGTCATTCGCCTACAAATTCCCTAGGTGCCAACACGCTCACCTAAGCCAAGGCAATACCAAGTTGCCAATGCCACTGCCTTGGCACTAAGCCGGCTTGTCTTAGCGCCTAGGTCTTTCCCGCATTACTTTGTCAAGCTTCCAGTCCAGCTTGCCTCGTCCCGTCAAGACCTTGGCCATTGCTTTCACACATCCCAGTCGTGCTTTAGTGTAGTCCGTTAAACCTTAGCCTTGCAACAGTATTCTAGTCTGCCACACTTAGCCTTGCAACAGTTGTTGACATTGATAATGTCACACCTCCTTTTGCACACACCACCCCCAAAGGATAGTGTATAAGGGAGTTTTTCTAATTTAAGTGGCATTATTTCAAAATGGGATTATTTATTTATCAGAGTCGCCACTTGGGATAGGTTTGGCTTCAGGTGTCCCTAGTCACCGATTTATCTTGAAATCCCAAATCGAGGAAAAGTTGACTTTCCTTTGGAAGTCTGCGAACTAGAAATTCCGAATGAGGAATTCTGTTAACCCGGGGGAAGGTGTTAGGCACCCCCGTATCCCGTGGTTCTAGCATGGTCGCTTAAACTGTCATAATTGGCCTAATATCTTATTTCAATACATGTTTCAACCTATAGTGCAGTTTTAAAATTATTTAGCGCTTTTAATTAATTTTTAAGGAAGATTAAATGTCGTTTAAAATGTATTTTTGGATCACGTCACATGAAATGCACCCTAATCCGAAACATATTTTATTCAAGGTTTTGGGAGTTGGATTTGGATCACATGAAATGCCACCCGAGTTTAAGAAACTAGCTTTATTAAATGCGCGTCTAAAGCAACTAGTGTGTTGATATTTTTGTGGGAGGCCATGAAAATTAGCTAAATAGCCCACCTCGTATTCTAAGTATTTTAAAGGCATAATTACATGAGGGCCACGCAATTCGCGATTTTATTTGACGCGGCGCATCTCAATTTTACTTAAAGAAAGTTCGAACTAAGATTCGGAGGACTAACGAGCTGTTATTATCTATTAGGGCTCGCCTTAAAGACCCAATTAGCTAGTGGTTGAACACAATGAAAAGAAAACCAATGCATTGCGTACAAAAATAGAGAGATGGTCTGCTTTGACTCAATTGGACCCTTCAGGATTGGGCTTCGAGACAGGCTCAGATGCTAAGTCTGAATATCAAAGACCCAGGCTCAAGTTCCTCCACGTGAACAAGGAAATCATTCTCATTTTTATACATTATATGATCAGTTCATGAAGGCAATCGCAACTTTGTTTTTAGAAGACTATCAAAGATAAAGGAATTTATCAGCATTACAACTACATCAATATAACTGTTTGTCACATTTTACCCTATACGTTGATACTGATATTTAAACACTTTTTTAGACAAATTGCTACTTGGGGTTATAAAACGCTATTCGTGAACATGTTGTTTTGATTTTTGCACAGGAAAAGGATAAGTTAATAGACTCAATTTCATTTATGCAGTGTTTCTCATCTCACAAATCATTCTACCAAACTGCAGCCCATTAATGCAAACAGGAACCAAGCATTGCTATAACATTGACCATTTCCTAACACGTTATGTGAAATTTACTGATGCTAGAACATATACAGCCCGCAGCTTTGAGTTTTGTTGGACTATGAATTCATGAAGTGAATCACAGTTTTTCAACATTACTCATGTCTCGTGGATGCCCAGATTTAGATCATCAGATGAGTAACCCAAGTGCTCGTGAGTCCAAAATTACTTATTAATTGCAGGAAATTAAACTACACTAGAATTAGACTAATAAAACAAATACAGACGACTCATAATTGTCCCAATCCAATTATTACAACTACTAGAAGGTCCAGATCACTTTACTTCCATACTCTAAAGAAACATGAATTTAAACAAATTTACTCGCAAATACATTAATATGAAGATCAAAGAAGTAATATATTTTTTAAATACTTCAGTCATGCAATGGCTGGTTCAGTTTCTTCGTACATCATTTGGAGGTAAAGTAAATACCTGAAAATCAGAACAAAATAAGAAGATCGAAGGTCAGCTAGGCAGCAATCTCCGCAATAGCATTAGTAACACCAGCAGGACCCAAATGAGTATTTTTGGCACAATTTCAAACCAAACAATCAAATGCAAACCCAATTGACTTCAAGTCAGACTTCAATAAACAAATACTCAGCTCATGTTAACACATCAAGGAACTAATTCAGAAATTCAAAGCTTCGAAAAGGATTCAACAGGTGTTTTGATGGAACAGTAAAATGTTTATATTTGACTTTTCTGATTGTTCTTCTTTTAGCTCACTTTTTAGATCTCAAATCTCTTTGTTTTTTTTTCAGAATTTTTTATCCTTCACAATATTTTCAGAATTTTCCCTCCTTTTAGCCTCTAAAAAAACCTGCCTTGAAAGGCAAGGTTGGAATATAGAAAAGAAAAAGCAGTAATATATGAACATATTTGCATATTTCATAAAGACATGTACTTTTATCTAAATGATATTTCCACTAATTATTTTAAACTATTTACCCTCGTTAATGTTTACGAAATCTTTATTTCTTTTAGTGGAGAAAAGGAATCCTTTAACAATATGTGTGAGCCCCTTGGATGTCAAGTCGTTTCTCACATATATTTTAATGGTAGGTACTCTTACCAATTGTATCCCCATATAATTTCCTTTAATAGCTCTATGTCAAATAGTCCCCTGTGAATTTAGTTCAAGTTGTCGACATGCTTAGTCCTAAATTAATTTACATCATATGTAATAAATAATTCTAAATTATGTAATGGACAAGCACATGGAATAAAACACAATTCAACATTCTCTAACATATTTATCTTATATATCACATAAAAAGAATTCATGCTAGAATATTATTATTAATTAACATTTCATGAACTAATAATAATTAAAATAACAATAGAATCATGTAACCTATTATGAATTCCCGTTGTATCTAATACAAAATTTCAAATTCAAGTTATTAACGATCTCAATAGTTACATGAATGCATATTTTATCCACAATAAAATAATATCAACATTCAAACGATTTGACTATTGCACAAGGTACATCTATTATGGTTTGTGTTAGATAATACGCTTAACGCTAGAGGGGGGGTGAATAGCGTTATAATAAAAATTAGCGTAAACTTGCGGAATTTAAAAATTGCAGGAAATAAATAAGTGCGATAAGTAAATAAATTAGAACAAACGCACCGATGTATCCTGGTTCACCACAACCCGTGGCTAGTCCAGTGCCCGAGAGACTCTCTCGAGATTTCCACTAACTTGTTAAGCTTATGGGTGCTCAACAAACCGTTACAACTTGAGGACACAAGCCTCAACAACCTTTGCTCGGAGATACAACACTCCAAGACTTCAACCAAGGAAACACAAGTTCCTTCTTACAACACAAGGGACTAACACTTCCCTTCAAGTGTAAAAAAATACTTAGCACTCAAACAAGACACTCCTTTAAGAGTAGATATGAGTAAAAAGAATACGCTCAAGATCACAACAACTTTCGACAAGAATTTGGCTTTCAAAAGCTTATGTAATGAATATAAAATGATAAGCAATAAAGTATGCAAGCTTTAGCAATTGTATGATCAGTTGTTGTGTGTTGTTGTTCTTAAAAGACTGAATTGAAGCTGTATTTATAGTTGAAAAACTTTGTATTACCGTTGCCTAATTGCCAATTAAGAATTGCTAATTTTACTCTGTGACAATCGATTGTCAAATTACCACAATCGATTGTTTGCCAGTTCTTCCAAAAATCAATCCCAGATTATACGCGTAACAATCGATTATCTAAGATCAATAATCGATTACTGGCAACGTTCAAAAAATCATTTCCAGATTTTGCGTAAAACAATCGATTGTCAGAAATCTACAATCGATTACTCAGCAACGTTCAAAAAATCCTTTCTAGATTAAAACAATCGATTATAAGAAATCAATAATCGATTACCTGACGGTACTTGAAAACATTTTGGCAACGGTCAGTTATACAATCGATTATATTAAGTTAACAATCGATTATGTATCAGTCTTGAAAAATCAATTTAGACACTGCCTCTTGACAATCGATTGTTATAGGTTCACAATCGATTATTTAATAACTTTGAAAAAGTCTGGAAGACACTGCCTCAATACAATCGATTGTCATAAGTTCACAATCGATTATTTTGTGACTTTGAAAAATCTGATGGACACTGTCTCTTCACAATCGATTGTCATTAGCTTCACAATCGATTATTTTGAGCTTTGAAAAAATTTGATGGACACTACCTCATCACAATCGATTGTCATAAGGTTCACAATCGATTGTCATGCAGATTTGAAAAATCTGATGCTCACTGCCTTAACACAATCGATTGTCATAAGTTCACAATCGATTGTCAAGCAGCTGACTTAAACATAATCGATTATCATAAGTACATAATCAATTATCTTAGTCCAGATTTTAGAGGCATGTTTAAAAATCATTTTGACTAAAGTAAATATGCATTATTTAAAATCATTTTGCTCTAATTTAAATATGCATGATTTGTTAAAAATATTTTTACGAGAGAAGCCAAGTCTTGAGTTTAAGTTGTCGGATCAAGATCACAATTAAATACCGACGCATATATAACTTAATCTCGATCTTTGTCTTGTGCTTGAATCTCTTTGGCTCGTTCATGCAATTCCGTCATCAGTATGCTTCTTGCCATTTGATTGATTGTCATACAATATCGTTGTTTGACACTTGACTTCATTGTTTGTCATTCATCAAAACTTATACCTGAAAATCATGCTCATACAACCAAAGCGCACATATCATAGATATACATGATTTCCAACAATTTCCCCCTTTTTGATAATGACAAACAATGGAAGATATGCATATTGAATTCCCCCTAAATTCATGCTATATCTCAACATACAATTTATGCAACCAATTCAATTCAATGTAATCCCCCCTTAATTAAAGCATGCATATCGCCCATATTCTTCCCATTTTTGGCATTAGCAAAAAGAGTATACCAAAGGTTATTTAAACCATTGACGATACCAATCGTTATAGACAAGATCATATAAAAAGTTAGTAAATGGCATACTAATAATAACGATCATTTTTCTCAACTATGCCAATTGTTATTTAAAACAATATTCATCAAAACATGAATCAATCATTTATTATAAAACCAATTGATACTAATTATTATTCAAAAAAAAAGATTTGTTAAAGCATATATCAACCAAACCTGATATAGATTATTTGCACATATCAACTCATTGCGTTTTTATTCAAAAAAACGATAACTAACCGACGTTCCCCCTTAATGCATTAAGGTTTCGTGCTTGGTGCATCCACTACAATATTGTAGTCTTCAAGCACACCTGCAAAAAGAACCTAAAAATAGGTTTTTGGTACCCAACTTCTTTTGGGTCCTTGGGGGTTAGGATAACAATAGTCATAATCAACACATAAATCTCTACTACCCGATTACAATAGTGACATATAACATTAGGATTGTGCATATGTCTAGGTTGAGCCAAATGCGTTCTAGGTGATCTAAAGTTGTTCCCCCTAGAAGCGTTGAATTTCCTAGAGTCATGTCTAGGTGGTCTAAAATTATTCATTCTAGACTCATTTACAAAAATCCTAGAATTGTGTCTAGGTGGTCTAAAATTATTCATTCTAGACTCATTAGCAAAAGTCCTAGAGTTGTTTCTAGGTTGTCTATAATAATTAATCTTAGACTCATTTGTGAGGTTCCTAGAATTCTTTCTAGATGGACCAACCTCATTACTTATATCCTTTTTATTCTCTTCAATTTTAAGTCTATCAACACTACGTTTTTCTAGTGCGTTCCTAGTTCTATGTTCTCTAATTTTAAAGAACTACAAGAGGAGCAATTAGAACATTTATCAATAGAAGAGGCTTCATTCAATTCCTTGATTTTATTTTTGAAATCAACAATGTCATTTTCCAAAAATTTATTTCTTTTTCTAAAACTTCAATTTTATTTTTAAGAACACCATTTTCATTAGTCAAGTTTTCAAAATCTATTTCTTTCAAAGAAGAGGGTTTTTCAAAATCTTTTTTTTGTAAAGAAAGTGTTTTCTGAAAATCTGTTTCTTGCAAAGAAAGTGTTTTCTTCAAATCTTTTATCATTTTGGAAGCATTAACAAATTCACCAAACAATTCATCATAGGCATTTTGTAATTCTTCAAACGAGTGAGAGTTAGATGTACTTACCTCTTCTTCGTTTGCCACGAGACACAATGCGGCGGTTCTATCGCCTGAGCTGTCCGAATCCCATGATACGCGCCTATGGTGTTTCTTCTTTTTCTTGTCCTTCTTCATAGACTTACAAGACTTTTCAATTATATCATTTGAAATATTATCATCATCCCTTTCCGAATCACTTACCTCTTCTCGTTTAGAGGATGAGGCTTTGAAGGCAAAATTTGAATTGCTTCTAAGATAAGGATTAAGAATTGTGCTATCATAAGTTTCGAGGTTACCTCTTAGTCCATCAATCGTGATATCCGTGAATTCTATCGACTCTTGGATGGCATTGGCTTTAGAGCACCATTCGGGAGTGAGACTCCGTAGAACTTTTCGAACAAGATCTTTGTTCGTGTAAACTTTCCCGAGAGCATGGAGATCATTGACTATTCTTAAAAATCGTTCAAACATAACACCAATGGGTTCCTTCTCCATTTTAAAGATTTCATATTTATGTGTTAGAAAATCAATTTTGGCTTCTCGGACTTGAGGCGGACCTTCATAAATGATCTCGAGCTTATCCCACATCTCCTTGGCGGTTGTGCAGTAAGAGATTTTTTGATAATCATCTGGATACACCACACAATATAATACATGGATGGCCCTTGCATTATTTTCAACATTCTTGATATCCTCGGCATCATATTCATCTTCCTTCTTTGGAACCGTGGTCTCTCTAACTTTCTTTGTTGGCATTGGTTCACCGTTTTTGATGATTTGCCACAACCGAAAACTGTTTGCTTTGAGAAAGATGCTCATCCGCTCTTTCCAATATGTATAGTTTGTTCCGTCAAATAGTGGAGGGCAAGTGGTGGATTGTCCTTCATTCATCGTTCCTGCGTTCAGTAATCTCAACAGAAAAAATATATATTGCTCTCAACCGGTTAAGGCTTTAAGAGAGTTAGGCTCTGATACCAATTGTTAGATAATACGCTTAACGCTAGAGGGGGGGGGGTGAATAGCGTTATAACAAAAATTAGCGTAAACTTGCGGAATTTAAAAATTGCAGGAAATAAATAAGTGTGATAAGTAAATAAATTAGAACAAACGCACCGATGTATCCTGGTTCACCACAACCCGTGGCTAGTCCAGTCCCCGAGAGACTCTCTCGAGATTTCCACTAACTTGTTAAGCTTACGGGTGCTCAACAAACCGTTACAACTTGAGGACACAAGCCTCAACAACCTTTGCTCGGAGATACAACACTCCAAGACTTCAACCAAGGAAACACAAGTTCCTTCTTACAACACAAGGGACTAACACTTCCCTTCAAGTGTACAAGAACACTTAGCACTCAAACAAGACACTCCTTTAAGAGTAGATATGAGTAAAAAAAATACGCTCAAGATCGCAACGGTTGGAAACACGTTCTCAAAGCATTATACTAAAACGTGTGTTCATATGTGTAGGTTTTGATGAATGACAAACGATGCGCAAATTGATATATGACGAAGTTCAAGTACAAGCGCACAATTGATATATAACGAGATTCAAGCACAAGACCAAGTTTTGTAGTTTTACATGAGTCGTTCTTAACTGTGATCTTGATACGACAAATTGACTCATGACATGGCTTCTCTCGTAAAATTACTTTTACAAAATCATGCATATTTAATTTAATGCTAAATGATTTTAAATCATGCATATTTACTTTAGTCAAAATGATTTTTAATCATGCCTCTAAAATCTGGACTAAGATAGTCGATTATGTACTTATGATAATCGATTATGTTAAGCCAAGACTGCATGACAATCGATTGTGAACTAATGACAATCGATTGTGTTTAGGCAGTGAGCATCAAATTTTTCAAATCTGCATGACAATCGATTGTGAACCTTATGACAATCGATTGTGATGAGGCAGTGTCCATCAAAGGTTTTCAACGCTCAAAATAATCGATTGTGAAGTTAATGACAATCGATTGTGAAGAGACAGTGTCCATCAGATTTTTCAAAGTCACAAAATAATCGATTGTGAACATATGACAATCGATTGTGTTGAGCCAGTGTCTTCCAGACTTTTTCAAAGTTATTAAATAATTGATTGTGAGTATATAACAATCGATTGTCACGAGGCAGTGTCTAAATTGATTTTTCAAGACTGATAAATAATCGATTGTTAACATTGCACAATCGATTGTGAAGCTGACCGTTGTCGTAATGTTTTCAAATACCGTCAGGTAATCGATTATTGATTTTGTATAATCGATTGTTGAAATTAAAATCTGGAAAGGATTTTTTGAACGTTGCTGAATAATCGATTGTTGATTTTGTATAATCGATTGTTGAAATTAAAATCTGGAAAGGATTTTTTGAACGTTGCCAATAATCGATTGTTGATCTTGAATAATCGATTGTTAAGCGTAAAATCTGGGATTGATTTTTGGAACGATTGACAAACAATCGATTGTGGCTTCTTGACAATCGATTGTCACACAGTAAAATCAGCAACTCTTAATTGACAATTATGCAATGGTAATGCCAAGTTTTTCAACTATAAATACAGCTTCAATTCAGTCTTTTGAACACAACAACACACAACAACTGATCATATAATTTCTATAAGCTTGCATACTCTATTGCTTATCATTTTATATTCATTACATAAGTTTTTTAGAGCCAAACTCTTGTCGAAAGTTGTTGCGATCTTGAGCGTATTCTTTTACTCATATCTACTCATTAAGGAGTGTCTTGTTTGAGTGCTTAGTGTTTTGTACACTTGAAGGAACTAAGGCAATAAATATGTTGTATATCGGCTTGAATCAGGAAGATTATCAGAAAATTTCCCACTACAAATCTGCCAAAGAAATGTGGGATAAGCTTGAGGAAATGTATGAAAGCACACCTCAAAAAGCGGACAGCTCATGTGGTGAATCGACTTGCCGATGTCTCATGGCAAACGAAGAAGAAGAGGTAAGTACGTCTGACTCTCACTCACTTGAAGAAATGCAAAATGCTTATAATAATTACATAGTGAGTTTGTTAATGCCTCCAAGACCATTAAAGATTTGCAGAAAACTCTTTCATTGCAAGAAACAGATTTCCAAAAACAACTCTCATTGAAAGAAAAGGATTTGGAAAAACTGATTTCAGAAAATGAGAAGTTGAAAGAGGAAAATAATTTTTTCGGAAAGAGAAGCGCCGACAAGCTCGAAAGTTCTATTAAAAATTGTACTTCTTGCATGCATCTCAAAAATGAGGTAGATAGACTTAAGGGCACCTTAGATAAGTTTAATTCTTCTCACAAAAATTTGAATGAGGTTCTTGTTAATTTGAAGTCAACCAAGCATGGCATAGGTTTTAAGAATGAGCCTAAAGAAAAGGTTGAAGCCAAACCCCAACCACCTAAGGCTCAACCTAGGATTAATAAAACAAATGCTCATCCTAGAAATAACAACCCTAGAACCAATATGCATACTAGACCAAATGTTAAACACTTCAGAAGACCTAGAAATGACTTACCACCTAGAAATAACTACTCTAGAAATGATGCATATTCTAGGCCAAACACTAGAAGGAATTTTGAACCTTTTAGAACACCTAGAAATGACTTCCAACCTAGAAATAATTATTCTAGAAATGCTGTACATCCTAGAACAAATAGTAGGAGAAATGATTTTCATGAAATGCGCACTAGTCATAGTGTCGAAAATAGAGTAAACAATTTTCGTCCGTCCAATTACTATGAACCTAGAAGGATGCATAATCCTAATGTGACCTGTCATTATTGTAGACGAATTGGTCATATTGCTCCTGCTTGTTTTACACGACATAGACATATCACTCAATTGCATCACTATGATATGCCTAACCCCCAAGGACCCAAAATGGCATGGGTACCAAAAGATCATTAATCTCTTTTGCAGGTGTGCTTGAAGGCTACAATATTGTAGTAGATGCACCAAGCACAATACCTTATCGCATCAAGGGGGAATTTCGGTTAGTTATCCTTTTTGACAAAAACCGAATTGATAATATATGCAAGCAACCGATATTAACATATGTGTTGTTAATTTGGCCTTATATTGTTAAAAATTTTGATGTGCTTAATCATAATAGTTGATATGTGTTGAGATACCCTTGTTAATAATTAATATCAATTATCCTTGATGCATATGTTAAAAATTCGTTGTTAAACAACAATTGGTATATTAGCTTGCTTCTAATAAAAATATTTCATTTATGATTTGATAACTGTTATTTGTGGTTTAAATAAATGTTAGTATATATCAGAAAAATAAATTATTTCTTCTAGTGTGTATTAATTGTTAGAATATTTTTTGGCGAAAACTTCTTACTCATGCTTTTGATAAATGCTATTTTTGGTTTGAAAAAGAATTGATATATTCCTGAAATAATTAATTCATAAAAGTATTTCTGTTAAAAATCGACTCTTGATGAATGTATCTTTTGGCCTGAATAATGGTCGATATATTCGACATTTGGTTGACTTGTTATATATTAATGTTTGATATTTTTTAAACTAACATTTAGTATCACTGTTAATAAAATAACATTTGATACATTTGTTATGTTTGCCAACAAAAGATTTTATCACTATTTTATAACAATTGGTATATCTATGGTTTGTTGGTATGTTTTGATAAACTTCTCATTAAGGAGGAATAGATTGCATGAATTTTATCTTGATGACATTATTGTTGTATTTCAAAACAACTTTCCATATTGGTAATATCATTCTTCAAATATTATGTTGATAACTTTTATGCTATTAATATTTTGCCAAAACATGTTGAAAATGATATTGTATTATTTTTTGAGCAACTAATGAGTTTTATGCAAGGAGTCTCTAAAATTTCATTTGAGATGTCCATGATGGACAAGCGAAATTTCCTCTCGGAGCTGCAAGTTAAGCAAATGAAAGTGGGAACTTTCACTTGTCAAACTAACTATTGCAAGAAATTGCTGAATCAATATTGAAAAGAGCAACACCAAAGCAATGATCACCTCAATGAATTTATAAGACCATCGTGCCAGAAAAGTGAAAGGTAAGAAGAACAATACCAAGAACTACAGAGGTATGATCGTTCCTTACTTTACCTTATTGCCAGTAGACTTGATATAATATTTAGCGTTTATTGATGTGCTAAATATAAATCATGTCCAAATGAAGTGTCTAATGCGGGTATCGCCCTAAAGATAGGGGGACTTATAAAGATATGGCACAGAACAATCGATTGTTACAGCAAATAATCGATTATTTTACTGTGCAGAAAATCGATTAGCAAGTATCACTAATCGATTATTCATGGTTTATGCTTATTATGCAGTTTTGTTTAGTAATCGATTTTTAACTGTATAAATGATTACCGTCTCAGCCATTCAGTACTGATTTTCTAAAACAATCGATTGTTTCATATATATAATCGATTATTTTCCGAGTCAGAAAATCACCGTGCACACTGTGTCACAACAATCGATTACCATAATTTGACAATCGATTATTTCATGTTAGTAATTTAAATTTGTTACCGTTTGGTCCTGCAATCGATTTGTGTCGGTTCCGAGATTCAGTCAAATCTTCATAACAATCGATTATTTCATTCCAATAATCGATTGTCTGACGGTCAGTACAATTAATTTTTACCGTTTCTGACTGTTTTGGCTCATAAATTTCTGCATATTTTCATCATAAATGAAATGCCATTCTTCCCATTATAAATAGGCATCATATGTCTTCATTTTCATTCACTCAAGCATCAATTCTAGCTCTCAAACTATCAAAACTCTTTTAAGTTTTCTTGGAAAGCTCATTACCTCCTATTAAAAATGTCGGGCCGTCACTCTAAACGTTCCCGTTCAGCTAGGCATGGTGCATCCTCCTCTGCTGCCCCACCTCCTCCAAATTACCCTTATCAAGATGGGTCCATTTTACAATTTAATTCTGACACCGAGCTTACTCGGTTTTTGACAAAATTTGAAAAGCGCGACATTCTTCCTCCCCGCTTTTCAACAAGCAAGTATCTTGAATCATACGCCCCTGCTTCCAACATGCTTAAAGAATGTCAACTTCTTGAATTTTTATATCTTACCTACCCTTATATTAATCCTCCATTGATTCAAGCATTTTATTCAAACCTTCATGAGGATGATGATGGTGAGCTTGTGACAAATATTAATGGTGTTCAAATTCTTTTATCCGAAGAAAACCTTCATTCCATTGCCCGTCTTCCTCGAAGTGGCGAAAACATTACTCGCTACATTAGAGAGGCCGGCGCCTTATTTGATGAGAAAGCTCTCCTAAACCAAATAGGTATTACATCTTATGATCCTAATCTATCCACTCGGCGTCCTACTATCACGGGAATGCTCCCCGAGTATCGTTTGATTTTCTATTTCATCACCCGAGTCCTCAAACCTCGGAAGCATAATCACACCACTCTTTCCCAAGAAGACGCTAAGCTCATGCATGCAATTATAACCAGAGCTCACATCAATTGGTTTAAGTCCGTCAAGATTCACATGCGTGACGCCATCGGAGATGATAGACCTCTTCCCTATGCCCTCCTTATTATGAATTTTCTTGAAGCTTCCGGATTCAACATTTCCATCGGTCCTCTCAAAAAGAGCACCAAGAAGTGGGAAATTTCATAATCCTCCTTTCCCCATGATGGCGATCATGTAGCTCCTGCTCCTCTTCCAATTCGTCGGTCGCGTCAGCCTCAAGAACCTTCTCTTCAATCCATTTCCGACTAAATTGCTTCATTGACCACCTCTGTCGGTCAATTGACACATGAGATCCATGAATATTTTGACCATGTTCATTATCCATATGCCGGTCTTGTTCCCTATGAAGCAGTGCCGGATGATGAGACGGGAAATGATGATGAATAATTTCTTTATTTGTTTTTCTATTTTATTGTTCTATGTTTTATTGTTCCCGTTATGTAACCGTTTTTTTAATAAATAAACAAGTTTTTTTTATTAATCTATATTTTTTTTGCTAATGGCAAAAGGGGGAAGATAACGGGTATGCACTCTCAATACTTATCAGCATAAATTGAGGGGGAACAAATTGCATATCCATATACTTGTTGCATATCTTTACTTGTCTTGAATCGTCATTATGAATTGTTTAATTTGCATATCCCGCTTAAAGTTTGCCATTATCAAAAAGGGGAAAATTGTTGGAAACACGTTCTCAAAGCATTATACTAAAACGTGTGTTCATATGTGTAGGTTTTGATGAATGACAAACGATGCGCAAATTGATATATGACGAAGTTCAAGTACAAGCGCACAATTGATATATAACGAGATTCAAGCACAAGACCAAGTTTTATAGTTTTACATGAGTCGTTCTTAACTGTGATCTTGATCCGACAACTTGACTCATGACATGGCTTCTCTCGTAAAATTACTTTTACAAAATCATGCATATTTAATTAATGCTAAATGATTTTAAATCATGCATAATTACTTTAGTCAAAATAATTTTTAAACATGCCTCTAAAATCTGGACTAAGATAATCGATTATGTACTTATGATAATCGATTATGTTAAGCCAAGACTGCATGACAATCGATTGTGAACTAATGACAATCGATTGTGTTAAGGCAGTGAGCATCTGATTTTTCAAATCTGCATGACAATCGATTCTGAACCTTATGTCAATCGATTGTGATGAGGCAGTGTCCAAAGTTTTTCAACGCTCAAAATAATCGATTGTGAAGTTAATGACAATCGATTGTGAAGAGACAGTGTCCATCGGATTTTTCAAAGTCACAAAATAATCGATTGTGAAGATATGTCAATCGATTGTGTTGAGGCAGTGTCTTCCAGACTTTTTCAAAGTTATTAAATAATCGATTGTGAGTATATAACAACCGATTGTCATGAGGCAGTGTCTAAATTGATTTTTCAAGACTGATAAATAATCGATTGTTAACATTGCACAATCGATTGTGAAGCTGACCGTTGTAGTAAAGTTTTCAAATACCGTCAGGTAATCGATTATTGATTTTGTATAATCGATTGTTGAAATTAAAATCTGGAAAGGATTTTTTGAACGTTGCTGAATAATCGATTATTGATTTTGTATAATCGATTGTTGAAATTAAAATCTGGAAAGGATTTTTTGAACGTTGCCAATAATCGATTGTTGATCTTGAATAATCGATTGTTAAGCGTAAAATCTGGGATTGATTTTTGGAACGATTGGCAAACAATCGATTGTGGCTTCTTGACAATCGATTGTCACACAGTAAAATCAGCAACTCTTAATTGGCAATTAGGCAACGGTAATGCCAAGTTTTTCAACTATAAATACAGCTTCAATTCAGTCTTTTGAACACAACAACACACAACAACTGATCATATAATTTCTATAAGCTTGCATACTCTATTGCTTATCATTTTATATTCATTACATAAGTTTTTTAGAGCCAAACTCTTGTCGAAAGTTGTTGCGATCTTGAGCGTATTCTTTTACTCATATCTACTCATTAAGGAGTGTCTTGTTTGAGTGCTTAGTGTTTTGTACACTTGAAGGAACTAAGGCAATAAATATGTTGTATATCGGCTTGAATCAGGAAGATTATCAGAAAATTTCCCACTACAAATCTGCCAAAGAAATGTGGGATAAGCTTGAGGAAATGTATGAAAGCACACCTCAAAAAGCGGACAGCTCATGTGGTGAATCGACTGGCCGATGTCTCATGGCAAACGAAGAAGAAGAGGTAAGTACGTCTGACTCTCACTCACTTGAAGAAATGCAAAATGCTTATAATAAATTACATAGTGAGTTTGTTAATGCCTCCAAGACCATTAAAAATTTGCAGAAAACTCTTTCATTGCAAGAAACAGATTTCCAAAAACAACTCTCATTGAAAGAAAAGGATTTGGAAAAACTGATTTTAGAAAATGAGAAGTTGAAAGAGGAAAATAATTTTTTCGGAAAGAGAAGCGCCGACAAGCTCGAAAGTTCTATTAAAAATTGTACTTCTTGCATGCATCTCAAAAATGAGGTAGATAGACTTAAGGGCACCTTAGATAAGTTTAATTCTTCTCACAAAAATTTGAATGAGGTTCTCGTTAATTTGAAGTCAACCAAGCATGGCATAGGTTTTAAGAATGAGCCTAAAGAAAAGGTTGAAGCCAAACCCCAACCACCTAAAGGCTCAACCTAGGATTAATAAAACAAATGCTCATCCTAGAAATAACAACCCTAGAACCAATATGCATGCTAGACCAAATGTTAAACACTTTAGAAGACCTAGAAATGACTTACCACCTAGAAATAACTACTCTAGAAATGATGCATATTCTAGGCCAAACACTAGAAGGAATTTTGAACCTTTTAGAACACCTAGAAATGACTTCCAACCTAGAAATAATTATTCTAGAAATGATGTACATCCTAGAACAAATAGTAGGAGAAATGATTTTCATGAAATGCGCACTAGTCATAGTGTCGAAAATAGAGTAAACAATTTTCGTCCGTCCAATTACTATGAACCTAGAAGGATGCATAATCCTAATGTGACCTGTCATTATTGTAGACGAATTGGTCATATTGCTCCTGCTTGTTTTACACGACATAGACATATCACTCAATTGCATCACTATGATATGCCTAACCCCCAAGGACCCAAAATGGCATGGGTACCAAAAGATCATTAATCTCTTTTGCAGGTGTGCTTGAAGGCTACAATATTGTAGTAGATGCACCAAGCACAATACATTATCGCATCAAGGGGGAATTTCGGTTAGTTATCCTTTTTGACAAAAACCGAATTGATAATATATGCAAGCAACCGATATTAACATATGTGTTGTTAATTTGGCCTTATATTGTTAAAAATTTTGATGTGCTTAATCATAATAGTTGATATGTGTTGAGATACTCTTGTTAATAATTGATATCAATTATCCTTGATGCATATGTTAAAAATTCGTTATTAAACAACAATTGGTATATTAGCTTGCTTCTAATAAAAATATTTCATTTATGATTTGATAACTGTTATTTGTGGTTTAAATAAATGTTAGTATATATCAGAAAAATAAATTATTTCTTCTAGCGTGTATTAATTGTTAGCATATTTTTGGCAAAAACTTCTTACTCATGCTTTTGATAAATGCTATTTTTGGTTTGAAAAAGAATTGATATATTCCTGAAATAATTGATTCATAAAAGTATTTCTGTTAAAAATCGACTCTTGATGAATGTATCTTTTGGCCTGAATAATGGTCGGTATATTCGACTTTTGGTTGACTTGTTATATATTAATGTTTGATATTTTTTAAACTAACATTTAGTATCACTGTTAATAAAATAACATTTGATACATTTGTTATGTTTGCCAACAAATGATTTTATCACTATTTTATAACAATTGGTATATCTATGGTTTGTTGGTATATTTTGATAAACTTCTTATTAAGGAGGAATAGATTGCATGAATTTTATCTTGATGACATTATTGTTGTATTTCAAAACAACTTTCCATATTGGTAATATCATTCTTCAAATATTATGTTGATAACTTTTATGCTATTAATATTTTGCCAAAACATGTTGAAAATGATATTGTATTATTTTTTGAGCAACTAATGAGTTTTATGCAAGGAGTCTCTAAAATTTTATTTGAGATGTCCATGATGGACAAGCGAAATTTCCTCTCGGAGCTGCAAGTTAAGCAAATGAAAGTGGAAACTTTCACTTGTCAAACTAACTATTGCAAGAAATTGCTGAATCAATATTGAAAAGAGCAACACCAAAGCAATGATCACCTCAATGAATTTATAAGAACATCGTGCCAGAAAAGTGAAAGGTAAGAAGAACAATACCAAGAACTACAGAGGTATGATCGTTCCTTACTTTACCTTATTGCCAGTAGACTTGATATAATATTTAGCGTTTATTGATGTGCTAAATATAAATCATGTCCAAATGAAGTGTCTAATGCGGGTATCGCCCTAAAGGTAGGGGGAATTATAAAGATATGGCACAGAACAATCGATTGTTACAGCAAATAATCGATTATTTTACTGTGCAGAAAATCGATTAGCAAGTACCACTAATCGATTATTCATGGTTTATGCTTATTATGCAGTTTTGTTTAGTAATCGATTTTTAACTGTATAAACGATTACCGTCTCAGCCATTCAGTACTGATTTTCTAAAACAATCGATTGTTTCATATATATAATCGATTATTTTCCGAGTCAGAAAATCACCGTGCACACTGTGTCACAACAATCGATTACCATAAATTGGCAATCGATTATTTCATGTTAGTAATTTAAATTTGTTACCGTTTGGTCCTGCAATCGATTTGTGTCGGTTCCGAGATTCAGTCAAATCTTCATAACAATCGATTATTTCATTCCAATAATCGATTATCTGACGGTCAGTACAATTAATTTTTACCGTTTCTGACTGTTTTGGCTCATAATTTCTGCATATTTTCATCATAAATGAAATGCCATTCTTCCCATTATAAATAGGCATCATATGTCTTCATTTTCATTCACTCAAGCATCAATTCTAGCTCTCAAACTATCAAAACTCTTTTAAGTTTTCTTGGAAAGCTCATTACCTCCTATTAAAAATGTCGGGCCGTCACTCTAAACGTTCCCGTTCAGCTAGGCATGGTGCATCCTCCTCTGCTGCCCCACCTCCTCCAAATTACCCTTATCAAGATGGGTCCATTTTACAATTTAATTGTGACACCGAGCTTACTCAGTTTTTGACAAAATTTGAAAAGCGCGACATTCTTCCTCCCCGCTTTTCAACATGCAAGTATCTTGAATCATACGCCCCTGCTTCCAACATGCTTAAAGAATGTCAACTTCTTGACTTTTTATATCTTACCTACCCTTATATTAATCCTCCATTGATTCAAGCGTTTTATTCAAACCTTCATGAGGATGATGATGGTGAGCTTGTGACAAATATTAATGGTGTTCAAATTCTTTTATCCCATGAAAACCTTCATTCCATTGCCCGTCTTCCTCGAAGTGGCGAAAACATTACTCGCTACATTAGAGAGGCCGGCGCCTTATTTGATGAGAAAGCTCTCCTAAACCAAATAGGTATTACATCTTATGATCCTAATCTATCCACTCGGCGTCCTACTATCACGGGAATGCTCCCCGAGTATCGTTTGATTTTCTATTTCATCACCCGAGTCCTCAAACCTCGGACGCATAATCACACCACTCTTTCCCAAGAAGACGCTAAGCTCATGCATGCAATTATAACCGGAGCTCACATCAATTGGTGTAAGTTCGTCAAGATTCACATGCGTGACGCCATCGGAGATGATAGACCTCTTCCATATGCCCTCCTTATTATGAATTTTCTTGAAGCTTCCGGATTCAACATTTCCATCGGTCCTCTCAAAAAGAGCACCAAGAAGTGGGAAATTTCATAATCCTCCTTTCCCCATGATGGCGATCATGTAGCTCCTGCTCCTCTTCCAATTCGTCGGTCGCGTCAGCCTCAAGAACCTTCTCTTCAATCCATTTCCGACCAAATTGCTTCATTGACCACCTCTGTCGGTCAATTGACACATGAGATCCATGGATATTTTGACCATGTTCATTATCCATATGACGGTCTTGTTCCCTATGAAGTAGTGCCGGATGATGAGGCGGGAAATGATGATGAATAATTTCTTTATTTGTTTTTCTATTTTATTGTTCTATGTTTTATTGTTCCCGTTATGTAACCGTTTTTTTAATAAATAAACAAGTTTTTTTTATTAATCTATATTTTTTTTGCTAATGGCAAAAGGGGGAAGATAACGGGTATGCACTCTCAATACTTATCAGCATAAATTGAGGGGGAATTCATATATTGAGGGGGAACAAATTGCATATCCATATACTTGTTGCATATCTTTACTTGTCTTGAATCGTCATTATGAATTGTTTAATTTGCACATCCCGCTTAAAGTTTGCCATTATCAAAAAGGGGAAAATTGTTGGAAACACGTTCTCAAAGCATTATACTAAAACGTGTGTTCATATGTGTAGGTTTTGATGAATGACAAACGATGCGCAAATTGATATATGACGAAGTTCAAGTACAAGCGCACAATTGATATATAACGAGATTCAAGCACAAGACCAAGTTTTATAGTTTTACATGAGTCGTTCTTAACTGTGATCTTGATACGACAACTTGACTCATGACATGGCATCTCTCATAAAATTACTTTTACAAAATTATGCATATTTAATTAATGCTAAATGATTTTAAATCATGCATATTTACTTTAGTCAAAATGATTTTTAAACATGCCTCTAAAATCTGGACTAAGATAATCGATTATGTACTTATGATAATCGATTATGTTAAGCCAAGACTGCATGACAATCGATTGTGAACTAATGACAATCGATTGTGTTAAGGCAGTGAGCATCTGATTTTTCAAATCTGCATGACAATTGATTCTGAACCTTATGTCAATCGATTGTGATGAGGCAGTGTCCATCAAAGTTTTTCAACGCTCAAAATAATCGATTGTGAAGTTAATGACAATCGATTGTGTTGAGGCAGTGTCTTCCAGACTTTTTCAAAGTTATTAAATAATCGATTGTGAGTATATAACAACCGATTGTCACGAGGCAGTGTCTAAATTGATTTTTCAAGACTGATAAATAATCGATTGTTAACATTGCACAATCGATTGTGAAGCTGACCGTTGTCGTAAAGTTTTCAACTACCGGCAGGTAATCGATTATTGATTTTGTATAATCGATTGTTGAAATTAAAATCTGGAAAGGATTTTTTGAACGTTGCTGAATAATCGATTATTGATTTTGTATAATCGATTGTTGAAATTAAAATCTGAAAAGGATTTTTTGAACGTTGCCAATAATCGATTGTTGATCTTGAATAATCGATTGTTAAGCGTAAAATCTGGGATTGATTTTTGAAACGATTGGCAAACAATCGATTGTGGCTTCTTGACAATCAATTGTCACACAGTAAAATCAGCAACTCTTAATTGGCAATTAGGCAACGGTAATGCCAAGTTTTTCAACTATAAATACAGATTCAATTCAGTCTTTTGAACACAACAACACACAACAACTGATCATATAATTGCTATAAGCTTGCATACTCTATTGCTTATCATTTTATATTCATTACATAAGTTTTTGAGAGCTAAACTCTTGTCGAAAGTTGTTGCGATCTTGAGAGTATTCTTTTACTCATATCTACTCATTAAGGAGTGTCTTGTTTGAGTGCTTAGTGTTTTGTACACTTGAAGAGAATTGTTATTCTCTTGTTGTAAGAAGGAACTTGTGTTTCCTTGGTTGAAGTCTTGGAGTGTTGTATCTCCGAGCAAAGGTAGTTGAGGCTTGTGTCCTCAAGTTGTGAAGGAACTTGTGTTTCCTTTGGTTGAAGTCTTGGAGTGTTGTATCTCCGAGGAAAGGTGTTGAGGCTTGTGTCCTCAAGTTGTAAAGGTTTGTTAAGCACCCGGAAGCTTGACAAGTTAGTGGAAATCTCGAGAGAGTCTCTCGGGGACTGGACTAGCCACGGGTTGTGGTGAACTAGAATACTTCGGTGTGTTCTTTCTTATTTATCGCACTTATTTATTTCCTGCAAATTTTAAATTCCGCAAGTTTACGCTAACTTTTATTATAACGCTATTCACCCCCCTCTAGCGTTAAGCGTATTATCTAATAGCAACAACTTTCGACAAGAATTTGGCTCTCAAAAGCTTATGTAATGAATATAAAATGATAAGCAATAAAGTATGCAAGCTTTAGCAATTGTATGATCAGTTGTTGTGTGTTGTTGTTCTTAGAAGACTGAATTGAAGCTGTATTTATAGTTGAAAAACTTTGTATTCCCGTTGCCTAATTGCCAATTAAGAATTGCTGATTTTACTCTGTAACAATCGATTGTCAAATTACCATAATCGATTGTTTGACAGTTCTTCCTAAAATCAATTCCAGATTTTACGCATAACAATCGATTATCTAAGATCAATAATCGATTACTGGCAACGTTCAAAAAATCATTTCCAGATTTTACGTAAAACAATCGATTGTCAGAAATCTACAATCGATTACTCAGCAACGTTCAAAAAATCCTTTCCAGATTAAAACAATCGATTATAAGAAATCAATAATCGATTACTCAGCAACGTTCAAAAAATTCTTTCCAGATTTTAATTAAAACAATCGATTATAAGAAATCAATAATCGATTACCTGACGGTATTTGAAAACATTTTGGCAACGGTCAGTTATACAATCGATTATATTAAGTTAACAATCGATTATATATCAGTCTTGAAAAATCAATTTAGACACTGCCTCTTGACAATCGATTGTTATAGGTTCACAATCGATTATTTAATAACTTTGAAAAAGTCTGGAAGACACTGCCTCAATACAATCGATTGTCATAAGTTCACAATCGATTATTTTGTGACTTTGAAAAATCTGATGGATACTGTCTCTTCACAATCGATTGTCATTAGCTTCACAATCGATTATTTTGAGCTTTGAAAAACTTTGATGGACACTACCTCATCACAATCGATTGTCATAAGGTTCACAATCGATTGTCATGCAGATTTGAAAAATCTGATGCTCACTGCCTTAACACAATCGATTGTCATAAGTTCACAATCGATTGTCAAGCAGCTGACTTAAACATAATCGATTATCATAAGTACATAATCGATTATCTTAGTCCAGATTTTAGAGGCATGTTTAAAAATTATTTTGACTAAAGTAAATATTCATTATTTAAAATCATTTTGCTCTAAATTAAATATGCATGATTTGTTAAAAATATTTTTACGAGAGAAGCCAAGTCTTGAGTTTAAGTTGTCGGATCAAGATCACAATTAAATACCGACTCATATATAACTTAATCTCGATCTTTGTCTTGTGCTTGAATCTCTTTGGCTCGTTCATGCAATTCCGTCATCAGTATGCTTCTTGCCATTTGATTGATTGTCATACAATATCGTTGTTTGACACTTGACTTCATTGTTTGTCATTCATCAAAACCTATACCTGAAAATCATGCTCATACAACCAAAGCGCACATATCATAGATATACATGATTTCCAACAGTTTGAACTCTTCAAATATAATATTAAAAATATTTCGTTAATAAATTTTAGACACAATAAACCACGGCTCTGATACCAATGAAGGATTGCGTAATGATGTTCGTAACACGCAGCGGAAGACAATAACAATCCTAGGTAGATTTTTTCATGTTTAAGATTTATTTACGTGTCAAAGATTGGATCTAAGACGTACCTGGGGAAGAGAGTCTCCTTTCAAAATTCTTCGATAATGCGAAGACTCTATGCATATCCACACCAAGACCGATCCTTGCTATCAACTCTTTGATCAATGAAACCCGCGAACAAATTGAACGAAGAATATTTTGTTGAAACTTTTCTCAAAAATGTCAACTCAAATTAGAAGAACAAGAAACATTTTTTCTGTAGTATTTTCTCTCTTGGCTTTGTATTGCACTCTCACTTTCACAAAGTAGGTTTTCTTCTCAAGAAAAATTAAAACTAAAAACTTTGCAAATTTTCTACATCACCCTTTATATAGTATCACCTACGAAATCTTTTCCTATTTGGTTGAGGTAATAATTTATTTAGGGTTAAAGTCTATTCTAAGAATAAACTCATGGAAAATTTTTGTATGAAATTCCAAATTCTTTTTCTTTGGAAAATTTTGTAAGGAAATTTCAAATTTTCCTTTTCTGTTAAGGAACGAAAATTTTTAGCACTTTTTTTTTGTGTCCAATTCTAAATTGGATTCTAATTTTGTAATCTTTTATATTTTAGTATAATATTTTCCTATTGAAAATATTAATCCCATTCCAAATGGGATAAAACTTCAATTAATAATCTAATTCAAAATTAGATTTATTAATAAGTCTTTATTAATATTATATTTTATATACATCTATTATATAAAATAATATTAATTATATATATCACATATATTTCAACCAAGAGATATTATTTAATTTCTATTCCAAATAGAAACTTCAATTTATTCACAATATTAATTATAATCTTTGTGCTAGCAAAGCATATAATAATATTTCATTTGGACAAATAACTAAATTTATTTGACTAATTAAATTCTTTAATTTAATTTATCAAATAATAAGTTGATTAATCCTTTAGCAAATATCAGAACACTCGTTAGTGTGCGGCCCCATAGGTTCAATACTAAACCGGTAGTAAATTGATCATATCAATATACTAGTCAAGGGTGGCGTCTAGCAACACTCCTTAACGACCGGATAGCATGAATTATACAATTTACTCTAAAGAACCAGTAAAAGAATAATGTAGTAAATCCTTCTGTCCTTATAGCTCTGGATCACCCTAAGATATGGTTCAATTGTCAAATCCTAATAGGCGATCAACTATGTGTTCACGTCAAATATAATCGACCATTGAATGACCTAAGAAACTCATTTCTTCTTTCATTCAATTGCGCTGGCCAAGGTCTTAGTTTGGTCGTTTATAATTCATGACAACATGGAGCTTAAACTCATTACCAAGAGTTGACAGATTCCGTCTTGATCAATCACTAATTCTACAAGTATTTAATCGTACCCAATATCCTTTCAACTATCACTCTAGGGCCATAGGTACCTAGTATCAAAGCACAATAAATAACTTGTCAATTACTATGACGATCTCAAGTCAAAGGAAACGGTTACATCACATTCTTCAAGAAAATATCCTATTGACAATTATGGTAATTCTAACCATTAGAAATTATCTAATGAGTCGGTTCAATGATCATATCTCTATATGCATCATCTATCTATGTGATTTAGTTAATGAGATCAACTAATCTTTATCCAATAAAGACGATCACATAAATATTGATCTAACCGGATTACTAATGTCCAAATTAATAATCTTACGATCAAGAACAAATTTAGATTAAATTGTAAAAGACTTTGCTCTCATTATCATGATCTCTATCACGATGACAAATCTCAAAATTTTAATCAAGGACCTTATCAAAATAATCAAACAATTGATAATAATGATAAAAGAATATCAAATGCCATATATTTTTATCAAATGATATTCACAAAAAATATGTTCAAGTTATCAAATATGATATTAGATCTATGGCATATCTACTATATCCCTAACACTCATAGCATCATTTACCCTCTCAACATTCCAAGAAGACCAAACATTGCTACATCTCCCTCGTTTGCAAATCAAATCCTCAACGTCCTTTCCCTTTATATAGATATACTCTCCTTTAACTTATTAGCTTCCATTACCACTGCTCTCTCCCCCCACCCACATGATGTAGTAAATTCCGATTCTCTTTGCTCTTCTCTTCTCTCTCCCCATGCACTCTGCCTACATGATGAAGTAAATTCTGGTTTTCTTTAGTCTATTGTTTTGTCGTCCTTTGTTCAAGGTCATGCAGCTAAGTTTGCAGCAAACATCCTCCTATAGAGCAGATCGGACGATGAGAACATGCTAGCTGACTCTGACGCAACATCAGAACTCTCAGCCAACATACAAAATTTTACGCATTTAACAATTAACATTTACATTCGTCTTCGAATTCCAGTATCTCATATTTATTGTTTTTTCCTTCTCAATAAGATTATTTATTAGCTCATGGAATGTTGGAGGCATTGCACCACCTAACGACTTAAATATGGAGGGCTTGCTTGATACTCGAAACAACTTGGCTGATATTTATGTTCTCGGGTAACCTTTACTTTCACTATATTGCATTCTACTAATAGGTATAAATGAACCAAACCACCTGATGACTGCATTTTGCATGTGCGGCTGCCCTTGAGAGTAAGCAGCAGCATGCAAATGCATTGCCATCTGATATATATCAGGTTGGCTTGGTCAAGGTGGTACTTTGATATTTGTAGTAGCTAAGGGTCAAAATTCTACCTCGAGAATGTACATGTCATGATCAAATAATTTTTACCAGGTTTCAAGAAATTGTACCTCTGAATGCTGGAAGTGTTATAGTGCCAGAGAACACAATTTTATGCATGCAATGGAATTCTCTTATTAGAACAGCTCTGAACAAGATAGCTGGCAATAACAGCACTCTTCACAAGGTAGAGGAAGAAGAACATCAAAAGGTTTACCCACTAAACAAAGAGAGTTCCTCACATTTTGAGTGCATAATTAGCAAGCAAATGGTTGGAGTTTTTATTACCATATGGGCGAGGTCTCCACTCCTTCCATATATCAGGCATACAAGTGTCTCCTCTGTAGGCTGTGGTATATTTGGCTACCTCGGAAACAAGGTAAAGAATTGACGTAAATTTTATTTCTTGATCATAATAGCACATTCCCTGCAAAATATAATAATTACTGATAAATTATAGGAAGCAAGATATAAAATTTGAATTATTTGCACACGCTGCGCCCCCGCCACCGGGGTGTAATCCATAATCAGATAATATATGAGTGTAAACGTACCAAACAGGATAGAAACACAATCATATGCATCTAGTTTTCAATTTACTAATTTCCAGTAATTGATATCAGGGTTCAGTGTCGGTTAGAGTTTGCTTGCATGAAACAAGCTTCTGCTTTGGGTGTTTAGCTTCCGGAGGAAAAGAAGGAGATGAGAGACAGAGAAATGCAGATGCCTCCTAAATACTATCACGCACAAGATTTCCTTGTGACTCAATTCAGCATTTGCCAAGAAACATCTGCAGCACGAGTACGTTTACCTTTTCATAATATTATTAACAGTCACATTTCTTTCTTTGGAGTCTCAAGGCCTTAGCATTTTCCTTTAGAGTTACAGTACCTTGAATCTGTTGCGGTATGTGAATCGATTGGGCGTTGGTAAACACAAATTTGAGAGAAAAACAACCTCTATTACTCACAAGAATAGATTACACGAGTATTTACAAAACTCTCAAACGAGGATCACTCTCTAGGATCACTCTTGTTCTCACTCTTCTTGGTGATGAACACTCTAATTTTGTGATGATTTACGATGAAGGCAAGCACCTCTATTTATAGCAAAAATGGTGAGGGTTTTTTGTGAAAGTTCCCGTGTGAATAAGGAAGCTTCCCATGGAGGCTATGGTTGGCTTGTTCAACCATTGTGGGGTGCCCGTGTGAATAAGGAAGCTTCCCATGGAGGCTATGGTTGGCTTGTTCAAAGTTTGCTAGTTTGAACATCTAGAAGTACGGCAGGAAGTCATCAATTCTCCCCCTCCAGCCGTATCTGAAATAAACATCCCGGCTATGTCTCTGCATAACTCTAGCTTTTCTCGAGTCACTACCTTTGTTAACATATCAACTGGATTCTCCTTCGTATGGATCTTCACTAGTCTCTACAGTTGTCGATCCATCACATCGCGTATCCAATGATAGCGAATATCAATATGTTTTGTACGGGAATGATACATGGAGTTCTTGCTCAATTCCAAAGCACTCTAACTGTCACAATGTACCTTGTACTTCTTTTGTTTGATTCCAAACTCTTGGAGATAACGCTTTAGCCACAACATCTCTTTTCCAGCTTCAGCGGCAGCAATGTATTCTGCTTCGATTGTGGATAAAGCAACACAATTCTGTAGCTTAGACTGCCATGAAACAGCCCCCCTGCAAAAGTGTAAATGAATCCTGAAGTAGATTTTCTACTATCAAGATCTCCGGCCATATCTACATCTATATAGCCTTCCAAGATTGGATCAGCTCCCCCGTAACAAAGACATAATTTCATTGTACCCTTAAGATACCTAAGAATCCACTTTACTGCTTCCCAATGCTCTTTCCCGGGGTTGGAGAGAAAACAACTCACCATTCCCACTGCGTGAGCAATATCGGGCCTCGTACACACCATAGCATACATCAAACTTCTAACTACTGAAGAATATGGTACTGACGACATTCCCCAATCTCTTCCTTGGATGAGGGACAGGAACTCTTGCTCAGCTTAAAATGGTTGGCTAATGGAATGCTAACTGGTTTGGCATTGTTCATATTGAACCGTGCAAGCACTCGTTTAATATACTTCTCCTGAGATAGCCATAACCTCTGGTTCTTCCTGTCTCGGGTGATCTGCATTCCCAATATTTGTTGAGCCGGTCCTAAGTCTATCATGTCAAAATACTTAGAGAGTTCCTTCTTCAGCTGGTTAATCTTCGTTGCGTCTTTCCCCACGATCAGAATATCATCTACATATAATAGAAGAGTTACGAAATTCCCGTCTGAAAATTTCTGAATGTAAACACATTCATCTGCGGCAGTTTTCTTGTACCATTGACTCACCATGCACGAGTCAAACTTCTTGTACCACTGTCTTGGTGTCTGCTTCAAACCGTACAAACTCTTTTTCAGCTTAGACACAAGGTTATATCCTGAAACCTCAAAACCTTCGGGCTGCTGCATATAGATTTCTTCTTTTAAATCTCCATGAAGAAACGTTGTCTTCACATCCATCTGTTCAAGATCCAACTTCATACTTGCGACCAATCCAAGTATGGCTCTGATTGAAGTCATATTGACTACGGGTGAAAAAATCTCATCAAAGTCGATTCCCTTCTTCTGCTGGAATCCTTTGACTACCAAACGTGCTTTGTATTTGACCACTTTTCCACTGCCATCTTTCTTCAGCTTGAACACCCATTTATTTTCCAGTGCCTTCTTCCCTTTTGGAAGTTCTACGATATCATAAGTCTGATTTTTCTACAGAGATTCCATCTCGTCCTGCATTGAGAGCAACCACTGTTCTTTGTCCTTATGAGATACTGCTTCATGAAAACTCTCTGATTCTCCATCTTCAGTAAGTAGAAGATATTTGGATTCTGGATATCTTCTCGATGGAATCCAACCTCGTTCAGATCTACGAACCACTGGAATATGAGGAGATCCACCATCATCTGAGTCTTGTGATGGTTCTGGAACATCTGGCAGAGCGGGTTGTGGCTCCCCCTGCTCAACACCGTCTTCTTCCTCATTGTCTTCTACTTCTGGAATATCTTCTGGCACTGTATCTTCATTTCTCATGAATGATTCTGCTGTTGCCTCTGGCACCTGAGGAGCAACATTTGGCTTCTGAGATATTGTGGGCTTTTCAATATCTTCTATTTTCTGGTTTTCATGGAACACTACGTCCCTACTTCTGATCACCTTTTTCTCCTTTGGATCCCATAATCTTTATCCAAATTCTTTATCCATAGCCTATTAATATACATGGAGAGGTCCTTGCATCTAGCTTCTGCCTGAGCTCATTGGATACGTGTGCGTACGCCAAACATCCAAATATTCTCAAGTGAGAATATGATGGATCCTTTCCAGACCAAAGTTTCTCCGGAACGTCAAAATTCAATGGTACTGATGGAGATCGGTTGATCAAGTAACAGGCGGCTCTGACTGCTTCTCCCCAGAATGGCTTTGGCAGCTTAGCCATACTCAGCATTCTCCGAACACGTTCCATGATTGTTCGGTTCATTCTTTCAGCTACACCGCTATGTTGAGGGGTGCGTGGAACCGTCTTCTCATGTCGAATGCCATATGATCTGCAATAGGCATTGAACTTCCTGGAAGAGTATTCACCTCCATTGTCGGATCGAATACACTTCAACTTCTTTCATGTCTCACGTTCTACCATGACATGGAACAGTTTGAAGTAATCGAACACCTGGTCCTTCGTTCGTAAGAAATACACCCACACCTTTCGAGAAGCATCATTTTACCACCGAGTGATTCAACCTCTGAGGGACCGCAAACATCAGAGTGTACCAGACTGAGTAACTCTTATCTTCTCGTTGAAGAGGAATTAAACGAGACTCTATGTTGCTTACCAAACAGACAATGATTGCAATGATTTAGTACAACATCCTTTTCCACATTGATGAACTCCTTTTTTATTAGGGTAGACAACCCATTCTCACTCATGTGGCTGAGTCTCTGGTGCCATAAATTTTGAAAAGCCTCTTTTTCTGCAACGTTGAGGCTGTCTGTGCATATCTTCACATGAGTCTTGTATAGCGTGCCACAAATATGTCCTCGGGCGACTGTCATATCGCCTTTTGTTAACTTCCATGTGCCTTTACTGAAGTGACTATGATAGCCCTGTTTGTCAAAAGCTATTCCTGACAATAGATTTAGCCGAAGATCTGGAACATGGCGGACATCCTTCAAAGTGATTGTGCTCCCGGAACTTGTCTTTATCTGGACATCATCAATTCTGACAATCTCAGGAGAACTGGAATTTCCCATTTTCACAGCTTCAAAGTCACCGGCTTTATATGTTGTGAAGTATTCCTTGTATGGAGTCACGTGGGGGGATGCTGCTATATCTACCACCCATTCCGTGTCTTCTCGTGAGACGTGAAGGCATGTCTTATCTTGGGTTGAACAATAAGCTACATCACCAAAGATAGTAACTAACGTTTCTCCACCCTTGTTCTTCGGCTGCGAACTGCTCTGGCCTTGCTCATCTTTCCATTTGTAGCAGTTCTTCTTCATATGTCCCTCTATTCCACAATGATGGCACTTATATGTTGGTTTTCTGCCATCAGTGGACCTGCACCTGCTCTTGCTTTTGCCTCTCCATTTGCTTTTGCTACTCTTTTGTTGCATCCCCCGGTTCTCTATGACAAAGGCATGGGTCTGATCTGTGCCCATCTCCTTTCTCCTTGCCTCTTCATTGAATAGGGCATCCTTGACCATTGACATGGTAAGTTTGCCATTAGGGGTTTAGTTGCCGAGTGATACGACAAGCGTTTCCCAACTATCGGGAAGGGAACTGAATAGTAACATCGACTGAACTTCATCGCTAAGTGGCATCTCTACAGATGACAACTGGTTGACCAGGTTTTGGAACTCACTGGTATGCTCGACAACTGAAGTTTTATTTTTTTGCTTCCTCTTAGCTAAGCGCCTCATCAATAGGGCCTTATTCCGAGCGGTCTTGGCCTGGTACATGTCTTCCAACTTCTTCCAGAGGGTATATGCGTCTGTTTCTTGTGCAACATGGTGGAAGACACTATGATCAATCCATTGACGGATTTGACCAATAGTTTTTCGATTTGATTTCTTCCACTCTAACTCCTAGGCGGGATCAGGAGTTTTACCCATCAATTCTATGGGATCAATCAAATCTTTACAGCTTAGGAGATCTTCCATCCGAGGTCTCCATAGCGTGTAATTTGTGGCAGTAAGCGTAATCATGGCTCCGAAAGATGATGTTGACTCTTCTGTGGATATTATCATCTTACAAAATAATTTTTCAACACGATCGGGGTTGAATCCTTAAACACGGAGTTCACCGTTGCGTCCGTAACGATCGAAAATGGTGGAATTGACACTTCGTGGCTGAAATTCCACTATAGGGGCAAAACTATAATTTTTGAAAGTTGAGAGACCAATCTGCAATTTTAGAGAGTTGACTGGTTCGCTACAGTTAACTGGTCGTCTTCTCCGGTGAAATTTTCGGCGACGGTTGTCTTCTTCGGCGAGTTCCCGGCGAACCTCCGGCAAAGTTGACCAAAGTTTGACCCCGATTACTGGGCTCGTTTGAACTCATTATTAGGTCGCTGTTTGGTGCGTTGGACTCCGTTCGACGAGACGAATCCAATGGTTCCATCAGAATTAGAATTCGAGCAAAGCTCCGAAAAAACCAAATTTGGCCCGTTACCTAAAAAAACTCGACCAATGCCTCTAACCTCGCTCTGATACCACTTGTTGCGGTATGTGAATCGATTGGGCGTTGGTAAACACAAATTTGAGAGAAAAATAACCTATATTACTCATAAGAATAGATTACACGAGTATTTACAGAACTCATAAAAACTCTCAAAACTCACAAACGAGGATCACTCTCTAGGATCACTCTTGTTCTCACTCTTCTTGGTGATGAACACTCTAATTTTGTGATGATTTACAATGAAGGCAAGCACCTCTATTTATAGCAAAAATGATGAGGGATTTTAGTGGAAATTCCCGTGTGAATAAGGAAGCTTCACATGGAGGCTATGGTTGGCTTGTTCAACCATTGTGGGCTGCCCGTGTGAATAAGGAAGCTTCCCATGGAGGCTATGGTTGGCTTGTTTAAAGTTTACTAGTTTGAACATCTAGAAGTACGGCTGAAAATCATCAAAATCTTGATATAGCATCAGCAGCTAGTGTGCTGATAACACGGTTAAACGTTTGATTATGCTTCCTATTATCCTTCCCAAGACCTATAGACAGTTAATTAGGTGAGAAAAAGAACACAAAAAGATAAGGGGGAGAGAGATTGTGTTAGATGCATATGAACCCTCATGTCAGCATTTTGCGCAAATAGTTTTACACTTGTCTTTCTTAGCACAAATAAAGAAGACTTCACTTTGTATAAACTGATTATTGCTCCTTCCGTTTCATATTAAATGAGGTACTTTTGTTCCAAAATAAACGATATATTTCTAAATTTAGAAATAATTAAATTTTAAACTCTTTTATTTTACCCATTTACCCTTAATGAGAAGCTTTTATGGCCACACAAATGTTTATGGCGCCACAAATGTTTTACTCCTTAAGTTTTTAAGACCACAAGTTTCAAAAGTCTTGTTCTTTTTTATTAAATTTCGTACCGAGTCAATCTAGCTCATTTATTAGGAAACGGAGGGAGAACTCCTATATATCAACTTGTGAATAACTTGCAAAGTCTTCTAACAAACATAAGCTGGTTAATATCATACTGTAGATGATTTGGCTAGTTGACGTGTCATAGGTACAACAAAGAAGACTTCACTTTGTACATATTGATTATTATATACCAACATGTGAGTATATTGAAATTATCTTCTAACAACCATAAGCTGGTTAATCTCATACACTAGGGTGATTTGGCTAGGAGACCTGAATTATAGGATTTACCTACCTGAAGCCATAACAAGATCTTTAGTCAACAGCAGGCAGTGGAGCATCTTATTACAAAAGGATCAGGTACTTTAAGCAACAAAAAAAAAGAATTTTAAAGTTCCAAAAAGCATTCGAATATACAGCAAGCCTGTACTCCTAGTATCACCATTATTTGGAAGTTCACACTGAAAACATGGAAATATGAAGCTGAAGGCCGAGCTGAGAGAAGGCTGTATTTTCAAAGGTTGGCAAGAGGAAGAAATTGAGTTTACACCAACATACAAATATTATCCAGATTCTGATGATTATTATGGCTGCAATCAGAACGGGAAAAGGGGAAAGAGTCGAGCCCCAGCTTGGTAAGTCGCAAAAGAACATAAGAATTATTTTAAGCGTATTTAATAAAGAAAAATCTTCTATAGGTGTGACCGGATTGTATGGTATGGCAAGGGACTGAAGCAAAGCCAGTATAATAGAGGTGAGTTTAGATAGTCAGACCACAGACCAGTACGAGCAATTTTCACGGCAGAGGTCAAGGTTCTATCACAATTATATTAGAGGACTTAGAAGGCCTTGCCAAACAGTTTTGAAAACTTTTTGAAGTTCGAAATTTCTAATAATGGCAAAAGTGACAGAATATTGTGCATGGTATATATCCCATAACACCAGCAGCATTCAAACAAAAACACCAGAAGAACACAGTTATTGGGAAAAGACAGTGAGAAAAGAAATTAAGAGCCAAGAATTTGGGTCCTAAATAATGAGGTAAAATTTGGACGCCGACAAACGTTTTGTTCTAAAAGTTTCTGCACTGTTGGGGCCATAAAGGACAGCTAGGGGATGAAATTCGTGCTAATTCATTTCAAGCTCGTCTCGAAAATAAGAAAAAGAAATTACGGGAAGGTGAGGCATCCAAAATTTTGTTGAAGTGACTTTTAGGAACCTGGTAGCTACAGATCCTGTTGAAGTGCCTCTTAGGAACATGGTAGCTACACTGATCCAGAAAGGGAAATACAAGGGTGAAAGGAAGAAATACATGTGGCAACAGAAACTATAAAAATGCACCAATCAAACAAAGAAACTATAAGATGCATGTAAATTGTACCTTAACAAAAAAATAGTACAAATGTTTTCACTTGGACACATAGTTGGCATATTCCACTTTCAGTGCACAATAGCAAACGGAAAGAACAAACTACTGGCAGTTGTTCTATTGTTGTAAACAACAGAGAAGTTCATCAAATTCAACCGACCCTTACCCTACCGGCATGAATCACTACGCCGTAAGCAGTAGCGAAGCGAGGATTTTCACTAAGGAGTGTCAAAATTTAAAGAAGTAAATACACAAATAGGTCAAGGGGATTCAATACATAGTATATAACAACAACAACAACTACCCAGTATATTCTCACCAGGTGGGGTCTGGGGAGGGTAATATGCAGACGAGCCTTACCCCTACCCGAAAGGGCAGAGAGGCTGTTTTCAATCGACCCTCGGCGCATAGGCTAAAATGAAAAGCTGCATCAAAACAAAGACAAAATTAGAAACAAAAGCAAGACAAAACAAAATAATAAAGCATAAGAATCCCGCAGAAATAACGTAAATAATTATGAAAACATAGGAAACATAAATACAATCGCATGCAATAATAACAAGCAGCAACTACCATACTAAACAACCATAAGGGGACATAAGCTAAAACACTAATAATCTATGGGTAACCCTACTATCCCACACCCAGCCCCGAGAGAGGCGTACGAAGAACTCTATGAGCCCTTAGCCTCCAATCCTGATTCAATACATAGTATATACACATACAAAATTTACTTATATAAACAGTGTATTTTTTAGTGAAGCCGTTGACACCCCTTGGAGCTATGTAGCTCCGCCATTGGCTGAAAGGTAGTCATGTAGAATGACAGCCAACATTTAGATTAGTCAAAGTACAGGTCATTGTATAAAGCAAAATGTTAGCACAAAAGTAAATGCAAAGAAAATAACACCCAACTTGCATTTAGCTCTTGTGCTCAAATAACTCTTTTTCCCTTTAGTTTAGATTATTATTGTCACTTGTCAGTACTAGCAGATATATCAGCTCAAGGCATACTACGAACTCATTTTGAATATAAAGGCTGTGGAGATCCAATGCTATGCATATTATGTGAGTAGGTATTTAAAGTAAAGTTTACTGTTTATTAACAGTTGATATTCTTTTGACCATCCAATTGCCTACTAATACAAATATAACCAACAATCAGTCAATCAGTATACAACATCTCAGAAAGAAACAAACAAAATTTAACTGTTGAAGATACTGAAAAAACTATTTGAGATCAAAACGAACAGCTAGAAAAGAACCAACGAAAGATAGCAGAGCTTATCGAAGACGAGGAAGTAACTCATTCACCATTAGGTGCCTTTGATGTTGAAAACTGACGAGTAGTGCTTTTAAAGAACTTGGAGAATCAAAGTCATGCATACAGTCAGATTAGGTAGCTAACTTTTTTTTTCTTTTGATAACTGTAGTGTTCGTGCCAGCTTGCTCGAACCTCGACTAATTCCACGTGTAGTTTCCACCTCCCACCATCAAAACAAGTATGTGATAACTCTATCCACCAAGGCTTTGATAGATGAGAAGAAATTACCAAGTATTTTTGTCTTCACCAGGATTTGAATCTGAGACCTCATGGTTTTCACCCACTTCATTGACCACTAGGGCACAACTTTAATAACTTATCTTCACAGAGTATCTTGGATATACCAAAATCTCACTTTCTTGCATCTCTATAACCCTCGTAAGAACACTTACAATTTACAAAGACCTTATTACTCTATGTATACTTAAGGACCTTACATCACCAGGCGACCTTAAAGTATAGCAAATATAACAAAGCCTCAAGAGTTTGAGCATGCCTTGACCATACATTTGGTGTCCTTTAAACTTGTAAATAAACAAAATATAACAAAGTATTTTACTCTTGGTAAGAATAATCCCTGACAATATGTAATAAGAATAGAAGTGAAAGTGTGAACCAAGGCATCCTACATCAAAAACAAGTTCAGTAGTATAGTATGCCAGAGTGGAATCACGAGCTTACTTGGTGTATAGCCTTCGTAGCATCTTTCGGTTATACTTTGCTTGACATGACCGAACACTTTAAAAGTAGGTGAGAAACTAGCTAATGCTGTCATCAGAACACTTACTAAACTCATGATTCACAATGATATATATCCCATATTGTCCGTCTAAACTAAAGCTACACCAAAAGAAATCCTAAATTCAAAAAACTAACTTGAAATTAATAAATTAAAGAATGCAAAGAAAAAAAAACTTTAAGGAAAATGAAGCATAAATGTCTTGATGCCGCCCAAAGACACTCTTATTTAAGCCAACGGTTAACCTCCAACTTAGTTGTCAGTTTTTATACTTTAAAATCAGGAATTGCATCAAATAATTAAATAGAATTAAATTTAAGAATCATGAAAATACTCGTTCTTCCTTACCAAATCACAAGGTATAAATAAAACACAGAAAGAAGTAATAATAACATTAGGTACATACATGAACATCCACTAGAAATTTTCAAAACTAGTGTCACAAATGCACGAGCAACCTAATAGAATATACAATCCATAATAGCTATTGTCTGAAGAAGAATATACAGAAATGATAATAAACATAACAAGAAGATGACTCAGTGTGTTGCAAATTAAAGCACGGAGAGAACATCATCACTAAGTCTCCGGATAGTGCATATACGCCCCCGAATGGCCTCTTGAAGTACGTGCCTTAGTGCCTCTACATTAGTGCAGAAGTGTAGTATAAGCATGTAAATCAGTGTATATTTAGTAAGTATTTAGTCTAACTTCGAAGAAATAGTGACGGAGAGTCACAACAATACTTACTAGTGGTCCAATATTTAATGTACATGAAAATAGACAAGCATGAAACACAACAAGTAGAGATGAAATAAATATTGTCACTAATATGATCCTTCAATAAAATAATTGTTGACAATCAATTTTGACCCTCATTTTAAAAATTAATTTACTTACACTCATTTATTTTCAATAAAGATGTTAAAGATATTTTCTAACAATAATATCTCTTTTTATAAATTAAGTTAAAAAATGGTGTTAATTAATAATTTACTAGGTACAATTATAAATACATTATCTTTATTATTTACTATTTTTAAATTATTAAAATAATTTTCATGTGCATCACATAAGCTTGTAATTAATTTAATAAGTTATTTCTCAATTTTTTTGGCAACATTGTCTATTATTTCATAATAAATCTGAAAATAGTGTAGTAAATAGGAAAATAAAGATTGAGTTTTACAGCTTGTTTGAATGGTTGTTACGTATCATTTCATAATGTATCGTATCGTATTGTATTGTATGATTTGATGATACAATGTTTGGATGGATTGTGTCATTCTGGCACCGTTTCATGGTATCACGCACCTGTGATATGATGAATAAACTTGCAATATTATAAAAAAAATTATGATACGGTATATAAAAAGGTACTGTAAATGATAAAATAAAATTATTTAATAATGATGAAGGGTGAGAGTGAGAGAAAAAGACAAGGAAATGACGCGATCACACCAAATCGATCGTTATACGATACCATACAATAAATTTAAATAATAATCAAAACAAATATTATATTTAAAATAATAATACGATTAGGATAAGTAACATCCAAACAAGCTGTTAGGGGAAAAGCTGTCCCCGACCATTCTATCCGTACAAGTGCGACCAGCAGTAACGCAGTCAAGTGTCTATGGCTACTGATCCGTCGTCCAGTGGTGGAAAGCCACAGGACCACCTCCAAACGATACCCCTTCAGAACCAACATAAACTCCAGCAAACCAATATCCAAAAGATCTCCCCGACAGCTACAAACGTGCAAAATGGGACAATTTTCAATATAGCAAACAACCAACTGGCTGTTCAAGATGTAACCTCCCTCGATTCCGGATATAATATGAACCATTGCAAAACACAGGAAACTCCTCTCCAGAACCACGTCACTCTCCCAACCACACTCTGCAAGACCCACAAGTGTCCCAAGTAATCGTGCATGGAGCTCAAGATTAATACCAATTGATTGGAACAGATAGAAGGAGGGTTTCTGGATTGCCCAAGGGACATTCCGATGGCAAATATACCACAACAATTCAAAATACTAACTTAACAGACTCTCAGATAATAGGTGTTCGAGGAAATGCTTCAAAAGACACCATGCATAAATTTGAAGGGACATCTGTTCGTCGTTCCTCCCAAAGAGAAGTTGAAGACAGTAATCAAGGATTTCTACACAGAAATAATGCAAACAATACTGATCACCAGTTATCTCTACACCTACCGAACACCAAATAACCAATTCCAAAAATACCTTACCAAAAATATCAAGCAATTTTGGCAAACCTGCTCCTCCAATAACCAATATCCAACACCCTAGTAACAACCAAATGCCAACCAGCACCAGCAACAAAACACGACCAGATTACTTAAACCCAAGAATAAAACCATCAACCAAAACACATGCCCTTTCACCCCCTGCAGTTAAACTATCATATGTCACCAAACTGAGAGCTAGGCACGAAGCTGAACCGGAAACAATAACCTTCACTCCTCCCAAAATTACTACTAAATAGGGCCAACCTGCTGTTAGTTTTACTAGGGAAGATTATATGGTCAATCTTACAGCTAGATATAAATATACAGTGGTTGGAAAGTTTTCAAGCACGATGCCTAGTATAGAAACTATTAGAAAAAGCTTTAATGCTCAGACTGCATTAAAAGGAGGAGTCGAAATTGCTCACTTCAATGCAAAGACGGTCTATATTGACCTTGACAATGAATATGATCATGTTACTGTTTGACAGAGTTCATTGAGGGACTTATTGAGACCTATCCTGGGTTGCAATATCTGGATGGTTTTCCTGAGGTGATCTGGCTTTTGTTACTTTGTTCACTCTTTTTGTCTACATGTTGCTATACTAAGATGATAAGTGTTCCAAGTTGGTCTAACATGTTTATCGTCTGTTCTGAAATCCAGGTTAAGGTTGTCTTGCATGCTGATGTTTCTGGGGAAAAATATGACAAAGTTGCGGTCATATCAGGTATTGAATTTGAGCTATGCTTATGTCTCTATTTCAATACTGGAACTTGCTTTTTATTAGTAGCATTGATATTTTTGCATTCAGAACTCCATACAGGAGTTGGAAATAGATGAAGCTTGACAAACTAATCTAATTTGTATAATTATGAAATTATAAAGCTTCTTATAATGAGTTATACTACAGGTCTATTATGCATTGCGTGCTCACCTGTTCTGAAAGAAAATAGCAGTTGTTTATGAGATTCTTATAATCATTTTTATTTGATAGAGTAACAATTTTATCAATGTGGTCGAAAATTCCCCGAATAAAAGTGCATGCAAGAGTATAGAACCTAAAAAAGACATGGTTCTTTACAAATAACACCCAAACATATACTAACAGAAACCTCATCGATGCACCAAAGTTTACTAGAAACAATAGACGCGCCCTCATCTGCACAAATTATTTTCCACACCTTCAAGGGTCTCTTTCCTTTCTTACTACATCCCATCTTTGCATCTTCTTTAACTTCTGAAAACCCAGATGTACATCACTGCCTTGCCTATAGCCGTAATTTACTACTAATTTATAGGAATATTAATGACTAAATAGTGTTCTTAAGAATCTCAAACTCAAACTTGGGATGTATTGTTGGAACTTCAGTACGGCGAAGTGCAGTTTAATCAGGTACCTTGGTACTTCTATCATTAGGTGGTGGAAGTGGCCATGAACCTTTGTGGGACTATACTGGTTAGTTGTTGTTGTTGTTGTTGTTGTTGGAAGTGGCCATGAACCTGCCCATGCTGGATTTGTTGGAGAAGGGATGCTGACTGCAGCCATCTGTGGGGACGTTTTTACCTCTCCAAATGTTGACTCAATCGTTGCTGTATGATATAATATTACCCCTTGATTAGTACATGGTCTACATATGTTCTTCCTTGATCATGTCTGCCAGCTAACCTGATTCAATGTAGGGCATACGAGCTGTCACAGGTCCCATGGGGTGCCTTCTGATTGTCAAGGTAGCACAAATCCCAGTTGTTAATTAATTACTATCTTGTTGTCTAACTCTGGCTTTTAGGTTTAAATTGTGTGAGTAATTCACGTAAAAGATCACCAATCATCATCCTACTTTTGATTAAACTGGTGATGAGAAATTTGTGCATTCTTCACTTTTTGTCATAATGAAGTGATCTAATGATTAAAATGTATTATGGTCCCTTACAGAACTATACTGGTGATCGATTAAATTTTGGTTTGGCTGCTGAACAAGCTAAATCTGAAGGTTACAAAGTAGAGGTATCATTGTGATTTTAGTTTCTAGAATTGTTTTCTTGATATTGTCGTTATATTATTATTAATATTATTATTAATATCATTATTGATGATGATGATGATTGGAGTAGCTAATTGATCATTCAAAAACTGAAAGATGGGCGTCATACTGATTTCACATGTATATATATCTCTCTTTGTCACCAGATGGTAATTGTTGGTGATGATTGTGCTTTACCACCTCCAAGAGGCATTTCTGGCCGAAGAGGTTTGGCAGGGACGATTCTTGTTCACAAGGTTCACAATTTCTATCTTTGTGCATGTCTTTTAGATTTCATTTTAGAGGGCTCAGATATATGACTTAAGTTATTGACTCATTGAAGCTGGTATGATATTCTTCAGTTCAAATCAAACTTCTCCTAATGATACCACCTATAAAATATACTGGAGTTCTTCTTTTGTGTGTCTCCCCTTTAAAAGAGATTAGTTAGGACATAGTTTATCTCTTGGTGGTTTTTGAAAAATCAAAACTTGTCACTTTCCTTTTCCATCTCCATTTTCTTTCTTGGTATTCTATCTGAGACAGATAGTTAATGATAATAATCATTTGAGAGAGATAATTCTTTACTAAAACCTCCAACACCTAAAAGCTAAAAGAGCCTATTAAAAACTAAAAGAACGTATACAGATATTTGCTCATGTATACTAATCTTCACCAACTTGCAAATTTCCATCCACGGTGGCCTTTAACTCTTTTGGAGTAGCGAAACATGATGCCAACTTCATTTGGTAAAAAAGAAGATACAGCAAAGAAAATTTCTTACTAAGGTGATTTTAGGTGTATGTCTATCATCCTATGTTTTTGCACATTTCTGTTTTTTGCTCTTTTGGGTGTATCTATGTGTGTCTTTGGGTTTTTTTTGGTGGTCGGGTCCTATTACCAAAATAATCTGGAGAGCACCAAATTTTCATTTGCCAAATTGTCGTGGTCTTTGACAAGTTGCTTCTTCAATGCTTTGTAGGGTATGTGAATTTTTTTTGTGCTTCTTTCATAACTATATATACTAAGAAAAAGACCAAACTGATCTTTTCTATTTCTTTGTTGAATTCAATTTCATGTGAGAGTGCCTTATTTGTGGGCTGCAATCATTTTACCTATACGTCTCGCAGTATTGAAGTTTGGTCAAGTCATGCAAATGTAATTGGTTTCAGATGCTTTTCTGCTGATCTTTTCTAAGTTTCACTTATCTCAGGTTGCCGGAGCTGCAGCAGCTTGTGGTCTTCCTCTTGCTGACGTTGTAGCTGAAGCAAAACGTGCATCAGAAATGGTTGGGACAATGGGTGTTGCATTATCTGTTTGCACATTGCCAGGACAGGTGACGTCAGACCGTTTAGGCCCAGGAAAGATGGAGCTTGGTCTTGGAATAGTAAGTTCTCTTCATAGGCACAGGTGTATTCATCTATATATTAGGAAGGGGAAGAAGTTGACTAAATCATGCTTTACTAAATGAAACATATGATGTTACATTGTTGTTTTGGGGAGACATGATAATCATGTGAGTTACCTTGGGTGCCATGCATGTTGTTCATATCTTCTCTGCTTATAACACTTGATTATTCGGTGTTGCTTTTTTCAATGGTAAGAGCAGTTGGGTCTTTTGAAATGTGTGTCAAAATTTGCAACCTCTGTGCTACGGTTGAAGCTTCCAAGTTCTTTTGTGCGGGAGCGGTTAAGTGCTGACAGACTACTTAGAATTCGGTGATCTTCACTTCTGCATTATCAAATTCTGTGCACTGGTTTCTCTTTTTTCCAGCACGGGGAACCAGGAGCTGCTGTAGCTGACCTACAACCAGTAAATGTGGTGGTTTCACATGTTTTGAAGGAGATTTTGTCATCGGTATGTGACGAGTGTGAAATTTTGACTTGATAATATACACTAGTACTTGATGCAGTAAAGTTTTTCTGATTGCTTAAATCATCACCCTGGACTGGAAAGGATGAAGTGAAATCAGTTTTACTTTTGATGAGATAAATTTTTGTGCTAAGACATACTCTAAAAGTGAGTCTAAAAAGCTACAACCATGTAGGGTTATGATCTTTGCACATTAATATACACTATAAGAGCCCATTGATTAAATGATGAAGGTTTGTAATATGTTTCTCCATACATTTTCCTGAAATAAGTGAGGTTGGATAAAATTTTGATTAAATGATCAAGATTCTTGTAATAATGCAGACGGAAGTAGAAACAATGGTTGAAGTTATATTGTTATCTGAAACATATTAAAAAGAATCATTCTGCAGTTAGATCGATTATTATTGAAAAATAAAAAGAATCCAATCAAACGAAGTAGTGAAAGGAAGGAACAAAGAAAAATGAACACCAGTTTTAGTTCGGGAACTTTTATGCAATCAGTCTATCTTTTTTCATGTTTGCATTCTTTCAGTGGAGGTAGTGGGGGGGGGGGGGGGATATTACATGGCAATTTCTTTAATGCACCCCCTTCCTCCTAACAACCTGGTGTCATTTAGCTTAGTTAATGACACTTATTCTGCAGAAGGAAGTTTCACTGTCACTGAATCTCTTTGTAGGAGACCAACTACGTTTCAATCACACGTGGGAGTAGAGTTGTGCTCCTCATTAATGGGTAAATTTGAGCCTTATTCCTGTTTATATATGCCTCTGTCAACATCATCCTCCAAGTATTTGGAGCTGGTTAGTTATTTCTTTCTGTTTCTGTTTTGTTTTGCCCTGCTCATCCTTTCCGTCTCTTAACATTTTTGGTTGAGGCAGACTTGGTGCTGTAGTGTTTAGAAGTATATTATGGTAGCATGCTTATTCAGGGATTGTTTCAGGAACTTCATTATTTCCATGTATTCTGTCCCTTGTGTTTCTGTATTTTTCCCTTGAAGGCTCCATTTGGTATTTTTGGAATACTCAGTTAACCTCATGAAATTGAGAAATGAAATCATTTTACAATATATCTTCTTATTTAAATCAGTCATTTTATGCTATATCTTTTTGAAGTGTATTCTTTATTCTGCTGCAGATATCTAGAAATGCTGGCAAGTTTCAAGATTTTTGCTTAAACTTTCTGTTTAATTCTTTTCGTGATAAAAGCAGCAGGTTTTCTAGCAATGATAGTACCTTAAAATCATAGACAAAATACTCAGGGTTTACCTCGCATTTAAGAAAAAATTCCTGCCTTACTGTTTAGGTCTTTGAGAAGAGGAGAAACTTAAGCTAATAACAATGTAATATTAAATTAATGTTTCAAAACTGTTTTGTTAAATATTTTAGTTGGTCTTTTTTGTGAAAGTTTACCTAGAAACATTTATTCAAGTTGCATGAAACTGGCATCTTTGTATCTTATATCACTATTTTGCTCGATTCGTACTGTTAAACATGTTTGTTATGACAATCACAGCAGGTATTTTACTTGGTTTTAGTCCAAAGGCTGAGAGAGGTGTAACGTGTTATTGACATACTGTCGTTCCTCAGCGAGTTCTAGTTAATTGTTCCCGGAATTATTACTATGAAATGAACGTTGATTAAGGTCTTTCTTTCTCTAGGTTCGCCGAGTTCGATTTGGATCTATATCAATCCAACAATTCTTGTATAGCATTGGAAAGTACTGGAAACTCTGAATTGTTGACCATCAATACCTTACTGTTTTATGAATATTAGTATGTGAAATCTATATATAATCTGGAAATAGTAAATGGATGGATTGACTTGCATTATCGCACATCACTGACTTGCTATGACCATTTGGTGTTCGTGAATTGCACTACAGGATATTCATGTACTCTGGCCATTACTTCCTCTGCTCTGCCATTATCATCCAAATGTTTCTTGTAATAATGAACTAATACTTCACAAGCTTTATATTAGTCTCTCTGGCCATTACTTCCTCTGCTCTGCCATTATCATCCAAATGTCTCTTGAAATAATGAACTATGCTTCACAAGCTTTATATTAGCCTCTGGGTTGATCGGGTTCATTTATTGCTTGACTTCTTTTTCAAATCAATGCAAGAAGAAATATGTCTGAATCTGAAAAGTTTCATAAAGCTGAAAATGTTCTAATAGATTTCGTTGCATTCATGGAGACTTGATCTTTGCATGGGATGATAACCAATGTAAAAGCAGTACTGGAGCTAGGCTTTGTGCTTGAAGCTTTTAAAGATTTACTTATTTCAGTTCTTTTTTACTTGGGAGAATTCACTTACTCATTGATTAAATGATAGATTTTCATATATGTTTTGGGAAAAGGATGTTCACGACTATCACTGTGTCATCTAATCCGTTTTTCTAATTATTTAATCACCTTCTCTTGGGACTTACTTATTATTGAAGGCAAGAAACTTTGAGTTCCTCATTTTTGTTTTTGCTTTTTTTTTTTTCACACTTATCTACTGCAGATTAGGAGCAACACCATTGATGGAATTGATGATTATAGCTGGCAAGGCTGTCCCAGGATTGCAGCTTGAACATGGTCTAGCTGTTGATAGAGTCTATACAGGATCACTTATGACTTCACTTGATATGGCAGGTATGTCAGGTTTTGTAAGTCCTTTTTTATTTGACGAATGACATTCATGTTCTTACTTCAGTTATATGCAGGATTTTCAATTTCTGTAATGAAGGCTGATCAAGCAGTTTTAGACCGTTTAGATGCTCCCACTAAAGCTCCAAATTGGCCTGTTGGTGCTGACGGTCAGTTTCTATATGTCTATTATTGCTCTTCACTATGTATGGGTTGCTCGGGGTTTCCCTTTACAGTATTTTTATCTCTATACAAGGAAAGAATGAACCTGGTGTTCCCTGGTTGAATACTTCCTCACTTGTATTTGTCTTGGAAAAAGAACTAGAGTAACAGAGAGAAAAATTCATATGGGAATTTTCGCTACTATCCTCTTGTAAGTTGTATCTGTGGGTGATCTAACTACCTTATAGTGCCTGCACCTTTTGTAGAATTTTCCTGTCTAAAGCTAATATATCTGCTTTACTTACTGGAAGTTAATTTTTGTTTTCCAGGTAACCGACCTCCTGCAAAGATTCCTGTTCCGCTTCCTCCACCACATTCTATCCAGAGTGACAAGGTATGCCAAATTTATGGAAGGTAATTGCATTTCTTATACTATATGTACTTTATATCTACATATTATTTGCTTTGAAGGCACTGATCTAAGCACATACCTCCAAATAAGGGCCTAGTGTTACTGATAGTAAGTATGTGATTGAACAGTCCCTGTCACAAATGTCAAGTGTGACTCCAACTTGCAAATCTTCTACAGATTTTGAGGATGGGAGAGACAGCATAGCATATTTTATGTACTGTTGCAGATCAATACTGTTTATAAATAACGCTATAATTCCAACTCTTCTAACTTGTTACTTTTTAAGTACTATTTAACTGTTTTACATATTCATAAAATTATTCTCATGTGTTTGTACTGGGTCGTACTTTTTTTTGTTTTTTTTCTTTTATCAGACATTGGGTCGGCCTGAAAAACTGAGCTCTCTGGGTCATATCCTTGAGGCAGCTATTGAAGCTGCAGCAACTGAACTTGTAAATCTCAGGGATAATTTGAATGAGTAGGATAGCAAAGTTGGTGATGGTGATTGTGGTTCAACTGTAGGTTTTTGGATAGCATATTTGTTAGACTCAATTTGTTTCGCGATTATCTGCATTTAATAAGCTCCTTCGTTGTGAAACTGCAGATGTTCAGAGGTGCAGTGGCTGTACTTGAAGACATGAAGAAGTAGTGAGTCTTCTTCCCTAGATTATTTCCTCGCGTAGTGTCTCCAAGAAAGTAAAAAAGGGGGCAGATTCTTCTTCCCGAGATTATTGCCACATACCCTCACTCCTAGAGCAAAAAAGCAAAGCATCTGCCTCCCCCTTTTTCTAGGTTTTTGAAATCTCTTGAAAGATTGCTTATAAGCAAAGTTTAGTTCCTTTCAAAATTGTTCAGTGTACAGACAGATTTTATCCAATTGTTTTTCCATGTTTTCCTGCTTGCACCAGCTGTGGGTGGTTATCAGACTGTTTAGCTTGCACATATCTACTTGCAGCATTTTTAGAAGCTTAGTTCTGCTGCTCTTGGGATATCCTTATAGTTAATCGTCGGGTATAAATAGATTTCATTTTTGAAACAGGGAGGTAGAAATTTCTGTATGAGCTAAAACACGTAAGATTTGTGAGAGACGGCTTGATATGCCAACTGAAGTTCTGTTCAATTTGCTTAATAGTCAATTGTGTTTGATATGATATGACAAATTAGCTGCTTTTATGTGCTTTTCCTTTGCTTATTTTTATTTTTATCTTTTCTTCTGTGTTATTACCTTCTATATTATCTGTATCTTATATGGTCATTGCCCTCTCTTTTCACTGAAAGGTGATAAAAGACCTTCCAATTGGTTTTAGCAAGTTTGCTGTTCAAACTTGAGATAGTTGCATAACAACTCTGTAACTGAGGTGTATAGAAGATTTTCCTCTTGTCCTTTCTGAACAATTTTTTGCGCAGCTATCCATTGAATGACCCTGCAGAAACAGTCAATGAAATTGGATCTTCTATTAGAAGAGTAATGGGGGGAACAAGCGGTATCTTGTAATGCATTTTCTCTTGATAACTATACTATTCTTTTTTTCAACCTAGTTTTTATTTCATATTACCAGTGTCACTGAAGATCTATCTTTCTAACAGATATGATATATTCTGTAAGGCAGCATATGCAAAGTTGAAAGCAGATTCCGAGTTGGTTATCACAGCTCTGCACTGTTAGTTGACTCCTTGACAGTAAAGACTTGATGTTTGTTGCTTCAACTCTTTCTTTCTATACCAAACAGCTCTTTTTTTTTCAGGGGCTGATGCACTTGAAGCTGCTATAGCTGCTGTTAGTAAATATGGAGGAGCTCGTTGTCACACCCCTCCATTTTCTAAGAGGTTATGCCATGCGGGCGATGACTGGGCGACACGCAGGCGATGATTTGGCGCACGTATGGCGGCATTTCTCTAGCTAAGTCTAGATCCTTCCAATGGAAGATTCTAGACCCACCTAGACTTCTCTTGTATATTCTACTAGGTGTAGAGATTTGTAGAACTCTCTAGAGCTTTGATCTTAGCCATTGATTAGAATAGATCTTAGCCGTTGGTTTGGGACTCTAACAACTATAAATAGGCTAGAGGCATTTGGCATTTGTATCCAAGAAACATTCAAGCAATCCAACACTTGTATAAAGCATCCTCTTGTTTAATACAAAGCATTCTTGCAAGCTTCTCTTCTTAGCTTCTCTTTACTTCTCTTAGCTTTGTTGTGGCAATATTTCGGGGAAAGGCTGACTTAGCACATCGCAGGGGCGGATTGTGACTAAGGCCGCACGGAAGATAGCTAGGGAGTTATCCGGTCCGTGACAGTTGGTATCAGAGCAACGCTACGAAAGGGTTCGTGGGCTAGCTGGGCACATTCACGACATGGCTAGCGGCGGTGAGGAGCAAGTTCGCAAGGGTCGCGAGGAGGAGCGCACCGTCCCACCACCACACAAGGGAGGTAAATCTCGTGACTATCTTGCTAGTTTTGAAGCTCGGTTAGCTAAACTTGAGATAGCTATGGCGGATATAAAAGAGAGGTTGGATCGCACAGAGCAAACAGTAGAAGAGTACGTCGAGAAGGTCGATCCCTCGATGGACACCTTCCAAGAGAGGATTTATGCTGCAGGGGCAGAGTTAGCCAACGAGAACAGCTTGTTTCAAGCCAAGGTGTATCAAGCCTTGTCAGATTTGAGGCAGGACGTTGATGAAGCCAAGTCAAGCCTAGAGGCGTCCAAGGCTGCCGTAGAAGAAACCAAGGCCGACTGGGCAATGTGCAGGAGTGCTTTCATGGCGAGAGAAGCTGCCTCGACATCAACCGTGCAAGTCCGAGACACTGTCCGTGCCATGGACTTGCCAAAGCCAAAGGAATACAACGGAGCTCGAGACGCTGTAACCATAGACAACTACCTTTGGCACATGGATGCTACTTCGAGGCGCTCAACTTAATAGGGTTGGCCCAGGTACATACTGCCACTCTACATTTCACCGACATGGCTGCACTTTGGTGGCGAAGAAAACGAGCCGACATGGACAAAGGGCTGGTCGTCATTGACAGTTGGGATGCCCTAAAGAAAGAACTCAAGGCGGAGTTCTACCCGGTGCACGTAAGCCGCGAAGCAAGGGCGAAAATGAGGGACCTCAAGCAGGGCCATTCGATCAAGGAGTACGTCAAGGCATTCTCCAACTTGATGCTACAAATTGACAACATGAGCGACGAGGATCTCTTGTTCAACTTCTTATCCGGGCTTAAACCATGGGCGGTTCAAGAATTAAGAAGGTCCAATGCCGATGACATCTCGACGGCACTCAAGGTTGCTGCCACATTGGAGGAATACTCTAGTGCTGACAAAGGGCATGTCAAGCACCAAGGTGAGTCATCCAAGTCCAAGACTCAAAGGACTTGGCCGGTTACAGGTGGGGGAGCCAAGTACGGAACCCACAAGCCAACAACCCATGGTGACAAAGGGAAACAGGTCAGGGACAACAAAAAGGAGGCCAAACCAAGGGAGGGTTGCTTCCTATGTCAAGGACCTCACTGGGCGAGGGACTGCCCACAGCGAAAAGCCATGAGCGCCATGTTGGAGCAACAGGAGCATGGCAACGAAGCTTCCATGGGATGTCTGAAGCTGCTTAGCGCACTGAACGTTAAGCCCACTCCTCACCAGGCAGGTGATAGGAGTCTCATGTACGTGCAGGGGACGTCAACAACAAGGTCGTCCACATAATGATTGATACGGGCGCCACTCACAATTTCATGACTCCAACCGAGGCGGAACGGTTGGGACTTAAGGTAACATACTCCAAGGGTTGGCTCAAGACCGTAAATGCCGAGGCCAGACCCATAGATGGCGTAGCAAGAGGGACCGAGTTGAAGCTTGGAAACTGGTCTGGCAAGGTGAACTTCTCGGTGGCACCAATAGATGATTTCTCTATTGTTCTAGGGATGGAGTTCCTGCGACTGTACAACGCTGTCCCCTTCCCTAGATTCAACATGTTGATGATCTTGGAAGGGGAACCATGCATGGTTCCAGCTGTTGCCCCTCCCAAGACATCCAAATCTCCTCAACTTAGTGCCATGCAACTGGCCAAGGGAATCAAACGGGGGGAGGAGACATGGTTAGCCGTCCTTCAGCAAGAAGAAGAAGGGGGAGTTGATGGCGATATCCCCGCTTGCATCCAGAACGTGCTGGAAGAATTCAAGGACGTAATGCCACCCGAGTTGCCCCGTAAGCTGCCACCTAGGCGTGGGGTGGATCACAAGATCGAGTTGGAGCCAGGAGCAAAGCCACCAGCCAAAGCACCCTACCGGATGGCGCCACCAGAATTAGAGGAGCTGCGAAAACAGTTGGCGGAATTATTGGAGATGGGCTTCATCCAACCTTCCAAGGCACCGTATGGTTCACCGGTGCTATTCCAACGCAAGGCGGACGGATCGCAGCGTCTTTGCATAGACTATCGGGCTCTCAACAAGGTAACCATCAAAAACAAGTATCCAATTCCTCTCATTGCCGACCTTTTTGATCAATTGGGGAAGGCCAAGTTTTATACAAAGCTTGACCTAAGATCGGGATACTATCAAGTACGCATAGCCGAACGGGACGAGGGCAAGACAACTTGCGTCACTAGATATGGGGCGTTTGAATTCTTGGTGATGCCCTTCGGCCTCACAAATGCGCCAGCAACATTTTGCACTCTCATGAACGAGATCCTGCATCCCTACTTGGACCGGTTCGTGGTGGTCTACTTGGACGACATAGTCATATATAGCAACACCTTGGAGGAGCATGTGGAACACGTACGGACCGTTCTCAAAACTTTGCGGGACAATGAGCTTTATGTCAAGAAGGAGAAGTGCTCGTTTGCCAAGGAAGAGGTCCACTTCCTAGGCCATGCGATCAAAGGTGGCAAACTCATGATGGATACCAAGAAGATCCGGGCGATCGAGGAATGGGAGCCACCGACCAAGATACCGGAGCTTAGATCTTTCCTTGGTCTTGTGAATTACTATCGGCGCTTCATTACTGCCTATTCAGCCAAGGCGGCACCACTCACTGACCTACTCAAGAAGAAGAAGGCTTGGGAGTGGGACGACAAGTGCCAACGTGCCTTCGACATACTGAAGAAGGCCGTGACGGAGGAACCAGTGTTGGCACTACCGGATTGCACCAAGGCATATGAGGTGCATATGGATGCCTCCGACTTTGCCATAGGGGGCGTGCTTATGCAAGAGGGGCATCCAATTGCGTATGAAAGTCGCAAGCTTAATGACACCGAGAGGCGTTATACAGTGCAAGAGAAAGAGATGACGGCAGTGGTGCATTGCTTGCGAGTTTGGCGACATTACTTGCTCGGGGCCAAGTTCGTGGTACGCACGGACAATGTGGCGACAAGTTATTTTCAAACACAGAAGAAACTCAGCCCCAAGCAAGCAAGATGGCAAGATTTCTTGGCCGAGTTCGACTACGTGTTGGAACACAAACCGGGCAAGGCCAACTTTGTGGCGGATGCGCTTAGCCGAAAAGCAGAACTGGCAGCAATGTCAAGAGTCCAGGTGGAGCTCTTAGATCTTATTAAGGAAGGCATGGCGCATGATACTTTAGCCTAGCAACTCATGCAGATGGCTAAAGAAGGCAAAACCAAGCAATTCTGGGTAGAAGGCGGCTTGTTGCGCACCAAGGGGCGGCGGATTTATGTACCTAAATGGGAGAGGTTGCGCAAAAGTATCATTAAGGAGTGCCATGACACCCGCTGGGCGGGTCATCCAGGTCAAAAATGCACCCAAGCTTTGGTAGAGGCTAACTACTATTGGCCTCGCATGCGGGATGACATAGAGTTATACGTCAAGACTTGTCTTGTATGCCAGCAAGACAAGGTGGAGCAACGGGCACCCGCAGGACTTCTGGAGCCTTTACCCATTCCACAACGTCCGTGGGAAAGCGTCAGCATGGACTTTATCTCTGCTTTGCCCACATTCGATGGCAAAGGTAGCATCATGGTTGGGGTGGATCGGTTCTCAAAGTATGCATCCTTCATGACTGCTACGAAGGATTGCACAGCCTAGGAGGCAGCCCAACTATTTTTCCAAGGCGTGGTGAAGTATTGGGGCTTGCCTCAAGTTATCATAAGTGATCGAGACCCCCGCTTCACGGGTAAGTTTTGGACGGAGTTATTTCGCTTGATGGGGTCTGATCTACACTTTTCAACTAGTTTCCACCCACAGACGGACGGACAAACGGAGCGGGCAAATGCACTTTTAGAACTATATTTGAGGCACTATGTGAGTGCTAACCAGCGAGATTGGGCCAAGCTGCTTGATGTTGCCCAATTCTCTTATAATTTGCAACGGAGTGAGGCTACTGGCAAGAGCCCATTCGAGCTTGCAACTGGACAACAACCCTTGACACCGCATGGGCTTGTCAACAAGTATACTGGGAAGAGTCCAGCGGCGTTCAAGACGGCAAAAACTTGGCACGAGCAAACGGACTTAGCTCGTGCATACCTTGACAAGGCCTCCAAGAAAATGAAGAAATGGGCTGACAAGAAGAGGAGGCACTTGGAGTTCAACGTAGGGGACTTGGTCATGCTAAAACTCAACGCCGAACAACAAAAGAGGCTAAGCAAGTTGCATAAGGGACTAATTCGGCGCTACGAGGGACAACTCCCCGTCCTCGCCAAGGTGGGCAAGGCTTCTTATCGGGTGGAGCTGCCACCCAAACTTAAGCTACATCCGGTCTTCCATGTGAGTTGTCTGAAGCCGTACCATGCAGACATGGAAGACTCTTCACGGAACGAGTCACATCGGGCACCTCCAGCCATTACCACATCGTTTGACAAGGAAATTGAAAGCATCATGGCTGACCGGGTGATTCGGCGACGGTTCAGTGAACCATTGCATGAATATTTATCAAATGGAAGGGACTACCGGAAAGCGAGGCAAGCTGGGAGCCAAAGGAGGCGCTTTGGCAATTTGAAGATCAGATACGGGCCTTCCACGAAGAGTCGACGAGGGCGTCGACGCAATAGGTGGGGGAGGTTGTCACGCCTTTCCATTTTCTAAGAGGTTATGCCATGCGGGCGATGACTGGGCGACACGCAGGCGATTGGCGCACGTATGGCAGCATTTCTCTAGCTAAGTCTAGATCCTTCCAATGGAAGATTCTAGACCCACCTAGACTTCTCTTGTATATTCTACTAGGTGTAGAGATTTGTAGAACTCTCTAGAGCTTTGATCTTAGCCATTGATTAGAATAGATCTTAGCCGTTGGTTTGGGACTCTAACAACTATAAATAGGCTAGAGGCATTTGGCATTTGTATCCAAGAAACATTCAAGCAATCCAACACTTGTATAAAGCATCCTCTTGTTTAATACAAAGCATTCTTGCAAGCTTCTCTTCTTAGCTTCTCTTTACTTCTCTTAGCTTTGTTGTGGCAATATTTCGGGGAAAGGCTGACTTAGCACATCGCAGGGGCGGATTGTGACTAAGGCCGCACGGAAGATAGCTAGGGAGTTATCCGGTCCGTGACATCGTGCTGGTTATCGCAAACTTTTAGATACTCTTATTCCAGCATTGTCAGCTCTTAAAGAGGTCACTATAATGTCTTCGATGATACGTCGTTTACTCTTTTTTCCTGCAAACCTTATTCATACAGATTTTTATGCATTGGGAACAGAGGTTGAGTGCTGGGGACAACCCTGTGGATGCTTTCGTTATTTCTGCTGAGGCAGCAGTCGCTGGAGCCGAGCCAACCAAGCACATGCAAGCGCAGGTATTATCACTGTATTTACTTCAAATATGTTGAAAGAAAATAGCATACACGGTGCTTCAGTGGTTAAAATTCCCAAATTATACAATGATGGTGGCAGTGGCGGATCTAGGAATTCAAGTTTGTGGGTGCTGAATTTTTTTTACATAAAATTAATGGGTGCTTTTGTAAATTTTTATACGTTTTCTCAAATTTTCTATATAACTACACATACTCTGCGTCGAGGTTAATGGGTGCTCGAGCACCCAAATTACATGTATAGATCCGCCACTGGATGGTGGTTAGACACAACAGCACAAAAATGTGTGAAGCTTAAACATATTGTAGAAATGGGGTGACTGTAAAGTTCTTTATACATGTTTTTCTTCTTTAAAGACTATATACCATAAGCACCTTCACATCCCTACAAAAATGTGTTAATATCCTTTTCTAATTGGCTCAAATCCACATGGAATTAGACTTGAGGAAATGATCAACGTATCTATTCAAAAACTTAATCTGGCTTTATAATAGGTCTGACATGAACAAAGATATTATGAAGATATTTAAAGTTTACTTGGATTTCTAATTCCAGATCTATAAAGAAATTTAATCATATTTCTATATTTCCATATTAAAACATGCTTTGGCTGATAACCCAAACTCTTAGAATATGACTTGTCCAAAGGACTTTCAAATGATACCTCTAACGGGTTTAAAGTAAGTTCAAGATGCCATTTACTGTTTTAGGCATTCATAACTAAAGTTTGAAGTTTGTTCTTATCGGTGAAAATTCATATGATTTGGTGCTTTCTTGAACTATAATTTGATTACTACCAGACTTCTCATATATCTAATGTCAAATAGATTTTAGATTTTGATGGAGATCTGGACTAGGCTGTGTCGAGAAAATTTCAAAGAACGTTATTTTATTGGAATCCTTAATCGAAAATTTTGATTATTAATTTTCTTTACCTGTCTTCCTCTGAATGGAGATAATGGTCGTTGGAATTTTAGAGGAAAGAGGAAACTGATAACAGAATAGATTGTCTGTTTGCCATGTTCTGTCTTACTTTCTGTTAGTTGGTTGTCAATTTCTTAGTTCAGTGAGGGTCCTAATCAGTTGGCTTTCTAGGCTGGCCGTTCAACCTGCATACCTGGAGATGTTCTTGCTTCAATTCCTGACCCTGGTGCCATGGCTGCAGCTGCGTGGTACAGAGCTGCTGCTTTAGCTATGAAGGAGAAGCATAATACATCATAAGCACATTTAATTGGCTATACGTATTACTTCCTGCAGGAATTGGTTTTTCTTTTTCTCGAGGAAGAAACTAATCCAACAATTTTTTGCTCGTAAACATTGACGAATTAGCTTTCTGCTTATGCAGTGCTGCATAAAGCCGAGAGAGTGTAGAAAATGTATGTGACAGTCCTTTGTATACAGTGTTCTCAGTGAGGAAAATACAATGCCATGTAGAATGCCATACTCAAATCGGTGCACGTGGTTGTAATCTTCATTTTAACAATTTTTCAATTCAGCACCGTGACTTTTCATTTTACAACTTATTTTGATTGTCTCTTTTTGCTTGTACGCTACCCTTCCCTTTTGCCTCTGCTCTTGTCGAATTTTATCTTCGTGGAGCATTATAATCTGGTGGAGTCGAAAGTTTTTATCAACTTGTCTAAAATTCCAGAAACAAGTTGGAGTGTAATTTGAACTACTGTGTTAGTCATCTGTCATTGAAGGTGTCGGAAGGCTATTCGTATATAATCTTTTTGTGGTTGGTCTTGGATTTCCTTTTATAGCGTTCTTCAGGGAGTGGTCGAGCATCTCAGTTTGATGGAATATATTCTCCTTTTCTTCAAGTAATGGACCTAGTTGTGATTAGGCCATTCATCAGTCTCGTATAATTGTTAGCCAACAAAAACGGTTTGTATTTTGGGGAACCCATACAATCTTATCAAGTAACTTAAAAATTCATCAAGTGCAGTAAGTCCAATATGGAGGGGGTTTTTTTTTTTTTAATTTAAGATTATATTCATTAATAACAAAAGATGTACAAGATGAAGTTTTAGTATGAGCTTTGGCTTGCTCCAACTCGTATACAACTACACTGAGATCCTATTATAAAGCACTACTTATACTCAGTATTGGAAATTCATACAAATATAGCTAAGGAAAACTATCTATTTGCCTCAAGCCAATCTTCAATCGACTGCATTTTCTGCCTCTGCTATGAATAAGAAGGGCAATCTCTCTACAGATATGAGTCTCTTCATACTTTTTCAAATCAAATCTGATTCTATTCCTTTCCCTCTAGATAATTGCAATTGTATTAATGAAAATACAAGCTGTTATGGCATTAAGGGCCACTCTGCTTTTTGCCTTAGTACATATCCATTGCAATTCAGTTTTCCAGACACCTACTGCCCTATGATGCCCCAGCCAGAGGCAAAGTCTAGTCCACAACCTTCTTGTGACTGAACAATCAAAGAAGAGGTGATCAAAGGTTTATGGCTTTTGATGGCAGAATATACAATTGACAGGAACTTGAATGCCCATCTTCATCAATCTGTCTACTGTAGGAAGTTTTTTCTGTGCAGCTAACCAAACAGTAAATCTGTATCTAGGTTGAGCATTTCCAATATGGAGGTTAAAACATAATGTTTAGCTATCAAATGAATGTTTTTCATTTATAGTTAAGAGGAGCTGAAAATTAGATCAGTCGATAGTGATTGTACAGCTTACTCAGTGAAATCAATTTAGACCAATTAAAGGTTGGATAGACGCAATATTAAATATTGAACGTTAGGATAATAATCAAAACCTGGCATTTAAGATTGAGAAAAGAGGTTACTTAATGTTTGTCGATTAAACAGTTGAAATGTTGAACTTTAATGACAATGAACGGATGACAGTTTTAAGAAGAGGGAAGAACACTTGGTCACCTTCTAGAGTGTGGTGGCCAAGGCACAGATTTATTACGTTCTCCTTAGGAAGTGTGATAGAAGTCTTTGCTCGGATTGCAAGATTATTCTGAGTGAGAATCTCTCGACCCAGCATAGGTTCTTGGTGATGGACTTGGAGATTAAGAGGAAGAGAAAGAGGAGAGCTATGCATGGTTAACCTGAGATCAAGTGGGGAGTCTTGACTAAGGAAAAAGCTCTGCAGTTAGGGAGAAAAACACATCGCTATGGGGACTTGGAGGAGTAGACGGGACACGATTAGTATTTGGATCGCGACAGCGAATTGTATCAAGGAAGCGGCTACAGAGGTGATAGTGGATCTCGAAGGGCTACTTTGATTGGCACAACGGGGACTTGTGGTGGAATAAAGAGGTCCAAGAAAGAGTAGAAGTTAAAAAAAGGGGAGGGGTGTATCTGAACCTGGTGAAGACCAAGGACGGAGAGGAGAAGATGACAAATAGGTAGTGGTAAAAGAAGACCAAGAAGAAGGCAAGGTAGCTATTACGACAACTCAGACTGCAGTGTTTGGACGTTTGTATGAGGAACTTAGGGACAGAGGCGGGGACAAGAAGTTGTACAGGCTAGCCAAGGTGATAGCAAAGAAGGCTCGTCATTTGTACCAAGTGAAGTGTATTAAAGATGAAGATGAGAGTGTTGATGGAAGAGGCACTTATCGTGCGCATGAGGCAAACTTATTCCATAAACTCCTAAATGAAGAGGGAGACATGGACATCTCTTTGGGTGATTTGGAACACTCAGAGAGTCGTCGAGATTTTGATTATTTTAGGTGTATTAAAATTGAGGATGGTGAGAGGACTATGCATAAGATGAGTAGGAGGAGTGACCGGGCCAAACAAAATTCCAGTGGAACTTTGGAAGATTGTGAGTATGGGACGATTGGAATGGTTCGCTGGGTTGTTGAACATAATTTTTAGGACGACAAAAATGCCCAAATAATGGAGGTGGAGTACGATGATTCTGTTATACAAGAACAAAGGTGATATCCAAAATTGCAACAACTACAGGGGGTATCAAGCTGTTGAGCCACATTATAAGAGTTTGAGAGAGGGTGATGGAAGAAAGGGTGAGGAACAATATGTCTATTTCTGAAAACCAGTTTGGATTAATGTCGGGTTGTTCAACTACGGAAGCCATTCATCTTGTAAGGATGTTGGTGGAACAATATAGGGAGAGGAAGAGGGATACACATGTTTATTGATCTAGAGAAAACATACGACAAAGACCCAACAATAGTTCTATAAAGATGTTTGGAGGCTAGAGGTGTTCTTTTAGTGTATACTAGGGTGATTACGCACCTGTATAAAGGAGTTTAAACTGGGGTGAGGAAAGTGGGAGGGAACTCAGACCACTTTTAAATTGTGATGGGGTTGCACCAAATGTCAACTATTTGTCCATTTTTATTTGCTTTGCCATTGGATACATTGACGCATCCATTTAAGAGGAGGTGCCCTGGTGTGTTTTCTTTGCGGATGATATTGTACTGATTAACGAGATGAGAAATGGGGCTAATGCGAGACTAGAAGTTTGGAGACAGACCCTAGATTCTAAAGGTTTCAAGTTGAGTAGGACCAAGATAGAATATTTAGAGTGTAACTTCGGTGATGGGGCCAGCGAAACGGGCGTAGACGTGAGGCTTGATACATAACTCATCCCCAAGAAAGATATTTTCAAGTACCTAGGGTCTAAATCCAAGGTAATTGAGGGATTGACGAGGATGTTACACATCGTATTGGTGTGGGGTGGGTAATATAGAGGCTCTCATATGGTGTCTTATGCGATAAGAATGTACCTCCTAAACTTAAAGGTAATTTTTATAGAGTAGTTGTTAGACCGAGTATGTTGTATGGAAAAAAGTGTTGGCTAGTAAAAAGTTCTCATGTCTAGAAAATAAAAGTAGCAAAGACGAGGATTTTAGATGGATGTGTGAGCATACCAAGATCGATAAGATTAAGAATGAGGATATTCCACCCAAGGTAGGGTGGCCCCATGGAGGACAAAATGTGGGAAGCGAGACTTAGATGATTTGAGCATGTGAAGAGGAGGCGCGCATATGCGCCGGTAAAGAGCTATTAGAGGTTGTCCTTTGTGGGTCTTAGAAGAGGTAGAGGTAGGCTAAAAAAGTATTTGGGAAAGGGGACTAGGAAGGATATAGCTTTGCTTCTGCTGACCGAGGACATGACCCTTAATAAGAAGGTGTGGATAATGTTATAGGTTAATTGGTGGTTATGCGGGTTTCCGGACATTTCTGACGTTATTAGTAGCAGTCTTGTATTCTAATACTGTATATTTCTATCTTCATATTGTTCCTTTTGCTTTGTTTTCTATTAGCTTGTTCTCGTTATTGCTTGTTGCTACTACTCTTCTTTCATTTTTTCTCGTGACGTGGATCTATTGGAAACAACTTCTATACATTCACTGTAGGGGTAATATCTGCATACTATCTACCATCCCAAAACTCCACCTGTGAAACTATACTTGTTTTGTTGTTGTTGTAATAAATGTGTAATGCACGGAGAAAAATCCATTATTGATAAATTAATTGTGTTACAATGAGCCTATTTATAAGTACACATAATACATGACCTACTCCTATTATATACGGGACTAAAACTAATTATATATATTGATACAACTATCTAAAACCCCCCCTCAACCTGGTGCATATAATTCATATGTACCGAGCTTGTTACGTATATAACTAATACGAGGACTAGTGATGGACTTGGTAAAAATGTCTCCAAGATAATCATTCGATTTCACAAATATTGCAGCAATAACTCTGGAGAGTATCTTTTCTCTGACAAAGTGATAGTCAATCTCAATGTGTTTTGTTTTCACATGGAACACTAGATTCGATAATATATTAATAGAAGCTTAATTATCACATACAAGTTGTATATGACTGATCTCACCAAATTTTAACTCCTTGAGAAAATGTTTGATCCAAATTAGCTCACTTGTTTCAATAGTCATCACTACCAAGGCACAATATCTAGACGTGAAATGTCTATCAAATGGTGATCCTGCCTTATCAGCATCGGAGTATCCAATGATCTGCTCCTAGCCTCGATCCTCAAACAAAGGCCTGGAGCCGATTTATGTACCGAAGAATGCGAACAATTGCATTCCAATGCCTATCGTATGGAGAATCTATAAACTGAGTCACAATACTAATAGGAACGGAAATGTTAGGTCTAGTCACTGTTAGTTAATTTAATTTACCAACCAGCCGCCTATATCTTGCGGGATCGCTAAACGGCTCCCCCTGTCCTGGCAGAAGTTTAGAATTCAGATCCATCGGAGTGTCAATAGGCCTACAACCTATCGTTCTTGTCTCCTCAAGAATGTCTAAGGAGTACCTTCATTGTGAGATCACAATACCTGAGCTCGCATCAGCGACTTCAATACCCAGAATACTTTAATCTGCGCAGATCCTCAAACTGAAAGTGCGAAAAGAGATGTTGATTCTGCTTAGTAATAACATCCTGATCATTTCTGGTAATAAAAATATTATCAACATAAAGTGCCAGACAAATATAGAGAGTTGAAGCACAATACCGATAAAATACAGAGTAATCAGCTTCATTACAAGTCATGACAAACTCTTGGATAACTGTGTTAACTTAACAAACCAGGCTCGAGGAACCTGCTTTAGACCGTAAATTGATCGGCACAAGTGACATACAAAGACACTAGACTTCCCCTGAGTAACAAACCAGGTGGTTTCTCCATATAAACTTCATCCTCAAAGTCAAACATTCTTAATATACAATTGATAGAGAGACAAATAGCGAACAACAACCTTGGATATGAAAATGTGGAATGATGATATTTTAGCCACGGGAGAGAATGTATCATTGTATTCGAGCCCAAAAATCTGAGTATTTTCTTTGGCAACAAAACAAATCTTAAGTCTATCAACCTGTCCATCCGAATTAACCTTGACTACATACACCTAATGATAACCAACAATAGATTTACCTGAAAGAAGAGAAACAAGCTCCCAAGTACCGCTCGTATGTAAAGCAGACATCTCATTAATCATAGCCTATCGCCCCATGGATAAGATAGTGCTTCATATATGAACTTAGGTATGGAAACAGAGAACAAAGAATAATGGGATGAAGATAGATGATGTTAACTTAAACTGATATAATAGGGATTACGATTTAGTGTGATTCGTATACCTTTTTGAGTGCAATCGGTTGACTAAGATGACACAAGTCCACAATAAGAGTGGGGTCAGGTACAAGATGTGAATCAGCTGGGCCTAATGCTGGGTGCAAACAACGATGATAAGTCAAGAGTGATATTCCTGTGGTTGGGGATCTGGGGGGAGCAACACTAGATTCCTCAATGGTTGGTATGGGTAAGACTTTAGTAATTGAGAATGAAGGAGAAGCTATGGGTGTTGGGGCTGGAGCTAGTGTTGAGAAATAAGGCACAGTTGGACGTCAAAAAGAGTATCATCGCTACCCCTTTTTCATTCTCGAGTAACCTATAAATACATCCTTAAGAGAAGGGAGAGCTAATTTATCTTTTCATAGAGTAAGGCTATACACAAAACATGTGCTCCCAATGACACAGTGGAATAAAGAACAAGGGTGAGTGAGGAAATAACACAGAGAATGAAACTTGATCCTGTGTAGTTAAGGATGGAATAGAATTAATAAGTTAACAAGATGTGAGAATTGCACCTCTCAAAAGCATAAGGGAATATGATATTGTATGATTAGGATACGAGTAGTCTCCATAAGAAGCCTATTCTTCCTTTCCGCTACCCCATTTTGTTGAGATGCGTATGGATAAAATGTATGATGAATGAATCCATGAGAGTTCATAAACCACTGAAATAGAGAAGACATATACACTAAGGCATTATTACTACGAAATGTGTGGATACAACTCAAATCAATTTTTCAACAAGAATATACAAGTGCATATGGAATAATCGTCAATCCCAAGGTAGAACTGACTCGACTAGGACCCCAAAGATCTGAAAGTACTAAAGTGAAAGGTGGCTTTACTCGATTATCAGGACACCGGGGGAAATAAGAGCAAGTATTCTTATCGAACTGACATGACTCACACTCTAGAGTGGACAAGTGAGACAAACCAGGTTCCATTTTATAAAGTTTTGATAAATTGGGATGTCCCAATCGATTATGTAGTAAATCTAGTGAATCAGTAACTAAACAAGCTGTTGATGTAGGTTCATGTGATTTAGTAAAGATAAGGTAATAAAGTCCATTTGATTCATGTTCGGTACCAATTATCCATTCCATACTGCATTACTGTATAAAAATAAGGTCATCAAGAAATAAAATAGAACACTTAAGTGATCTGGATAAATGACTAACAACTATGAGATTAAAAGGACTACAGAAAATATAAAGAACTATATTCAAAGGTTAAAAAGGATGTGGAATTACTTGGCATATTTCAGTTGCCACTAATAATGATGAGATTAAAAGGACTATAGAAAATATAAAAGAACTATATTCAAAGGCAAAAAAGGATGTGCAATTGCTTGACCTATTCCAGTTGCTACAGTTAGAGACCTATTGGCCATTGTGACCATTGGAAAGGATTGAAAATAGAAAATAGTAGCGAAAGAAGATTTATTAATAGAAATATGATAAGATGCTCCTAAATCAATAACCCAATTACTAGGAGAAGAAGAATGCGAGACACAAGTAACGCCATTACATGTTTGAACAATAGTAGTGATCTTAGAAGATGTTTGTTTACATGCTTTGTACTGAAGGAACTCTATACATTTCGAATAGAAAACCATTTGCATTGGATTCAATGCATCAGATCCAACAGATTGTGAGCAAAGGCTTTTGATATGGATGGCATATAATTCACGCCGGAAAAATCATAAAATTTCCTAATAATTGCTATTCACGCCAAAAAAGCCACTGTTCACATAAAAAATATATAAATGGTTTAGTTTAAATTGGATAGGTAGGCTCGAAATTGCAAGGGGAGCGAACTTTCTTGAAGAGTCGTCGACAATAAATGACCGAAAGAAGCCTCACGCGTCGGCGCGTGATGTTGAAGTCTCACTGAAATATATTATTCCAGCGGTTTGTGAGGTCATGTGGGAGGGAGTCTGACAGAGAAACTTTTATGGGTTGATCCCAAAAAGCTGAACTACCTCATGGTGGTATTGTTTTTTTCACAACACCAACGGATATGAATTTTCCTGCGAATAGCCCTGATTTGCCGAAGAAAATGATCGGTTAACAGATTTTTTTTCTTCATCCCGGAGTTGCTAGAATTTAAGCACAACAATAAAATACCTCAAAATTTCTCTGATACCACGTGAGAATGTACGGAAGAAAATCTATTTTTGATGAATTAACTATGTTACAATGAGCCCTACTTATAAGTATACATAAGACATGACCTACTCATATTGCATAAATGACTAAGAGTATATATATATATATATGTATGTATATATATATATATATATGTATATATATATATATATATATGTATATATATATATATATATGTATGTATATATATATATATGTATATATATATATATAGAGAGAGAGGTACATATATATTCATACAACTATCTAATCAAACAGATGACAGTAATACTATATAAATTACTTATGTTTTCATACAAGAGATAAAAAGGACATTAGACTTTGAAAGAATTATTCCCCTAACATGTCAGTTTACTTATTTTTTATTTTTTACAAAATTTTATTGTACCCACTTACCTAGCCAAGCCTTGCTGTGTTTAGCATGAATTATGCGATGATGATAAAATGGGAAATAGACTAAAATAATTTCTATTAAAAATATAATCACACCCCTTAATTTTACCAAAACCAAATCGCTACTTCTCAAACTATCCAGACGGGACCATTCCTATTTTCCACGTGGGATATTATAGTAGTTATTATTATTATTATTATTATTATTATTATTATTATTATTATTATTATTATTATTATTATTATTATTATTATTATTATTATTATTATATATTTAAATTTTTTGTAGTGGTGGAATGGAGAGGTCCAAAGAAAGGTGAATACTAAGAAAGTGGCGTATCTGAAGCCAGCAGAAAGCATTGATGAGGAGGAGAAGAGGCCGAATGTGGAGCGGTATAAGTTGGCTAGGAAGGAGGCAAAGTTAGCAGTTACAGGAGCTAAGACTACAATATTTAGTCAATTATATGAAGAGCTTGATGGTAAAGGAAGGGATGAGAGGCTGTTTAGGCTAGCCAAGGTAAGAAGAGAAAGAAAAGCGACTTGGACCAAGTGAAGTGCATCAAGGACGAAGAAGGTAAAGTTTTATTGGATGAGGGCAATATTCTTCATAGATGGCAGACTTACTTCCATTGTTTCTTGAACGAGGAAAGGAATAGAGACATTATTATGGGTGTTTTGGGATCCTCCGACAGTCATTGAGACTTTGGGTATTATAGGTGAATTTGACTTGATGAGGTTGTGGGGGATATGCGTAAGATGAGGAGGGGCATAGAGACTGGGCCAGATGAAATCTCGATAGAGTTTAGAAGAGTGTGGCAGGGCGGGTGTGGAGTGGCTTAGCAGGTTATTTAATGTCATTTTTAGGACGAGAAATATGCATGAAAAGTAAAGATGGAGCACGATGGTTCCTTCATACAAGAATAAAGGTGATATAAAAAATTGAAACAACTATCGGAGTATTAAGCTGCTTCGTCATACTATGAAGGTGTGGGAGTGGGAGGTGGAGCTAAGGTGAGGAGAAGAGTGTCTATTTTCGAGACACTTTGGGTTTATGCGGGGCATTCAACTATGGAAGTCATTCACCTTGTTAGGAGATTGATGGAACAATATAGGGGGAAGAAGATGGACTAGCATATGGTGTTCATTAATTTAGAAGGCTTACGATGAAATCCCGAGGGAGGTTCTGTGGAGAAGTTTGGAGGCTAGAGGGTTACCTGTGGCCTACATTAGGGTGATTAAAGACATGTATGAGGGAGCGAAGACCTGTGTAAGGACATTGGGAGGGGTTTCGGACCATCTTTCGATCATAATGGGGTTACATCAGGGGTCGACACTCAACCCTTTTTTATTTTCCTTGACAATGGACATATTGACTCGCTAAATCTAAGGGAAGGTGTCGTATGTTATTTGCAAACAATATTATTTTAATTGAAGAGATGCAAGATGGAGTTAACGCGAGGTTAGAGGCGTGGAGACAGACCCTAGAGTCTAAAGGTTTCAAGCTGAACAAAACCAAAATAGAATACTTGGAGTGTAAGTTTAGAATACTTGGAGTGTAAGTTTAGTGGTGCTACTTAGGGAGTGAAAGGGGAGGTGAGACTGGGTTCACTAGTCATCCCTAGGAAGGGAAGTTTTAAGTACCTTGGGTCTATTATACAGGGGATAAGGAGGTGGATGAAGATGTCACACATCGTATTGGGGCGAGATGGATGAAATGAAGACTTGCTTTCGGTGTTTTGTGTGGCAAAAACTTAATGGTATATTTTATAGAGCGATGGTCAGCCCGGCTATGTTGTATGGTACTGAGTGTTGTCCCGTCAAGAGCTCTCACGTCTAGAAGATAAAGGTAACAAAGATGAGGATGTTGAGATGGATGTGCAGGCACACCAGATTAGATATGATTCGGATGAAGTTATTCGGGACAAGGTGGTTGTGGCTCCTATTGAGGACAAGATGCAGAAACCACTACTTAAATGGTTTGGACATGTGAGGAGTCATAGATGCTCCGGTAAAAAGCTGTGCCAGTTTGACATGGAGAGCCTTATGAGAGGTAGACGTAGGCAGAAGAAGAGTGGGGTAAGGTGATTAGGCATACCATAACGTAGCTACAACTGATAAAGGACATGGCGTGTGATAGAAAAGTGTGGAGGTCGAATATTAGGATAATAGGTTAGGTAGTCTATATTATTCATACAGGTAGTTTTAGTTTAGTACGTATGCTCGCATTTGGTTGGTAGTAGGCTTATTTGAATATCCCTAGTTCTTTTAACATTTCGATCATCTTACTATCTTGTGGCATATGCTTCTTTTACATGGTTTTTCGGGATTGTACCGTCTTGTTTTCTTTTTATTATTGTGGTACCTATGCTTGCCAGTGCCTAGGGTCTATTGGAAACATACTTTCTACCTCCACAAAGGTAGGTATAAGGTTCACATTACCCTCCTGGATCCTATTATGTGGGATTTGTTTACCGTGAAAATGGTAACAATAATTAAATTTGTAAATGGGATTCTAAAAATACGAGATCTATTCTCAAACTAGTTGTTAGGGGTGTTGATGCTGAAAATGTTAAGTATAGCGATAAAATAGGAGCTAAGATGAGGAAGCAAGAAAACCAAAGGGTCCTATTGCCCGAGCATTGAACAGATGGAGGCCTTGGGGCCGAGGCTCGAGCCGGGGTCGAGCTATCGGGACAGTCGTGGAAGGGATAACAACAAATATACGATTAATCAAGGCTCTTTATAGCCATTGCACAGCTATATAGGCGCGGATTAAGTAAGAAAATAATGAATGCGAGATGGCCTCGGGCCAATGAGAACAAATGGCATAGAATAAAAGAGAGAGGGAGAGAGAGAGAGAGATTATTACACTTATAAAAAAATGGAGTAACATCAGACCCTTACAAGGTAAGGCGAGTCCCTATTATATAGGCGAGGGTACTCGGTACAAGTACATATGTATTAATGGCAAGAGTACAAAGATAGGATGGCTTGACACGAGGCCTTATAGTAGGCTCTAGATAAGACGACCCTTGTCACGTCAAGCCACTTCCCACTTGCTTGCTACAGCCTGTTGTTTAGTCAAAATGCAATACTTTCTGGATCAGCTTGAGTAAACCCCGATGGTGAGTCTCGACCTTGACTTCGGGCTTAGAAAGCCATCACCAGAAAATAACCCCATGCCGGTTAATCCGGGTCCTCGAATTTACCGTACATAGATAGTCTCTGTGTTTCTCAGAGAAAGGGCGACGCAAAGCGATGAGAAACAGTTCTAACTCTTGCTCCTTTCATCGTCTTTGTGAGCAGTCATGGGCCGCCAGGGCATGAAATATGTGCCATTACCGCGGATTCTAGAATTTACCATAGAGGTTGGCCTTCTTTAATGTACCCATGATGTTCTTATAAATATTCGTTTCTCCCCGATCGGGTCTTATCTTGCACCCAGAACCCTTTAGTGAAGTTTATCTTTCCTGGACCCTTGTTGCTTCTTTCTAGGAGCATGACTTCCCTCCCTTTCTCTTTTTCTTGGATTTTTCTCAAAGTTGGCAAACATTTCTACTTCTATTTCTCAGGAGATCGGGGGCTCGTCTTCTTCGTTCCTCTCCCAAGGCTAAGTGACCGCTCCTCCTCACGTCGATGAGTGCGTCCCCGGGCCTTTCGCGATGACTTTAGACTTTAGGGTTGATAGACCCTCTCCGAATTCAGGGAGTCGTGAGCCGGTAACTCGATATATAAGCTCTATAGCAGATGTCGAGAGAATGATGAGATTGTTGCTGGGGGGATGCCATGCTTGTGGAGATTCCTGCTCAAGATGAAGACATTACTGCTCACAAAGTCAATTTTCTGGACATGTACACCTGCTCATTCACTTTGGGGCCGATGGGACCGTCTTTGCCCTCAATTGAGTCGGTGATTCTTGAATTTTGTCGGAGCTACCAAGTGACTTTGGGTTAGATTCATCCTTCTTTCTGGCGCGCAGTATATATGATTAGGCATTACTCGAGCATGGTGGAGGGGATGCACTTCACTCTGAAACATTTGATTCGGATGTATAGTCCTTGTATCCTTCGCGAGGGATTAATTAGGCTTCGTTGTCGAGCATCGAGGTCCCTTTTTGCATGTACCAGGGAATTTAGGGACAACGGTTGGCTGAGTCGGTTTGTAAGGACCTCTGATTTGATCTCGACGGAAGGGATGTAGTTCCCTGAAAAGTGGAACGTCGGGCGTAAGTGAATGCACGACCTTTTTTCTCTTTGATGTTTCCTCTTTATGTTTCTAATTTCGTTGTTTCTTTCCTTTTATATTTTCAACCGTAGCGATCTATCCTGGAGCGATGCCAGATCTTTAGAGTTTGGTCGGCCATTTATACTCAGTCTTTCTATACAATGATCGCACGTGGTGGGATTTACCTCGGGCCCAGTGGGAAGCAGTATGTTCCGAGCTTTGATGCATCCGTATTTTTTAGCGCAGCTTGCTGTCAGCGGCTCCATCCGTTCTTTGCGTTTGACCTCCACACTTATGCAGGACTAGGAGGAATTATATTGACAAATGAGGTGCCACCCGTTGGAGGGGATGTCCCGGTACCTGGAGAGGAGAAGAAAAGGCAAAGGGGCGTGTTGTCCGAGCCCTCAGAGATCAAAAGGTTCAAAGCGGAGAAACCTGAGGTTGATTTATTGGTCCCGTCCTCTGAGGCAGTAAAAAATCCTCATACTAAAAGTGAGGGGGAATGTAGCTTCTTGGGGCTCCCCAAAGGCCTTTGGGGACTGGTTGCCCCTCGGACCGGAGGGACAAACACTTTTGAACAGGAGTCCGCTGCTAGCGCGACCCGTCCTTATGGTGGCAAGGTAATGGACGGGCTATCAGGAACTGGACTTTACTCGGCAAGCCGCAAAAATCCTTCCCGAGCTGGGACGCCCTCATCAGGCGGTCCGGAGGAGTCTCGATTAGAGAACCAGGATGAGCGAGGGGTGGAAGTTTTTCCTAATCCTATAAGCCCATTGGTGATTGTTGATTCTTTAAAAGGGGAAGTGCTTCCATCTGGACTGCGAGATGAGCTTCATCGGGACCTTTCCGAGGAGGAAGCGCTAATCGAATGGAAAAATTCCCTCAAGAGACCTGCGACCGTTGTTAAGGGTAACTTTAATACTGCCGCCCCTTTATCAATTGCAAGATGGGCAGGCTTTGAAAGTGGGTAGCTTCGTGTGTAACTTCACTTGAATTTATTTGTGGCCACTCCGATCTTCATTCTCCTGAACTCTTTACATAATTTTTGGCTGAAGCACTTTATAATCAGGCCTTAGCCTAGTATAAGGACGAGGTGAGCAGCAGGTAACATGAGAAAGCCTTCTTAACCGAACAGGTTATTCACCCCCCATTCTGACCATCATTTCGGTTTATGCGGGATTTTATTATTTCTAAACCCCTGGGCCCTGATTCATGTAGTTTGAAAAGGAGAAGCTTTTGCTGAGGGGCGAGCTTCGGGCCAAGGATGTTGAAATCTTCGAGCTTAGTCGTCATGTGAACAAGGTGGTCACAGAGAGGGACAACCTTAGGAGTAGAGTCACCTCATTTAAGTGCCAGCTTCAGGATGTAATGGAGGATAGCGATAAGTACAAGATTTTTCATTCCAGGCTGGTGGTTGCACTACTTCGTATTAGAGCCGAGGTCGAGGCGCTCATATCTTTACATGCAGAGGGAGCGGTCGTTGAAGACTCATGTATTGAGAGGACCCTTAAGGGGGCAAACCCAGATTTTCCTCGAGTTGGGGATCGCGTTCAAACGGACCTTCGAAGGTTGACAATCGAGGTCATGTTGGAAGGCAGCTCGAGTGATGTTAAAAAAGGGGGTGATTCCCGGGGAGAGGTAATACTGTTGAGAAGGGACCGATGGGGATCCATGATCGCCTAGATGCAACCTCTGAGGTTTCCAAACTGGCGATAGATTTAGACTATGTTGTTTATTCATGTTGATCACCCTACTTGTATACATCACATATATTTTAGCGTATGTATAGGGGAAAGTCTTGTGTCTTTATACCCCCCCACCCTTGGTGAGTGAATATTAGACTTGTGATGTTACTTTTCAGCCTGCTTAGGCCAGTCGAAATGTCATCCATGTCGTGCCCTTAGGAATATTATAATTTTCTGGCCCAGTCTTAGGGTCGCATTGTGATTCGAGCTGTAATTGACCCTCAAATTATCGTAAATTTCTAGTTGGTGACAATGGATTTTATTTCTCGCCTCTTGACGTATCGTAGTTTACAGGACCAATCTATGAGCCGCATTGCGATTCGAACTTTAATCCACCTTTAAATCTCATTTAGTTCTTGGCGACAGTAGTAGTTATGCTGCGCCTGTAGGCGTATTGCAATCCTCAGGCCCAGTCTCTGGGTCGCGTTGCGATCCAAGTTTTAGTTGACCCTTAGATTTTACTGCATTCCCGGCGATGGTGGTATTTATGACGTGCCCGTAAGTGTATTTCAATCTTCGGGCCCAGTCTCGGGATCGCGTTGCGATTCGAGCTGAGCTGACTCTTAGATTTTATTGCATTTCCGGTGATGGTGGTATTTATGTCGTGCCCTTAGGAATATTGCACCTTTTTGGGTCCAGTCTCAGAATCGCATTGCGATTCGAGTTGTAATCGACCCTTAGCTTTGTTGAATTTCCGGTGATGATGGCATTTATGCCACTTGATCGTAAAGACCTTTTGATATGTGTCCAATAGGATTTGAATAATTAATTATTTTGGATCTGATATTCGAATTGGGTTACGATTCGAGCTCATTTTAATCCTCCAGTGGACATGATTTTTCAGCTGGTGACAATGGTTCTTACGCTGTCTGGTCACAGAGACCTTTTAGTATGTGGCTCGTAGGCTTGCTTAGCTGGCAACAACGGCTCTTACGCTATTTTTTCCCTTGGGCTTTGTGTAGGCTTTGTATCCGCTCATTAAGGTCTTTTGTAATATTTTTCCTGACTTGTTGTCGATTCTAGAGGAACATCGATGTCAAGTCATCGTCAATGGTGTTTTGAGAACCTCATAAGGTTCATGGCTCGTAGGTCGAGTAGATCGACGCTCTTGAATTTTTGGAGCCGACATTGTCGGAGCTCGTTTTCTCCTGTAGAGGGAAGCCTATTTTAATCGGTTCTTTCCGAAGTATGTCAAAGTAATGGCCTGCGACTTTTTAGCAATAGTCGCATTATATGGGCTATGTCAGCCATTTCGATGGTAGTCATATGCATTTGTCCATAGCCATTGTTGATCCCTTAGTGATAGTTTAGGCATCTACATCGAGTGTATGCCTTTTAGGGAGTCTTACAAATGTGACATATAGCCTAAGTATCGAGATTTTAATTCCCGTTGAGGTCTTATAATTTTATCACGCTTGTTGAGGTCTTATAGTTTGTCATGCCTATTGAGGTCTTACAGTTTGTCATGCATGTTGAGGTCTTACAGTTTGTAGAATATATCTGCTTATGCCGAGGCTGCCCGCTAGGGTCTTACAGTTTCGGATTTTTCAGTGTGTAGCGATTGGTGATAGCCTCTGAGTCATCAAGTTTTCTTAAAGACATCTTCTCGTGAGCTCAAAGTTTTATTCGGGGGCTTGATGCGCCCAGAGTTACGACCTTGGGGTCGTGCAAGTTGTCGAATTGCTTAGATTAAGTCTCTGATTATGTCGGATTAGCTTAGGCTTGAATACCGCCTTTTGTAAACTTGGAGTTGTACCACGAGGGCTTTATGAGCCCGGAGTCCCGACCTTGGGGTCGTGGGGGTGCTGAATCGTTTAAGTCGCCGAGTATATCGAATTTGTTTGATGGAGAAGCGTTTGCCGCGAATATACCGAAATAATCATTTTCGAAATAGGAAATACTGAGAAGATATTCTTTATTGCTTGGAGCAGATATAGACCGTGATGAAATGCCGAATATATATATATATATATATATATATATATATTATTGCTTGGCGTAGACAGAGGCTATAAGTTTATATTGCCTCGTTGTCATAAGCTCGGCCCGCATGGGCTCAGCTCCTTAAAACTACTTGGCCTGGCGTGCTGTCTTATTAGAAAAGCCCCTTCAGCTGGAAACCCATTTCGGGGTGAAAATCCATTTGCGGGGAAGAGAGGGCGATGCTCGATCGGGGGCTCCCGTGGGTATTTCACGATCAGAGGCCCTAACAGAAATATCGCTTGAGCATCGGCATATTCCAATTGCTCGAGAGTTGCTCGCCTTCCATGGTGCCAAGCTTATAGGAGCCTTTAAACTATTCCGAGGACATGATATGGCCCTTCCCATTTTTGGCCTAGTTTCCCTTCGTTGGGATTTTGAGGGTTGAGAGTAACCTTCCTTAGTACCAAGTCTCCGATGCCGAAGTATTTAAGGTTTGTTCTCCTGTTGTAGTATCTTTCGATTTTCTGCTTCTGGGCGGCCATCCAAACCAGTAAGGGCTCTCGTCTCTCGTCGAGTAGTTCGAGGGCTATTGCCATGGCCTCGTGGTTTGACTATTCGCTAGCCTGCGGAATCTAAAGCTCGGTTCCCCAACCTCTACCAGTATTAATGCTTCAGCTCCATATACTAGAGAGAAAGGCGTTTCGCTTGTGCTTGATTTTTAAGTCGTCTGATATGTCCAAAGTATCTCGGGTAGAGTTTCTCGCCATTTTCCCTTGGAGCTCTCTAATTTCTTCTTCAGGTTCTGATTGATGATTTTATTTGTGGATTCGGCCTGACCGTTTGCGCATGGATGGTATGGTGTTGAAAGGATCCTCTTGATTTTGTTGTCCTCGAGGAATTGTGTTACCTTGCTCCCGATGAATTGTCTCCCGTTGTCGCATGTTATTTTGGATGGGATTATGAACCGGCATATGATGTGTTCCCGTATAAAGTTTATGACGTCCTTCTCTCTTATTTTTTTGAAGGCATGCGCTTCTCCCATTTTGAAAAGTAATTAGTCATAAACAGAATGAATCTAGCTTTACCTGGTACCGTTGGAAAAGGGCCAACAATGTCCATTTCCCATTTCATAAATGGCCATGGAGATAGAACGGAATGTAGTTGTTCGTCGGGTTGATGAATCATGGGGGCGAATCTTTGAAACTTGTTGCATCTCCGAATGAATTCCTTGGCATCCCTCTCCATGCTATCCCAGTAGTAACCTGCTCTGATTATCTTTCTAATTAGGGAGTTTGACTGAGTGGTTCCCACAGGCGCCCTCGTGGATCTCTCGGAGAACATAATTCGTGTCTCCCGGTCCTAACATACTATTAGGGGGTCGTCAAACGTTCTCCTGTATAGGGCCCCATTTTCGTCAAGCGAGAACTGGGTCGCTCTGGTTCGTAAGGCTCTTGATTCTTTTGGGTCGGCGGACATTTCCCTGCCTTTCAGATAAGCAATGTATTTGTTTCTCCATTCCCATGTCAGGCTAGGGGAGTTGATTTTTGCGTGACCTTTCTCAACCACGGACTTGATTAATCGGACCAGTGCCTTGGGGTACATGGACTAAGGTCCACTCCTTGAAGCGACGCAAGGTGACTTGGATTTTATCTAGATACCTCTGCATTCTATCTTCCCGAGCTTCGTTGCTTCCATTTACTTGGCTTACCATGAGAAGCGAATTGCATTTTGCCTTGATGACCTCGGTCCCCAGGCCCTTGGCAAACTATAAACCTGCAATCATAGCCTCATACTCGGCTTTGTTGTTAGTTAACTTCGTAGTTTTTATGGATTGTCGGATTATGCCCCCGATGGCGGCTTTTGGACTATACCGAGTCCGGATCCTCTGACGTTCATGGCACCATCTGTGAACAGGATCCACACTCTGGAAAATGTGCCCGACTTTAGCAAAAGTTCCTTCTCTACCTCGGGGATGAGGGATGGCAAAAAATCGGCCACGAAATCCACTAGGATCTATGATTTAATGGCCATTAGAGGTTGATACTCGATATCATACCCTCGGAGCTCAATGGCACATTTGGCTAGTCGACCTAACAACTCAGGTTTATGTTGTATGCTTTGGAGGGGATAGGTTGATAGGACGTAAATGCGGTGGCACTGAAAGTAGCTTTAGCCTTCACGAAGCGCTTATGAGTGCGAGTGACAATTTTTCTAGATGAGGGTACCGAGTTTCGGTGTCCCCCAAGGTTTGAATCACACAATACAAGGAAATTGAGTACCTTGCTCTTCTCGGACTAATACACCGCTCACCGCTATTTCAGATACAGCGAGGTATAGATACAACGTTGCATCCTCCTTGGGTATATGCAACAAGGGCGGGCTGGACAAGGCCATTTCAGTTCTTCCAGGGCTCTTTGTCATTTCAGAGTCCATTCGAAGTTGCTCTTTCTTTTTAGTAGGACGAAGAAGTGATGGCTTTTTTCTGACGACCTTGATATGAATATACCTAGTGCTGTGATCCGCCCAGTCGTTGGATGACTTTTACGTTGTTTATAACTACGATTTCTTCAATGGCCTTTATTTTGTCGGGGTTGATCTCAATCCCCCTGTTTGAGACCATGAAACTTAGGAATTTTCCCGAACCTACGTCGCAGGCGCAGTTTTTCGGGATTTAGCTTCATGTTGTAGCTTTTGAGGATGTCAAAAGTTTCCTCAAAATGGGTCAGATGGTCCTCTGTGTGCAGGGATTTAACTAGCATATCATCGATGTATACTTCCATTGACTTACCTATTTGATGCCCGAACATTTTATTAACTAAGCGTTGGTACATCGATGCTGTGTTTTTCAGCCCAAGTGGTATTACTTTATAGCAATATGTACCATCTTTTGTGATGAATGAGGTCTTTTCCCTATTCTCGGGGTTTATCTCGATCTGATTGTACCCCGAGTAGGCATCGAGGAAGGTGAGGGTCTCGTGGCCGGTCGTGGCATCATTCAGATGATCAATATTAGGCAACGGGGAGGAATCTTTGGGGTGTGCTTTATTTAAATCTTTATAGTCTATGCACATTCTTAGCTTACTCCCCCTTTTTTGGTACTACTACTACTACGTTAGCTAGCCATTTGAGATACTTTACCTCTCTGATGGATTCGATTTTAAGAAGTTTTGTTACCTCATCTTTGATGAAGGCGTGCTTTACCTTGGACTGCGGTCTCCTCTTCTGTTTTACTGGTTTGAATTTGGGTCGACGCTCAACCGATGTGAGGTTATTTTCGTAGGGATTCTTGTCATGTCTAGGTCGGAACAGGCAAAATAGCCGATGTTATTACTAAGAAATTGAATAAAGCTCGTCTGAGTTTGGGGGTCAGCCCCGTTCCAAGGTGTACCTTGCAATCTGGGTGGTTCTCGGTCAGAACAGTCTGCTCTAGCTCCTTAATCGTCGACTTGGTCGCATCCAATTGTTCGGGAGAGACGAAAGTACGGGGGGGGGGGGGGGGAAGAATCTTCCTCGTTATCTCCTGGAGTCTGCACGCCTCTTTACTCGTTTGAGTCCTAGTGCATAGGGGTCGGTGTTTCATGGTGGACCACGAATATCTCCATTGCTGCTTGTTGTTCCCCGTGTATCGTTGTGATACCATCTCTTGATGGGAATCTTATTACTTGGTGCAGGGTCGAGGGTACCGCCCTTATATTGTATATAGGTCTCCAAGTAAGGCGTTGTACCTCATGTTGCTGTCGATGACCTGAAACTCGGTATTTTGGGTCGTGCCACACGTGTTGATCGGGAGGATGATTTCTCCTTTTGTTTCGACCATGTTGAAGCTGTGGAGGACTCGAGGACGGGGATGATTTGTTTGAATAGCCCCAGTTGTTCTACTTCTTTTGACCTGATTATGTTAGCCGAACTACCCTGATCGACAAGCACGCGCTTTATCCTTGTATTATTTAAGAGAAATGAGATCACCAGTGCGTCGTTGTGCGGTTTTCCATGGCCTTGAGGTCTTCCTCGGCGAATATAAGGATTTCTTTGGATAAGCATTTTTCGGATGATCCCTCTTCTGTAGCGGATATTTTAGTTCGTTTGGACACGTGTCTTTGGAGGTTGCTAGTTCCTCCGATAATCATGTCGATACTATGTTGGGGGGCCCTCCATTCGGCTCGAATTGAGCCCGGGGACGCCTCGAACTTTGGATCGGCCGTGTCCATTTCCCTATTGCTTTTGAGGTCTTAGTTGCCTATCTCTCCAGCCAGGACGGGCATTCTTCCCTGAAATTAAAGGATCTTGGACAGGAAAAGCGTGAAATATAACGTGCGTTCATGTAACAAAATTAACAAGAAAATAATCACTATTATTTTTTGCCCCACGGTAAGCGCCAAACTGTTTACCGTAAAAATGGTAACAACAACTAAATTTAAATGAGATTCTAAAAATACGAGATCTATTCTCAAACTAGTTGTTAAGGAAATTGATGCTAAAAATGTATAGCGATAAAATGCGAGCTAAGACGAGGCAGTAAGCAAACCAAAGGGCCCTGTTTCCCGAGCGAGGAACAGATCGATGGAGGTCTTGAGGCCGAGGCTCGAGCCGGGATCGAGCTACCGGGGACAATCGGGGAAGAGATAACAACAAAGATACCATTAAGCAAGGCTATTTATGGCCATTGCACAACTATATAGGCACGGAGCAAGTAAGAAAATAATGAATGTGAGATGGTCTCAGGCCAAAAAGAACAAATGGCTTAGAAGAGAGAGAGAGAGAGAGACAGAGAGAGAAATGATTGCACTTATGGAGAAATGGAGCAACATCAGTCCCTTACTAGGTAGGGCGAGTCCCCCTTATATAGGTGAGGGTACTCGGTACAAGTATATGTGTATTAATGACAAGAGTACAAAGATGGGACGACTTGATGTGAGGCCTCACAGTAGGCTCTAGATAGGTCGGCTCTTGTCAGGTCGAGCCATGTGACTCGGGAGCTTCCTCTTGCTTGCTACAGCCTGTAGTTTAGTCGGAATGCAATACTTTCCGGATCAGCTTGAAGTGAACCCCAAGGGTGAGTCTCGACATTGCCTTCGGGCTTAGAAAGTCATGAGCGCGAAATAATCCCATGCCGGGGAATCCGGGTCCTCGGATTTATCGTACACAGGATTATACCGAGTATGTTGTTGTTTTGTTTTGTAGTGTTATTTCATTTAACCTTGTTTTATTTTTCTGCAATTATTAATTAACACCGAATCATATTTTATATATTCTTTTAGAGGTAAATAAGAGAGTCCCTTCGAATAGAGGGGATTACAGTGTCAAACCCTACCCAGCCGACTCTTCCCTCCAGTCAGTACTCTCTCCTTTTCTGAGTACATTTATGGATTAACTTATTTCACTCCGCATTTCTGTATTTGAGCTATTACATTCTCTATTTATGCCAAGATCTAAATCAGTAAGCTTAAAAATTACTGATTTTACATAAATCTTAAACTTTTGTTGTCACCGTTGTGTGCCTCTGTGCATTTTGTGGCAATTGATTGAATGTATTGACTCATTTTCAATTCCACTCTGCACTTCTGGTATTATTGCTTGTTTCTAGGGTTTGATTTGGTTAGTATTTATGCATGTTTGTATGTCTTGTGGCTATTGATTGAACGTATTGTATTTTTTTGTTAATTCAGCATGATGTTTGTAGTTTTTTTACTTGTGGTTCTTACGGTTTGATTTGGTGAATTATATCCTTTGTGGTTTCTGTAGGGTTGAAAAGTATGATGCTTACATGCTGTGGCATTGATTTTTTACTGATATAAGCAATATTTACAGCTGGAGTTTGTCAAACTACGATCTTTGTTGAAAGTTCAAGCCCTCTTGATATTGGTTTCACGCAGCCATGGATGGAAATGGTATGAATATACGAAATTGGGGTTTTTTTGAGCCAGCTGCAACAGTCCTGAAGGGCCATTTAGGCCTGCAACTCATGTCTTCTATGGATGAGAAGCCCCTTTTTGGCAACATTCGCGACAATCACCATCACCACAACCACCAAACCCACCAGCCTCACCATCCTACAGCTATGGAGTCAACTAATGGTGGTGCGTTTCATCACCATCGGGTTTGCGGGATCTCGGAGACCCCTATGCCCATTGAGTACATGAAGGATTCTTGGGTTAATCATAAAGACTTTAGAGATAAGTATCTCAATGTTCTATCCGGAAACCACCACTATCTTATGGGTTATGGTTTTTTGCCTGAGACGTCTTCTGCTCAGTCCATGCAGATTCACGAGCAGCCAAACTTGGTGAAAGTTGAACCTGATCCTCAGCTGGAAGAGCTGTGTCTAGAAAGGGATATTGGTGGGCTTGCAAAGAAGAGGGGAGCTGGTAAATCACAACTGCTGAAGTCCCCTAAAAGTAAGAAGGCAAAGAAAGCTACTAGGGTCCCTAACGTCGAGTCTTGCCCATCTATTCCACGGGCAAGAGCTCCCAGAAAAAATGCAGAAGTTGTCATTAATGGTATTACTATGGATATTTCGGTAATTCCTATACCAGTTTGCTCATGCACTGGGGCTGCTCAGCAGTGTTATAGGTGGGGCTGTGGTGGTTGGCAATCGGCTTGCTGTACCACTAATTTATCTTCATATCCCTTGCCTATGAATACCAAAAGGCGTGGTTCAAGGATAGCAGGACGGAAGATGAGTTTGGGAGCGTTTACAAAGGTACTAGAGAAACTTGCTTTGGACGGATATAACTTTTCTAACGCAATTGATCTGAAGCCTTACTGGGCAAAGCATGGTACAAACAAGTTTGTTACTATCAGATAGGTTTGTGGTGGTTATGCTAGCAGTTTTCCCTAAAATGGGGCATGTTGCTTTTCTGGTGTACAAAGTTGACTATGGTTTGGACTGAGGGATGTCAGGTAGTTTCTAACCAGTGAATTTCAGGTGTTGCAACCGTTCAGATTTTGTCCTGTGGCCTCTTGGCTATGGTTTTGCTTTCAGTTTACCTTTGTAGTTCACGGAGATTTCAGGCTAGCTGTAGTGGCAGGTTATGGCAGTTGCAACGGAGGTACAATTGTTATGCAATTGGTGGTTTCTTAATTTATTCAGTACTAACGATCTTTGATTAGGAAGTTTTGCATTCTTTTATTTGTTATTGTTCAGATATTGACTCTCTAGCTGTTGCTTCATGTTAGATCCTTTTTGTCTTCCTATGAGGGATTCCTTATATCTGATCAACTAATGGCAATGTCCTGCACTACACTTACTGTTATTAAAACATGGTTCTGACCTGTTACTTTTAGGATTTTTGTCTTAATTGGGTGATTTTCTTTCCAAATGGGAAATCCCTTCGACATCATGTATCAGTCGACTGAATATTACAGCTACAGAGATACTAAATGTTGCTTTTTTTTTTGGGCACCTCCGAATGCATGTGTCAAATTCATCTGGTGGAGTAAATTTTGAAGGCCGGCTAGATTTTAAGTTTTCCATAAATCTAGCCGGCCTTCAAAATTTATCCGTTGGCCACTTTATAAATAGCCATTTGGCCCCCAAATTTTATATAATTACACTTTTTTCTCATTTTTTAACTATAAATACCCCCTTTCTTTCATTTTACTCACCAATTCATCAATCTCTCTCAATCTATATTGAATTTCTGTTCTATTACTTACTTTATTATTGGAATTTCGTGAAAATTGTGAAGTTGGTGAATTGAATTATTCAAGTCTTCAACAATTTGCAATATTCAAGAAGTTGTTCGGCAATTCGTTACACTCGTTCCAACTATTAATTTTTAAGAATATATTTTTGTGTGTTTTAGTTTGCATAATTGTAATTAATATGGCATTTTCTTTGAAAAAGTGTTTGGCGGGTGGCCAACCTAGTACCCTCCCCTCGGCTCCCCGAACTTCTTCATTTACCCGTCCTGCAGCTCTTATTATTCTAGATAGTGATAACCCTTGTTTTCAATTTTTCGATAGTCAATTTTTCCATAATGTTACACCGGGTGAACAATTAAATGAAGAAATTATGAATACTCTTTATCCTAATCAAACTATCTTAGAAAATGATGAGGAAAATGAGGATGTAGATGAAACCCAACCGGATTTAGATGATACACCTACTAGCCATGTTAATAACCAAACTGATGCCCCGGCCGATCCACCTGTAGAAACCCCTACATTTAATAGACAACCTTCTAAACGCCCTGAAACATCAATTGTTTGGTATTTTTTACTCAAGAGAACAAAGTAAGGCTAAGTGTAAAACTTGTGGGAATTTGCTAGTGCATAAATATACTGGAGACCGTAGCGGTACGGGTATGTTGGCTAGGCACATAAAAACACACTCTAGAGATAGCTAAATATTTAAAAATGAGAGCGCAGCAAGAGGGGACGAGTGTAGATACTGCGGATAACCCTAGTATTTGTTCAAATCTAGTTCAACCAGGAATTAACACTGTGACTGGTGGTATTTTATAACGATCCTAACAGAGATCGTGAAAAATTAGCAAAGATGGTTACCATTATGTATTTACCCTTTAGTTTTCCATCAACCCCTCATTTTGTGCAATATATTAGAAGAACTTTTAATCGTACTTACAAAAGTTGGCCTCGCGCAACAGTTAAGAGCGATATTTATAAATATAAATACGAATATGAACAATATTTGCGTTATTTGTTTACTCATATAACTAATCGGATTTCTATTACTACTGATATTAGTAGAAGCAGTAATGATTGTGATTATCTAGTCATTGGATAGATGAGGAGTGGATAATGCAACAACGCATTATTGCTTATAGAATAATAAATTCACGGCACACAGGGAAGTTTATTGCCAATACTGTTACTGATATTTGTAGATATTTTTGAATTAGAGATAAAATAATGGCAATTTCTATGGATAATGCTTCTAGTAACACTAGTGCTATAGGCATACTTACAACAACACTGAATCATGCATTTAGTAATTGCTTCCATGTGAGATGTATTTGTCATATTTACCATTTAATTGTTGGTGATGGAATGAGAATTTTAAATTTAGAAATTTAAAAAGTTAGAATGGCTCTTAATTGGATTTTTTATTCAAACCGTAGAAGTAGAGTTAAAGAATATTTTAAAAAATGTGATGAATATGGCCTTAGAGAAAGAACGGTCCCTAAACCTTGTCCAACTATATTGAATTATATGTACGAAAGTTTAGTCGTTGCATATGAGTATAGAAACCCAACTATACAACGTTTAATTCTCGTGTTGATGGTGAGGATGATGATGAAATCCTTACTCAAATATATTTACCATATTTGAGTTTTCCATAAATCTCCCGGCTAGTCCCTTTTCTCTGGACTTCTATAAATTGAAGATAATTCCTTCTGATTCAGCCACATCCACAATATAGTCCCTAAGGGATTTGAGAGTCTTGTTTAGGGAGAAATTTCGGGACAAGTATTAGGCTGCTACTTGAATTTTTCACTTTGTCATACTTGAATAAAATATGATTTTTATTGAAGTAATATAGATTTAAAGTCCAATGTACTAACTCCAATTGTTAATACACGACTATTTTTCTTGTTCTTGTAATAGTTGGAAGGGAATAAAAGTTATTATCGTTTGTATGAATTAAATTTAGTTAATATGTTTCATTTTAAAATCAATGGTTTAGATTTAATTAATTAAATTATGGCTTTACCATGGTTCGATAATAAATATCTCATATATTTGCTCCTGTAATTCTGGCAATTCCACAATTTTAGTTGCAAATCTCACCTATAATAATATATATTAAATATTTATCTATTTTCTCGACTTTCTCATATTCCAAATATTCTATCCCTATTCCCTTGTATTAGTTGTCTATAAATTTCATCTGTTAAAAAATATTTAACAGATGCAATATTGAACATATGCGGGGACCTTATGTTTTCAACATAGAACGTAGGCTATCCAATAGCCCATTATTGGAACTAAGAGCCCACCTGCCACCTGCTTTGTTCCATTGAAAATTTAAAAAAATTAAGTTTTGCTCCGCCCTGTGTTACATCCTATGTTTTCGTACGTGAAAGTACGTCGTAAGCCAATTGATGTAAGCTCGGAGATGAGAACATTTTTAAAATAAATAACATAAGTTCATCATGTTATCTTGAATGTTACAAACCTTTACGATCACGAATAACAAGTACTAAAAAGGTTGGAAAGCTTAGACGCTAAATGAATTGTAGAAAACAAGTTTCGTCGAAAGTCAACAAGTTTGGAATGTTATAACATGTACTTTGAGATGAGACTAGGGTTATTAGCATGATAAGGCGGTTATGGTATGAGTTATTTTAGTCGTATGATAGTCATTTGCTATGTTTTGAAGGCAAGCATGTTATGGAACAACAGTTGACAAAGGTCATCACAAGTTACATTCATAAATGTGCTGAAATTTAGGTCAAATGTAGTTGTAATTTTCTTCCAAATATACTTGAAATCAAAGGATGATATATATATATATATATATATATATATATATATATATATATATATATATATATCAAATTAAAGATATAGAAGTCTAGTTTCTAACACATTAAACCGTTTATCGATACGATATCGGACTAGAGAAATATTCGTATTTTTGCGAGACTGCACAAGTAGCTTTCATGGGACCCACAAAGTCGGTTTAATTTCACCTTGTATTTAAGTCCTTTATATGTCATTTTAGTCATTTTTTCTACATCCAAAACATTTCCTAAACTCTCCTAAATGCTCTCCAAGTGTTCCTCCATGATTCTATGGTGAAAACCTAAGATAAAAACATGAATATAACGCTAAAAATCTCGTGGTGCTTGTTAGATCATAGTTCTTCATCTTATGGCTGTTTTGGAGGGTTCCTCAAAGGTAACTAACCTTAGATTTCATGTTGTTCTTTATGATTAAATCTAATAATCCGTACCTCCTTCATATATATTAGAATTTCAAGGCGAAATACAAGTGTTTACATACCAATATAAACACAAAAGTTGATTCAAGAAGAGAATACACCTCCTATAGTGTTGTGGTTTGATTGAGGGTTGTGAACTACACCAACTGGGAATTTCAAGTTGTATCTACTGCCTAAGGTAAGTAAATCATTTTCTTAGTTGTGCTTAAGGTCAATCATGTGTTGTTTGAGTGAAAATCTACAAGGTAGTAATTGACATGGCATAAGGAATCGTTATCATTTTTGCGGACTGTATTGAGACTATATATATGGTTTGTTGTGGCTGGAAATTGTTATAAATAGCTTGTAATGCAGTGGCTACTATTTTTAAGCTTATCTTTGTACTAATTCAGTGGATTGAAGAGGATATATGAAAAATAAGATGTTGACGATAAATGTTAAGGTGCTAGGTGTGTGGACTATATTTGAAGATTATGCTTATGATGTTTTGAGTTGAAAATGATATGGTAGCACAAGTATGATGTTATATATATGTTGTAGGCATATTCATGGGAAAGGAATTCGATTAAAACCATATTTTGTTAATCATAAATCGATCTTGCCGCTCAAAATGATTGTTGAACAAATTGGAGAGCTTATTATCAATTATACTACTGTTGTTTGGTGACTTTTGGTAACATATGGGATGTAGTACAAACAGGGGAGGTGATGTCCATTTTTCGTAGAATATTGGTTTCCAAGTATGAGAGTTAGGACGCTTATATGATGACGACGAAGTCGGTTTACGCATTATAGACGAAAGAAGATCATATTGGATCGAAGTCTTCAAAGGTATGTTAAGGCACTTCCTTCTTTCTTTTGGTATAATCTAATGTGAAAGTAACATCAAACGATAAGCTATTTTATAATGAATATACTCCTAGCAACTAAGGTTGTCCATGTTGTTCTTTCCTTATAAAATTATTCTAAACAAGTGTGCATGATCCTTAAATCCTATTAAGGTTCATATTAATGGTAGGAATGTCCATAATGTTAGTCGAAGGTACAATGACCTTACATCACTTTGAAAGGGTTAGAACGTGATTCCATGAGTTGAGCATGCATTATATATATGTATCTATTTTACTCTACCAAGCTTATAGTCGGTCCGGTACGGCACCTATTGTTGAACCACTAATCAGTAGGGTTTACCGAGCTCCACATGGCCGGGTACGATTCTACCGAGCCTTATGATGGTTGGATACGTTCTTACCGAGTCCTCTTTGAGGCCGGGTAAAATATGATGATGATGCCCACCGAGGTGTATATTTTCAAATGTTTATGTATATATATATATATATATATATATATATGTATTATGAATTTCATGTCATTAGCCCCCAGAGGCACTCAGATGTTACAGGTTGTATCTTCTCTATAACTCTTTACATTATTGTTCTTGTTTATGCTTTTCTGCCTTACATACTTGGTACTTTATTTGTACTGACATCCCTTTTTCTTCGGGATGCTGCGTTTCATGCCCGCAGATCCCGATTGATAGGTTGACACTCCTGCTGTTAGGCTATCGGCTCAGCGAAGGTGGTGGCGTACTCCACTTGCTCTGGAGTTGCCTATTTGGTTAAGTATTGATTGGTATGGCGGGGAGCTGTCCAGACCTTTATGATTTCATGTACTTTTAGAGTCTTGTAGACAGATGTCTGGTGCATAGATACTTGTATGGCCTTGTCGTCCTATGTTTTGAGTTTACAAATGGTAATGTCGGCCGCCCGTATGTCATATGTATAAGTTTGTATATCATGTTAGGTCTTCATATATTGAGTATTCCCTTATGTTTTATTCTTGTTATCTCATGAAGGGTTTTCTAGCTTATTTACTCATGATAGTATGTTAAAAAAAGATATGTTAGGTTGGTACTCAGTTGAGTAAGGCACTAGGTGTCCGTCGCGGCCCTTTGGTTTGGGTTGTGACACCCTGCCCCGCCTAGCCCTGTTTATCTTATACCCTGCCCTGCCCTATTAAGTTTTTACCCTACCCCGTCTTGCTCCGCCCCGCCCTAATTTCCATTCCTATTGGGTGGTGCTCCACTTCTCACATCTAGGATGAAAATTAGAGTCAGGCTTGTACTTTAGAATCCTCAACAATTTTGCCAAATATTGCATTGTTAAGACAAAAAAATATGGGGACATGAGATCATGATGTCTCACCCCTCTCTTTGCAACAAAAGGAGGGGTAGGACTACTATTTATAATGATGGAACAATACATTGTCATAGCACAACTCATAATCCTCCTAACAAATTACTCTAGAAAGATCAATCTCGCAAGTACTAGCTCAATGAACAACCACTCAATGAAATCATATACATTTATGCTCCTTTCCCCGAATTTATTTTTAATGCTTGCTAAAATATATTTAACCTAATCCTGAAATATTCTAAGTAGATCAAAGATATTGTGGCTAACAAAGAAGGTCGAAAGAATTTGAGATAGTGGCACTTGCTAAAGAGTGCACCTCGAGAATTCAAAGAAGATTGCCACAAAAGATGAATGATCCAGGGAGATTCACCATACTTATTTGAATTGGCGAGGTAGATGTGCGAAGAGCACTTTGTGATTTGGGGGTTAGCATAAATTTGATTCGCCTCTCAGCTTTTAGTTAGTTGGGGTTGGGGGCTCCAAGGCCAACCATAGTCATGTTGCAGCTTACTGATAGATCTATTGTCCATCCCGTGGGGGGTTATAGAAAAAGTGCTACTACAAATTGGTTAATTTATTATACTAGAAGATTTTATTTTACCGGATTATAAAGCTAATGAACACGTCCCCATCATCTTGGGACGATCTCTCTCAGCCACCGCTGATGTTGTGATAAAAGCTTGTGAAGGAAAAATTATCCTCCGTATTGATAATGTGGAAGCAAATTTGAATGTGTTAAGGCAATTTTGTTGCCAAGTCACTATGAGGATCTAGCTATGTTATCAATGATTGAAAAAGAAGAAGACAAAAATGATTTGGGTGCACATCGGGATGATACTCGGAGAAAGCACTCATGTTGTTTGACAGTATTGACTTGGATGACGAGGTGAAAGGGATGGTGCGTCATTTGGATGCATGTGCTTACATCAATGGAAAGATCAATTTTGAGCCTCTAGATAGACCAATGGGCCACCCATAAACCATCGATCGAAGAAGCTCCTAAATTGAAACTCAAACCCTTACCCTCTCATCTTTATTATGCATATTTGTGTGTTCACGAAACTTTACATGTTGTCGTATCTTGTGAGTTGTCTGCTTTGAAGGAAGAAAAGTAAATTCCTATGCTTAAAGAGTACAAGCAGGCGATTGGTTAGACTATGGCTGACATTTGTGGTATTATCCCAGCATTTTGTATCCATAATATTCTCATGGAGGATGGACACAAACCGAGTATGGAATAGTAACTCTGCTTGAATCCAGTCAAGAAGGAAGTGCTGAGAAAGGAAGTCATAAAGTGGCTCGATATAGGTATTGTCTTTCCCGTCTCCGATAGCAAGTGGGTAAGTCCATTCTAGTGTGTAGATAAAAAAAGTTAATAATAATGAATTAATTCCAAGTAGGACTATCACCGGTTAGAGAATTTGCATTGACTACCGGAAAATGAATAAGACTATTAGAAAAGATCACTTCCCCTTTTTCCTTTATTGATAAGATGTTAGATAGGTTACCTGTGCAAGACTATTATTGTTTCCTTGATGGATCCGGCTATAGCCAGATATCAATTGCACTAGAGGACCAAGAGAAGTCCACCTTCACTTTTCCTTATGGCACTTATGCTTTTAAGCGAATGCCATTTGGATTGTGCACTGCACCTATGACTTTTCAAAGGTGAATACTGACAATCTTCATTGATATGTTAAATAAATTTGTTTGAAGTATTTATGGATGATTTTTTGGTCTTCGGACCATCTTTGATAAATGCTAAACTAATTTGAGTAAATTGCTTGCTAGGTATGAAGAAACGAACTTAGGGTTGAACCGAGAGAAGTGCCATTTTATGGTACTAGGAGGAATTGTACTCGGGCACAAGGTGTTCGATGGTGGGTTGGATTTGGATAATTCAAAAGTAGATGCAATGAAAAACTGCCGCCTCCAATCTCTGTTGATGAAGTCAGAAGCTTTCTGGGAGATGCTAGTTTTTATCGTAGATCCATTAAAGATTTCTCTAAGATTTCCTCTCTGGTGTAGATAACATGAGAAGGATACGCCTTTCAAGTTTGATGAGCCATGTTTGAAGGCATACGAGGAGTTGATAAAATAGATCGGTGACTGCACCAATTATCACCGCCTTAGACTGGGGAGAACCTTTTAAGTTGATGTGTGATGACAATTGGGGCCGTATTAGCGAGAGGAAAAATAAAGTGTTACATTCAATTTACTATGCTAGCAAAAATCCAAACCCAACTCAAATAAATTAAACGGTCACAGAGTTGCTAGTAGTAGTATATGCATTTGACAAATTTAGGGCCTACTTCCTGGGAAGTTAAGTTATCGTCTACATAGACCATGCACCATCATGTCACGCCCCTACCTCGAGATGCTCGATCAGCATTCAATCGAGTGAACCCAACCGAGCAAGCCTTACTAAATACTCTCCAACCGACTCAATAAGATTAAGGAATCCTACTTTCGTTAAATTAGGCAATAAAAGTGGGTTATACATTCAACATGAATAGCTAATTTTCATAATTCAACCTTAACCATAATTAGGTTTCCAAGATTCCATACAGTTATAGTTTAGAAGGAAGAAAGAATACATGGTTACAACATGGTTCATTGACCTATTCAATACCCATACATACACATAACCCACACAATTATCTACGGAGCCTCTAAGGATACAAAAGACAGTGATAACAACGCCGGTGACAAGGCCCCGGCTATACCTCTAAATGGACATCTATAAAGGTATACCACATAACCCCTTGAAGAAGGAAGGGGCTCACCAAGGTTTTGAGAAGAAGGTACTCCGGTAAGCGCTATCGACACTATCTGCAATGGAGCCACCTATATTCATTTAAAAAAATAGCATCCCTGGCAAAAGGGAATCACCACAATTTCAATATAAGAGAATCATACAATTATCATGTTTCCATAACCTCCAGTTTGGGGCATTTAATATTTTTTAACATTGTGCATCTGGAAAGACATCCGAAAATTCATTCATAACTGGTACAGACTCAAGGCTAAGTGCCTCGGCATTGGTGTCCGTAACTCAAACTAAATGGTAGATACACCCCTTCTTGATCATCTTCGTGGCGTTAAGGTAGGAAATAACCCAACTCTAAGCATTACATTATCTCCCTTCCACTCAATAACAAGCTCATTAGGAAATTCAAGCCTCATAGTTCTAGTCCGATAATCAAATTTGACAGAGCATGAATAAAGCCAATCCATTCCCATTTACATCAAAGTCGACCATCCCTATCTCAATAAGATCAGTCGTAGTATCCCTAACCTGTACCATAACAACACAACCTCTATAAACTTGAGCAGTCGTGATAGACTCACCAACCGGAGTAGATACCAAAAATGGCTCATGAAGCTGATCTGTGCAATCCAAATTTCTAGCAACAAATGGGGTAACATAGGACAAGGTGGAAACGGGCTCAATAAGTGCATACACATCATAAAATTGGACAGTCATAATACATGTAACAACATCTAGGGAAGCCTCTGCAGTCTGGCATCCACTCATAGCATAGAACCGACTGGGTCCTCCTGATCTCTGTGCACCACCCCTAGCTGCACCACGCCCTATGGGTGCTGGGTTAACTCGAGCTAGAGAGGGGGCTGAAGATGTAACAACTGCTGAATTGGATGACTGAGTTGTGCCCGTACCCGCTCACTGGCAAGATACACGACAATGTCACTAAATATGACCCCCCCCCCATCCCATATCCATAGCATATAGGTAACTCTAGATAGCAAGTCCCTGAGTTCATCTTCCTGCACCTAGGGCATGGGGACCTCTGCTGCTGCTGGAACCTCTCTCCTAACTGACCCCGCTTATGGGATCCCCTGTTTCCCTGACCAGGCCCGAAATGTCTCCACTGATGCTGGCTAGGCCCTGATGGCCATGAACTAGATGAGGATTGTGCATTAGACTGGGATGGCCCTGATTATCTTCCCCTGAAAGTTGATCTTCCCCGACCTAATGACTCTCTCATGTTGCCCGTCGACCGAGCCTTGCTGTTACCCTCTCTCTTCATTCTATTCTTCAATTTACGGTTCTTTATGGCCTGAGAAAATGCTACCATATTCCCATAATTCATGTCAGAATTCAATGCAGCCGTAGAAGACTCATTAATAGTTAAAGAATTAAGGCCCCGAAAAAAGTGGCACACCTTAGCCTCCATTGTGGGCAACATATGAATGGCATACTTGGACAAGCGAGCAAACTCCATGTGGTAGTCCCACACACTTCTGTTACCTTGCCTCAAATTTTCAAAATTTGCTGCACGAGCTACCCTTGTCTTAGCCGGTAAGAGATGATCAATAAAGGCATTAGCAAACTCGTTCCACCTTGCCGGAGGTCACCCCTCCTTACGGGAATCTTTCCACCACTCAAACCATAAATAGGTCACCCCTTTCAGATGGTAGGCCGCAAACTCTACTCCCTCTATCTCAGTTTCATGCATAATTCTGAGGGTCTTGTGCATCTCATCAATAAAATCCTGAGTGTCTTCTTTTGGATTGGCATCCATAAACACTGGAGGGTCTAACTGAAGAAATCTATTCACCCTAGAACTAGTAGAATCCCCTTGCTGGCTGGATGAACTAGGAGCAACATTTGACCACTACTTATGAGAGGACACTAGCTGGGTCAACAGATGGATAGCTCCCCTAAGATCCCCATCACAATTACCAGAAGCGGAATCTTGGGTTGGAGGCGGGATAGAGGTATCAACGGCAGGGATAGTAGTACCCTCCACAAGTGTAGGAACTGGTGTAGTCTGCTATAGAATAGAAGAATTGTGCAGTGCGATAGCAGGGAGGCTATCCTCACCCACAATATCAAGTAGTGAATCATCAGCCATCCCTGAAGTGGTATTGGCTTATGTGCCTATTCTCGCTTTCTTCTTAGGTGCCATTTGCTGAAGGATAGAACAATGAACTTAATTAGTGAGGGAACGGTTTCACTGCACGATCCAGAATATCAAAGAAGGCTTTTATTCCTAAATTCCAAGTAGCCTCCAACATATAGATGTGGTCGACTACACACCGATAAGAAGGACTCTACTAGACACGGGCTCCGAGACATCCTAGGACACTTTAAAACCTTAGGCTTTGATACCAAGTTTGTCACGCCCCAACCTTGGGAGGCACGACCGATGCTCAATTGAGTGAACTCGAGTGACAAAGTCTTACTAAACACTCTCCACACGACTCAATAGGATTAAGGAATCCGACTTTTGTTAAATTAGGCAATAAAAGGGGGTTATACATTCAACATTGATGGCTAATTTTTATAATACAACCTTAATTGTAATTAGGTTTCCAAGATTTCATACAATTATAGTTTAGAAGAAAGCAAGAGTACAGGGCTACAACATGATTCATTGACCTATCAAATACCCATACGTAAACATAACCCACACAATTGTCTACGGATCCTCTAAGGATACAAAAGACAGTGATAACAACGACGGCGACAAGGCCCTGACTATACCTCAAAACGGACATCCATAACAAAAGGTATACCACATAACCCCTTATAGAAGGAAGAGGTTCACTAGGATTTACCACTGCTATCTTGACCGGAGTCCGATCTCGATCCGATCGGCTAGGTTGTCTCATTTAAGATATTCACTTCAATCACAAACACGTTACCACCATGAGTGTAGCATGGTGTCCGATCTCGGCCCGATCGGCTAGTTGCCTTACCGAGGCATTTCCCTTTTTCTATCAATTATCTCATTTCAATCTATGTTTCCCATAAATCATTTGATAGGCACTTAGGGCCACAATTGTCACATCATACATTTGGCACTAGGCCACATCTCATATCATTCCCATTATCAACGTTAGATTTATAATTTAGGAAAATATGGGCACATAAGAGCAAATAAAATTATGGGTATAGAGGAGACTTCACATAGATGGCACAACATATGCAGCTTCAATTTCAATTTAAGGCTAAGAATTTCAACACATGATTCATATTCCTTGCACCTTCTCAAATTATCAAGGATAGCACACTAATCATATTGAGACATGTATTTCATGCATATAAGGTTGCAATCCCAAATTCACGTGAAGCAACAATCAATACAACATTTCAACTTTAATCTTACCGTATCTACACAAACACCAACGAAGCTCAATTTCTATAAGACGAGATTTTAGCCATATATACCTTAATAAAGTTTTTCGATAATTCTTATAAAATCCCAGGACTCTACCACTTCAATCTATTGTATAAGAATTACAATTGAACCAAGAATTAGAGACGATATTAAGATTCTAGCTTATTTGAGCATATTATCAAACATAAAAGGTGCATTAACCTTAGGCCCCTTGTTGAAAGAAATTTCCTCAATATTATACGCTAATTGCTGTCTTTTTAGTTCTCATCCTCCTCATATCCTATTATCTCCTATGCATGCAAGATTACCAGCCGTTAGACCCATGTACCCACTTGCTAATTACCTATTTTAATAGAAAATTTGAAATTATTGATGAGGGTACAGTTCTTACCTCTTAGGATGAAGACCTAGTAGCTTCAATTGACAATCTTCAAGGATTTGGGGCAAGGATTTAGAGAGAGCTTGATGAAGATTACTCCTTCTCATTCTAGAACTCCCTCTCTCTCCCTATGTCGTGAAAAATAATAGAAAAAGGGTCTATTGGGGGTGTTTTTAATAGGATGGGGTCGAGTTTTAAATATTAGAAAATAGGAGCCTCGAGTCAAATCTGCGATTGCAAAGTTGACATGCGACCCCGCATAATGGACCGCAAAAAAGCTCCCTAAAACCTGAACACGCTGTCTAGGTATACGGCAGAGATGCAGTCTGCATACCCATTATGCGGTCGCGTAATGTATCACAAAACTGCTCCTTACAAAATCCCTAGGGAAATATGCAACGACTATGCGGTTTGCATATTGGTTATGCAATCGCATAATTGACCATATAGTTGATCTCAAATTGACCAACACACTGATTCACTTTGCACCGACTATGCGGTCTGTATGCTTGATATGTTACCGCATTCTGGACCGTAGAATTACACTTTTCTGGAAAATATTATTTGTTGACTTTTTAATGCAGTGATCACCTCAAAGGGTTCGAATCGCAGCAAGCAGGTTCGCCACGAAGAATTTTTATGAATTTCTAACACCTGACCCTAACTTGGCATTATGATATTCTGGTTTTGAGTGGAAATTTTCAGGGCCTCACACATCAGGTATTTGTTTGAGAAAAAAGATGCTAAGCCTAAACTAGTCATTGGATTTTTCTTTTGTAGGAATTTGATGTGGAAGTCAAAGATAAAAAAAAAGGGATAAGAACTCAGGTATCAGAACATTTGTCGTGCTTGGAAACTTGCACACATGTTGAGGAAGGGGGCGAAATTCAGGAAAGTTTTTCGATGAGCAATTTTTAGCCATCATAGCTGGCACAACCCATGGTATCCTGACTATGTAAACTTTATTGTAAATGGGGTGACTGCATTAGAGTTATACTTGGATCGTAAGAGAAAATTCATGCAAGATGTTAGCTTTATCTATGTGTTGAACCATTTTTAAGCAGTGTGCAGATCAGCTAGTGCGCCGATGTTCCCGAGGCGGAAACGAAATCAATTTTACATGATTATCATGCAACACTATATGGGGGCACGATGGTAGAAGCAAAATAGTTGCAAAGGTGTTGCAGTCGAGATTCTATTGTCCTAAGATATTCAAGGATACACATGCTTTTGTGAAAAGATGTGATAGGTGCTAAAGGACATGTACAATTTTGAGAAGGCATGCGAAGCCATTAGAGGGAGTACTTGATGTCGAAATCTTTTATGTTTTGGGAACATACTTCATGGGGCCGTTTCTAGCAGTAAATGGCCATCGGTACATCTTAATTACAGTTGATTATGTGTCAAAGTTGGCTAAGGCTATGAATTTGCCTCCTAAAAATGCTAAGGTGGTGGTGAGCTTTGTCAAAAAAAATATTCTCATGAGCTTTGGAACTTCGCTTACTTTGATCAGTCATGCAAGTACTCACTTTTGTACTAAACTATTGGGAAACCTCTTAGTTAAGTATAGGGTGAGACATAAGGACGTAAATTCTTATCATCTGTAAACCAGTGGTCAAGTGGAGGCCTCAAATAGGGAGGTGAAACAAATTTAAGAGAAGACACAAGGCGCAAGTAGGAAGGAATAAACTAGCAAGATGGATGACGCTCTTTGGGCATATCACACTGTATACAGAACTCCATTTGGGGCTTCACCGTACAGGTTGGTTAGTGGAAAGGCTTGTCACTTATTTGTTAAGCTTGTTAACTAGGCATATTGGGAAATCAAAAAGTTCAACTTTGATATGGATCTAGTTGGGGAAAAATTGATGTTTTAATAAATGAGCTCGAAAAGTTTTGACTACATGGATATGAGAATGCGAAGTAGTAAAAAGAGAAAATAAAGAGATGCCATGACAAACATATTTTGCATTGTGAGTTTGAATTCGGTCAAGTCGTTCTATTGTTAAATTCAAGGTTGAAGCTCTTTCATGGTAATCTCAAGTTTAGATGGCCAGGTCCATTTAAAGTAGTGCGGGTTATTAAGCATGGGTAGTTGAGCTAAGGGATTCCAAAAGCAATGACACAATGTTTGTCAATGGGCAGAGAGTGAAATACTATTGGGGTGGTGGCGTTGGTCGTCACAAATCTTCTATAGACTTGGTGGATGCATGAGTGACATGTTGCGTCATGCTACGATGTTAGATAAGGTGCTTGTTTGGAGGCAACCCGATATTTATTTCTTCCATAGCTTATCGTTTTTCTTCTTAGTTAGAGTAGATTCGAGTTTTTTTGTTTTCTTTGTCGTCACAGAAATCATAGGTTGGAATGGTGTGGGATGTGTATAATAGATGTACTAAGTGATTGGGTTGATGGGAATGTTCATTCAAAAAAACACTGTGAAAATCAATGCCATAGTCCAGTGCCCTAAGTTGCTTGGGGCGGAAAAAACAGAAGTAAGTCCCCCTCCCAGCGCCAGGCTTAGCGCGATGCGCTGGGCTAGGGGGCAGGTGAGTCTATATATTTTTATTTATTTTAATTTTATAATTTTTTTACCCATAACCCTTAAAACGCGACCCAAATATCCATCTACACTCACATAATAACCCATAGCCATTACCTAAACCTATTCCCCCATCTAATTAAAAATAACTCTAACCCCCAAACCCTCTTATCTTTCCTCGCTACTCTCTCTTCTCGCTTCTTGTTCTCTCTCTCTCTCTCCCTCTTAATTTCTCCATTGTTCTCTGCTTGCCTTTATCTCAAATTCAAAAGTATGTGTCTTGTTCCTCATTCTTTTCTTGTATTTTGTGGTTCCTTTGAGTTGTAACACTCTCCCTATTCCAAACAACCCCCACTCCCAAATCTCTTATAGTTTTCTTTTAGATTTTGCATTGCTATGGTGGGTGGTCTTTATGTAAGAATTGGTTGTGAGTTTGTTCTATGGAGTAGTAAGCTTGGGAGGGGCATCGTGTTTTACCATTGCTGAATTGAGTACAGTTGATGCCCATCATATGTTTGATAAAATGCTTGAAAGAGTGAATTATGCACCGGTGAAGTCTGAGTAGGCGGGTGTGTTTGTATGTAATTTGGGCTAAGTGTGGGTTGTTTGGGGGGTGGTTTTAAATAGCCCGAAGCTTTTCTTCCATGTTCACCATACTGTAGTCACACTACCCACACCTTTGTGCACTTTTGAATCACTATTGTGATTATATGACATAGAGCCTTAGGGTCATCTTGGACTTTCACGATAACCTTAGGTGGTTTTCATGATTAATTCTCAACTTGATTGTGTTGTAGATTGCTATGGCCCATGACGGTGCTAACAAAGTCAAAGGAGTGGGAAAGTCCTGTACCAGTACTTTCCCTCTTAAAAAGCACAAGCAAGGTGAAGGGTCATCTCGGCAAGCTAAAGAGAAGTATGTTGCCGACGGGTCAAGGAACGTACCATTAGGACTATGACCCTAGTTGGATATGGTTCGTGTGTTTGACATCTATTGATATCATACCTTTGAGCCATAAGGGCGATACATATTTGAAATAGGGAATAATGTGACCACCTTGGAGAAAAGTTTCGCGGACTTTCTAGCATAGTTAAGAGATATGAAGATGGACAAGTTCTTGAGTGCTTGGGACATGAAAATTTGAACAAGGTAAGGGAGCTTTATGAAAATTGGAATGAACATCGGTTCATGTCATGGGTTAGAGGAAAAGAAGTACCATTGGAAAGGGCGTCCTTATGCAAATTCTTAGGAGTGGATTGTCCTAACATGCGGAGGCTGCAAAAGTTTATTAAGTGCACAAGCTACCAGTCTATTCGTCACACTCTATATGGAATTGATTCTAATTCAAAATGGCCGAGGACTAAAACTGATGCACATCTTCAGAGGATCCTCTTCGTGTTCAACAAAACTTCCAAGGTGTCGTAGAAAATTGTGCATGCTAGAATGATATCGGTAGAGCACAATAGGGAGTGCACTCGAGCGTGAGTGTGCTTGATTTTTATGACTGGAGACATATTACACTGGGTGAGATCATGTTAGAGGAGATGGACCGCATACAGTTTGGGTGGAAAATAAAAAGGTCCTTCTTTTGCAACCTATTGACACAGTGCATGTTTTCACACGAGGTGCCGGAGTACCTCGATTATGATGAGGGGTGGAGGATCCAAGGGGACTAATGGACATTACTTCTTTATTGGAGTAGACATCCAAGCTGACCTAGGCTACAAGGAATGAGAGGGATAGAAACTTCAAGAGGTATCTATGGTTCACTAAATGTGATAATGAGTAGGTTGGTCGTGACAGATGAGGAGCGTACGCATCTAAGTATTGATGTATCTAGTTCTTCAAAGTAAATGTTGGGGATTGCGCTTGGTAGTCCCATTCACTGATCGGAGGATGATAACATCCACAAAGGCTCAGATAATGAATATGATATTGATGATAATGTCAGGGGGCAAATGGATTTGGTTCCCCTGGGAGCGAATGATGATGAGTTTAGAGTTTTGGCTGGTGGGAAATTTGAGGATGAGTGATCCGAGCATGACCCCCATGGGCATGCCTAGCAGGGAGTTCTTCATTCCACCTTCCTTTATTCTGAATTGTTATCAGGGACTATGCATAATATAAGTGTGTGGTGAGGGAACTATTTGCTAAATTGTAATTTAATCTTTTCTTTTTGTTTTTGTTTTATAATTCGTTTTAGACATAGTCTAGTTAATTCGTAGTAGTCTACAAAGACGTCTGTATTTATCCCCCAGAGGCTACAGAGTTAGGAAAATTTAACATCTTTTCTTTTTTGTCTTGTGGTTTGGTTTCTCAATGCTAATTGAATTTCTATTCTGTTCTCTCGAAGATTCCGAGAATGCACGCTTCCTCATCTCTTGACCATCAGCCCTAGCCCCCAGCAACATCTCCTACGACGGGCAGAGGGCAAGGCCGATGCCGTGCTAGAGTCCGAGGTAGGGGCAGGGCTTAGCCTAGGGCAGCACCACAAGCAACAGAGGCTCAAGTTGACTTTGATGATGAGGTTCTAGTCCGAGCAGCTTCGATGGGCCCAGCTCAGGTCCTAAAAGGGATTTATTGCTACCCCAGTACTCCAGGATACTTTGGTTGAGCGTCACCCGGGCAGGCTTGCTTCTTGTAGCACCAGCCCTCTCCCAGGCTGGAGGAGGAGCCCGGACTCCTACTACTCGTACTCCAGAGCAGGTAGTTCCCCAGTTTTAGAGTCCAACAGCTCAACCAGTTAGAGTAGTTCAGCGAGTTTGGTAGCTCAAAGAGGTGATGGCACAGCTATGTCTGCTGATGCTTTGTGGAGATTGGACAGGTTCACCAAGCTCTTCACTACTACCTTCGACAGTGCATCTACTGAGGATCCCCAAGTTTATTTAGACAAATGTCATGAGGTTCTTAGGAACATAGGGATAGTTGATACCAATGGGGTCGATTGTGCTATTTTTCGCTTGTCTGGATCCGCCAAGACTTGGATATTGCTTGGATAGACTAGCCGGATCACCAGCTTTGACCAGGGAGCAACTTAATCAGCTATTGTTAGAGAAGTTTCTCCCCATCACTCAGAGAGAGGCCTATCAGAGGCAGTTTAAGCATCTCCAGCAAGGTTCTATGACTGTCACCCAGTATGAGACCTGATTCATTGACCTAGCTTGTCATGCTCTTGTCATACTTCCCACCGAGAGAGAGAGAGAGAGAGGGCAAGGAAATTAATTGATGGAATTGTTTAGCTGATTCGTCTTCTGATGGCTAGAGAGACTGGGAGTGAGATATCTTTCCAGAAGGATGCCAATGTGGCCAAGACCGTGGAGATGGTTTTGTCACATGGAGGTGGTCAGGGGTCTGACAAGAGGCCTCGTCATTCAGGTCGATTTTGTGGTACCTCGTCTGGAGGTAGGGATTCATATGGTAGAGGCCACCCTCCTAGGGAATTTTAGTCAGCACTTCAGGTTTCTCACAGTGCTTCAGATGGCCGTGGTTCTCAGATGCAATATTCTAATTAATAGTCCTACACTGCACCACCAGCTCCTATCGGTGTAACGCATCTTAAGATTTTCCAGGGTTGTTACAGCCGAGGACTTCTTTTACTTGTGGTGACACGAGGCACATTTCTAGGTATTTCCCTCGAGCATTGATCAACTCTCAGCATCAGGGATTCCGTGCCATGGTTCAAGCACCAGGTGTTCCAAAACCCACCCAGCCAGCTAGAGATGGAGGTAGAGGTATTAGAGGTTGAGCTCAGGCCACTACAGGTATAGGTCAACCACCAACAGGATATCCTAGAGATGTAGTTCAGGGTAGTAGGGCCCAACCCTGATGTTATAATCTTCCAGCCAGGCCTGAGGCTGAAGTTTCTGATGCAGTTATCAAAGGTACGGTTCTGGTTTGTGATAGAAATTTTTCAATGTTATTTGATCCAGGGTCTATGTACTCGTATGTGCCATCTTATTTTGCACCGTATATGGTCATGTCTAGTGATTCTTTGAGTGCTCCGATTTATGTGTCTACAGCAGTGGGTGATTCTATTTTGGTATATAGAGTTCATTGTTCATGTAAAGTTGTGATTGAAGGTCTTGAGACTCATGTAGATTTGTTTTTGCTAGATATATTTGATTTTAATTTCATATTAGGGATGGACTGGTTGTCATCTTAACATGCTATCTTGTAATGTCATGCCAAGACTGTGACCTTAGCCTTTCCGAATTTACCTCGTTTGGAGTGGAGAGGGACTCTTGGTCATTCTAACCTTAGCTTGAGGGGTTAGGAGTCGTGTCTTATATGCTACATGCTAAGTGCGGAGTATGACGTATACGCATGGTGACGAGTATATATACGTCGGTGTCAAGAATGCCTGAGAGTCTTGTATTGTAATTGTTAGGACTCCATTGTAAACTATTGCACTTCATAAATCATTGAAATATTATTGTGCCCTTGCAGGGATGTTGTCAACATATTATTGTTCCCTTGCCGGGATGTTGTTATATTGCTCTTGTTCCCTTGCCAGGATGTTGTTATATTGCTATTGCTCCCTTGCCGGGATTCTTTGTAGTTGTTGTCGATTTGTAACTAGAATCGGGTGGCACGCCTGCCATGCGATGGGAACGGGTGGCACGCCTTCCACGAGATAATAAAAATGGGAGCTGGTGGCACGCTTGCCACGAGATAATTGAAATAGGAGCGGGTGGCATGCCTACCACAAGATAAGTGAAATGGGAGCGGGTGGCACGCCTTCCATGAGATGATTGAAGTGGGAGCGGGTTGCACGCCTGCAACAAGATGTGAAATGGAAGTGAATTCTGCTCTTGTTTTTCCTTATCCTTGTTGGTAGTTGGATTTTTGTTCCTTTATATTCCTCTTGATATTCTGTGTTCACCTATTATTCCCCGAAGCATGTTTTCTCCTCCCATTTTTACTTGTTTATTCCTACTTTACTTTCTGTTGTATATTATATAAGTGCACATATTTATTTTGTAGTCTGGTCCTTGCCTCATCACTACTTCGCTGAGGTTAGGCTAGGTACTTACCAACTCATGGGGTCGGTTGTGCCGATACTACACTCTGCACTCTGTGTAGATCCCGCAGTAGCTCTTGGACCATGGTTTGGAGGCTACCTTCAGTCCACGCGGAGATCTAAGATAGACATGTAAGAATCTTCAGGCCTTGGTGTCTCCTTGTATCCTTATTCCGTACTTCATTTTCCTTACATTCAGAAATAGTGTATTGTTATTTTCTTTAAACTTTATAGTGAATCTTAGACCGTCTGTGTAACTGTGACACCAAGTTTTGGTTGGTTAAGGCTTAAGTAGTTGTAATAGATGAGAAATCCAGATATTTTATTGTTTCCTTCTGCTTAAATTAAATTTCTGATGTTTATACATTATCTATGTATGTTTGTTAAAAAGGATATGAATGGATAATGAAGCAATTTAGTTTAAAGGATTGGCTTGCCTAGCTCATATTAGTAGGCTCCATCACGACTCCTGAGGGTGGGAAAATCCGGATTGTGACACGTGATTAGCATCTGTTGCCGCACTGGCTTGAGCGAACCACTCTGTAACAACTATTTTTATCTTTTTAACTATCATGGGCGAACACGGCCGAAACTCGCATTGTATAACAACAAGTGGGCAATATTGTATAAGTGAACCATCTTTCCTAAAACATGAATACATATGGGTCATCAAGGTCTCTGACATAATTTGAAAACTAAAACCTCTGTCTACATAGAATCTAAGGTTATTCGACATCAAATGGGACAGGTACCATCATACCCATACGTTTGTATAAAAACTTCGACACAATGACTCATAGACTTGGTTTCACTTCGAATGAGGTAGAGTCTTACTGATCATTCACTAAATGCCAACCTCGTCTACTATGAGGGCTCGTCAAATTAATTATCTATACCTATAAGTCTGGATAGCTCTGTAAATCATGAAACATTTATAGTGTCATGCATATGCATATAAATTTCATGTAATGAATAGGTATATACATACATAATATCATCAAACCTCTGAGGGTATCCCATCATATCTTTTCGGCCACTGTGGGCTAATCATCAACATATACCAACTGTTCATGTGGTGAAACGTATATAATGCCATAACGTTTCCTATATATATATATATATATATATATATATATATATATATATATATATATATATATATTCTTTAACCATTATGAAGTAATAACATTTAAACATCAAAATTTAACATAAGAGGAAGAAAAAAACAATTAGCTATCTAAATATGAATCCAATACAACTATATGAACCTCGACCACCCAGAACTGGTGTCACAGTACCACAGACGATCTAAGATTTACTACATATAAAGCAATCAAGTAATGAAGTAATGAAAATATGAACGACATCACCTTTCATGCTTTTACTCTCGTCCTTACCATGTAATCATTATAATCGACACAGAATGGTACATCATGCGACACAACATCACCCTTCGTGCTTTACACTCTTTCCTCACAAATCATACACGACATCACCCTTTGTGCTTTAACACTCTCTCACCAAAACGATATACGGCATCGGCATTTGTGCTTTTACTCTTTTCCTTACCCAAAAAACAATTAATAAAATAAGAATCCCGGCAATGGAACAATAATTTAACAACAAGTCCCAACAAGGTACAACATCAAAACAACAACAATATCCCGACAAGGGAATAATAATTCAACAACAAGTCCCAACAAGGGACAACATGAAAACAACAACAATATCCCGGCAAGGGAGACATTATTTTCACTTTTACTTCAAAACTCACTTTACAAGTTGAGCCAATTCTCTAATTGGGTTCAATTTACCTCTTATACTTTCATATTTCATCAAATGACTATGGCCAACACTCCTCAATATTCAAATGCCACAATTACTTCCCAAACTTTGCCAACAACAGAAATCATCACCAAAGCATGAACAATATAACAAAGTCATAAGGATCAAAATATAAGATTCACGGGCACGCTTGACACCAACATATAGATACTCGTCACCATGCCTATACTTCGTACTCGACAAACACCACATAGATACTCCTAGTCCCTCAAGCTAAGGTTGGACCAAACACTTACCTCAATGCCACGAACACAATTCACATCTCAATTATCTCTTTACCCCTGGATTCCACAACCATTTCGCTCGTATATAGTCACAAGTTACTTAATTACAACAATAAACGCGTACTTAATTACAACAATAAACGCGAAATGAATCAATTCTAATGCATGAAAATGAGTTTTCTATGGTTTTACCTAAAAAGTCAAAAATTTCCCCAGGTCCCACATGGTCAAAACTCGAGGTTAGAACCATAACCCGATTACTCATTCCCCTATGAACCCAAATGTATAATTTATTTTGAAATTGGGCCTCAAATCGAGGTCCAAATCCCCAATATTTGAAAAAACTAGGTTCTACCCAAAACATCCAATTTCTCCCATGAAAACCATTGATTTTGAGTTGAAATCATGTTAAAAGATGTTAATGATTGAAGGAAACGAGTTAAAATTGACTTAAAATCAATTTGGAAGAAGAGTTGTTCTTGAAAACTTGCCTTAGGGAGTTTGCATTTTGAAAAGACGTGAAAAATGGTTGATTTTCGGCAAAGAATAAAATTTGCAGGTTGCAGATATGGGAAATGCGAACAGGGTTGGCAATTGCGAACCCGACCTCTGCAAGGTTCGCATTTGCAAGCTAGAAATTGTGATCCATATGTCGCATTTGCGATGACTGGCCTCAAGCTGGGGGATTGCATTTGCAATCAAAATGCTCGCAATTGCGAAGATAGGCTGGTCTGTGTTGCTTTTGCAATTGCGATCAAGCCCTCGTACTTGCGAGCGAGGCTTTGCATGCAGGCTGTATAGAAATAGCTGAAGTCTAAAATTCCTTAAATAAAAAATTCACCGCGTTGCCTATTCAAAACTCCCTTAAGCTCTCGGCGCTCCAAACCAAACATGCACCAATCTATAAATATTATACGGACTTGCTCGTACATTCAAATCACTAAAATCACATCAACAACTATGAACTTAGCATCAAAATCATGAAATTTTCTCAAGAACTTCAATTTTTCAATTTTCTAAAAAACGATCCGATTCACGTCGTTTCAAGTCTGTTTCTTACCAAATTTCACAAACTTATCTTAAATAACATATAAGACTTGTACCAGGAAGCCAAAACAAAAAATATGGGCCTGAAACCATCATGTTCTAATCACAATTCATTTCCAAATCTCATATATAATTTCAGAAAATAATTTTCTTTAGAAAATTCATTTCTCAGGCTTGGAACCTTGAAATTTGATTCCAGGCATACGCCCAAGTCTCATATTATCCTACAGACCCTCTGGTACCGCCAAATCACGGTTTCGGATCCATTTATCCAATATGATGACCGAAGCAACCTAATTCATATTATAATCAAAATGTACCATTTTGACAAATATTTCACATAATGAATTTCCGACTACACACTCGGGCTGCGCACACAGATTAAGATGATGCTGAAGGATGTTTTTAAGACCTTGGAATGGAGAATTTATTTTAAAAACATGTGATGACATTCTTCACCTCTAAAATAACCATTCGTCCTTGAACGGACAGAAGAAGGAAGTACTTGAGTCCGAAAAAAGAAGGGGATAATGGCTCCGCATATCAGACTCGGACTCCTAGGTCGATGCCTCAGCAGGCTGACCTCTCCAATAAATACGAACAGAAGGAAAAATCTTTGATCTCAATTGACGAACCTGCGGTCTAGAATAGCTACCGGCTCTTCTTCATAAGGTAAGTCCTTGTTCAACTGGACAATGCTGAAATCTAACACGTGGGATGGATCGCCGTGATATTTCTGAGGCATGGATACATGATACACTAGATGCACGATTGACAAGCCCGGCAGCAATGCAAGTCTATAATGCACCTCTTCCACTCGATCAAGAAACTCAAATGGGCCAATAAACCTAGGGCTAAGCTTGCCCTTCTTCCAAAATCTCATCATGCCCTTCAAAGGCTAGCATAACTCTTTTGCATGGACTGAGTTGTACAAAGATGTTACACCCCATGTTTTCATATATAAGAGTACGTCTTAAGTCAGTTTATGTAAGACAAAAAAGGAGGTCCTCTTTCAAAGAATATAGAGTAAGTTATCATGTAAACTCAGATGTTACACATATTGAAGATCATGAACAGCAAGTACAAAGAGTTTTGGAAGGTTTAAAAGCTAAGGAATTGAAGAAAACAATGATTCTTCAAAAGTCGACAAATTGGGATTTTATAACATATGATTTTTGGGTGAGACTAGGGTTCTTAACATGATATAGAGGTTATGTTATGATTTATTTCACTCGTATAATAGTCGTGTGTTATGTTTTGATGTCAAGCGAGTTGCGGAACAAAAGATGGCAAAAATCTCACAAGTTACATTCACCAATATGCTGAAAATTAGGTCAAATCGCACTGCGCTTTTCTCCTAATTTACTTAGAGTTATGGGGTGTTCTACCAATAAAATTGAAGATCTATGAGTCTAGTCTAATTCATTAAACTATTTACCAATACAACATCGGAGTAGAGAGATATATGCATTTTTGCAAGACTGCGCAGGTTGCTAGGTGACAAGTAGTGTGTCACCTACTTGGTTAAACGAGAGCCTAAAAAGATGCAATTTCAGGTCAGACAAAGAGCCCATTTAAGCGCTTATCTCCTAAAATATAAACCTCATAATATATCATAAATAATCAACCATAAACCCATGCAAACTTACTCCCAAAAATTACCCACAAACCCTAATTGATTTTCTCTCCCTTTCAAGTTCTAATTGGGGGATAAAACCTAGAGATTGAAGAACCAAGATAGGAGATGAGTTATCCAACAAATAAGTTATGTTTAATGCTCTCTTTCATCCATTGTTTTCTATTGTAAATTCATGGTAAGTCGTTCTATAGCTTTAAGAACTCAGGGACGGTGATCGGAAGCAGTGAGTTCGAGTTATTCACTTGTAGCGGACTGTTTTGTGGACTATTTTCTATTGCTGTTGGGCTTCTATTTTACTACTGTTTTCTGAAGTTTTGGAGGATGAAGGTTGTGGAGAAACACCACATATATGCAGGGTGGAGGGCTGGCAGTTCATTGTAACATTTTCGGGCTATTTGACACTACTACGGTGGTCGTTTTGTGTATGAAGAGACTGGGGTGTGTTAGGCTGTTTTGTAGTATTTTGTGGTGTATATAAGGTTGGAAAATAATGTAAATATATTGATATTGTTGTTTTCTTGTGTCGTTGGTATTATCTTGAATTTGGAAAAAGTAAGAATTATAGGGGAGATGCTGCCCGTTTTTATACAAAATAAACTTGTTGTTCGTTGTGCGATAGTTGTACCTTTTATAACTTAAGGATAGTATTATTGTCATTGTAATAGATTAAGATGTGAAGAGGAGAATTCAACTTGGTGATATGAAAGATTGTGATAAGGTATGTTAAGGCTAAACCTTTCCTTCATTTTGGCATGATCTAGTAAGTACATGTGTTTGATAACGAGACATAAAGAAAAGTTCATATTCCTGAATTTATGTAAAATTCCTAGTCTCATAAGTTACAGTACTCTCCCTTATCAGGACTTCATATTCAACTTAATTTTGTCTTCTTTCAGCCCAGAGAGTAGATAGTCTATACATATATATATATATATATATATATATATATATATATATATATATATATATATATATATATATATATATATATATATATACACAGTATTACAGTATTTTCACTACCATTGAGCTATAGGTCCCTTTTGGCAACCTATGATAAGATAGTGAGGTATATACCGAGCCTACTATGGCCGAGCACCTATGAGCGAGCCCAGAATGGCTGAGATACAGAGAATATTTTCGCAGAGCGCCTATGAGCGAGCAAACTACGACATAGCAGTTATATCTATATATATATATATATATATATATATATATATATATATATATATATATATATATATATATATATATATATATATATATATATATATATATATATATATATATATATATATATATATATATACTGAACCTTATAGGGCCGGAAAACTATTTTACTTACAATATTGAGAGAGCTGAGCCAGTATCAGTAGGTAAACATATCTTCGGATTATCTTTGACTTCTAGTTACTTTCAGTTATTATATTATCATTTCAGTTTCAGCTTTCAGTTATCCCGTGGCCTTACATACTCGGTACATTATTTTGTATTGACCTCCCTTTTGCCAGGGATGCTTCATTTAATGCCTGCAGGTCCTCATTGACAGTTGGACAGACCCTATCAGTAGTCAGAGTCAAACCTCAGCTTTGTTGGTAAGCTCCAATTCCTCGGAATTACCAGGTCTAGACCTTGGAGTCCATTTTATATATACAAATTTAATGGGTAGGTCGAGGCCTATCCCGACCAAGATACAGTTTAGTTATCTCTAGAGGCTTGTTTATGAGTCCTGTAAAGTTTGTATATCACTAGATGTTCATGGTGGCCTCGTCATCCTTCACAGTTATATATATATATATATCCTGTATAGTTTGTATATTAGTAGATGTTCATGGTGGCCTTCACAGTTATATATATATATATATATATATATATATATATATATATATATATATATATATATATATATATATATATATATATATATATATATATATATATATATATATATACACACACACACACACACACACATATATATATATATATATATGTATGTATGTATGTATTTATGTATATGAGATTTTGGGTATGCTTCCCCCTCAAAAAAGAGAGTCGATATTTTCATATGATTCAGAATATGGTCTCATCAGCCTAAGTTGAGGGTTACTCTTCCAGAGTTTTCACTTATAGAGTGGTACGCTAAGAGTGTCGGCTATACCTCATCAGATTTGGGGTGTGACAATTTTGGTATCAGAGCAGTTCTATCCTAGGGAGTCTACAAGCCGTGTCTAGTAGACCCTTGTCTATAGATGTGTTGTGCACCACATTATATAAGTAGGAAGCTACAAGGCATTTAGGAGTCTGTTACCCTTATTTCAAATCCATATCGTGCAATAGAGCTGAGTTATAAGAGTTCGAGCCAAGACTTATGTTTGCTAATGATATAGAGATGCTTTCAATTAGAAAAAATTACCGTAAGCTAGAGATCTAATATAACTGCAAGTATGGGCACTAATAGAGAGAGAATTCTTGACAATGTGGCCCAGATTGAGGCCCTATCAGATCGTGTATACCAAATGTGCAAATTTCCAGCTTAAGACCCTATGATGGGAATATTAAGTACACCCTGTGAATAGCAGGCCATGGGAGTATCATAAGGTAACATTTTAAGTTTCAACATATAATCAAAGCAACGTGAAGGAAGGTACGAGGTACCCAGTTAGTGGATATTATCAATATTTACAATTTAGGTAAAGAAATACAAGTACTCTGAGTTTTGTTTCAAACGTAATAGAGGTATGTGCAATTGGCCACACCCATCACAGTTATGCCCTATGAGAGCTAACATATATGCTTTAAGAGAAGGATGGAATATCAGGATCTATCTTGGGTTAGAGTAACCCAAAACGGTGGTTTGAGCAAGGGGAGCTAAAACTGAAATAATGTTTTGTTGAGGTTTTCAGAATAATGTGATAGACAGAAATATTAGAAGGAGAATTGAAAGAGAGTAAATGAAGCATTATGAGTAAGGTATGATAAATAAGTGATAACGGTAAATCAAAATATGACAAGATGACAGAGTGTATAGTCAAATGAAGAAAAAGACAAGAGGTGACGGGCCTTGAGACAATAAAAGAGTATATGCCCCAAAGTTGTATCCTTATTTTGAGAAATGAGTTGGTGACTCCAACATGATTACTAGAAGGCTAAGTTAGACCCTCTGAGTAATAGAAATTATAATGGGCTAGTAAAAAAGATAAAACTGAATATGAGTTAGGGACCAGAGTATTTGATAATAGTCGTCATCTTGAAAATTTCATAGATTGCATTCCGGAAATAATAGAATGGACAGCAACATAATTACCTTTAAAGGTCATTCAGGAAGACGCTTCCCTAAAGTAAGCACTGTGAGCAAAGTTAAGCTTAAGGGACTAAGTGTGCCAGTTACACTAGATGTAACCCTTGTGTGTAAGGAATTCAGTTATCTTTGGTACAGAAGGATTACTGCAAGGCAAGTAGGAGTCAATAAAGATGTGAAAGGATGTAATCTATGGAATAATAAAGGAAGAATGCGGTAAAAAGACGAAAGGGATGAGATTGCATTTATTAGATCCTACAGATATGTTATGACTCAAGAACTTTATGCAAGAATGATGTGGGGAGATGCAGTGAGGGTTCCCTCCTAGGATGTTATTGATAAATAAGTACAAATGAACACTTGATACTTAACGAGTTAGTGGCAAGTGGTGAGTTAAGACAAATGATAGAACCTGAGAGAGAGTATACAGAATATAGATATGAGCATGGACTGGCGAGTACTTAGTAGTTGATTCAGGAAGATCCTAGTTATGGCAGACAAAAGGTCTCAAATAAATCAACAGATCATGCAAGGTAAACATAGTGAAACCCAGCACGGGAAAATTCAGTCTCTCAAACACAGCATCGTAATCCTTGAGAAATTTTCCGATAAGATTTGGGGTAGTAGAAGGTACAATATAAGTGTTGCATAAAAAAAGAGTGCCATTGGGGAGACTATAAAAATTTGGGTTTAGAAGAAACCTGACAAGCACAAGGGCACGAAGGTAAGTGACTAAGGATAATTATACACGAGTAAGAACAACAAAATTTTGTCAGGTATACCATGTAATAAGGTCGTATCTTTACAAGAGCCAGAGGTTATTCCCTAAGTGATGCAACGAAAGACTGGCTCAGGAAATAAGGAAGAAAGCATCAACATAAGCATAGTAACCTAAAGAAGAAATGATCATGGAACAATAGTCTCACTACGACATTGTATTCTATCCATAAAAAAAGTGGCACCTATAGTGACTAAGGAATGCGAAGTAAAATCCAAAGTAATATTCGAGATCATATGAGTTACATAAAATTCCAATATATGTGGCAATAAGATAAGCTAAGTATTCATGCAATACGTGGCAGAACGACAAAGAAAGGTTATTGCTTACTTTTAATGTAAGTTCAGAAGACATGAAAGGAATTATTCGATCTATGAGCCAGAGTTAGTTACGTTATGAACACACTTAATATTTCAACGTGTAGTCCATGCAGTGTATATGTTGACAATGATATAGCTATAGGAGACTCCAGTATAAGTTAATAGAAAGAATTTACTCTATGTCACAGACAAAAGCTTGAGTTGCTAGAAGGTTATATCAAGGATATTACATAGCGTCGATGAGGGGCTAAAGTAATAACTAGTACCCCGAGCCGCAAATCAGAAGATAAAGTAAGCCTACTTAAAGGTTGAGATAGAGAAGGCAACTAAAGAGTTACATCAGCAAAGTGAATTAGTTTTTGACTATTAGATCCTGATGAGTATAGAAATCATGATTCAGAACATTGTAGAATCACTCGAAATATCAAAGGTAAAAAGAGATAGTGCGATTGACATATTCCATAACGGCTCTACGATAAACCTAGTTAGAACAGTACCAACCTCATAAGAAGTCAATATGGAGCTTTCGGTGGATTGTGTATGCGCATGATGTGCAAGTATTATAGTAGAGCTTTAAGGTGTGGATATGAATTCCACCTATGTGGAAGGGAGGTTATGAACGAGATAGAAGATACGATGTAAAATTTAAAGGTAAGTAAGGTACATATGAAGGAGGTACGAGATGCCCAAGTATAGAAGGTTAGGAATAATTCAGATATCAGATAGAAGGCTAGAAGCGTCACAATTCTATATCAAGAAATGACAGTGGTGTCCTCAGTGGAATATTTTCCAGCATGCGGTTTCTAGATACAGAGAGGTCTATTTAAGAGAGTAAATAAGAGTTAGAGATGATATGATGTCTCGCTTAAGGTTCCAAAGTAACATAAGGAAATCAATGGTGCTTGCAAGTTAAAGGTCGAGTCGTATAATAGATATATGTAGGTCGCAAGCTATAGTATGGTAGAGCGACAAGGTTTTAAGTAGATAGGAGTAAGGATAAGAACATGTGAGTGAGAAGGTGACGAGAATAGGGAAGTCCTCGGGATTAAACCCATAACAACAAGAGAGCTGACGGTTTCCGTAAGTTATAAAAAGCTCAGTATAGCGTGAGTGAACTCAGAGGAGTTTAGGACTAGGAGGATTAAGGCTGCCCTAGTGGTAGAATAAGGGTGTAATTGTGATAGATAGGAGGATGACGTTTACGCCTTTAATTGGGTAATGATTCAAAGAAAAAAGATTTCATGAATTGTACAAGATTAAAATACTCCCATAAGATGAATCACGTTTGCATGCTATGAAATACAGTTAATGAAGTATAGTATTGACCCTAAGTGGATCAGGAAAATAACTCCAGATGTTCTCCGATGAGATGTGAGCCCTAGTGACAATATATTACATAAGAGGTTTCAAGTTATAAGTGGTATATTAAAATCAACATTAAGGTGAATCAACAATAGGTGGATAAAAGTTCCAAAGTATGAGATGATATTTGGTTACCATTCTTAAGATGAACAATAATGAGAAAGCATAAGGGACTTAGATTTATACATATAGGATCAACAATGAGAGAGCAACTTAGAGTTTGGTAGCAGACCTCGGTAATAATAAATAAATGCATGTGTTATGGTATAATATAAACTACCTAGGTGAAGTAAGCCATAACGATAGATATCTAAGGCTATGAAACAAGATACAACAATAGTCACAAGTTCAACAAAGTACTAAGAAAACGACTTCAGGACACCTATAGATAACTAGAGGGGCAACTTGCCATAGTTCTGCCCCCAAAGTGAGGACTAGATATTGGCTAAAAACTGGAGGAAAAGGATAGAATAGTCACATATGTGCACATACAAGGATAGAGTCATACAGACTGCATGACAGAAGGTCGCAACAGTTACGAGATTGGAAGAATCCTAACAACAAGTCGTGGTGTGAGAAAGAGGCCTAAATGAGGGAATGCCCTAGCCTACAGATTTACTCAAAGAATAGTTCCTAGATAGCAAGGAAAACATTAAAATATATGCAAAAACTATGGGTTATGAGACTGATAAGCCATCAGCCAATTCAAGAACGAATGTTCCGGAGGGATGATGTTACACCCTATGTTTTCGTATATAAGAGTACATCTTAGGGCAATTGATGTAAGACCAAAAAAATGAGATCATCTTTCGAAGAATATAAAGTAATTTATCATGTTACCTTAAATTTAAGGCTGCATTCTGGGCTAACGAGCCAGTCCCGGGACAAACGGTCCCGGTCTTCACGGTCCCAATAGGTGGAACCAGCCCATGGTGGTCCTAAGCCCACATGGTCCCGGGCTAAATGGGTCGGGCTCGTGGATCTAAACGGGCCTAATGGGCTTTTTTCGTTCCGGGCTTTTTAAATTTTTTTTATTTAAGGTACTTTCTTGTAAACTATATATATACTAGTACAAATTGATTATATATAGCTATATAAATATATACAATATATATCGTACGTAGAGTGTATTTATATATATAAGGGTGTATTATGTGTATATATTATTATATATTGCCTTGTATATATGTATATATATATATATATTATATAAGGATGTATTATGTATAGAAGATATGTTAGAATATGTATATATATATATATATACATATATATATATACTATGTATACTGCATATATATATATATACTATATATATACTAGATATATATATATATATATATGTGTGTGTGTGTGTGATAGTATATATTGTTCATATAGTATATATAGTATATATAGTATGTTATATATATTTACTTACATGAGTATATATATATATATATATAGTACATATAGTATATATAGTATGTTATGTATATATATTATAACTTATAAAGAATTGCAAGTTAAAGACAAAAACAATATTGCAAAGAGATATTTAAGGGAATGTTTTATAATTTTTATTACCAAAAATGGCATATCTTTTTTAGTCTTCTTCCCCCCAATGGAATGAGCACAACAAGGTGCTAATACCACCATTAAAAGGAAAAAAACAAACTAAAGAAGATGTGCCAAAGTACAAGTTACACCATAATCTACATTGTATCTCTAACAAATCTCATAAATCCTTCAAGGTTCGGAGGAGGTTCCGTTGGTGGTGGTGGAAAAGAAGCTTGTTCATCACCGCTTCCGGGCTAAGCAACATCCTCCGCAAGTTCCGCTATCATTTCTTCATAAGCTTCATCTATCTCCAGTTATGATTTTGCAAGTCCAAAGTTTCTTCTTTCTGCGCAGATCCAATCTCTGAATAGTACTAATTTTTCCAAGCTCTCCCTCATCGACGCTTTATTATCACCTATTTGAAGTCTTGCTTGACTGAAAGCGCTCTCCCATGCAACTGTTGAAGCTTGAATATGTAAAATATCCTGAGCCATCTTTGAAAGAATCGAAAAATATTTTTCCCTTGCCTTCCACCATTCCAAAAGATCAAAGCTGCCATCTGGATTCTCCTTTTCAACTCCCTGCGACAAATAAACTTGAAGCTCATTTAGATGTGAAGTCTCGTCAAAATTATCACCTTGAGAACCCCTGAACTCCGTCCAAGATATAAGTGTTTTTAGGCCCGCAACCCTTTTAGACGATTGTGCACTAGACGAAGTAAGGGTTGGAACATCTGGCCTAGCATGATCTAAGGCAAGTTGATAGGAATTATAAATTATTTGAGCATGTATATTAATTGAGGCTTTTGCATATCCTAGTGTAGCAAATTCCTCATCAGAAAGATCTAAACTCTTATAAATATTTGAGTACCAAAAGTGAGGACCTCCTAATTTCATTATAGGATTTAACACTGCTGCAATACCATAAATAGGGGGGATAGGAAAAAAATATTTTTTAAACTTTTCTTTCATTTTATTTATAGCAAGTTGATAAATTTCCCCACCCTCCGATATTCAACAAACAAATCACATAGTAGTGCAATATAAACTAAACAGTTTGAAATAGTAGGATAATATTGCCCAGAAAATGCATTAGTAGCAATTTGAAAATGTTATAATAAATCTATAAGAATTTTAGCATTCTTCTAGTCTTGATTTGTAAGGATTTCATCATAATCCTCATCACCAACATGAGCATTAAACATTGCATTAATTTGGTTTCTATATTCATATACAACGACCAAACTTTCGTACAGATAATTCCATCTAGTCGGACAGGGCTTAGGAACCTTTCTTTCTATAAGGCCATATTCATCACATTTTTTAAAATAGTCTTTAAGTCTATTTCTACGGTTTGAATAAAAAGTCAATTAAGAGCCATTCTAAGTTTTTCAATTTCTAAATTTAAAACTCTCACACCATCACCAACAATTAAATGGTAAATATGACAAGTACATCTCACATGGAAACAATTACTAAATGCAGGATTCAGTGTTGTTGTTAGTATGCCTATAGCACTAGTGTTACTAGAAGCATTATCCGTAGAAATTGCCATTATTTTATCTCTAATGCAAAAATATCTACAAATATCTGTAACAGTGTTAGCAATAAATTTATCTGTGTGATGTGAATTAATTATTCTATAAGCAATAATGCGTTTTTGCATTATCCACTCCTCATCTATCCAATGACTTGTAACAGTTAGATAATCGCAATAATTATTACTTCTACCAATATGAACAGTAATAGAAATTCAATTTGTTATATGAGTAAATAAATAGCGCAAATATTGTTCATATTCATATTTATATTTGTAAATATCGTTCTTATCTGTTGCGCGAGACCAACCTTTGTAAGTAGGATTAAAAACTCCTTCTAATATATTTCACAACATAAGGGTTAGAAGGAAAACTAAAGGGTAAGCACATAATGGTAACCATCTTTGTTAATTCTTCAGTATCTTTATTAGAACGTAAAATAAAATACCGCCGGTCACAGTGTTAATTCTTTGTTGAACTAGATTTGAACCAGTACTAGGGTTAACCACGGTATCTATACTTGTCCCCTCTTGCTATGCTTTCATTTTTAAATATTTAGCTTTATCTCTAGGGTGTGTTTTTATGTGCCTAGCCAAACTACTCATACCGCTACGGTCTCCAATATATTTATGCGCTAGCAATTTCCTACAAGTTTTACACTTAGCCTTACTTTGTTCTCTTACTTGAGTAAAAAAATGCCAAACAATTGATGTTTCGAGGCATTTAGAAGGTTGTCTATTAAAAGTAGGGGTTTCTACAGTTGGGTTGGGCGGGGCATCAGTTGGGTTATTAACAGGACTAGTAGATGTATCATCTAAATCTGGTTGGGTTTCATCTACAACCTCATTTTCCTCATCATTTTCTAAGATAGTTTCATTAAGATAAAGAGAATTCATAACTTCTTCATTTAATTGTTCACCTGGTGCAACATTATGGCAAAATTGGCTATCGGAAAATTAAAAACAAGGGTTATCACTATCAAGAATAATAGGAGCAGCATGACGGGTAAATGAAGAAGGTCGAGGAGCTGAGAGAACGGTAGTAGGTTGGCGAATACTTTCACCAATATTAGCTTTTCCCTTACCACCAAACATTTTTTTCAAAGTAAATGCCATATTAATTACAATTATGCAAACTAAAACACACGAAAAAATATTCTTAAAACTTAAGAGTTGGAACGAGTTTACTGAATTGCCGAACAACTTCTTGAATGTTGAAAATCGTTGAAGACTTGAGTACTTCAATTCAGCAACTTCACAATTTTTCACGAAATTGCAATAACAAAGTAAGCAATTATAGAATAGAAACTAGATATAGATTGAGAGAGATTGAGAGAGCTTGAGAGAGATTGATGAATTGGTGAGTAATAATGAAAGAATGAGGGGGTATTTATAGTTGAGAATTAGGAAAAAGTGTAATTATATAAATTTTGGGGGCCAAATGGCTATTTTTAAAGTGGCCAACGGATCAATTTTGAAGGCCAACGACTAAATTTTAAAAATCTAACCGTTGGCCATTTCTTAAACAATTTTTTTGAAAAAAAATTACACTTGGAGCCCGTTTAGCCCGATGGGCCCGGTTGCACCGGCCTTGTCCCGGGCTCACAGTCTTTTTGTCTGGAACAGGCCCACCACGGGCTTTTGCACCACTAGGGCCCAGTCTCACCAGAACCGGCCCGTTAGGACCGCGGTACTGGGCCGGTCCCAAGCCTGGCCCGGACCACAGTACAACATTACCTCAGATGTTACATATATTGAAGATCATGAACATCAAGTACAAAGAGGGTTGGAAGCTTTAGAAGCTAAGGAATTGAAGAAAATAATGTCTCGCCGAAAGTCTACAAGTTGAGATGTTATAGCATGTACTTTTTAGGTGACACTAGGGTTCTTAACTTGATATGGAGGTCATGTTATGAGTTATTTCACTCGTATAATAGTGTGTGTTATGTTTTGAAGTCAAGCGAGCTGTGGAACAAAAGATGACAAAAATCATCACAAGTTACATTCACCAATATGCTGAAAATTAGGTCAAATATAACTGCAATTTTATTCTAATATACTTAGAGTTATGGGGTGTTCTACCCATCAAATTGAAGCTCTATGAGTCTAATTTCTAACTCGTTAAACCGTTTACAAATAAAACATCAGAGTAGTGAGATATATGTTTTTTTGCAAGACTGCGCAGGCTGCCAGGTTACAAGTAGGCATGTCAACTACTTAGTTAAATGAGAGCCCAAAAAGATGCAGTTTCGGGTCAGCCAAAGATCCCATGTAAGGGCTTATCTCCTGAAATATAAACCTCAGAATATATCACAAATAATCAGACCTAAGCCCTTGCAAACTTCCTCCCCAAAATCATCCAAAAACCCTAATTGATTTTCTCTCCCTTTCAAGTTCAAATTGGGCGGTAAAACCTAGAGTTTGAAGAACCAAGATAGGATATGAGTTATTCAAAAAATAAGGTATGTTTAATTCTCTCTTTCATCCATTGTTTTTCTGCAGTAAATTCATGGTAAGTCGTTCTGCAGTTGTAAGAACTCATGGGACGGTGATCGGAAGCCGTGAGTTCGAGTTATTCACTTGTAGCAGAATGTTTTGTGGACTATTTTGTGTTGATTTTGGGCTTCATGTTTTACTACTAATTTTTGGAGTTTTGGAGGATGAAGGATATGGAGAAACACCACATATATGCACGGTGAAGGGCTGGTCGTTCTTTGTAATATTTTTGGGCTATTTGACACTACTACGGTAGTCGTTTTGTTTATGAAGAGATTGGGGTGTGTTAGGCCATTTTGTAATATTTTGTGGTGTATATATGGATGGAAAATAATGTATATATGTTGATATTATTATTTTCTTGTGTTGTTGGTGTTATCTTAAATTTGGAGGAAGTAAGGATTATAGGGGAGGTGCTGCCTATTTTTATACAAAATAAACTTGTCGTTCGTTGTAGATTAAGGTGTGAAGAGGAGAGTTCAACTTGGTGATTTGAAAGATTGTGATAAGGTATGTTAAGGCTAAACATTTCCTTCATTTTGGCATGATCCAGTAAGTATATGTGTTTGATAACGATACATAAAGAAAAGTTCATATTCCTGAATTTATGTACATTTCCTAGTCTCATAAGTTATAGCATTCTCCCTTATCGAGACTTCATATTCAGTTTAGTTTTGTATTCTGTCAGTCCATAGAGCAGGGAGTATATATATATATATATATATAGATATAAAGTATTACAGTATTTTCACTACCATCGAGCTATAATCGATGGATAGGTCCTATTGGGCAACTTCTGATCAGATGGTGAGGTATATACCGAGCCTACTATGGCCGAGCCCCTATGAGCGAGCCTAGAATGGCTGAGATACAAATCCTAGTATCGCCGAGCGCCTATGAGCAAGCCTAGTATGACAGAGCAGTTATATATATACTGAACCTTATAGTGTCGGACAACTATTTTACTTACAATATTGAGAGAGTTGAGCCAGGGGAAGCTGCATTTCATGGCTGCAGGTCCTCATTGTCAGTTGGACAGACCCTCTCAGCAGATAGAGTCAAACCTCAGCTTCGCTGGTAAGCTCTACTTCCTCGGAGTTACCAGGTCTAGACCTTGGAGTCCATTTTATATATACAAATTTGATGGGTAGGTCGAGGCCCTATCCTGACCATGGTACAATTCAGTTATCTGTAGAGGCTTGTAGACGAGTCATGTATAGTTTGTATATCAGTAGATGTTTATGGCGTCCTCGTCAGCCTCCACGGTTTTATATATATATATATATATATATATATATATATATATATATATATATATATATATATATATATATATATATATATATATATATATATATATATATATATATATATATATATATATATATATATATATATATATATACAGACCCTCTCAGCAGATAGAGTCAAACCTCAGCTTCGCTGGTAAGCTCTACTTCCTCGGAGTTACCAGGTCTAGACCTTGGAGTCCATTTTATATATACAAATTTGATGGGTAGGTCGAGGCCCTATCCTGACCATGGTACAATTCAGTTATCTGTAGAGGCTTGTAGACGAGTCATGTATAGTTTGTATATCAGTAGATGTTTATGGCGTCCTCGTCAGCCTCCACGGTTATATATATATATATATATATATATATATATATATATATATATATATATATACATACATATATACATACATATATATATATATATACATATATATATATATATATATACATATATATATATATATATATATATATATACATATATATATATATATATGTATGTATGTATATGAGCTTTTGGGTATGCTTACCCCTCAGAAAAGAGAGTCAATATTTTCATATGATACAGAATATCGTCTCATCGGCTAAGTTGAGGGTTACCCCTCCAGTTCAGTTTTAGAATTGTACGCTCAGGCCAAGTATGACACTGAGTGTCTCCATACCTCATCAGATTTAGGGGGACAGAAGCCTATATTGAATAATCCTAACCTTGTCCAAGGCATCCTACACTAGATCCGTACCCAACCATCGAACCTCTCCAAGCTCAAACTATCCCACTGGCGACTGACACCGCCTACCATACAAAGCCTCATAAGGATCCATGTGGATACTCGATTGGTATATGTTGTTGTAGGCAAACTCTGCTAAAGGCAAAAACCGATCCCATGAGCCTCCAAAGTCAATGACACAAGCTCGGAGCATATCCTCAAAAATCTGAATGGTCCGCTCAGACTGCCCGTCCGATTGAGGATGAAACGTTGTGCTCAACTCAACCTATGTGCACAAACTCTTCTGAATTGATGTCCAAAAATGTGAGGTAAACTACGTACCTCGATCCGAAATGATAGACGCGAGAACACCATGAAGACAAACAAGCTCCCGAATATAGATCTTAGCTAACCTCTCGGAAGAATAGGAGATTGCCACAAGAATGAAATGTGATGCTTGATCAGCCTATCAACAATAACCCTCACTACATCAAACTTCCTCTGAGTCCGTGGGAGTCCAACAATAAATTCATTAGTGATACGCTCCCACTTCCACTTAGGAATCTCAATCTTCTGAAATGAACCACCGGGCTTCTGATACTTGTCCTTAACCTTCTGACAATTCAAATACTGAGGCACATATGCAACGATATCCTTCTTCATTTTTCTCCACCAACAATGCTACCACAAATCTTGATACATCTTCATGACGCCCAAATGAATAGAATATCGGAAACTATGGGCCTCCACTAAAATCAAATCTCGAAAGCAATCAACATTAGGCATACAAACGCGACCCTCCAACCGTGAAACTCCATCATCTCCTAAGGTGACCTGCTTGGCACCTCCGTGATGCACCATGTCTCTAAGGACACACAAAGTGATGATCATCATACAGCCAATCTCGGATACGCTCCACTAAGAAGAATGAGAAACTGTGCAAGCTAATACATGGTTGGGCTCAGAAACATCCAACCTTATGAATGGATTGGCCAAAGCCTGAACATCCAAAGCAACCGGTCTCGCAACGTCCGAAATATAATCAAGACTACCTATACTGGCTAACTTCTTTCTCAAAGCATCAGCTACCACACTGGTCTTTCTCGGATGATATCAGATGGTGATATCATAGTCTTTTAACAACTCCAACCACCTTCTCTACCTCAAATTCAACTCCTTTTTCTTGAATAAATACTGCAGACTCTTTTGATCCGTGAACAGTCATGTGCCACGCCATACAGATAATGCCTCCAGATTTTCAACGCATGAACAATGGATGCTAATTCCAAATTATGAATCGGATAGTTCTTCTCATGAATCTTCAACTGCCGCAAATCATAGGCAATGACCTTTCCATCCTGCATCAACACCATACCAAGTCCAATACGAGATGCATCACAATAACTGTATAAGGCCCTAAACCTGTGGGCAAAACCAACACCGGTGCCATAGTCAAAGCTCTCTTGAACTTCTAAAAGCTCGCCTCGCACTCGTCCATCCATCTTAATTGGGCAGCCTTTTGGGTCAACCTGGTCATCGGGGCTGCGATAGATGAAACCCCCTCGACGAACCGACAATAGTAGCCTGCCAATCCCAAGAAACTCCGAATCTCTGTAGTTGATGCTGGTCTAGGCCAGTTCTTGAATGCCTCAATCTTCTTCGAATTAACCTGGATACCCTCTACTGATACAACATGACCCAGGAATGCAACTGAAGGCAACTAGAACTCACACTTCGAAAACTTAGCATAAAACTAACTATCCCTTAAGTTCTGAAGAACCACTCCAAGATACTGCTCTTGCTCCTTCCGGCTACAGTAATAGATCAAAATATCATCAATGAAGACTATCAGAAACGAATACAAATAAGTCCTGTACACTCGGTTCATCAGATCCATAAAAGTTGGTGGGCATTTTTCAACCCGAACGACATCACCAAGAACTCATAATGCTCGTACCGAGTGCCAAAAACTATATTAGGGACATCGGATTCCCTAATCCTCAATTGATGTTTGCCAGATCTCAAGTTAATCTTCGAAAATACCTTGGCACCCTGAAGCTGATCAAACAAATCATCAATCCTCAGCAATGGATACTTATTCTTGATTGTGACCTTGTTAAACTACTAGTAATCAATACGCATCCTCCTCAATCCGTCCTTCTTATTAACAAACAACACTGGCCCACCCCAAGGCAAAACACCGGGTCTAACAAAACCCTTCTCAAGCAAGTCTTGCAACTGCTCCTTTAACTTTTTCAATGCATGCAAGGCCATATGATACGGCAGGATAGAAATGGGCTGAGTGCCCGGAGCCAAATCAATACAAAATTCGATATCCGTATCGGGTGGCATACCCGGCAGGTCTGAAGGAAACACCTCAGGAAATTTACGAAAAACAAGCACAAACTCAATAGAAGGAACCTCCGTACTAGAATCACGAACTTATGCCAAATAGGCCAAACACCCTTTCTTGACCATACGTTGAGCCTTCACATATGAGATAACACTGTAGGTGGAAAGACCATGAGTCCCTGTCCACTCTAAATGAGGTAAACCCGGTAAGGCTAAGGTCGCAGTCTTTGCATGACAGTCCAAAATAACGTGATAAGGTGATAACCAATCCATCCCCAATATGACATCAAAATCAACCATGTCCAGAAAAAGCAAATCTACAAGAGTATTAAGACCCCCGATCACAACTGTACAAGAACGATGGACTCAATCTACCACAATAGAATCACCTACCGGTGTAGACACATAAGTATGAGCATTTAAAGAATCACTAGGCATGACCAAATATGGTGCAAAATAAGATGATACATAGGAGTATGTAGATCATGGATCAAATAAAACTGAAACTACTCTGCTATAAACTAGAATAGTACTTGTAATAACTGCATCAGAAACCTTAGCCTAAGGTCTGGCAGGAAGAGCATAACATTGTGACTAGACCCTACCACCCTGAACTACATCTCTGGGACGACCTGTTGCTGACTAGCCTCCACTTCTAGCGGCCTGCGCTCCTCCTCTAATACCTCTACCTCCGCTTCTAGCACCTCTACCCCCACCTCTAGCTAGTTGGGCAGGCTGTGGAACACTTGGTGCCTGGACAATGGAACGGGAACCCTGATACTGAGAGCTACTCGGTGCTCGAGGGAAAAACCTAGCAATGTGACCCATATAACCACAAGTCTAACAATCCCTCGACTGCTGAGACTGCTAACCGTGACCTGAATGACCACCCCAAAAACTCTGAAGTGGTAGTGCACTAATATAAGCTGGTGGTACACTATAGGACTACCGATCAAAATACTGCATCTGAGGACAACGGCCACCTGAAGCACCGTGAGAAACCAGAAGTGCTGACTAAAAAAGCCTAGGAGGATGGCCTCTACCATATGAATCACTACCTCCAAATGAGATACCACTAAATTGGCCTGAATAACGAGGCCTCTTGTCCGACCCTCCCTGCGATTGAACAATCTCAACTCTTCGGTCCACATTGGCCGCCTCCTGGAAAGATATCTCACTCCTAGTCTCCCTAGCCATCTGAAGATGAATTAGTTAAATAAATGCATTAATGAACCCCCTCACCCACTCTCTAACTCTCTCTCTCTCTCTCTCTCTCTCTCTCTCTCTCTCTCTCTCTCTCTCCCTCTCTCCCTCTCTCTCTCTGTGGGAAGTATGATAAGGGCATGACAAGACAAGTCAATGAATCTGGTCTCATACTGAGTAACAGTCATAGAACCCTACTGGAGATGCTCAAACTGCCTCCGATAGGCTCTCTCTAAGTGATAGGGATAAACTTCTAAAGAAATAGAGTAAAATGCTCCCAAGTCAAAGTTGGTGATCCGGTGGTCTAGCCAAGCAATATCTCTCCATCAAGTCTTGGCGGATCCAGACAAATGAAAAGTAGCAAAATTGACCCCATTGGCCTCTACTATCCCCATGTTCTTGAGAACGTCATGACAGTTGTCTAGATAATCCTGGGGATCCTCAAAAGATGTGCCGCTAAAAGAAGTAATGAAGAGCTTGGTGAACCTGTCCAATCTCCAGAAAGCATCGGCAAACATAACTGCTCCATCACCGGTTTGAGCTACCACACCCGATTGAACTGCTCCAACTGGCTGAACTATTGGAGTTTGAATATGGGGAGGTACCTGCTCCGGAGTGCGAGTATTATGGGTCTAGGCTCTTCCTCGAACCTGAGAGACGGTTGGTGCTACAGGAAAAAAGCCTACCTATGTGACACTCTCTATCAGTCCCACTAGATGGACAAGAGTATCCTGAAGTAGGGGGTAGCTCTAAATCATGGGTCAGATAATTATTCTCGTGCTTCCTCAACCTTTGAAGCATAAGCGATTACTTTGGCGTGCTGCATTAAAACATATCCTAACTTGACACCTGAGGTGTAACAATAAACTGCATAGCACTCTGAACCTTCAGGAAGTGTCATAACTGGTGCTGACATCAATCTATTCTTTAGCTCTTGGTAACTGTGCTCACAAACATCTTCCCACTGAAACTTAGTTATTTTTTGAGTCAGCTTTGTCAAGAGTGCTAAAAGAGTAGAGAAAACATTTTAGAAATCCATGATCGAAAGGGAACAAAGAACCAAGTAGCTGATCACTAGTATAGGATTGAAGGTGTAGGGAAGAAGGTTTAAGTGGAAGAGATTGTGGAGAATTTCCCAGATGAACAACTATTAGCCACAAGCCTGGCGATAGCGCCATGTTATGCATACATTGTAAACTAGCCAACAAGCGGTATTGTCCCCTATGACCTTTCCTATGCACAAAAGAAAAAGTTTTTTCATGATTGTCGCATGTACTTTTGAGATGTGCCTTATCCCGATGGCAATAATTAGTGATGGAGGCACTCATTTCTGCCAGAGCCTTTGCAAAGTTGTTAGATAAATATGGTGTTCGCCACAAGGTTGCCACCCCATATCACCCACAAACGAGTGAGCAAATGGAGGTTTTTGAACAGAGAGATAAAAAGTGTTTTGACAAAGAATGTGAATGCTACAAGAACGGATTGGACGAGAAAGTTAGATGATGCACTCTAGGACTATCGTACCCTTTTCAAAACTCTGATTGGTTATGTGAAGACATTAACTAAGACACTTATTGGGAGGCAACCCAATTCATAACATAGATTTGGTTTAGTTTTTATTTTTGTTTAATATTGAGGCGGACTAACAAGAGAGTTTTGTATGAATTTGAAGTGTTTTGACAGGTTTGGATCTAATTGGAAGAAAGATGTGCCCGGGGCTAAACAAAATGTTGCAAAACGAGCAAGAAAATACCGAGCAATCGCGGGGAAACGTTGAAATGCAATCTTAAAGTGCCTCTCATTTCTTAATTAGCACAAAGGTACAGTGCCCCACACCCTACCCCGCGCTAAAAATTCACTTCCCCACTGCCTCGGAGGGTCTAAGGTGCGACTGATAGCGCGCATGCTGGCGCGATACAGTTCTTATGCACAATCCCTCACATGGCCTCATTATATCCACTTTTATTGTTTATAGTGTTATAAATACACTTCTATTTAAGGTGAATGTCTTTAATTAGAGAGATTCTAGAGTTTTATTCTTGGTAGATAAATCATCCTCCTCCCTATAAATAGAGGTGCCCTCTACCATTGTAAATCACTCATAACATTCTCTAAGTATCAATAAGAAGAACTCTCTCTATTCTTCTCTCTATTTGCTCTTGTTCTTGAGTTATTGTTCTTGTCTTTTATATTATTTCATAACATATAGAATAATGTTAATAACTTCTGTTATTATTGCTTCGGCGAAAAGAAGTTTTTTAAAATTAAAATTAATAAAATATTACCTAAGATCAATAATATATCAAGAGAGGTAATAAATTAGATTCATTGTCAATTGAAAATTAGGAAAAATTGATTATAAGGAAATTATTAATAACTTTGCATTTTAAAAAAAAAGCTAGAAAAAAAAAAAAGAAGATTGAGGCTTCTCATAAAGTTTGGCTTAAGGCCACAAAATTCGTCCGACCGCCCCCGAGTATAAAGTTGGAGAATCAAAGTGATTTTCAGCCCTTATATACATTTCATAATAACTAAGATACACAAGTTCTTCTCTCCTGTGCTATTTGTTGTACAGGGACCTTCTTTGTCTCCAGGTGCTTCCATCAATCCTCAGGCATGATAGTGATTATTTCTTAACAAAGACAAATACCGAAAAGGAAAGGAAATTTCACCAGCAAGTACAGAATGGAATTTTTGTGATATCATCATCCATCGATTAAATTGCTCGACAAGTTTCGTACTTCTATGTTGTTTATTAATTTTTTGGTAATATATAGTCGGATTTCACAAGGTTTTATACATTGACTATAAAAGCGTAGGCAGAGTACCACGAAAAGTTATTTGGTAGGTGTTAAAGAATAAAGATATATGTACTAAACATCTAGGCTGTCTCAAATGTAAAAAATGGAAATTAAAATAGAACATTTAAAAAGGGTTTCTCAAATACTTGTGGGTTTTACCCAGGGATCTGCACGATAAATCGCATATTCGTTTACCCTAATTATCTTGGCTTTAATGCTGCTGTAGAAAAAATGTTATAATACATGAAAATGGAGAATATAGATTAGACTAAAATTGTTGAAACGAAATTGTATTATTGAAGAATTATACAATTAAAAAAAACTACTAATTCAAGTGAAAGAAAGGAGTAAAGCCATTTATCTCCTTATAAAATATGCATAGGAGTATCTCCTTAGAGCTTTAACTTGAATGGAATACACACCACTACCTTATTATCAGATAGAGTACTTGAACATAACAAAATATTCTAATATTCATTGGAATGGATAAAGACGTTTATGGGCTATGGGAAACTAGTTAATTGGCATCTAAGTTATGAGGAAATTTCACCTAGAGTGACCATACGAAACACGTACAAACACGAATTCAGACCAAAAAACAAATATAGTGATTAATGAGTAATCGCTCAATGTTTGTATAGTTGTAGTCCAACGATATAAAAGGATGCTCACACTACCACTCCAAATGTGCATAGATCTTAGAGTTGTAGAGAACAAAAAAGAATGACAACACCAAGGGCAATAGCAATCCTTGTTCTCAGAATCTTTTCAATGGTGTTGTGCGCTGCTTCCGTGCCGCTCATGGTTAACAACAGTTTCACGCTTAGTGGTGGCGAAAAAACTAAATACAGTGACATTAGGGGCTATAGGTGAACTTCTTCTCCCCTTGTATTGTTTCTACTTTTTTCTTTAACCATAATTAATGAGTAGGTTAACAAACATACATATTCTTGAGTAGTAAAAATAAAATGTTAACATGATTCTTGTCAGGAGTTAACTTTTATATACTAAGAGTGTAAAATTTTGTTTGCTTCAGTATATTTTGATCTATTATATTGTAGCAGGCCAACAATCTTATATTTTTTTTTAGATCATACAATTAATTCCACTTTTACGCATGATAATCTTTTAGGTGATTTGATACTCTCTTCGTTTTATATTAAATGAGTTACTTTTCTTACTAGTCTGTTCCAAAACAAATGACACATTTTTTAATTTTTGAAAATAATTCAACTTTAAACTCTTTCGTTTTACCCATATACCCCTAATGAGAAGCTTTTATAGCCACACAAATGTCATGGCCCTACAAACCTTTTACCCCTTAAGCTTTTAAGATCACAAGCTTCAAAAATTCCTTTTTTTTTTCTTAAACTCCATGCCGAGTCAAACTACCTCATATAATAAGAAACGAAGGGAGTACTAGTTATCGTGACACTTATTTTACTTCGTTATGTTAAAACATTAAAATAGGTCTTTGTAATTAGATAATAGTATATCTCTTGTCATCGAAGGATGTTGTGTGATTATAAGAGTATGAGGTTTTGAATTCGAGCTATGAGAATGAAGTCGAGAAAATTAAGCTCCTTCTATGTTGTCCTGTCTACTTAAAAGAAGTAACATGTTAAACATTCTCTACTATATATTACAGGTATGTCGTATCAGCTGGTATGGGTGGATTTTTGTACTCATTCATTCAGCTGCCCTTCGCAATGTATTATGCCTTCACAGGTAAAAAGGTTATTAAGGGCAGGTTCCTCGGCATGTTGGATTTCTACGCAGATAAGGTCTGCTTTTATAACCTCTTATAACTCTATTTTAATTTATTACATAATTAAGTAACTCGCTGCAAATTATTGTGGAGGAAATGAGCTGTTACACATCATTTTAATTAAAGTTTTGAATGAAATTGGGTGCAGATTATAACATTCTTCTTGGCAAGTGGACTTGGTGTGGGATTTGGTGTCAGTTCTGAACTCAAACGTTACATAAATGGATTTGTGGATACTATTGAAACATCAGGGATTGATACATTCGAAGAGTTAAGGACCGAGAGCAAAAAATTCTTTGACAGGGGTACTTTAGCAACAACTCCTCTTTTAGCAGGATTTACAACCATGGCTGTTCTCACCATTATTACTTCCTTCCACCGCAAATGAAGAAACTTTCGGGTCAACAGTTTTAATAAATGAACCTCGAGGCCCTGTTGGTTAATTCGTGTGATGTTTAATAATCTTTTTTGTTTTGTTTTGATGCGTTAATTTTTGGATGCAATAAATGTTTATGTGCAATTGTCTCATTAAATATCAAAAGATGTGTGGAGATCTACTATTACAATTATATATATTCTGTTGTTAATTTATTTGAGGTTCTTGAGTTTCTACTGATGGTATGATAATTTCCAACACAAGGAAATCAATCTTGATAATTGGGGAATTACTTTGGAATCACTTCAAAACTTTGTGGCATCTGTTTAGGAGGGTTGGGAGAAGTTTGTAGATGAATTTGAGTTGAAAAATGAACAAAAATAGGCGTTCAAATCGTTTATAAAGTGAAGTAGGTCGACCACCACCTAAGTGGGTCCTATTGGGAGCTGCTTGCACAGTCTCGCAAAAATGTGAATATATCTCTACTACGATGTCATATAGATGAACGGTTTAATGCGTTAGAACCTAGACTCGTAGATCTTCAATTTGGTAGGTATATCACTCCATAATTCCAAGTATATTTGGAGAAACATGTAGCTACATTTGACTTAATTTTCAGCACATTTATGCATGTAACTTGTGATGACCTTCGCCAACTTTTGTTACACAACATGCTCGCCCACAAAACATAGCAAGTGACTATCATTCATACGACTAATATAACTCATACCATAACCTCCTTATCATGTTAAGAACTCCAGTCTCACCTCAAAGTACATGTTATAACATTCAAAATTTCTCGACTTTCGACGAAACTTATTTTCTTCAATTGGTTTAGCTTCTAAGCTTTCCAACTCTCTTGGTATTCGTTATTCATGATATTTAATATTTATAACCTCCAAGGTAACATGATTAACTTACTTTAGTTTTTTCCAAATACAATCTCATTTCCGAGCTTACATTAATGGCTTATGACGTACTCTCACGCATGAAAACTTGTGATGTAACATCATTTCTCCCTGGAACATTTGTCCACGAATGTTTACTGATGCGCTTATCAGTTTCGTAAACTATAGCTCTTACTCAAAATTTAATGCTCATCTTGTCGTCTAAGTAACTATTTTGTGAATAAATTCAAACGCTGGGGCATTCCCCCATTTAGGCCTCTTTCTCACGCCATGATATGTGTTCAGAATTTTTTCAATCTCGTAGTTATTGCTACCTTTTCTCTACTTGTTCAACTACGTGTTTATTATTATTGGTTGAATGACTATCAATTGACTGTCCCTATTTATTATGTGTTGCTTGAGAAAGGATACATATTTAGGTGGTTGTTGAACAACATCACTCCTAATGTATGTGAGAGATCAATACAGCGGGTTTAAAGGCAGGTTTAGAAATAATAAAGCCTTGACGTGGTCATAATGAGAGGTTAGACAAAGTCAAATAGCGTAATTCGAGAGAATATGTCTAGTAAATTGTTATAGTTGCCCGAGAAAGAAGTACGGCACCCAAAGTGCTCACGATCAGTAGAGAATACATTAGCAAAATTGTAGGGAACATAGCTAGAAGGATTCCGATAATTGAAAAAATCATAACTCTAGACCTCCTTAGTTTAGTCTCGAACCCTTTGTCTCGTTAATTGATAATTTTACCGCTTTCTACTATTTGCTAGTTAATTATAAATATCTCGGTGAAGTAAAAGAAGCGAGAATTATGAATAATACTAGCTATGACTTGTATAGTTCATCAATTTTGACAAGTACAAAACAATATTTGAATCAAGTCGTAAAGCTCGGGAAGAATCATTTGTGTGTGAATATATCTAGTTACTCAAATTACTCTGCTCAGTCAGTGTTCAGCACATAGAGATGATATGCTGATCAATTCATGAATATTTGCAAGTAGAGATGAAATGCAATTCCAAACTACACTAGTCAAACATTCCTCAATATTCGCGTGTACACCATCAAGAGAGAAACATGAGAGGGTGACCTTTGGGGATGGATCCATATCCACGTGCTGCACGGACAACTCATGTGATGTACAAACAACTTACGTAATAATATAATACGCACAGACAACTCACGTGCTAATAATATCAACATCAGGATCCGCAACGGACAACTCATGTATTGCGCGGACAACTCCCGTGCCAATAATATCATCCGTACGGACAACTCACACTACTAGAATTTTGACCAAGAAAAATCGACTAATTCTGGTCGGTCAAAAAACCTCAAAAACCGGATGACGACCAAAGTTGGTCAATTTTTCAAACTATTTTAATTTTTAATTTTTCTAACGAAAACCGACAAACTTTGGCATGTTTTCTTTGGCGCAAAAATGCGGGAAACTACTTTTGAGTCCCGTAAAATTTATTTTTCAAGAAACTGACCAACTTTGATTGGTTTTTGCAATTAAAATAAATAAAATTAATATTAAAAAATAGACCAACTTTGGTCCGTAAATTCGGCCTGACATTTTAAAAAACCGACCAACTTTGGTCGATAATTTCATATTTTTAATAAAATCGACCAACTTTGACAAGTTATTATCATGTGAAAATACAATTAAAGAGTATAAATAAATAAAGAAGATAATCTTAAAACAAAATACATCAATGGTCTAGTGGTAGAGTAGTATCCTACCACAGTACACACCCTGATTCGAATCCCATATGGTGAATCTTCTGATTATATAATTAAAATACTGATCAACTTGTGTCGGAAAATACTTACCAAGTTTAGCCGAATTTTTTTTTTTTTTGCAATATTTTTTTTAATTTAATTGATCACCCAACATTAATCGGTAATTTCCGACCAACTTTGGTCGGTATATTAAAATGACCATTAAAATATCGTCCAAGCATATCTGGTCTCATTTTGATCGGTAATTGGCCATAATCGACCAAAGTTGGTAGGTTTTTTTTATTGGTATTTACCGGATTTCTAATAGTATCACGTGCCAACAATCACAATCTACCCCTTGTGGTCATAGGCTACCAGTCCAACTCATAATACAGAGAAAGCAAATATACGAGAGTACATGTACATGATCAATTACCAATTGCATACTCCTTGACTAGTATATCTAGCATGCTAAAATAGAGGCATGTGCAATGTATGCTATCACAACTATACCAGATAATTTCATTATGGAATGGCAGTTTTATCAGTTCCAATAGGAAAAATAACTTCAACAAAACCTCAACATAGAACAAATAGCTCACAGATGGTACACGGAGGAGAACCAACTCAGTTTGAAGTTTAACAATTAACTAAAGGTATGACATAACCTAAATACTACCCCGAACATGAATAGATAACATGGTGTTAGCACATGGGCTCAATATCACACATGTGTGCACCTATAACACATTGATATCACAAATAATTTAGGCAACGAGTGCCTCAACCATATTTACATAAAATACTTACCTTCAACGAACCAAATCACCCTATTAACAAGCCTTTTCTGTGCCTATCAACCTCTGGAATGCTCGAATTTAGCCAAAATAACATAATACTATCAATAAAAGCCATAGGAAGTGATTCTAAAAGATAAAACTAACATCTTTAGCTCAAGTCAAAAGTCAAACTCGGCCTCGCACCTCGGAACCCAACAAAATTCATAAATTCTACACACCCATTCAATTACGAGTACAACAATACCAAAATTATCTAATTCCAACCAAAAATGACCATTAAATTCTCAAATTTCACTATCAAATAACATAGTCCAAAATTTTCTAAATTTTAACTTAGATTCATGAGAAATAGGTAAAACAATCAATAAGTATTCAATATTCACGGACAAAAGTGATTAAAAGTTACTTACCTCTTTAATCTAGGTAGAAACCTCTCCAAAAATTATACTAGTCCGAACTCCAAAATTCCCAAAATGAAAGAAAGACTCAAACTCCTTGATTTTTAAATGACTGCCAGCGGTTATGCTTATATGAACAAAGTCAGCCCACTTACGCTCTCGTTTTTTCAGAAAATGCTTCACTTCTGCGAAGCCCTTTATATTAGAATAAAATTGTATGTATCTTTTTATTATTGGTAGAATATTCTCTCATTATTGTACAGTCCTATAGTTGGTAGGATTTGATTTCCTTCATTATGGTACTGTCCTATAGTTGGTAGGATTTGATACCTCTCTACTCTATATATACTTTTGTGAGCAATACGAGAAATTTACTTCTGCCAAAACTCTCTACATGGTATCATACGCCAGTGGCTTATCGCCAAAGAAACCCTAATTCTACCCTACCTGCGCCGCCGCCGACGACGCTGCTCTTATCGGCAGCCCGTCGCCGCCACTGCACTAATTGGCAGCCCTCTCTCTCTCGACGTTGATCAGTGCTTCCTCTCCTTTGCCTTGCGCTTCATGGCCGCTACGACATCAAACGAGCTTCTCCAGCCGATTGCCACCAATGCATCGGCTCAGATCCCACTCAAATTGGATTCCACTAATTACCTGGCGTGGAAATTCCAATTTCGAACCCTTCTTACAGGTTATGACCTCCTCGGCTTCTTGGACGGATCGAAGCCGTGCCCACCAGCCACCATCGTCAACAAGGAGGTGACTTCCCCCAATCCAGCACATCCTTACTGGATTCGCCAGGACAATCTTATTCTCAGTGCCATCATCTCGTCGATCACACCGACGATCATCTCCTTTATTGCCGCTGCGGAAACCTCTAAAGAGGCCTGGGACATCCTCGCGCGCACATACGGCACTGCTTCTCGTGGTCGTATCATGGCTCTCAAACAACAGCTCCATAATCCGGTAAAAGGTTCTAAATCTGTTACTGATTTTATGCACGGTATTCGCGTGATTGTGGATGAATTATCTCTCGTGGGTGTTACTGTTGATTTTGAGGATCTTGTCATTAAGGTTCTAAATGGTCTTGATGATACGTATATGGAACTCTCTCATGTCATCCAAGCCCGTGAATCTCCTATCTCTTTTGCTGAATTACATGACAAGTTGTTAAGCATGGAAGCTCAGATTACTGCTCGTGTGTCGGACACCTCCGCCGCATCTGATTTGGCTCCGTCGGCTTCCTTCGTCGCCGGACAGCAGTCAGTCCGTCACCGCTTAGGTAACCGCGGGCGCGACCGTAGCAGCCGCGGTTCATCCTCCGGTCGCGGTGTTTACTCCAGCAATGGCCAATCTCGCGGGTACAATGGGAAGTGCCAGCTCTGCAGTGAATTTGGCCACTCCGTGCGCCGCTGTCCGTCCTATCCCATCACCAGCGCCAATCAGCCCCCTTACGGTGGACCACTGTCGCGGCCAGCTTATGGTTCGCCGCCTTATCCGGCTGCTCACACAGCCCATCACTCTCCGACGATTCCCTCTGCATCCGACTGGATCCTGGACTCTGGTGCCTCTCATCACATCACCTCTGATCTTGCCAACATGTCTCTTCACAGTCCTTACACTGGTTTTGACAATGTGGTTATTGGTAACGGTGAAGGTTTGACAATTACACACACTGGACAACTTAACAGTTATTCCTCTCTTTTATTACCTGGGGCTCTCTGTGTTCCACATATGCGTAAAAATTTGATCTCTGTTGCCCAATTATGTCGTCATAATAATGTTAATGTTATTCTTTCTGATACTGATTTTCAGGTGAAGGATCGTCGCACGTGGGCAACGCTCGTTCGCGGCCCGCTTAGGGGCAACACCTACTACTGGCCGGAGGCTCCCAGTCTCCCGTCCGCCCTCACGGCACAAAAGCTCTCTGCGTCATTGTGGCATTCTCGGTTTGGTCACCCGTCCGCTAAAATCCTGCGTCATTTAGTGTCTTCTAGCAGTATAGCGTCCAGTAATGTGTCTGATCTTGCTTGTGTCTCTTGCAAGCTTCATAAGTGTCATAAGTTACCTTTTTCTGAGTCAAGTTTATCTTCTACTGCTCCGCTGAAGCTTATTTTCTCCGATGTATGGACCTCTCCAATAATTTCTAATGAAGGATTTAAATATTATGTCATCTTTGTTGATCATTTTTCCAAGTATGTTTGGTTTTTTCCTTTACGCCGTAAATATGATGTCTTACAAACCTTCCCTATTTTTAAATCTATTGTAGAAAAATATTTCTCTGCTAAAATCATTACTCTATATACTGACAATGGGGGTGAATTCCTCGCTTTACGCTCTTTTCTTGCCTCCAACGGCATCTCACATCTCACTTCACCTCCTCATACACCTCAGCACAATGGCTATGCTGAACGCCGTCACCGTCATATTGTCGATACTGGTATCACTCTCCTCCATCATGCCTCTGTACCTCTCATTTACTGGCCTTATGCCTTTGCTATAGCTGTCTATCTCATTAATCGTCTCCCCAAGACAAATCTCTCGATGCTCTTCTCCTTTGAGTCTCTCTTCCATAAGCGCCCCAATTTTGCCAAACTATGTGTCTTCGGTTGTCAATGCTTCCCTTGGCTCCGCCCCTACACCTCACACAAAATGGAACCCTGATCTCGTGCCTGTGTCCCCTTCGGCTACTCTACTACTCAAAGCGCCTTTCTATGCTTTGATCCCTCAACGTCTAAAATCTTCGTCTTGCGTCATGTCACCTTCCATGAATATGTCTTCCCCTTCTCCAAATTTTCTAACCCCGAGTCTCCCCCTGTACCCATTCCGGTCTCCCTAGAAGCCCTTCCACTGCCGCCACCAGTACCTGGCGCCGCTCCCACTGGCGATCCTTCACCGGACGCACTTCCGGCGCCAACGCCCGCGCCACCAGCGCCCCTTCCGACACCGCCAGCGGCCCCTGCCGCCGCTACACCCATTATGCTGCCACCTACATCCTCTCAGGGTGGTCATCATATGCAAACACGCAGCAAACATAATATCTTTACGCCCAACAAGAAGTTTGGTATGTCTGTTGTCACCTCTCCTGCTGTTACTGAACCTCAGACTTTGTCTAGTGCTATGTCTGATGAGCGCTGGCGCGCTGCTATGTCATCAGAGTTTGATTCTCTGCTACGGAATGGCACATGGGATCTTGTTCCGCCTGATTCTTCACAGAATGTTGTGGGTTGCAAGTGGGTTTATCGTATCAAACGAAAGCCTGACGGTACTGTGGATAAATTCAAAGCCCGGCTTGTTGCAAAGGGCTTTCATCAGCGTCCAGGTGTAGACTTCCAGGAGACTTTCAGTCCGGTTATTAAGCAGGCAACTGTGCGTTTGGTTCTCAGTCTAGCTGTATCCAAGGGCTGGCCTCTTCGTCAAATGGATGTGAACAATGCCTTTCTCCACGGGAGGATTACATAGGATGTTTATATGGCACAACCACCGGGTTTTGTTGACAAAACCTATCTATCTTATGTCTGTAAGTTACAGAAAACTATTTATGGTCTCAAACAGGCACCCCGGGCATGGTACAGTGCGCTTCGCCAATGCCTTCTGACCATGGGTTTTGTCAACACTACCTCTGACACTTCGCTCTTCGTCTTTCAGCACTCTGGTATTACGGCCTATTTTTTGGTATATGTTGATGATCTCATATTGACTGGTAATGATTCTGCTTTCTTTAACCGTGTGATTGACTCTCTTGAGACTCAGTTTTCTCTTAAAGACATGGGTGATCTAAGCTACTTTCTTGGTGTTGAAGTTCTGCGCAGCTCCAAGGGGTGTTTTCTTTCTCAGCGTAAATATGTTGTTGATCTTTTGACTCGTCATAATATGCTGGAATCCAACCCTGTTCAGACGCCAACAGCGGAGTCAGCCCGCCTTCATCTAGCCGACGGCTCGGCTCCTGCCGACGCATCTGCATATCGACAGGCCCTTGGGGGCCTCCAGTATCTCTCCTTCACCCGTCCTGATATCTCCTTTGCTGTGAATAAACTCTCACAGTTCATGCACGCTCCTACTGTCACTCATTGGGGTGCAGTTAAGCGCCTCTTCCGGTATCTGAATAGGACGCGTGACTTTGGAGTCTGGCTGCGTCTCTTCATCTGCTATACCTCTGCATTATTTCTCTGATGCTGATTGGGGTGGAAAGAAATTTACTTCTCCCAAAACTCTTTAAACGTTAAACTCACGACTTCCCGCTTTTGCAGCCAAATATCCTATTTCTGCGGGTACGCTTCTATGGTCTACCTTGCGCTTATGTGTGCACCTACAGAAACTATCTACATCTGCGGTCCTAGACCCTCTACTCCAAAATATGCTTTTGCGGAACTCTCTTCGCAGAAATGCCTTCGCTTTTACTAAAACACTGATTGCACCTGTGAAGTTCCATAGCCAGACCCAAGTTCTGCTCATGCATCCTTCCAACTGCACCTGCGGCCAAGCCCACTGTGTTGCTAGTAAGGGAATTACTTAAAGACGCGTGGTGAAAGAAGGGGAGCTAAAACACGTGTATCTATTTCGAAAAAATATTTTCAAAAATATATGCAAGGCTTATGCGGTGATACAAGGAAAAATTACGATTGAAATTCGAATGTGAAAATGAGGAGGTGCCTTAGTTGTGATTCTTGTTGTACATTCCATATTAAAAAGAGGCTTGTTGGTTGAATAATTTTTATTATTTCTTTATTTCCTCACTTGTATTTTTCCGTGTTTGACTACTTGTTGTTTATCATGTATTCACTACTTGTTGCCTTTACCGCTTGAATTTTTGTTTTTAGCCTACATTATTGAACTGCTTATCTGTCATTTACTTCCATGCTTTTCATTAGACTATGAAATATTCTGTTAGGCTTTCTTATGCTAGTAGGTTAGACGTGGCCTCATCACTACTCTACCAGGGTTAAGTTTGATACTTACTGGGTACCGTTATGATGTACTCAAACAACGGTTCTGAATATTTTTGTACAGACTCAGGTACTTCTGTCTATGCTGGATTTCTGTAATTGATTAGCCATTTCGCAGACCTTAAGGTACATTTACCTGGTATTCACCATCACCTTCTGATTTTATATGTTCTACTGTTTCTTCCTGTATCAAACAGTATTTGTATTTCGAGACTATAAATATACTCTTGAAGAGCATATGACTCAATTCCCTTATTCATTAGTTGTACCGTTGGGGGGGGGGGGGGGGGGTATAGTTTAACAATTTAATTTGTCTATTTTTAGATAAGGCTGTACGAATAACGGTTCCGAACCGGAACCGTGACCGGAACCGCGGTTCTGGCGGTTCCGCGGTTCTAAACGGTTCCGGTTATACGGTTCCGGTTCCGCGGTTCCGGTTCCGGGCCGGTTCCACCCTTTAGAACCGTGGAACCGGACCGCCAGAACCGGAACCGGACCGGTTCAGGCGGTTCTAAACGGTTCCAAACGGTTCCGATATTAAAAAAAAAAATTTTTTATAAATTCGTACCGTTGGCGGAACCGTTTGGAACCGTTTAGAACCGCCGGAACCGGTCCGGTTCCGGTTCTATCCGGTTCTATCCGATTCCCAACGGCCATTTTTTTTAAAAAAAAAAATTTTTTAAATTCTGAAAATCAGAACGTTGGTATTGCAGAAATAGCCGTTTGGCATTTTTAAAATTTAGCCATTTTACCCCTCAAATTTAATTTAACCCCAAACTTTATATAATTACACAATTTCCCATTTCTCAACTATAAATACCCCCTCATTCTTTCATTTTAATTCATCAATTCATCAATCTTACTCAATCTCTCTCAAGCTCTCTTACAATCTTTCTGTGCAAGTGCTTAATTTTTGTTGCAAATTCGTGAAACATTGTGAAGTTGTTGAATTGAAGTTTTCAAGTGTTCAATTACAACGATTGTCAATTTTCAAGAAGTTGTTCGTCAATCCGGTAAACTCGTTTCAACTCTTACGTGCTAAGAATATTTGTTGTGTGTTGATATTTTCCTTAATTATAATTAGTATGGCATTTTCATTGAAAAAAATGTTCGGAAAAGGTACATCTAAATCCGGTGAAAGTAGTAGCCAAAATCCTACCCCTCCCCCGGCTCCCAGACCTAGAAAAGATAAACAAGTTCAAACTAGTAGCCAACCTAGAAATACTAATGAAAACTTAGGAATACTTGATAGTGATCACCCGTGTTTTCAATTTAGCGATGTTAATTTTCTACATGATATAGCAGTCGGTGATAGAATAGATGATGATATTATGAATTTGCTTTATCCTAATGCACCAATATCAGAGGGAAATGAGGGTGATGATGATGACGAAACCCAACCTCCGGTAGATTTAGATGATACACCTACTAGTCCTGCTCCTAATGACCCAGAACACCCACCCGTACAAACTCCCACTTTTAGTAGACAACCTCGGAAACGTACAAAAACTTCATTAGTTTGGCATTTTTTTATTCAACTAAGAGATAAAGATAGGGCTAAATGCAAAACTTGTGGTAAAGAACTTGTTCATAGGTATACGGGTGATCGTAGCGGAACAGGTAGTTTAGTTAAACATATATATATATATACATCCTAGCGATAAGGCTAGATATTTTCAAATGAAAGCGGAACAAGAGGGGAAGTCAAATATTTTCCATGTTAGATGTATATGCCATATTTATCATTTAATTGTTGGAGATGGTATGAGAATTTTAAACATAGAAATTGAAAAAGTTAAATTCGCTCTTAATTGGCTTTTTTATTCAAACCGTAGAAGTAGACTTAGAGAATATTATAAAAAATGTGACGAAAGTGGCCTTAGAGAAAGAAAGGTTCCTAAACCTTGTCCGACTAAGTGGAACTACATGTATGAAAGCTTAGTAGTGGCGTACGAATATAGAAACCCAATAACCGCTACTTATAATTCTAGGGATTGTGAGGATGAAGATAATGATATGCTAACTAATCAAGATTGGAATAACGTTAAGATTCTTTTAGATTTTTTAGAATATTTTAGTGTGGCTACAACTGCTTTATCTGGCCAATATTATCCTACAATTTCAAACTGTTTAATATATATTGCCGCACTTGTTAATTTATTTGCTGATTTTAACGAGGGAGGGGAAATTTATGAAAATGCAATATTTGAAATGAAAAAGAAATTTAAAAAATATTTTTTTCCAATCCCTCCTATTTTTGGTGTGGCTGCTTTGTTAAACCCTACTATGAAAGCAGGAGGTCCTAACTTTTGGTATACTAGTATTTATCAATGTTTAGATCTTTCACTAGAAGAAATGGCTACACTATCTGATGCGAAAGCATCAATTACAGTGAATGCTCAAACTGTTTATAATGCTTATAAACAGGCCTTAGAGCATGCTAGGCCTAATATTCCAACTCCTACTTCGTCCACGTCACAATCGTCTAAAAGAGTTGCTGGCTTAACAGCTCTTAAATCGTGGATGGAGTTCAGGGGTACTCAAGGTGAGAATTTAGATGATATTTCCCATCTAAACGAACTTCAAGTTTATTTGTCGCAGGGGCTAGAGAATGATAATCCAGACGGATCTTTCGACCTTTTGGATTGGTGGAAGACAAGGGAAAAGCATTTTCCCGTTCTTGCAAGGATGGCTCGGGATGTTCTGTCCATTCAAGCGTCAACTGTTGCATCGGAGAGCGTATTTAGTCAAGCCAGACTACAAATAGGAGATCATAGAGCGTCGATGCGGGACAGCTTGGAAAAATCAGTGCTCTTCCGAGATTGGATCCGCTCTGAAAGAAGAAACTTTGGGCTAGCTGAATCTCAACCCGAAATAGATGAGTGCTATGAAGAAATGCTAGCAGAAATTGCTTAAGAATCATCTTCACCCGGAAGTGGTGATGAACAAGCTTCATTTCCACCACCGCCAACACAACCACCTCCAAACCTTGAAGGTTTTATGAGATTTGTTAGAAATAATACATAAATTATGATGTAACTTATACATTGGCATGTCTTCTTTTAGTTTTTTTTCCTTTTAATGGTGGTATTAGTACCATGTTGTGCTCATTCCATTGGGGGAAGGAAGACTAAGAAAGATATGCCATTTTGGTCAATAAATATGCTTTTTATCATATACTTGAATATATTTGTCTCAGTATTTCTTTGTCTTTACTTCTATATCAATCCTTGAATATAAAATATTTATATAACATATAATATATAACATACAACACATAATACTATTAACACTAACTACTACACAATATACATTATTTATATACAATATATACTACTTTACTACAACATATACTACTTATATACAAAATATACACTACTTATTTTGAATATATACTAATTTCCAAACACAATATATGCTATAGTAACAACATAGTACACCATATAAAAATATATTCTACAATATACTAATCACTACTATACAAGATATTTAATTTAAAAAAAATGTGAAAAAAAAAAGGTCGGAACCGCCGGGAACCGCCTGGAACCGCCAGACCCGTGGTTCCGGAACCGCCAGAACCGGAACCGGGTGGTTCCGGAACCGTATGGTTCCGGTTCCGGCTCCGGAACCGCCAGAACCAAAACCGCCAGAACCGGAAACCGCCAGAACCGGAACCGTTTACCCAAATAGACCCAGAACCGGAACCGGATACAACCTTATTTTTAGATATTAAGTGTCATCATGACATTCTAATGTGAGCAATTGCGATCGTCACAAATACTCATGATTTTCGTAATTATTTTTTATGTTTAGTAAGTAAGCAAAAAAAATTATTGACGGAATACGAGGAGAATACAAGTCATCAAACTAATTGAGGCACTAAAAGCACATGTTAAGTTCGTTCAGCGTAAGAGATAAACTGCGTGACTGACCTAATATTCTATCAAATATCATAGTTTATCCTTTAAAGCAGAAGGTTACTTGTGTGAAACTTAAATACCTTTCGGGAACATTTTGAATTTGGATTCCAAATTGTTATTTAGTGCGTTTATATACAATCTACGCAAACTAATGAACGATTAGTGTGGAGGGTTGTTAAGTTCCCACATCCATTCTGGGTTGGGAATTTGGATTCTTTATTGGGAAATTTTCATAAAGCACTATCTTTTTGTAGTAATTAGTCATCTATAGATACTATTTGCTATATTATGGATTATAGATACATTTTTATGTGGTTATAAGTTCTATTTGGTATATTTAAGCTATTATATTCATGAATACATTAGAAAAATAGGTGTGAATCAGGAAAGTTCAAATAATCAGTTGTTGTATTCTACTGTATTCATGGAGTGAAACATGGGATTACAGCTGGATAGATTATTGTATTCGACTGTATTCACGACACGAAATAGAGGATCACACTGTTTTTAAATCTGAAAGTGAATCAATTAACATAATAGACTCCTAATATAACTCAATAAACTCAATTATAACACAAATTTTGTATTTTCAGTTAAAAAAAAGATTCTCAACGGAAAAATACCCCCAAAACATAGTAATTTTCAGAGAAATTATATAATACATCTGAACACATAAATTATATTAATTAAAAATAACTTATGAATACATTCATGGCATATAGCGAGACAGTGAATACGATAAAATACACAGAATATAGCGGGATACATTGAAATACAATGAAAAAAAGATAGAGAATACAATAAAATACATGAAATACAGCGAGATACATTGAATTACAATGAAAAAGAAGGACAATGAATACAATGAAATACATGAAAATACAGCATAACACGTTGAAATTACATTGAAATATATTAAAAGAAGTGTTTGGTTACCTTTTGAATCTTTCATACTTTGCACAAATTCCGTAGAATGAGGAGGAGATCGGAAATTTTAATGGAATTGGAGGAAGAGAATGTGATGTATCAAAGTAGAGAGAGAAATAAAATAGTATAACTCATTAGCGTATTTAGTGGCTTAGGGTTAGGAGGTCACCAAAACCAAATATTTTGATATAAACCTTAAAATATATCTATAGAATATAATTTTTTAAATGATAATTATTTGAAATAAATAAGGTATTAACCTTTGGTATAAGAGATAAAAATTTCTTTTTTAATATGATCTTGGGTAATCTTTAGCTCATGAACTAACTTTTGAAATTGAGTAAGGTTTAATATATATAATATAATATCAAAGTTAGACTCATTCTAATTAATTGTTTATCAGATGTTTGATCCTCATCATATTTTATCCATGCTCAAGATATCTAGTCCTAGGTGTGCGAGAGGGGGAGTGTTGGACTTTTTATATAATTTTGGATAATTATTATTTCATAAGCTAATATTGGAAATTGAATTATGTCTAATTTTTATTTTTTTTATTTTTTTATTTGTTATTGTTGTCACGGGTCAATAAGGTCGGAGTTTGATCGAGTGTTTTAAAACTTTTATTTTTGTTTGCCAAGTAAAAGAAGGATCAGTATGGAGTAAGAATGTCAACATATTTAATTTTGTAAGATTTGAAACACTTCATTACTTAGAGCTCGTTTGGAAATAAATTTTTTTTTATATTTTTTTTGGAAATTAGTGTTTGTTAAAATTTTAAACTTTCACTTGAAAATATATTTTGAAAATTTTCGAAAATTTAAAAAATTCCAAAAATCCGTTTTTCAAAATTTTCACTAAAACATTTATAAAACTTCAAAAACAACTCAAAAATATATTCATGTCCAAAAACAACTCAAAATTTCAAATACTATTTTAACTTAAAAATTTATTTTCATCCTTTTTTGGAATTTTACAATTTTTATGTCCAAACGCTTACTTAATCATTTTGGAGCGAAATTATTCATACTTAAAAGTTGCAGTGCAAAATAAGATAAAATTATCGTTTTTAATAAAAAGTGTTTTAAGAAAATATTAGTGTAATATGTAGTAATAAGAAATTATTAATTATATTTTGTAGTAACAATACCATTAAAAATATAATGCTTAATTCGCCAACCATGTCCGCGTGCCAGACCTGAAATATTTTCTTAGCCAAGCCAAAAGATCACTTCGCATTTGAGAACACCCAAGAACAACAATATAACAACAATAACTATCCAGTATATTCCCACAAACTGGGGTATGGGGAAGGTAATATGTAGACGAGCATTACCCCTATCCGAAAGGGCAGAGAGGTTGTTTCCAATCGACTCTCGGCTCATTGAGGGAAAAGAAAAACAAAAACAAAAACAAAAGAGCATTAGTAAGTCCAGCAGAAATAGCGTAAATAATTATCTAACCATAAGAACCGTAAATAAAATAGCATGCAATAATAACATATAGTAACTACCATAAATTACTACCATAAGGGAGACACAATCCAAAACACAAATCATCTATGGATAGCCCTGTATCTATGGATAGCCCTGCCAGGCCTCACCCAACCCCGAGTGAGTAATGCGAAAAACTCTAGGGGCCCCTATCCAACAACCCTGATACTAGACCTCCAGACTTTCCTATCAAGGGCCGTGTCCTCGGAAACACGCATTCTAGCCATGTCATGCCTAATTACCTCTCCCCAATACCTCTTAGACCTCCCTCTGCCTCGCCGGACGCCGACCATCGCCAGCCGTTCACAACTCCTCACCGGGGCATCAGGACTCCTCCTCCGCACATGCCCGAACCACCTCAGCCTCGCTTCTCGCATCTTCTCATCAACCGGGGCCACCTCCACCTTCTCTCGAATAACTTCATTCTTAATCTTATCTAACCTGGTGAGCCCGCACGTCCACCTGAGCATCCTCATCTCCGCAACCTTCATTCTCTGAATTTGAGAGTTCTTCACTGGCCAGCACTCCGCCCCATACAACATTGCAGGTCTAACCACAGCTCTATAAAATTTCCCCTTGAGTTTCAGTGGAACTTTCTTGTCACACAGGACTCCTGATGCAAGCCTCCATTTTGAAAACCTCGCTCATATACGATGAGTGACGTCCCTGTTAATCTCTCCGTCCCCCTGAATCACCGACCCAAGATATCTGACACTGTCCCTCTTGGCGATGACCTGAGATCCAATCATCACGTCCCTGTCTACTTCGCTCGGCTCATCGCTAAACTTGAACTCCAGGTATTCTGTCTTAGATCTACTTATTTTGAAACCCTTAGACTCGAGAGTCTGTCTCCATACCTCTAACCTCTCAATAACACCGACCCTCGTCTCGTCTATCAAGACTATATCATCAACAAATAGCATACACCAAGGCACATTCCCTTGAATATGTCGGGTTAGAGCATCCATCACCAAGGCAAACAAGAGAGGACTAAGCGCCGACTCTTGATGGAGCCCCATAACCACTGGAAAATGGTCTGAGTCGCCACCCACCGTCCTAACCCTAGTCTTAGCTCCATCGTACATGTCCTTGATTACTCTGATGTAGGCTTCCAGCATGCTCTTCGCCTCCAAGCACCTCCATAGCACCTCCCTTGGGACCTTGTCATACGCCTTCTCCAAGTCGATAAGCACCATGTGCAGGTCCTTCTTCTTATCCTTGAACTGCTCCACCAGCCTCCTGACAAGGTGGATAGCTTCTTGTAGTGGAGCGCCCCGGCATGAAACCGAACTGGTTCGCAGATATAGATGTCATCTCCTCACCCTCGCCTCGATCACCCGCTCCCAGACCTTCATGGTGTGACTTATTAATTTGATACCACTATAGTTGTTGCAACACTGGATGTCCCCTTTGTTCTTGTACAAGGGCACCACTGTACTCCACCTCCACTCATCCGGCATCCTTTTGGTCCTGAAGATCGCATTGAACAACCTATAGAGCCATTCCACTCCAGACCTACCCATGCACTTCCAGAACTCCACCAGGATCTCATCAGGCCCGGTCGCTCGACCCCTATTCATCTTACGCAAAGCCCCCATGACCTCCTCCGCCCTAATGCGCCTTCAGTACCCGAGGTCTCTATATTGCTCTGAATGCCCCAACCCCTTAGCTCTATGTTACGATCCCCCTCCTCGTTAAGTAAGTCTCGAAAGTACGCCTGCCACCTCTGCTTGACTTGAGACTCCCCCATCAGAACTCTACCATCCTCGCCCTTGATGCACCTAACTTGGTCAAGGTCACGTGCCTTCCTTTCCCTTGCTTTAGCTAACCGGAATAACTTCCTGTCCCCGCCTCTCTCCCCTAGTTCCTCGTACATGCGACCAAACGCCGCATTTTTAGCTTTCGTAACCGCCAGCTTTGCTTCTTTCCTCGCTACCTTGTAGATCTCCCTGTTCGCTCTGCGTTCTTCCTCGCTTGTGCTCCTTGCCAACTTAGCAAACGCCGCCTTCTTCACCTCCACTTTTACTTCTACTACATCGTTCCACCACCAGTCAACCTGATGTCTGCCTGAATAGCCCTTGGCTACTCCGAGCACGTCACTTGCTACCTCCCTAACCAAGTTCGCCGTCTCTGGCCACATAGCGTCCGCTTCCCCAGAACTTCTCCAAGCTCCGCCCTCAGCTAACCTGCTCTCCAACTCCTGTGCTTTCTCCTTAATCAAAACACCCCATCTAATCCGCGGTTGTCCCCGAGCATCCCTCCTCTTCCTCTTCACCCAGAGACCGACATCTATCACTAGGAGCCTATGAAGAGTCGAAAGGGACTCTACTGGAATAACCTTGCAGTCCTTGCACATACCCCTATCGCTCCTTCTGAGGAGGAGGTAATCAATCTGAGTCCTCGCCGTCGAAGGTGACCAAATTCTCCTCCCTCGTCTGAAATGTCGAGTTCGCAATCAAAAGATCGGAAGCCCGGCGAAATCAAGCAGTGACGTGCCTCCTCCCATTTTGTTGTAACGTAAATGGAAGCATCCATATCCAGCTTTGTCTCAGCTGAATGTGATGTTTGTTGACGATGTTATCAATTGAGATATATTTTGTTTACCAGCAAATGTGTCGTATCTTCGATCCGTGAGTTTCCATTTTCACTCTTTTTCATTCTTTCCGTTTTCAAGTTCTTTCCATTTTTAACCATTTTCAATTTTTCGTTTCCTTATTCTACTCTTTACACCATTTTTTTATTTACTTTTCTTAATCAGTAAAAGTAGAAACTTTTTGAACTCTTTAATAATTAAAATTGAGATCTTTGAATTGGGTTTGTGGAAAATCTAACTAGGGTTTTTATGGTGTTTGGTTTTCATTCAGCTTTTACTCTTATAGTTGTTTCTGTTACTACAACTTAGGTTCAGCTTTCTGTTTCAGTATTTTGGTCTCTTGAATTTATTTTTTTTGTTGTGATTATATAATCCTCTGTTATCTGGAGCCAAACAGCATATAGCACAATATGGGTAATCTGTACTTTTTCAGTCAATCAACACCTAAGTTGGACCACATTTGACATTGTATTTTCCTAACTCTGTATGTGTTATCAAGTTTTACATAGTGTTTTAAAACTGACTTCTTGTGCACTTCTTGTATTAGGCTTTATATTATTACTTTCCTTTTTTTTGACAGGTTGGGTTGAACATTGTTTGTAGCAGTTGAATATTTGAAGATTTTTGAGTTCTCCGTTGTATAGATGGCTGACTCGACATCTTTAGATGCGATATTGGAATTTCTGCAAAAGAATAAATTTACAAGGGCCGAGGCTGAATTGCGTGGTGAGCTGAATAAATGTTCAGATCTGAATGGTGTGGTTCAGAAGCTTACGCTAGAGGATAAAGAGCTGAGCAGACCATTAGAAGAAGCAAATGGAGGAAAAGTGACTTTGGGGATTCTTGGTCTGACCTGTCGAAATGGTGGGGAGGTTTTCAAGGAGACAAGTTCGAGGAGCAATGGAGAAATTCCAATAAGCTTATTGTTAAGGAGATAGACTGTGGGATTGGGAGAAATGGCACGGAATGCAACTTGAAAAATGTTGCTTATGTTGGCAAGAAGAAGGAACATAGTGAATCTGTTGGGACAAACAACAAAACCTTGAGTGTTTGCAACAATGCCGAGGATAGTGCGATTGATATGTACTCGTGGAAGTACAATCCCAATGGTTCTCTTGTGTCTTATCAGAACAATGGTCGCACGAGTGCTACCAAGGACTTTTCAGGTTTGGTGCATAGTGGGAAGTTGCGGTTAAATTCATCTGAGGTATTTGATAGTGGTAAAGCTAATGAAAATTCTGGAGAAGATGTCAGTTTTTCAGGTGAAAGGAAAACGTCGTGGCCTGGAAATACCAGCAAAGACAATGTGGAACCAGAGAATGAAAGGAGTCAAAATTGTAAACTTAAAGAGGGTAATCACCAGATTAAACTAAATGGGGCATCCAACAATGTAATTATTAGTAACCCTAGGTCAAAAAGTCCTGAATCGACTAACTCTTCATCCGAGCCTTGGAAAGATTGCTCGGCCAAAGCTGCTATTCCATTCTCCAAAGGAAATGTTCCGACAAGTTATGATTAAAACTTTGGTTCTGGTGGTACCAATGTAGGTATAAGCATAACAGAAGGTAACGACATTAGGAGTACAATTAAAGAGCAAGTGGATGAGGTGGGAAGAGCTTTGTATCTGGGGAAGATACCAGGACGCAAACCAAAAGATTTCAGCAGCTTAGGCTTTTCGCTTATATCTGAGAGTCAGAAAGAAGAACTACCCAGGTTACCACCTGTTAGAATCAAGTCAGAAGAGAAGTCCTTCAATATTCTAGATGTTCCTATTGGACAAGAACTTAGCAATTCAGGTTTGCTCTCTAATGACTAGTTTTATCTTTTACTCTTAGACAAAAAGTTAGCTCATTCTTTGAAGATACAAAAATTAATAAATGGCTCTGAACTTCTTGAAGGGAAATTTTGTGATCTCACAAATTGAATGAGATGATACATGATGAGGCCCTGAAAGTGCTGTTTGGATTAGGAAAGAAGATGCCACTTATGCTTCCAAGTTATTAACCTTTTGAATTTTTGTTTAGTACCGACAACCTCTATATTCTATGATTGCAGATCATATGGAGGAATATTAAACGAGTTACCTAAGTTGCTTAATCATTGTCGAATTGTAGTATCGTATCCTATGATTGGTGCAAGGGGAGGGTTTTTGGCTATTAGCTTATCCTGGCCTAATATGTGGTAGACGGAACATCCTAAATCTTGTTTGTGATGGTTGTCCCCAAATAAAGAAAATCGAAAGGGAGCTCTTGAATGTAAGTTATTCTAGAATTTTGGGACGAAACAAACTTGGTTATCCACTCTTTCTCAATTTTGGATTCTGAGGTACAACAACAACAACAACCTAGTAAAATTCCACAAGTGGGTCTGGGGAGGATAGAGTGTATGTAGACCTTACCCTTATCCCGGATGGGTAGAGATGCTGTTTCCAAAAGTCCCTCGGCTCAAGAAGAGGAAAATAAACGATAGATCAGTGACAACAACACAGAAAAATAATATTAAGATCGTAAGAGACAGAAAATAGATGGAAAAGCAATAACAATAACCAGTAATAATGCCGTAGAAAATAGATGGATTCTGAGGAAGTTTTCTAAATTGTTTTGACCTGATGATATTGTCCACTTATCCTTGTGTTACGTTTTTTTATCTTCTCTATGTGAATCTGATTGATGTCTTTGTGGATTAATCATATCATTGTTCAACTGATCATCAGGTGGAAAAAGGATCGGTGGAGGCAGTTGGTTGTCCGTAAGTCAAGGCATCACTGAGGACACTTCTGAGCTTGTTTCTGGTTTCGCAACTATTGGTGATGGATTGAGTGAATGTGTTGACTTCCCCAATGAATATTGGGATTCTGATGAATATGATGATGATGACGATGTTGGCTATACAAGGAAACCTATTGAAGATTAGTCCTGGTTTTTATCTCATGAACTTGATTAGCCTAGTGATAACGAGAAGGGAACAGGGCAGGGGAGTGTTCCAGATCCTCAAATAGGCAAAAACAGAGACGATGATGAGCAATCTTTTCCAGAGGAAGATTCCTATTTATCAGGTGAGAGATATTCTCAATCAAAGAATGTTGGTACAGTTGAGCCTTCAGATGAAGAAATGAATTTGATGTGCACAGAGCCTGTTTGGCAGGGACTTGTCGCTCAAACAGATAAACTTGTCATGTTAAGGAATGATAGAGCCTTGAACAAGGGTGAAAGGCTCCGATTGCATGATATTTGCATGGACGGTGATCAACATGGTTCAGTTAGGTTAATTGGTGTAGGTATCAACAGCGATACTGTTGACATTGGTAATGAGGTGCGTGACATCTGGTTGGAGGGAGTAGTGAGGGGGATATAGAGTATTTCCACGATCATGATGCCAGTATTGGTGGGGCCAGACACATACCCCCTGATTCAGATAAGCCTTATTCTGAGATAAGAAACAGAGATGAGAAAGCAGCTGAGCAGAGATTTGACAAGTTTGACACTGGTACTGATGAAGGAGAATCCTTACAAACAAATCACTTACATGGGGGATATTCTCATTTCCCCCTCCCAGAGATGGGCAGTTGATTCAGACAAGCTTGGGTAAATCTTTATGGTCAAGCAAGGGCAATACCATTATAACTGATGAAGCTCGTGACTGTCTGATGGAAAATGATGACATGTTTGGCTCTTTGAGAGCAACGAGTCCTTGCCTATTAAGAGCTCAAGAGACGAAAGCAAGTAAATTCTAGCCCTTCATCTCTTTCAAATTATGGTTATGTAGAACGGGAGCATGTGAAGAAAGAAGAGGGCACACAAATAGCCAGTGCAAAAGAGGAAGATTTGGAAGCATCATTGGAGGATGAGGAAGCAGCTGCTGTTCCGGAGCAAGTAAAGCAGATCAAGGCGCAGGAAGAGGAATTTGAAACTTTTGAACTGAAGATTGTGCATCGGAAAAACAGGCATGTTCAGTCTCCTGTTGCTTCTTATGAATTAGAGGGGAAATAATGCCTGTTATTTGATTTTAATCAGTAGTTTGCCATTTTCAAGTCTTAGGGGAACTGCTTTGTATATGCGGTTATAATCTTCATCTTCGTACTGCTTAGGTTGGGTTTCTAAGCACAACACTGATCAAGTATAGATTTAAACTGTGATAAGGGAGAGGTTGTCTACTGAACACATTAGAAACATGTACTCTAATATAGATTTGAAGATGTAGCAAGTCAATGAAAAGCTCTTCCACACCTCTCTGGGCTATTATTGTTAACAAATCTTGAGCTTTATGTAGAGATGGAATTTTTGAGCCCTTAATTTGCTTTGACAACATAGTAAGGTTAAGCAGCCATTGCTGAAGGTGGTGGAAACGAACTCACCTTAAGAGTAAATGCTGGCATGAGATTGTAATCCAATATTGGTCCTATTTTCTGGGATAGAGGGAGGCTGATCATTATCGGTGAGGTCAGGCTATGGCCGCACCATCAAAATTATCCAAAAAGTGACATTTGCCTTTTTTGTTGTTGTATTTCTTGTTGAACCCCATTTATGCTGAAAAAAGACGCAAAGCGGATTTTGTATGTTTCAATTTAGATAAATATTCAGTTTTCATTATACAAAGATCAGGATATGTAATTGTCTTATATTCTTCTGGATGCGAAGGGATATATCAGATTTGTGAGCTTATTGCCTTATTGTGAGAAAGCACGGGAGAAAAATATGATATATTGATATTATGTTAAACCTGATATAATGAGTCCTATATATATATACATAGCCTATCCTACTCCTAATACATATAGGATTAGGGTTATTTTCCTACTATTTACATATTCTAACACTCCCCCTCAAGCTGGTACATATAAATCATATGTACTGAGCTTGTTACATATGTAGTTAATAGTTAATACGAGGACCAGTGAGGGACTTGGTGAAAATGTTTGCAAGCTGATCATTTGACTTCACAAACTTTGTAGCAATATCTCCCGAGAGTATCTTTTCTCTGGCAAAGTGACAGTCAATCTCAATGTTTAGTTCTCTCATGGAACACTGGATTTGATGCAATATGAAGAGCAGCTTGATTATCACACACAAGTCCCATCTGACTAACATCACCAAACTTCAACTCTTTGAGCAACTGTTTGATCCAAATTAGCTCACATGTCGCCATAGCCATTGCTCGATATTCTGCTTCTGCACTAGACCGAGCAACCACATTCTGTTTCTTGCTTTTCCGAGACACTAAATTTCCTCCTACTAAGACACAATATCCAGAAGTAGAACGTCTGTCAGAAGGTGAACCTGCCCAATCAGCATCGGAGTATCCACAATCTGCTCATGTCCTCTATCCACAAACAATAAACCTTTACCTGGAGTTGATTTTATATATCGAAGAATGCGAACAACTGCATCCCAATGACTATCACACGGAGAACCCATAAACTGGCTCACAACGCTCACAGGAAAGGAAATGTCAGGTCTTGTCACTGTAAGGTAATTTAATTTACCAACCAACCGCCTATATCTTGCAAGATCGTTAAGAGGCTCCCCCTATCCTGGCAGAAGTTTTGAATTCGGATCCCATCGGAGTGTTAACAGGTCTACAACGTGTCATTCCTGTCTCCTCAAGAATATCTAAGGCATGCTTCCGTTGTGAGATCACAATACCTGAGCTAGACTGAGCGACCTCAATACCCAGAAAATACTTTAGTTTGCCCAGATCCTTAGTCTGAAAGTGTTGAAAGAGATGTTGCTTCAATTTAGTAATACCATCCTGGTCATTGCCGGTAATAACAATGTCGTCAACATAGACCACCAGATAAATACAGAGACTCGAATCAGAATGCCGATAGAATACAGAGTGATCAGCTTCACTCCGAGTCATGCCAAATTCCTGTATAACAATGCTAAACTTACCAAACCAGGCTTGAGGAGACTGCTTCAGACCATAAAGTGACCGGCGCAAGCGACATACAAGGCCGCGGCCACGAGACTCCCCCTGAGCAACAAACCAGGTGGTTGCTCCATATAAACTTCATGCTCAAGGTCACCGTGTAAAAAAGCATTCTTAATGTCCAGCTGATAGAGGGGCCAATGGCGAACAACACCCATTGATAGAAAAATGCGGACTGATGCTATCTTAGCCACGGGAGAGAAGGTGTCACTGTAATCAAGCTCAAATCCCTTGGCAACAAGACGAGCCTTAAGACGATCAACGTTACCATCTGGACCAACCTTGACTGCATACACCCAACGACAACCAATAGTAGATTTACCTGAGGGAAGAGGGACGAGCTCCCAAGTATCACTCGTATGTAAAGTAGACATCTCGTCAGTCATAGCCTGCCCCCACCCTGGATGAGACAATGCTTCACCTGTAGACTTAGGGATGGAAACAGAAGACAAATAAGATAGAAAAACATAATAGGGTAATGACAAACGATGATAACTCAAACCAATATAATGGGGATTAGGATAAAGGGTGGTCCGTGTACCTTTTTGAAGTGCAATCGGAAGAGACAAGTCCGCAGTAGGAGCAAGGTCAGGTGCAGGACGTGAATCAGCCGGGCCGGATACTGGGCGAGGACGACGATGATATGTCAAGAGTGGAGTTTCTGCGGTAGGGAGTCTAGGAGGAGCCACACTAGACTCTCCAATGGTTGGAATGAGTAAGACTTCTGTAGCGGAAGGTGAAGGAGGAGCTATAGTAGACTCCCTAAACGCCGGTATAGGTAAAACTTCAGATATATCAAGATGGGCAGAATGGTCAGAAGAGGTAAAGAAAGGTTTAGACTCAAAAAATGTGATATCAGCTGACATAAGGTACCTATGAGATCAGGTGAATAACAACGATAGCCCTTCTGAACACGAGAATAACCAAGGAAGACACACTTGAGAGCACGAGGAGCTAACTTATCTTTCCCAGGGGCTAAGTTAGGAACGAAACAAGTGCTCCCAAAAACACGAGGGGGAACAGAGTATAAGGGTGACTGGGGAAACAATACCTCAAACAGAATCTGATTTTGGATTGGAGATGAAGGCATCCGATTAACCAAATAACAAGATGTGAGAACTGCATCGCCCCAAAAACGCAGCGGAACATGAGATTCAATGAGAAGTGTGCGAGCGGTCTCAAGAAGGTCTCAAGAATGTGCCTATTTTTTCTCTCTGCAACCCTATTTTACTGAGGGGTATAAGGACAAGAGGTCTGATGAATAATTTCTTGAGAAGTCATAAATTGCTGAAATTGAGAGGATAAATATTCTAAGGCATTATCACTGCGAAAAGTGCGAATCAGTGTTGTAAATAGCGCTCGCTACAGCGCTAAAGGCGTGTAGCGAGGCGAGGCGAGGCTATAGCGCCACACAGGGCGCTGTTGCGTTGCGAGGCTAGCGTGCGCCTCTGCTTCTGTTGCGAGTGGCGAGGCAAGGCGAGTGGCGATGCGAGGCGTCGCTAATTTGATTATACAGAAAAATTAAAACACAGTCAGCTTCCTTCAGTTGCTCCAGTCGACGAAAATTAGGGTTTCACTCCATCTTCTTCTTCTTCTTCCATCGTCTGCGACCAGCACCAGCCAGGTATGTTCTTCACTTCTTCTTTCTTCTTTCTTCTTTCTTCTTTCTTCTTTTCTCTTTCGCGACCAGACTCTGTTTTTCTTTCTTTCTTCTTTCTTCTTTTCTCTTTCGCGACCAGACTCTGTTTTTCTTTCTTTCTTTCTTCTTTCTTCTTTCTTCTTCTCTTTCGCGACCAGCACTGTCCAGGCAGCAACAGCTCTGTTTTTCGTGACCAGACTATGCTCTGTTTTTCGCGACCAGACTCTGTTTTTCTTTCTTTCTTCTTTCTTCTTTCTTATTTCTTCTTTCTTCTTTCTTCTTTCTTCTTTCGCGACCAGCACTGTCCAGGCAGCAACAGCTTTGTTTTTCGCGACCAGACTATGCTCTGTTTTTCTTCTTCTTGCAAATATATTTCATCACGACTTTTGCTTGAAATTTTGCTAAGTCTATCCTGTAAAGAATGTCGAAGAGCACCTGCACATATAAAACAAGAAATGTTAATCTGCAATTCTGCTAAGTTGCTTAAATTTATTTGATTTATTGCTCTATTTTTCAATAAAACAGCGCTGAAAATTGATTAGATTTATTGCTCTATTTTCTTTAAATTCTTTATTTGATTTATTGCTCTATTTTTCTATAAAACAGCGCTGAAAATTGAAATGACGTCATTCGGATGATAGTAAACGAAGTGATATTGCTTGGAATTATGCTATACAAGGCCCGTCAAGAACTACAATTAAATGTTTGTTCTGTGGAAAAACATATAATGGTGGGATAACTCGTCACAAGCAACATTTGATCGGTGGATTTAAAAATGTAATACAATGTCCCCTTTGTCCGCCCGAGGCTAGGGAGGAAATAAAAGCTTTTGTTGAAAAGAAAAATTTAGTAAGAACTCAAATGAGTTATGAAGCATCGGTGAATTCCGTGAATCTAATTGATGAAGATGATGAGATGGATGGAGAAGGTGAAATGGGACCTCCCCCCCTAAAAGGCACTCTCAATCTAGTGGGTCATCCACGACACGTTCGGTGGCAAAAGGCTCTATCAATCTTTATTACTCGGCAAAACAACAAGAAAGGGGAAAAGGTGAAGAAGGTTCGGGTAAAGATGTCAAGAAGACTTTGAGGGATCGCGCCGTCAGTGCCTTTGCATCATGGATGTACGATGCAGGCCTTCCTTTCAACTGTGTCAACTACGAAACTTTTGATAAATTCATTGAGGCTGTAGGACAATATGGCCCGGGGATGAAGCCTCCTAGCTATCATGAAGTTAGAGTAACTCATCTTGAAAAGGAGGTGAAGAAGTTAGACCAAATTATTGAGGAGCATAAAGTGGAATGGACCAAGTTTGGTTGTTCCATTATGATGGATAAGTGGACAGCACAAAATGGAAAAATGATCATAAATGTGTTGGTGAACTCTCCAAGAGGGAGTGTTTTTCTTGAATCTTACGATGCTAGCAACTCTTCTACGGATGGAAGCAAAATGTACAACTTGTTTAGAAATACTATTGATAAAATTGGAAAGGAAAATGTTGTACAAGTTGTTACAGATAATGCTAGTGAGAATGTTAGTGCGGGGAAGATGATGGAAGCTATCCAAACATTTATTGGACTCCATGTGCTGCCCATTGTATCAACTTGATGTTTGGTGACATATTCAAGGAACACCCATATGCTTCAGGTAACTTTAATATAATTATCTTTCAAGCCTTTAACTTTATTTATACTTATATCTTAGCCTTTAGTATTAAACTATTAATTTAAAAATTGCTATTGTTACTTTTACAGTTTTTGCTAAGGCCGTCAAGATATATGCTTACATCAGTCAGAGGCCGTTGTTGTTAATTTGAATTCACACAAGAAAGAAATTTGGTGAGACCGGCCAAGACTAGATTTGCAACGGCTTTTTTAACTTTGCATAGTTTTTACTTGCAAAAGGGAAATTTGAGAAAGCTAGTTCTTTCGACTGATTGGAATGATAATAAATATGCAAAGGAAGCTGCGGGGAGAGATGTTGCCAAAATTCTTATTGCTCCATCATTCTAGAATGATGTCGTTCGGGCTCTTAAAGTTGGTGGTCCTTTCGGGTGCTCCGTATGGTGGATGGGGAGAAAAGACCACCAATGGGCTATCTTTATGAAGCTATGGATAGAGCGAAAGAGAGTATTGCAGCATCATTTGATGGAGATGTTAGGAAATATGAGAAAGTTTTTGAGATAATTGATAGCAGATGGGACAAGCAACTCCATCGACCTTTGCATGCAGCAGGCCATCTTCTGAACCCGGGATTATTTTACAAGAACACTAGTTAGGAAACTTTGGCTCTAGAGGTGTGGGTTGGATACCATGCATGTCTTGAGAAGTTGGTCCCTAATTCAGCGACGATAGATCTAATAGGGGAGGAGTTTGGTAAGTACGAACAAGCAGATGGCCTATTTGGTTTACCGGCTGCCATTAGAGCCAGAGACAAAAGGTCGCCAGGTAACTAACTTTAATATAGATCTCCTTATTACTTTAACTTAATTTATTTGATTTATACTTATTAACTTTTAAAATATTTTACATTTTTACTATAGTTGAATGGTGGAAGCAATTTGGAAGTCAAACTCCAAACTTGCAAAAGTTTGCCATCAAAGTATTAAGCCTAACTTGTAGTGCATCTGGATGCGAGAGAAATTGGAGCGTATTTGAGCATGTAAGAAGTAGATTTGTTATATTAATATATTCTATATTGTATTATTATTAGTACTTACTAATTAATCTAAATAACTTAATGCGCAGATTCACTCCAAGAAAAGGAATAGGCTTGAGCTATCGCGTCTCAATGATCTAGTGTTTATTAAATACAATAGAACATTGAGGCGACGTTATGAAGCTCGCGATACTATTGATCCAATTTTGTTGGACAATATTGATGAGGCAAATGAATGGTTAACTGGAGCCCCCCAAAATCATGAAGATGAACAAGCGTATGAAGGAGATGATCTTGATTGGGGTACCGTTTCTATGGCCGTTGGAGTTGAGGAGAACATCTATGGACTAAGAGCGAGTTCTTCAAGTTCAACGTACAAGGGAAAGGGGGTAGCAAGTTCAAGCGGTCCACCCTAATTGATGAAGTGTCCGAGGATGAAGAAGATGATAGCCAATATAATGCTATCAATTATGATGTTGTAGAATTTGAAAATCTTGAAGAAGAATAGATGTTGCTTATTTTAGAGTTTAGACTATTAATCTTTAATTTATGAATCTATTATGATTTTATGATTATCTATTGAGTTTTTAATTTTTAAATTGATATATTTATTAACATATTATTGCTATTGAGTTTTTAGTTATATATATATATATATATATATATATATATATATATATATATATATATATATATATGTATATATATATATATATGTATATATATATATATATATATGTATATATATATATATATATATATATATATATATTGTTTTTTTTAAATTGTCACCTCACATCAAAAAGGCGAGCGCTTCGCTGCGCGCCTCTCGCCTCACTGAAGCGATCGCTCGTCGCTATTTGTTGCCGCGCGCTATCCAAAACACTGGTGCGAATAGAAACACCAAATTGATTTTTAATTTAAGCACAAAAATTCTGGAATATAGAAAACAACTCAGAACGATATTTCATTAAGAACATCCAAGTACATCTTGAATGATCATTAATGAAACTAACAAAATAACGAAATCCCAAGGTTGAACTGACTCTACTAGGACCCCATATATCCGAATGAACTAAAGAAAAAACAGACTCTGCACGACTCTCAATACTATGAGGAAAGGAGGCTCGGGTATGTTTCCCGAGCTGACATGACTCACGCTCTAATGTAGATAAACTAGACAAACTAGACACCATCTTCTGAAGCTTGGACAAGCTAGGATGTCCTAAACGACTGTGAAGTAGGTCTGGAGGATCTGCAACTAGACAGGCCTTGGAGGATTTTAGTGAGTTAAGGTAGTAGAGTCCTTCTGATTCAAGTCCTGTTCCAATCGTCTGTCCCGTACTGTGGTCCTGCATAATAAACGAATCATCAATAAAATATATACCACAATGGAGGGCACGAGTCAAACGACTAACAGATGCAAGATTAAAAGGACAGCCAGGGACATAAAGAACGGAATCTTGAGTGACAGAGGGTAGGGGATTCGCTTGTCCAACTCCTTTTGCTTTAGTTTGGGACCCATTGGCTAAAGTAACATTGGGAAGAGACTGTGAATACGCAATATTTGACAAAAGGGATTTATTACCAGAGATATGATCAGAAGCAGCTGAGTCCACAACCCATTGTTCAAGAGGACGAGATTGGGAAACACACGCAAAAGAATTACCAGCAACAGAAGTATCAGTCTGAGCAACAGAGGCTACTTGTGGAGATGTCTGCTTACTTGCTCGATATTTGAGGAACTCATTATACTGCCCTTCATATACAGAAAATCCCTGGTTACCTGTAGTTTCGGTCTGAGCAACATAAGCATTTGTCGGTGGTCGACCATGTAAAGAATAACACACGTCACGAGTGTGACCAAGTTTATGACAATAAGAACACTTGGGTCTAGATCTTCCAAAATGACCTCCTCCTCGTCTATTCTCCATAGTATGAGATGCCCGATTGTCTACTGATTGGGATACGAGGACAGATGAATCAAGTGTCTGTGATGAGCTCACTGGGTGACTTGGTGCTGCAGCAAGGCGAAGTAATCGAGAGAACAATTCATCAACTGTGGGGACAGTCGGACTAGCTAAAATCTGATCGCGCACTGAGTCGAGATCATTAGGAAGCCCGGCAAGAGTAAGGACTCGAAACAGCTTTTGTCGTTGCTCTTGCTGCTTTGCAACGCTAGTAGAAACTGGCATCAACGTCTCAAATTCCTCCATAACTGCCTGTACTTGTCCCAAGTAAGTAGACATATCTAATTCCTATTTCTTTAAATTTGTCATCCGCGATATCACATCATAGAAACGAGATATGTCATTAGTGTATAAAGTACGAGCCTTTTCCCAAACCAAATAACATGTCTGGAACGGACGAAATAAGGGCATCAACTTGGAATCAATAGACCGCCACAGAATACTGCATAATTGAGCATCGATCTTCTCCCAATGTGCTTTGGCTTTTTTGTCTCCTTCACTAGACTCCTTCATTAGATGATCTTAAACACCTTGACCTTTACACCACAACTCGACAGACGAAGCCCAAGCTAAGTAGTTGGAACCTCCCATTAAAGGTTCTGAGGTAATTATAACACCAGAATTGCCAGAAGCCGAGTTTTTAGGCCCGAAAGCATCGACTCCCAAAGACATCGTAAAAACTTGCTGAAACAGATGAAGGAACTTTGTTTTTTTTATGCCAGAAAAGTACTGTAGCTGCCAGAAAAGTCAGTGTAGTCGCCGGAAAAAACTCAAAGTTGTCGGAATCGAACGAAAATAGGATGGGTAGGGTCGGAACTAGTATCCGACCCAACTGTCCTGAAGGAGTCACCTGAAAATCTGGCCGGAAAGGGGGTCACGCGCCGGCGCGTGGGCTCACGCGCCTAAGGTTCTGGAGGCGCGTGGGGGTGCGTGGGGCTGATTTGGCCGGAGAAATTTCTGGGGTTTTGTCACCGGACAGAGGCGAGTCTTTTGGTATTGCTGGATTTTGCACAGCACTGACCGAGACTGATTTTACTTGAAAACGTCGCCGGAAAAGGGTTCCGATGACTGATTTTACTTTCCGGAATCGCTGGAATTTATGCACAGCGATAAATTCTCACGATTGCTCTGATACCATGTGAGAAAGCACGGGAGAAAAATATGATATATTGATACTATGTTAAACCTGATACAATGAGTCCTATATATATATACATAGCCTATCCTACTCCTAATACATATAGGATTAGTGTTATTTTCCTACTATTTACATATTCTAACACTTATGTTCTGGTTATGTTAGATTGCTAGGGGATACTTGCCTGATTAAACTGTATCTCATGCTTAACAAAAACAGGCTTGCTTAATAAATAACCTATGCAAAGCCCTTTATGGTGCATGATAAGTTGTTGGATTCTGAACATAAATGTAATCTTGTATTACAAGCTAGACTCTTCACAGAGACGACATTCATACATTTTACCTTAACTATGCTTCTCTCTATTTTCCGTGTGCATGTCTGTAGCCAAATTTATTGGTTGATCTGGTAGTTAGCTCAAGGGGACTGGGTGATTCAGATCAATAGTAGTTGGTCACGAAAATTTGACCGTGATCTTTGGGTCTGTTTTCAGGAACACTTGTTAATTGTATGTGAACTACTGAAGGCCAATCTGTATTTCCATAAATTTAATAGAGAATCTGGTGGAGAAGTCTACTTTACTATGCCAAGACTGCAGGTTTGTTGGATCAAAACATTTATTGCGATTCGATGCTAATGATATCTTCTGTGGTCAATTTCATATGAATTTGTTGTGCAGTCAATCACTATTCAGTGTTTAGAGGCTCTTCAGTTCTTGCATGGCCTTGGGCTCATACATTGTGATTTGAAGCCTGAAAACATATTGGTGAAAAGCTACAGTAGATGTGAGGTGAAGGTAATTGATATGGATAGCAGTTGCTTCGAAACAGATCATCTTTGTTCGTATGTCCAGTCAAGATCTTACCCCTCACCAGAAGTTATTTTGGGGCTTCCTTATGATAAAAAGATAGACGTCTGGTCCCTTGGCTGCATCTTGGCAGAACTTTGCACGGGCAATGTAAGTTTTTCTGTTATGCATTTTATATATTGATTATTATCTCTATTTATTTATTGTCAGTATGAATTTATAGTGGATTTTATTGTCCATTATTCCATGCATTGTGGTAGTTCGTGAAGTGCTTATTCACTTTTCATTTGATCCCTTCCCCTTTCTTCTGGATTTATGAATTTGTTAAATCCAAATTAGTGCAACACATAATTATTTCATGAAGTTAGACCTAGAGCTTTGGACTAGTGGTAAGAGTGTAGTGTGTGGTATATGGGTTAGGAGCACGCCAAGGATTCGGACCTTGCAGCAAATGAAAGCCTGATATTTATCTGGTACAAGAGCGGACCCGTTATTTACTGAGTTTTGAACCATGTGCCACTGGCCCTCAGGGATTTCTCAGTTGTTAAAGAAATTATGTCTTGGAGTTGTTATTGGCTCCAAACCTTTCGGAAGCCCCCTAGTAACTGCCGGCATGTAATCCTAAGAGGAAATAAATTTGTTTGGAGGACATTGAGTAAGGCTGTATCCGGTTCCGGTTCTGGGTCTATTTGGGTCTGCGGTTCTGGTTCTGGCGGTTCCGGTTCTGGCGGTTCCGGTTCTGGCGGTTCCGAGTTATTTTTTTTTTAAAAAAAATCAATATCTTGTATAGTAGTGATTAGTATATTGTAGAATATATTTTTATATGGTGTACTATGTTATTAATTATAGTATATATTGTGTTTGGTAATTAGTATATATTGTGTATAAGTGGTGTATATATTGTTGTTAAGTAATACACTATTGTATATAAATAGTGTATATTGTGTAGTAGTTAGTAATTAGTATAAAATTTATATAAGTAGTACATATTGATAAAAGAATGTTGTCATTAGTATTATGTGTTGTATATTATATATTATATGTTATATAAATATTCAAGGATTGATATCGAAGTAAAGACAAAAAAATATTGAGACAAAGATATTCAAGGAGAAAAATATTTTTTAAACTTCTTTTTCATTTCTGTTATTGCATATTCATAAATTTTCCCTCCCTCGTTAAAATCAACAAATAAATTAGCAAGTGCGGCAATATATACTAAACAGTTAGAAATAGTTGGATAGTATTGGCCAGATAAAGCATTTGTAGCCACATGAAAATGTTCTAAAAAATCTAACAGAATTTTAACGTTAGTCCAATCTTGATTAGTTAACATGTCATTATCTTCCTCTCCACAATCCCGAGAATTATAAGTAGCGTTAATTGAGTTTCTATATTCGTACGCCACTACTAAACTTTCGTAAAAGATATTCAAGGATATGATAAAGAGCATATTTATTGACCAAAATGGCATATCTTTCTTAGTCTTCCTTCCCCCAATGGAAAAAAAACTAAAAGAAGACATGCCAATGTACAAGTTACATCATAATTTATGCATTATTCCCTGAACATGACTTAACTCAGTTATCCCCTGTGGTGAACGCTTATTCTTGTTCCTTGGGGTTAATTCTATTGACATTTGCACCCACATCATCGGCCACTTCAGTTTTTTCGACATCTTTGGAGTTCCTGGAGCCGAGCCATATGCTTCTTCCCTGTCCGAGCCATATGCTTCTTCCATGTCCTGTGTGCCTCCATTGATTTCCATCAAAAGATAAGTTACTAAGGATTCAAATTGTTCAGGTATTAGAGAATTGAATTACAGCAGATGTCAGATCCTGTAGATACTGTACTGGACTTACCTTAAAAGTTGATGCCATAAGTAGATCTTGAAGCTTAGGGACTATGTCGTACGATACAATGTTGAACACACCATCAAGGTGAACGGACTTCTTAGTATTTGAAGGCACTACTTTAAATCTTGCCTTATTTGAACCACCCCATTGAGATAAAACCACCTGTTCCATTGCACCTTTTTCCAAGCCATCAGCATGGTGTTGCAAAGATGGTGTGACGTTGTCCTTTGTACCTTCTTTCTCCAAAATCTCTAGAGATGTTCCCTCCAGCAATTTATTACCAGGCAAGAATTCAACTTTCGGTTTTATGTTGAGATTGTCATCAACCGGGGGAGGGGTAGTATTTTGGCCACTACTTTCACCGGTTTTAGCTTTTCCTTTACCGAACATATTTTTCAACGAAAATGCCATAATAATTAGCACATAAGAGTTGAAAATCGTTGAAATTGAACACTTGAAAACTTCAATTCAACAACTTCACAATGTTTCACGAATTTGCAACAATAAATTAAGCACTTGCACTAGAAAGATTGAAAGAGAGCTTGAGAGAGATTGAGAGATATTGATGAATTGGTAAATAAAAATGAAAGAATGAAGGGGTATTTATAGTTGAGAAATGGGAAATAGTGTAATTATATAAAGTTTGAGGTTAAATTAAAGTTTGGGGGCCAAATGGCTATTTTTTAAACTTCCAAACGGCTGGTTTTGAAAAAGAACCGTTTGGAACCGTTTGGAGCCGTTTAGAACCGTTTGGAACCGTTTGAATTTTTTTTTTTTTTTTTAAATTATCATTACAGAACCGTTTGGAACCGCCAGAACCGTTCCGGTTCCGGTTCCGGTTCTGGCGGTTCCGGTTCCGCGGTTCTAACGTGTAGAACCGCGACATCACGGTTTCGGGGAACCGCCGGAACCGGAACCGCCAGAACCGGAACCGCGGAACCGGCAGAACCGCCAGAACCGCGGTTCCGGTCCGGAACCGTGAAACTTACAGCCTTAACATTGAGAGACCATTCTTCGATCTTGCTACTTAATCCTATCTTATGTTAGAATCACAAGAAACCAATATCCAATTTGCAGAAGAATGTTTCTCCGGACGAGTAAATTTTATTAGCTTTTGGCTTTGATACTGCTTTTGCACTGAGAATCTTCAGAGGCAGAAGCGGGGGCCACCGGAGCTATCTGCGTCGAGTGTTTCGATTGACGGCCTTGTGGATAAAGCAAAATTCTGATGGTGGGCATGCCTAATGTAATTACATGGAGTTAAGTAATGCATTAGGGAACTTTATATTTCATTCAAGTATCATTTTTCCCTTTCTTAGACAACAAATGTTTTTCCCAATTAAAACTCTTGCATTAACAGAAATAAATAGTAATACTGTAGTTGTATTCTTGGTACTTCTCTCTGGGCTGATTCTTTCTTGAGCAACTAATACCCAGTTGGTGAATAGCTAATTGGAAAGAAAAACCCCGTTGGCAAAGTAAAATTCAAGGTAATGAGAAATGATTTAAGTTATAGCTCTTACTCTCTTCACGAATAAGTGAATAGAAATAAAGTTTTTGAATATTCAAGTTTCTTATAATGAAGTCTTCTGCTAGTGGGATTTTATAGGTCTTTGTCCATGTTCGCAGGTCCTTTTTCAGAATGACTCTCCCGCCGCGCTGCTTGCTAGGGTAATTGGTATCATAGGTCCGATTGATCAAGAGATGCTCGTCAAAGGACGAGATACTTATAAATACTTCACCAAAAATCACATGCTATATGAACGAAATCAGGTAAAGTTTCCTCGCCTTTCCACTCTTTATTTCATTTTCTTTTTCCCTTCCTTTTCGGGTGTTGATCACCTATTTTCCCATGTCTTGTTATAAGTTGTAACTTAAGTATATTAACTTAAGTGTTGATCAACTTAACTTAAGTTGACAAGAGGGGCTTGGTCCGATGGTAACCAACCCTCACTTACAACCGAGAGGTTGTGAGTTCGAGTCTCCCCAGGAGCAAATTCTGGGGATTTATGCCGGGGGTCTATTTGGAAACAGCCTCTCTACCCCAGGGTAGGGGTAAGGCTGCGTACACACTACCCTCCCCAGACACCACTGAGCGGTATTGTACTGGGTCGTACTTTTTTTTTTTTAAGTATATTAAAATAATAAATAGAATATTCCTTTCTACAAAATCTATTATTACTTTTATGATTGTTATTTTAATATAACACATATTAAGTATATATTTAGAGGTCGTTTCGTATGATGGATAATACGAAACGACCTCTAAATATATACTGGGTAGTTGTTGTTGTTCGTATGATGGATAAGTAAAAAAAATCATGAGATAAAAAATTTTATCGTCTTATTATTTGTTTGGTTACTATTCCTGGGATAAGTTTATTCCAAGCTTAAAAATAGTTTCGGGATAAATTGCACTTGCCAGATGGTGGGAATAGTAATCCCAGGATAATTTATCCTAGGGTAAAGCAGTAAAATTAACAATACAATCCGAGGACTAATACAATATACTCCATCCATTTCAATTTATGTGTACCTATTTTCTTTTTGTCCGTGCAAAAAAAAAGAATGTCCCCTTTCCTTATTTGGAAATAATTTACCTTTATGCAATGATTTATGGCCATACAAAATATATGTGCTTCATTTTACACCACAAGTTCAAAAGTCTTCTTTCTTTTCTTAAACTCTGTGCCCAGTCAAATGGGTTCACATAAATTCAAATGGAGGGAGTACCAAATAGTCAATAAGAAATAATATCAAGATAACTAATCCCAACGTAACTGATCCTAGTATAACTAATTCCACAATAACTGATCCCAACATAACTTATGTTCAAACCAAGTGACCCCTTAAGTTATCATTTCTTAGTGGCAGAGCCAAAAATTCATAGAAGAGGTTTTGAAAAGAAAACTAAAGTACCATATCTAGGATTTGAACTTGTGACCTAAAATAATCTTTAAACCCCTTCACCACTATATCATATTATCTTTCTTATTGGCTCAATCATTTTGACTATTCAACATCATTAAATTATATGCTTGATGTTTTTTTCTTTTAATTTTGAAAATGAGATTATTAGATATGTTCTTTTTTCAAAATATATATTATTGGAAAAGAGAAAAATAGCAACAACAACCCAGTATAATGAGGAGGGTAGTGTGTACGCAGATCTTACCTCTACCCTGGGGTAGAGAGGCTGTTTCCAAATAGACCCTGGTATCCTTCCCTCCAAGAACTTCTCACCTTGCTCTTGGGGAGACTCGAACTCACAACCTCTCGGTTGGAAGTGGGGGTTGCTTGCCATAAGAGCAACCCCTCTTGTCTTAAACGAGAAAAATATCATGATATAAAAAAAGAAGAGATAAACGGTAAAAGGTAAAATAGGCATTTTAAAACGTCAATTGAGAAATAAGGGGAGAATGTCTATTGTTCAAAGTTGAGGGGAGAAGTTTGACTTTGAAAGCAAAGTTGGAGGTATAAATGATTTTCAGCCATATAGGATATGTACCTCATCTCGAGTCCATGTACATAGTCTCGAGGACAACATATATTAATCTATAAAAGGCCATTGGTTTTGATAGTTCTTTATCTATTGAATATTTCCTTGACTTGAACTTCGACATTTATAATTTGCTGAAACATTAGTAAACATCGTTGCTGAAGACCCTTCAGATCCTTTGTTTTCTATGAGTTGTATAATTAAGGATATAACCTTAGCCAAAAAATAAAATAAAATTTGATATAATACACATGTCAAAAAGTTAAGATTAATATGTTCTCCTAGTTTAGAGAGTTCCTCTTCTTTGCCTCCCCTCAGTACACTGCTTCAAGCATGGATGTTCCTCTGCTTCTGTCTGCTACTCTCACTTGTATAGTTTAACCATTCCACTTTTTTCTGTTTATAGGAAACAAACAGATTGGAATACTTTATACCCAAAAAGACATCCTTGAGGTATCGATTACCGATCGGAGATCAAGGTTTATTGATTTTGGGGATCATCTTTTAGAAGTTAACCCAAAGAAGCGACCTTCTGCTTTAGAGGCTCTAAAACACCCATGGCTATCATATCCGTATGAGCCAATATCGTCATGAATTATTTTCTCAGGCAACTAAAGTTTTTCTATTGCTTCGATTTGGATTCTCCACTGATGAGATATGAAGAAAGTCCTCCAAGTTGAGTTCCTTCAGGCTGGGTTGTATTTCTATTTAATGCAATTGAGCGTTTTGTCACATTAGGCTTTTTTGTTTCTTGCTTGTCTTTGTTTCATAGAAGGAAATGCGTTCTGTTTGTACATGATGTATGCTCATTCTTTTTACGTATTTAGTGTAGCCTATGAAATAGCCGCTTCTCCAATTTTTTTTGGAGTTTGCTCGGTTGCTGCAATGTACCATGAACAGACGTATTTCACAAAAATATAATGCAAAATGCTACTTATTGATATCTTGTTCTCAGGTTTTACTCTGGTTTGTATGGACTGTAAGTGTAGTTCTCACTTCGCTGAGAAAGTTAAGACTACTGGTATATATAGTTCAAGAGAGGTGTTCATATATTCCGGGCAGATCCCTGGTTCAAAATGGGAAAGGAAACAGGATAGTACAACACTTTATTGCAAAGAACTTCCCTGAATTACATTAAAAAAATTACTTTTGGTAAATTATGAATAGTTATACATTTACTGATACAAATTCACCTTCTCCTCAATTCAACACCCATACTGACAATGAAGCTGTAAAAGTTAAAAAAATGGTGAATTAGAGAGCGGAATTAGCTCTCTTAGTTTTCCCTAACAAGATGTCCTTAGCTTCACTGATTTTGGAAGCAATATAATGGCTACCACCGGCGTCTGGATGATTTGCTACCATTACCCTCCTGAGAGCCTCCTTTATTTTCTCCAGGACAGCACTTTCTCAGCAAGGAGAAGACGCCATATATTGGACATGAAGCAATTTAATCTAACTCAACCGATAAATGCGGTCGTGTTTGATTCGCAAGCTCAAACAAAAAGTATGCCAATGTGCAACAATGGAAAGACACAAATATATTCATTCAAGAAAGTCCTCAAGCAGTCTGTTGCTAATAATACCTAATGATGAATTGACTAGAGGAATGAATAACGGCAACAAGGACCTGAGCAAATTGACAATCAATTCTACAAACCTGACCCCCTAAGGCCTAAAGGACTATGCATCATATACATTCTGAAAGTGATAACCTAAGCTCCTAACATTAACCAGAAAGAAGTTAGCAATCTATAAGAGACATTTGATCCGTCAGATTTATGGCTAAGCTATTGTTCAGGTTGCGAGTGTACAAGTTTCAGGTTCTGCATTAACAACTTGTCTGGATGGTTGTTACGTATCGTTTCATAATGTTCGTATCGTACTATATTGTATTGTACTGTATCGTTTGATAAATACAATGTTTGTATACATTGTATCGTTTGCTATTGTTTCATGATATCACGCACCAGCAATATGAAGAATCAACTTGCAATTATGATATAGGATAAAATTATTATATAAAAACGTAGGGTAAATGATAAAATAAAATTATTAAATAATAATGAGGGGTGAGATTTAGAGAAAAAGACAAAGTAACAATGCGACCACACCAAATCGGTCGTTACATAAAGTGTCACATTTTGTTGTTATCTAACGACGGATTGGACGATACGATACAAAAAAATTTAAGTAATAATCAAAACAAACATAGTATTTAAAGTAATAGTATGATAGAATGCAATGGGTAACAACCATCTAAACAAGCTGTAAGTCCTGACTGATACCCCAAGAATAGAGCAAAACAGAGACACACTTTGGCATCACAAAACAGAACACCAGATTTATAAATACCTGACTCCAAGAATTAATGCTGCTTCCCTTCTTGTCATAACTTGTTCAAACCCACCGGGGTAAAACCTCCGAACTCGAGGTGCCATGCTCTTATCAAGTACCTAGCTCCCAAAGCAGCAGCTCCAACCGTAGTTCCCACTACTATTGGAGATGCCTGAAAACAGAAACCATGAAATTACACAACAAAAACGCATTCATGAAAAACCAAGAGTAGAGTAATTGTATGGACACATTATTTTCTACAAGAATAAGACACAAAATATCCACCTTCTGTTTTTTTTTTCTTTCTTAAAAACAGAGATCTCTAGCGCTTAAACAGGTATATGTATGATAGCTCAAAAACATCCCTTTAAACTTTTAATCAACAAAAATTGAGGTTTTGAGGTTCAATTATGCAATTACAACTATACACAGAGAAAGAAAAGCAGAGATAATAACCAATAAAAAATAATAATTGCATACAAAAAGCCTTACCACGAAATTTCTTAACCTAAAAATATGAAAAGCAGTCACTTTATCATGCCAAAAAAACATGAATTCTGAAAACATAACGAGGATATGGAAAAGGGAAAATGGTGTATAAACCTAAGCGGCAAAGAAAAATATGCTCCTATATCAAACGAAACAAAATTCTTAAGCGAAGTAAAATAAATAGAAGATTACCATGAGAAAACGAGCAATACTTCACCAATACCAATGGTCAGTTCAAAGATTTAAAGATTTCCTATCGGTCTGCGATATATGGGAACGTAAGCTTAGAGTCTGAACTCGGATTTACAATCAATTGCTAACAAATTTGATGAGGCTGTATTGTGTGGCGGTTCTGGGTTTATTTGTGCCTGGCGTTTCGGTTTGACAGTTCCGGTTCCGGAGGTTTGGGGTCGGCGGTTCTGGCGGTTCCGGGTCTGGCGGTTCTCATGGTGGAACCAACCCGTGACGGTTCTAAGTACCATGTTGTTCCGGTTCTGGCGGGTCTGAATTTTTTTTTTTTTAAATTCAATATCTTGTATAGTAGTCATTAGTATAATGTAGAATATATTTTATATGGTGTACTAAGTTATTAGTATAATATTTATTGTGTTGTAGTAATTAGTATATATCGTATATAAGTAGTATATATTGTATATAAGTAGTATATATTGTATATAAGTAGTATATATTGTATATAAGTAGTGTATATTGTGTTGTAGTTAGTAATTAGTATAAATTGTATATAAATAGTATATATTGATAAAAGAATGTTGTAATTAGTATATTGTGTTGTATGTTATATACTGTATGTTATATAAATATTCAAGGATTGATATCGAAGTAAAGACAAAGAAATATTGAGAAAAAAGATATTCAAGGATATGATAAAGAGCATATTTATTGACCAAAATGGCATATCTTTCTTAGTCTTCCTTCCCACAATGGAATGAGCACAACATGGTACTAATACCACCATTAAAAGGAAAAAAACTAAAAGAAGACGTGCCAATGTACAAGTTACATCATAATTTATGTTGTATTTCTAACAAATCTCATAAATCCGTCAAGGTTGGGAGGTGATTGTGTTGGCGGTGGTGGAAATGAAGCTTGTTCATCACCACTTCCGGGTGAAGTCGCTTCCTCAGCAAGTTCTGCTATCATTTCTTCATATGCCTCATCTATTGCCGGTTGTGATTCTGCTATGCCAAAGTTCCTTCTTTCTGCGCGGATCCAATCTCTAAAAAACACTGATTTTTCCAAGCTCTCCCGCATCGATGCTCTGTGATCACCTATTTGTAGTCTTGCTTGACTGAAAGCGCTCTCCGATGCAACAGTTGACGCTTGAATTGACAGAACATCCCGAGTCATCCTTGCAAGAATGGGAAAATGCTTTTCCCTTGACTTCCACCATTCCAAAAGGTCGAAAGAGCCGTCTGGATTCTCCTTTTCTAGTCCCTGTGACAAGTAAATTTGGAGCTCATTTAGATGGGAAATTTCATCAAAATTATCACCTTGAGTACCCCTGAACTCCGTCCACGATTTAAGAGCTGTTAAGCCAGCAGCTCTTTTAGACGATTGTGATGTAGACGAAGTAGGGGTTGGAATATTTGGCCTAGCATGCTCTAACGCCTGTTTATAAGCATTATAAACAGTTTGAGCATTAACTTTAATTGATGCTCTCGCATCAGCTAGTGTAGTAATTTCGTCTTCTGAAAGATCTAAAGCTCTATAAAATTAGAATACCAAAAGTGAGGACCTCCTAATTTCATTGTTGGATTTAATATAGCAGCTACACCAAAAATATGAGGGATTGGAAAAAAATATTTTTTAAACTTTTGTTTCATTTCATTTATTGCAAGTTCATAAATATCCCCACCCTCGCTAAAATCAACAAACAAATCAGCAAGTGCGGCAAAATAAACTAAACAGTTAGAAATAGTCGGATAATTTTTCCCAGAAAAAGCATTTGTAGCCACTTGAAAATGTTCTAAAAAATTTAAAAGAATTTTAACATTAGTCCAATCTTGGCTAGTTAGCATTTCATCATCATCCTCACCACCTACCCGAGAATTAAACATAGCATTAATTGGGTTTCTATATTCATACGCTACTACTAATTTTTCGTACATGTAATTCCACCTAGTCGGGCAAGGTTTAGCAACCTTTCTTTCTCTAATGCCATATTCGTCACATTTTTAAAAATATTCTCTAAGTCTAGTTCTACGGTTTGAATAAAATAGCCAGTTAAGAGCCATTCTCACCTTTTCAATTTCTATGTTTAATATTCGCATACCATCACAACAACTAAATGATAAATATGACAAATACATCTAACATGGAAAATATTACTAAATGCAAGATTAAGTGTTTTTGTTAGCATGCCTATTGCACTAATGTTGCTAGAAGCATTATCCATAGAAATTGCCATTATTTTATCAGTAAAGCAAAAATATCTACATATATCTAAAACAGTGTTAGCTATAAACCTACCCGTGTGCCGTGAATTAATTATTCTTTATGCAATTATGCGTTTTTGCATTGTCCAGTCTTCATCTATCCACTGACTTGTTACAGTTAGATAATCACAGTCATTTCCACTTCTACCAATATCAGTTGTAATAGAAATACGATTACTTATATGGGTAAATAAATAGCGCAAATATTGTTCATATTCATGCTTGAATTTATAAATATTTGCCTTAACTGTTGCGCGAAGCCAACCTTTATAAGTAGGATTAAATACTCTTCTAATATATTGAATGCAATTAGGATTAGAAGCAAAATTATAAGGCAAGCACATAACAGTAATCATTTTCGCTAATTATTTACGATCCTTATTTGGATCGTAATATAAAATACCTCCGGTGACAGTGTTTATTCCTGGTTGAACTAGATTTGAACCAGTACTTGGGTTAACTTGAGAATCAACACTTGTCTCCCCCTCTTGTTGCGCTTTCATTTGCAAAAATCTAGCCTTATCTCTTGGGTGTAATTTTATATGCTTAGTCAAACTACCCGTGCCGCTACGATCTCTAGTATATCTATGAACAAGTAATTTCCCACAAGTTTTACACTGAGCCTTATTTTGTTCTCTTACTTGAGTAAAAAATTGCCAAATTAATGATGTTTCTGTACGTTTAGGAGGTTGTCTACTAAAAGTGGGAGTTTGTATAGGTGGGTGTGCCGGTTTATTACCTAAGTTATGAGCAGGACTAGTAGGTGTATCATCTAAATCTGGTGCTTGGGTTTCATCATCATCCTCATTTTCCTCTAAGATAGGTTCATTAGGATAAAGAGCATTCATAATATCATCATCTAATCTATCACCTACTGCAACATCATGTAGAAATTCACTATCAGTAAATTGCAAACAAGGGTGATCACTATCAAGGATTACGAAGGGTTGATTAGGACATCTAGGTTGGCTACTACTTTCAACTTGCTTATCTTTTTTAGGTCGGGGAGCCGGGGGAAGTATAGTATTTTGGCCACTACTTTCACCGGTTTTACCTTTTCCTTTACCGAACATTTTTTTCAACGAAAATGCCATACTAATTACAGTTAAGCAAACTAAAAATACAAAAAAATACTATTAGCACGTAAGAGTTGAAACGAGTTTACCGGATTGACGAACAACTTCTTGAAAATTGAAAATCGTTGAACTTGAACACTTGAAAACTTCAATTCAACAACTTCACAATTTTCACGAATTTTCAACAATAAATTAAGCACCTGCACTAGAAAGATTGAAAGAGAGCTTGAGAGATATTGATGAATTGGTGAATAAAAATGAAAGAATGAGGGGATATTTATAGTTGAGAAATGGGAAAAAGTGTAATTATATAAAGTTTGGGGGCCAAATAGCTATTTTTTAAACTTCCAAACGGCTACTTTTTGCAAAGAGCCGTTACTGAATGTTTTTTAAAAAAAATATATTTTTTTAAAATATCCGTTGGAACCGCCTGAACCGGACCGGAACCGATCCAGAAACGCCAGCCTGTTCCGGGTGTGCAGGTCCGATTCTAGCGGTTCCGGATGTTAGAACCGGCCCATCACGGTTCCCTGAAACCGGTAGAACCGGAACCGCCGGAACCGGCCCATCGGAACCGGTAGAACCGGCAGGGACACGATTCCGGTTCGGAACCGCGACATAGTACCCCCTTATTTGATGGTGTCGATGTTAGAACCAGGGACTTTTTATAGCTTGCGTTAAAAAGTTGGCTTGGGCATTAAGAAATTGTGACCCATGGCGGTTCTTTCTTCTACTTCCAGAGGATTCCAGTGTCCGGTTCACTCAAATTTAGCCGGTCCAATATGTAAATCTTTATACTATAAAAAGGAGAGGAAAAAGCCTTTTTCTTTACCCAAGTGCCAACCTAAAAAGATGCCACATGGTATAATTAATTATTTAGTTTATAATTAGTTATTGGTTATTATTTTTAAATTTAAATATATATAAAAATCAAAAACAATAAAATAGAATATATATATATATATATATATATATATATATATATATATATATATATATATATATATATAATTGGTTGCTTTATTTGGATTAATAAATATAGATATTTTATAATTAAATATAAAAAACGAAAAAATAAATATATAAAAAAATAAACACCCATTCAAATTGGATGGGAGTAGTTTCAAGTTGGATTTTTTAAATTATTTTAAAATAAAAGGCAAAAAAATAGCTATAAAAAATGAAAAAAAGAGAAGAATTAAGCATTCAAATCGGAAAGTAGTTTCAAGTTGGAGTTTTAAAATAAAAAATGAAATTAAAAAAATAATGATTACCAATTCATATTTGTGAATAGTTTCAAATTGGAGTTTTAAAAATTATTTTAAATTAAAAAAACGAAAATAAAGAAATTAAAAAACTTTTAGAGAAAAATATTAAATAAAATAATATGCTAATATATATTTCTATTAAAAATGTAATAATATTAATATTAAATGATATAATAAAGAAAAAATATAACAAAAAATTTATTCAATGTTCTCCCTGTATATGTCCCGACAATTTAGAAGAGATTTTATTCATTAAAGTTTAGATAATATTATTAAGAACAACAGAATAAAATTTAAAATAAAATTGCATTAGTAATAAATTATGTATCTTCTTATATATTAGAAAAAGAAAGATAATACTAGACAATGGCTAATATAATAAAGAAATATATATAAAAAAGTTATTGGTTATTATTTTTGAATTTAAATATATAAAAATAAAAATAATAAAATAATATAAAAACATATATATATATATATATATATTGATATATATACATATATATATATATATATATATATATATATATATATATATATATATATATATATATATATATATATATATATATATATATATATATATATATATATATATATATATAGATAGGTTACTTTATTTGAATTAATAAATATAGATATCTTATAATTAAATATAATTAAAAAACAAAAAATAAATATATAAAATAATAACTCCCCATTTAGTTGGATTATATAAATCATCTTAAAATAAAAAAGCAAAAAAAGAAATTATCTATAAAAAAATGAAAGAAAGAGAAGAAAAACTACCCATTCAAATCGTAATGTAGTTTCAAGTTGGAGTTTTAAATAAAAAATAAAATTAAAAAAATTAATTATCTATTCAAATTGAGGATTAGTTTCAAGTTGGAGTTTTGGAATTATTTTAAAATAAATGAAACAAAAATAAAGAGATAAAAAAAACTTTCAGAGAAAAATATTTAATAAAGTAATATGCTAATTAAACTTTCAATTATTAATATAATAATATTAAATATTAGATGATATAATAAAGAAAAATACATAACAAAAAAGTTATTCAAACCGCTCCCTAAGTCTCGTTAGTTTAACAGAGGCTTTGGTTTATTAAAATTTAGATAATATTATTAAGAATAATAAAATAAAATTTAAAATAAAAAAGATTCTTAACAGTAATAAATTATAAATCTTCTCATATATGGCAAAAAGCAAGTGAATATTAAATATTGGTAAATATAATAAAAAATATATAGAACAAAAAAGTTATTCATCAACTATATAAGTACTTATAATTTAATAGAGATTTTATTATTGAGTATATCGTACTAACAAGTAAGATGATAATTGAATTTTATTTAAGCAATACAATCTAATAGGGTCAAATGAGCCCGATCATAATCTAATTTAATTAATATTTTTTAATACAGACCGCCATCACGCGGATATGACTACTAGTTTAATGGGAAAAGGAAAAAGTTTTATTAGCTAAACGGGCCTATGAGAAAAAAAAAATGAAAAGTTTTCCTAAGATAAAATGACAAGAAGATCCCTTAGGTTTGGAGTAGGTTTAGATTAGTCCTTATAATATTCTTTGAGCAGTTTTTTGTCATCTAAATTTGCAAAATGAGCACCTTTAGTCTCTATCAATTATTTAACAAACTCTAGTTGTATTATATTTAGCGGGAATTGTGATAAAAAATTTAATGAGAACTCATACTTAAACATTTTATAAACAACATAAATTTGATCGATAATCAAAGATATTTAAAATATGTCATATGACAACTAAAATTTCCAAACTGAAAATTCATAAAGTTAGAGGAATAATTAAAAATTATGTATGTAGAGGTGTTAATTTAGGTATTATGCACTATGGTCCTTGATCCACTAGCTGAGTGACCTGGTCATCCACCATAATTATAGGAAGCAAAATATAGTGGCGGATTAGTTAACACATCAAGGTACAAGAAAGATCTTTGGTAGTTGTGTTTCACTTTATTGGGACTCTTCATCAATTGTTTTGGATCTCCTTGAAGCAAACTTCCAGGTAAAAGTAACTACGTCATCATATTGATCCGCAAGAATCTACTTGACACTTGCTTATGACTCGTACAACCTATCTAAGCTCTGATACTAACTTGTTACGACCCAAAATCCCACCTAGTTGTGATGACGCCTCACTCCAACTGGGTAAGTCAAACAATAAAACACAACTCAAATGAAAGATTATAAATAAACAATAAATAAGATGGAAAAAAGATCTATACAACTACCTAAAGGATTGATAGTACAAGTAATTGTTAGATTAAGTACTTAACGCTACGGGGGGGGGGGGGGGGGGAGGTGAATAGCGTTATAATAAAAAACAGCGTAAACTTGCGGAATTTAAAAATTGCAGGAATGAAATAAGTGCGATAAGTAAATAATGAGGAACGAACGCACCGATGTATCCTGGTTCACCACAACCCGTGGCTAGTCCAGAGAGACTCTCTCGAGATTTCCACTATCTTCGTCAAGCTTACGGGTGCTTAACAAACCGTTACAGTTGCTCAAGGATACCACACCTTAAGACTTCACTTGCTTGAGGATACCTCACCCCAAGACTTCAACCACTAGGACTTTGGGTACTTAGCAAACCCGACAAATGAGAAGATATGTTCTTCTCAAACAACTCTCTTTTACAACAAGTACTCTCTCAATAGAGTGGATAAAGAGATACACAATAAGCTCTATGAACAACACAAAGTTGTCTATCAAATGGCTCAACAAAAGCTCTAATATGATGCTTGAAAATGATCAATATGTATAACAATGTATGGAGGAGTTGTGTGTTTAAAATCAGCTCAAAAGACCTCTTTTTTTATAGGTGAAAAAGTGGTGCTGACCGTTACTTAATTGACAAATAAAATCCCTGATTCTGTGCTCAAACAATCGATTGTTTGGAGTAGATAATCGATTGTTTGACCAACGTTCAAAAGACAGATTCCTGATTTTAGGCTAAACAATCGATTGTATGGACTAAATAATCGATTGTTATTCAACGTTCAAAAATCAATTTAGGATTCTGTGGGAACGGTCAAAATATAATTGATTCTGTGGGAACGGTCAAAATATAATCGATTGTATGAAAATGACAATCGATTGTTTATGAATATAATCGATTGTATGACAAAAACAATCGATTGTTTAGATGTTTAAAAACTTCGGTTGCACACTGTCTCAAAATAATCGATTGTTAAAAGTAGACAATCGATTGTTTGCTATTTTGAAAAACTTCAGATCACACTGTCTTAATACAATCGATTGTAGGATTCAAATAATCGATTGTTGAGGCCCAGATTTAAAAGACATGTTTAAAACCTTTAACAACATTTTGTTTTAACACAAAGATGCATGTTTATGATAAATATGATTTAATAAAATATTTTATGCATGTTTATGATAACCTAATGTTGAGCCAAATGATAAGATAACTTAAACGTTGTCCTTACATTGGTTCTACCAAACGACCTACGTCTTGGGTCTTCGGTCTTGAACTCTTTGGCTCGTTCATGCAATTCCGTCATCAGTATGCTTCTCGCCATTTGATTGATTGTCATATTATATCGTTGTTTGACACTTGACTTCATTGTTTGTCATTCATCAAAACCTATACCTGAAAATCATGCTCATACAACCAAAGCGCACATATCATAGATATACATGATTTCCAACAGTAATGAGGCAGTAAGATTTAGATTTACATCACTGTTACGAAGAAAATATAATATATTTTTGAATATACATAAATAGAAGTACAAGTCCTAATCTACCATGATTATATTGTAGTTTATATCTGGAACGCTGGTGCATCTTCAATGCTAGCATTCGTCATCCACACCAGCTCAGCTCCAAGATCTTCAGGTATGGTGCACACGTATGAGTACAATCGACCCTAAAGACTTAGTAAGTATCAAGACTAAGCTTGGTGAAGTAGTGATGAAGTTTCCATATCATAAGATACTTATTTTACTTAACCTATGTAGCTCAATAGCATAATATGTACAAAACAATAATATTGAAATCTAACCATGAAGTACAAGTAAAGCCATTGGTGCACATAGAGAAGATATGCGCAAGAAAACAAATACACTTTCGCATATAGGCCTAATTTATTTTTATTAAGATTAACACGTCTGAATCTGAATACACATCTGCATATCAAGATGTGTATTAAGATTAAGATATCTGAATCTGAATACACATCTGAATATATTAAGATGTGTATTCATATATGAATAGAAATAATTAAAACTACTTGATTTTTAGCATCCGAATGTATAAAATTTATCTTTATTTGAAAATTAATAAATATAAAATTCAAATAAAATACTAACTAATCCAATATTCTATCGATAAAATATAATTTTTTTAAAAATATGATAGTTGTTGGTGGTAATGGCTAATAGCTGAATGCCGACTAGAGGCGGTCATTTGTGGTAGTATTGATTGATGATGGTGGTTCGTGCTAGTAGCTAGTAGTGATTGGTAGTGGTGGAAATTGTTAGAAACACGTTCTCAATGCAATATACTAAACGTGTACTCTTTTGTAGGTTTTGATGAATGACAAACGAAGCAAAAATTGATATATGACGGAATTCAAGTACAAGCGCACAATGGTTGCGAATAAGATTGAAGTTCAAGATATAGCTCTTAATTGTTATTGAGTTGTTCTAAAACTGTAATCTCGATCCTATAACTTGACTCATAGTATGACCTCTCTCATAAAACAATTTTCCAAATCATGCATATTTAATTCTGTGTCAAAAAGATTTTAAATCATGCATATTGACATTAGACAAAATGTTTTCTAAACATGCCTCAAAAATCTGGGCTAAAATAATCGATTATGAACTTATGATAATCGATTGTTTCTGAGCCAAGACTGCATGACAATCGATTATGAATTAATGGTAATCGATTGTGAGTAAGACAGTGAACATCAGGTTTTTCCAAATCTGCATGATAATCGATTGTGATCAAATGCCAATCGATTGTTGTTGAGGTAAAGTTTTTCAATACTCAAAATAATCGATTATGAACTAATGGTGATCGATTATGTTGAGACAATGTCTTCCAGTGATTTTAAATTTAATTAAGTAATCGATTATGCCTTTAGATAATCGATTATCACTGAGACAGTAAGTTTTATGATTTTCAGAAAATAACAAGTAATCGATTATGGCTTTAGATAATCGATTATCACTGAGACAGTAAGTTTCATGATTTTCAGAAAATAACAAGTAATCGATTGTTGCAAAGGACAATCGATTGTTGAAGCTGGCCGTTGTCAAATGATTTTCAAATACCATAAGGTAATCGATTATAGATTTCATATAATCGATGTTTTGCTTAAAATCTGGAAATGATTTTTAGAACGTTGCTGAAGTAATCGATTATAGATTTAATATAATCGATGTTTTGCTTAAAATCCGGAAATGATTTTTAGAACGTTGCCAATGTAATCGATTATGGATTTGGTGTAATCGATTATCTGTTTTTGAATATTGCCAGTAATCGATTATAGATTATATATAATCGATTGTGAAGCGTTAAATCTGGGATTGATTTTTAAACTGACTGGCAGATAATCGATTATGTGGTCTTAATAATCGATTATCACTGAGTAATTTCAGCAATTCTTAATTGGCAATTAGGCAACGGTAATGCCAAGTTTTTCAACTATAAATACAGCTTCACTTCAGTGTTTTAACAACAACAACATACACAAACTGATCATTATATTGCTATAAGCTTTCATTCAATTATTCTTCATTTTCTACTCATTTCTTAAAGCTTTTGAGAGCCATACTATTGCTTAAAGTTGTTGTGATCTTGAACATATTCTTTTACTCATATCTACTCAATAAGGAGTACTTTAGTTAAGTGAGTGTCCAAGTATTTGATATACTTGTAAGAGAATTGCGATTATCTTGTTTCAAGGAACTTGCGTTTCCTTGGGTGAAGTCTTTGAGATTGCGATCTCCGAGCAACTGTTTGAGGCTTGTGTCCTCAAGTGTGTAACGGTTTGTTGAGCACCCGTAAGCTTAACAAAATAGTGAAAAATCTCGAGAGAGTCTCTCGGGGACTGGACTAACCACGTTGGTGGCCAACCAGTATACATCCTTGTGTAAGTTTATCTTTCTGCATTTATTTTACTTCCTGCAAAGTTTAAATTCCGCAAGAAAACGCTAAATTTTATTAATACGCTATTCACCCCCCCTCTAGCGTAAAGCGTAGTTCCTAACAATTGGTATCAGAGCCCAACTCTCTGAAAACTTAACCGTTTGAGAGAACCATCCATGGCTTCTACTCTTGACTCTTTTGCAGGAATTGAAGAAGGACAATGCTCTACACGACCTCCTCTATTCAACGGCACAAACTACTCATACTGGAAGGAGAGGATGCAAATCTTTGTGCAATCAAAAAACTTTCATTTGTGGAAAGTATTCACCAATGGAAACCAAATTCCAACCAAGAAGGTGGAAGACGAATGGGTTCCAAAGACCGAAGAGGAATATACCGCGGAGGATATTCGTAAGGTTCAAAATAATGCCAAAGCTATAAATTTATTATATTGTGCTGTTAATGCTAACGACTACAGGAAGATATCATGTTGCAAAACAGCAAAAGAAATGTGGGATAAGCTTGAAGTGACATACGAAGGAACCGACCAGGTACGAGAAGCTAAAATTGATTTCTTAACTCACTCTCATGAACTATTCCACATGAAGGAAGGAGAGAAAGTAGACAAAATGTTTGAGCGATTCATAATGATCGTAAATGATCTACACGCCCTCAAAAAGACGTTTACGGATAGAGAACTTGTCCGGAAGATCCTCAGAAGTCTCACTCCGGCATGGCGATCAAAGGCCGATGCAATCCAAGAATCCATTGGCATCACAGATGTCACAATTGACGCATTAAGAGGTAATCTCAAAACCTATGAATCAACTATACTTAACCCGTTTGTTGATGATCAAAGAAGGCAAAGGATTGCTCTAAAGGCTAGCCAATCACAAATTGATGAGGAAGGTGACAACGAGTTTGGACTCGTTATCAAAAGGTTTCAAAAATTCATGCGCAAGGAGTATGAACGCAAGAACAAAAAGCAAGGCGATCAACTAAAATGCTATGAATGCGGAGAAACCGGGCACATAAAATCAAATTGCCCTAACATCAAAAAGGAGAAGAAACCCTTCAAAAAGCAACGTGCATACATCTCTTGGGGAGGAGATTCCGGAGATGAAGCAAGCGAAGAAGAAGACGATGAAGCAGCAAATTTATGTCTCATGGCTCAAGAAGATGGCAAAGACGAGGTAAGTCAAATCGCCTCTCAAAATTTCTTTACTCTTGATGAAATGAGAAATGCTTTTGATGAACTATATGCTGAATTTATCAAAGCTTCAAAAACTGTCAAAAGTGTTAAAGAAAACGCCTCTCTAAAAGAAAAAGATTTTCAAACACAGCTTTCATTAAAAGAAAAAGAATTAGAAAAACTGGTTTTCGAAAATGAGAAGCTAAAAGAGGAAAACAAGTTTTATGGAAAAAGAAGTGCTGATAAACCTGAAGGTTCTACTAGAAACTGTTCTTCTTGTGTGCTTCTTAAGAATGAAGTAGCTAGACTTAAAGGCACATTAGATAAGTTTAATTCTTCGCATAAAAACTTGAATGATGTGCTTGTTAATCTAAAATCAACTAAACATGGAATAGGATTCAAGAATGAAGAAAAGGTTGGTGCTAAACCACAACAACCTAGAGCTCAACCCAGGACTAATAACCAAAATGCTTATCCTAGAAGTAGAAATCCTAGAAATAACTTGCATGTTAGACCAAATAGTGAAAATGCTAGAAGACCTAGAAATGATGCATATTTTAGGCCAAACCTTGAACAATTTAGAAGACCAAGAAATGACCCTCCACCTAGAAATAGAAATTCTAGAAATGATGCATATTTTAGACAAACTTGTGAACCTCCTAGAGCTCATAATAGGAGAAACATTGGTGTTCAAAGTAGAGTAAGCAACCTTCATTCATCTAGTTACTATGTACCTAGAAAAATGCATAATCCCAACGTGACTTGTCATTATTGTAGACGTATTGGTCATATTGCTCCCGCTTGCTTTACTCGTCACAGACATATAAATCAATTGCATCATTATAACATGCCTAACCCTCAAGGACCCAAGATGGCATGGGTACCTAAAGAACATTAATTTGTTTTGTAGGTGTGCTTGAAGGGATCAAGTGTACTATGGTACCTTGATAGTGGATGCTCCAAACACATGACGGGAGATGAATCCAAATTCCTTCAACTAGAGCACAAAGAAGGAGGAAGTGTCATATTTGGTGATAACAATAAAGGAAAAATCATCGGCATTGGTTCGGTCGGTAAGGACGAAAACTCCTCCATTAAACATATACTACTTGTGAAAGGTTTGAAGCATAATCTCTTGAGCATAAGCCAATTATGTGACAAGGGAAATCTTGCTCTATTTGATTCGGATGAATGTCTTGTATTTAGACGTAGTGATTTCAAGATCATACTTCGTGGTTTTAGAATTGATAATATCTATATGGTTGATCTTGGAAACTCCTCACCCGAATATGTTGATTGTTTATTAAGCAAAGAGGATAACTCTTGGCTATGGCATCGTAGAGTAGCACACATGAACATGCATCTTTTGAACAAGCTTCTTTCTCAAAACTTAGTAGTTGGTCTTCCCTGTTTAAAGTTTGAAAATGACTCTATTTGCGATTCTTGTCAAAAAGGGAAGCAAACCAAAGCATCTTTTAAATCCAAGAATATTGTTTCAACATCTAGACCTTTGCAATTACTTCACATGGATTTATTTGGTCCCTCGCGTATTGAAAGCCTTGGTAAAAATAAATATGTTTTTGTAATTGTTGATGACTTTTCTAGATTTACTTGGACTCTATTTCTTGCAAATAAAAGTGATGCTTTTCAAAATTTCAAGTATTTCCTTAAGCGTGTTCAAAACGAAAAGGAATCAACCGTCACTTCGATTAGAAGTGATCATGGGGGAGAGTTTGATCACAATCTCTTTGCGGATTTTTGTGACGAACTCGGAATCGAACACACCTTTTCCGCTCCACGGACACCACAACAAAATGGGGTGGTGGAAAGGAAAAATAGGTGTCTCGAAGAGATGGCAAGAACCATGCTCGACGAAGCTAAGATTCCCAAATACTTTTGGGCGGACGCGTGAGTACCGCTTGCTATGTTTTAAATAGAGTAGCAATTCGGCCGATACTCATGAAAACCCCATATGAACTTTATAAGGGTAGAAAACCCAACATTTCTCATTTACGTGTTTTTGGTTGTAAATGTTTTATTCATAATAATGGCAAGGACCAATTGGGTAAATTTGATGCTAAATCGGATGAAGGTATTTTCATTGGTTATTCCTCACGTAGCAAAGCATATAGGGTCTTTAACAAAAGAACCCAAATTGTGGAGGAATCCCCTCATATTGTGTTTTCCGAAGATAATACTCGCTTGGCGAGAAAGGAATCCGGTTTTGATCTTGCAGGTATCTTGGATAGCTTGAAAGATAAAATCCAAGAAGAACCTTCAAAGGAAGACAAAAATGAAATTGGGGAACAACCAACGGAAGAAGCGCCACAATTAGAAAAAGGGATAAATACGCCTAACGAGTGGAGAACGATCAAGGATCATCCTCTAGAACAGGTAATTGGCGATGTTGAAGAAAAGGTAAGTACCCGAAACTCTCTTAAGAACACTCTAGGACACAATTCTTAAGAGTTCACGGCATTACTTGTTAACACTAGTGTAATTTATTAATTTCGCTATAAATTACTAACTTGAGCGTCGGAGACGTTTAAATCTATTTTGCAGGTACCACCCCAAAGGTAGGGGGAATTATGAAGGTTTAGCACAAAATAATCGACTATTTCAAGTCACTAATCGATTATATTCTGTGCAGTACATCGATTATCAGTATCAATAATCGATTGCTTATGACTGATTATTAATATTATGCATCTGTGTTTAAGTTTTTCACTTCCTAAATTGCATAATCGATTTCCGCCTCAGTCATTCAGCAATGCTTTCTACAACAATCGATTATTTTTCATACAATCGATTATTTGACAAATTCTGATATTCTCCCAGTTCACTGTATCAAACTAGTTCACTAAATAATCGATTACCCAGAATTGACAATCGATTACTTCATATTAATTTTTGTTACCGTTTGGCTCCTCAATCGATTCCTGTCAGGTCTTAAATGCTCCATAATCGATTACCAAAACTTAATAATCGATTATCTCATTCAAATTTTTTTCCGTTTGACTCAAGAATTGATTTGTCAGATTCAAAATCTCAATCAAACAGTAAAAACAATCGATTATTTCAGCTCAATAATCGATTATCTAACGGTCAGTAACTTTAATTCTTACCGTTTTCTGACTGCTTACCAAAATCTCAGCAAATGTCTCCATTCAATGCTTGATAATCCTTTCCTCTATAAATAGGAATCATAAGAGCTCACATTCACCCACTCAAGCACTTTCTCTAGTATTCAAAAGCTAAATCTCTTCTATTTTCTTTGCCAAATTCCAGCAGATTTCTCTTAATATGTCTGGACGATCTTCAAAACGCTCCCGATCCAAACATGGCGCATCAGCCTCAACCGCCCCTCCTCCTTTAAATTTTCCATACCAAGACGGTTCCGTCTTGTTCTTTGAAAATGAAAATGAACTCACACGGTTCCTCTCAAAATTTGAGAAACGCATCATTCTTCCTCCTCGGTTCTCAAATAGTAAACTCCTTGAACCTTTTACCCCTGCCGCAAATATGTTAAAGGAGTGTCAACTATATGACTTCTTGCTTCTCACTCATCCTCACATAAACACAACTCTCGTTCAAGCTTTTTACTCAAACCTCCGTAAAGATGAAGATGGCGAACTTGTCATCTCCATTAATGGGGTTCAAATTCTTCTCTCTGAAGAGAATCTCCACACCATTGCCCGCCTTCCAAATGAAGGTGAAGACCTTTACCGGTATATTGATAAGGCCGGGGCTCTCTTTGATGAAACCACCCTTCTCCACCAAGCCGGTATAACTTCCTATGATCCATCTATCTCTACCCGTCGTCCTACCATAACGGGAATGGATCCAAACTACCGGTTGATTCTTTACTTCATCACCCGAGTCCTCAAGCCTAGACGGTACAATCACACCACCATCTCCCAGGAGGATACCAAACTTCTGCATGCCATTGTCACCGGAGCCAAAATAAATTGGTGTCGGCTCATCAAAATTCATATGCTCGATGCCATCGGTGATGACATGCCTCTTCCTTATGCCCTCCTCATTATGAACTTCCTTGAAGCATCCGGATTTGTCACGGAAAATGGTCCTCTCAAAAGGAGTACCAAAATTTGGGAAATCTCGGAGTCTTCTTTCCATCATGATGGTGACCATGCTCCAGCTCCATCTTCAAGTCGTCCACCCCGTCGTGCTCAAGAGCCTACTCTCCAAACCATATCCGACCAGCTTGCTCAACTCACTCATGAGATCCATGGATACTTTGACCATGTCAATTATCCATATGCAGCTCTCGTTCCTTTTGAAGCAGCGCCGGATAACGAGGCGGACAACGACGACAATGAATAAATTTTTCTGTGCTTTGTATGTTTTCGTTGTTCCCATTGATGTACCCTTCTTTTCAATAAATAAACTGTGTTTATTTCATCTTTTTGCATCTTTCCTTATTTTTTGCTAATGGCAAAAGGGGGAAAAAAACGGGATATCGGGTATGCACCACCTCTCTAAATTCATTGATTGAAAATGGGATATCGGGTATGCACCACCTCTCTTAATTCATGGATTGCTTATAAGCTAAAATTGAGGGGGAACTCTTAAATTGAGGGGGAACAAGAACGGAATTGCATAATTGTTACTTGTCTTGAATTGTCAATATCTTTTGCCTTAAATGCATATCCCGCTTAATGTTTGCCATTATCAAAAAGGGGGAAATTGTTAGAAACACGTTCTCAATGCAATATACTAAACGTGTACTCTTTTGTAGGTTTTGATGAATGACAAACGAAGCAAAAATTGATATATGACGGAATTCAAGTACAAGCGCACAATGGTTGCGAATAAGATTGAAGTTCAAGATATAGCTCTTAATTGTTATTGAGTTGTTCTAAAACTGTAATCTCGATCCTATAACTTGACTCATAGTATGACCTCTCTCATAAAACAATTTTCCAAATCATGCATATTTAATTCTGTGTCAAAAAGATTTTAAATCATGCATATTGACATTAGACAAAATGTTTTCTAAACATGCCTCAAAAATCTGGGCTAAAATAATCGATTATGAACTTATGATAATCGATTGTTTCTGAGCCAAGACTGCATGACAATCGATTATGAATTAATGGTAATCGATTGTGAGTAAGACAGTGAACATCAGGTTTTTCCAAATCTGCATGATAATCGATTGTGATCAAATGCCAATCGATTGTTGTTGAGGTAAAGTTTTTCAATACTCAAAATAATCGATTATGAACTAATGGTGATCGATTATGTTGAGACAATGTCTTCCAGTGATTTTAAATTTAATTAAGTAATCGATTATGCCTTTAGATAATCGATTATCACTGAGACAGTAAGTTTTATGATTTTCAGAAAATAACAAGTAATCGATTATGGCTTTAGATAATCGATTATCACTGAGACAGTAAGTTTCATGATTTTCAGAAAATAACAAGTAATCGATTGTTGCAAAGGACAATCGATTGTTGAAGCTGGCCGTTGTCAAATGATTTTCAAATACCATAAGGTAATCGATTATAGATTTCATATAATCGATGTTTTGCTTAAAATCTGGAAATGATTTTTAGAACGTTGCTGAAGTAATCGATTATAGATTTAATATAATCGATGTTTTGCTTAAAATCCGGAAATGATTTTTAGAACGTTGCCAATGTAATCGATTATGGATTTGGTGTAATCGATTATCTGTTTTTGAATATTGCCAGTAATCGATTATAGATTATGTATAATCGATTGTGAAGCGTTAAATCTGGGATTGATTTTTAAACTGACTGGCAGATAATCGATTATCACTGAGTAATTTCAGCAATTCTTAATTGGCAATTAGGCAACGGTAATGCCAAGTTTTTCAACTATAAATACAGCTTCACTTCAGTGTTTTAACAACAACAACATACACAAACTGATCATTATATTGCTATAAGCTTTCATTCAATTATTCTTCATTTTCTACTCATTTCTTAAAGCTTTTGAGAGCCATACTATTGCTTAAAGTTGTTGTGATCTTGAACATATTCTTTTACTCATATCTACTCAATAAGGAGTACTTTAGTTAAGTGAGTGTCCAAGTATTTGATATACTTGTAAGAGAATTGCGATTCTCTTGTTTCAAGGAACTTGCGTTTCCTTGGGTGAAGTCTTTGAGATTGCGATCTCCGAGCAACTGTTTGAGGCTTGTGTCCTCAAGTGTGTAACGGTTTGTTGAGCACCCGTAAGCTTAACAAAATAGTGAAAAATCTCGAGAGAGTCTCTCGGGGACTGGACTAACCACGTTGGTGGCCAACCAGTATACATCCTTGTGTAAGTTTATCTTTCTGCATTTATTTTACTTCCTGCAAAGTTTAAATTCCGCAAGAAAACGCTAAATTTTATTAATATGCTATTCACCCCCCCCCTCTAGCGTAAAGCGTAGTTCCTAACAGAAATTATAAATGAGGATGGTGGTGAGGGATGTTGATAGTTAATAATGACAGGTGATGCTAGTAGTTTTGACTGAGGAAGGTGGTATGTGGATGGTGATAGGTTATAATGATGGGCAGTTCGGCTATGGTTGTTGATGGTGATAGAGTGGTCAGTTGTGGTGGTTGAGATGGATGGGTGCCGATTGTGGTGAGAATGCTATATGATAGTTGGAGTGGTGGGGATAGTGGATGGTGATGGTCGATAATGCTTGCGGCTATAATTGAGGATTGTGGTGGCGTGGTGGTGGCGGAGGTGGTGGTGGCAGTGATTGAGTATGATGGTGGTGGTGGCATGGAGGTAGTGATAATGGTATGCGGTGGCAGGCAGTTAATAATGAATATGTGATAGCATCTTAATGAATTAAGTCTCTGTTATAGGTCTTAATCATACAAACCTATTCAGACCCAGTTGTGAAGTAAAAAAACAAACACAGTTAATGATTAATATCTGAATAATTAAAATTTAAACTAAAAAAATACAATTAATGTGCGAGATCTGAATGATTAAGATTCAGACCTCCATTAAGTGCAAACAAATGAGGCCATAAAGAAGATATACATATGATAACAAGTAACCCTTCAATTGTTTAACATCCCGGCATACAGAGAAGCTATGCGCCTAGCATCAACAAATTATCGACAGTTACATATAGAGAGGATATGAATGAATAAGCAAGTCAAGTTATACAGTTTGACATATAGAGAAGATATGTACTGTGAATCATTTCATCAAGTAAGATAGCATATAAAGAAAGATAGGATAAGATATCAAATGACCCTTCAATAGTTTAACAACTCAACTTATAGAGAAGATATGCATATATAAACAAGTCAAGTTGCATATACGGACATATAGCGAAGATATGTACTATAAATTATTTCATCAACCAAAGCATCATATAGAAACGATATGCATGAAAGGCATGTATACATTTCAGAACTAGCATAAAGAGAAGAAATATGGTACAACTCATGTATACATACACAGACTTTGCATATTGAGAAGATACGCAAAATTCAACTACTAATAAGTTTTTCATAATCCATGTGTACGTCATCGAGAGAAACATGAGAGGACGTCATAAGGAATAGACCTTATCTACATGTTGAACGGGCAATTCACGTGCCATATTCATAACAACTGCACAGACAAATCACGTACCATAATAAATCAACCCGTACGGATTGCTCATATGCTATCAATATAGTCCATAACACAAAAAGTATACATAAGAATACATGTATATGAACAATGGATATCAAATCACCAATTGATGTACTGAGAAAAATATCATGCTATGATGTATGCATGTGTGAAATGTATGACTACAACTTATATTAGGGGGTTGCCATACGATAACGAATATCATGCTCAGCAAAGGGGTATGCCATACGCGGGGACGGCCCGACCAATTTTGTAGCCTAAAGCCAAACTTTATAAGGGGTTTTAACTTTTTTAATAAAAAATATTTATTTTTATTTGAAGTCTATTTTTATAACTTCTTTTTAGATGCAAAGTTATTAATAATTTTTATAATCAATTTCTCCTAATAAGTTTTTCTCATTTGACCATATGACTTATTCATTTAATATCTTTGATAGAATGTTGATTTCAGGTAAAGATTTATCAATTTTAATTTTGAAATACTTTTTTCCGCTGAAGCAACGGTAATAGGAGTTATTAGCATTATTCTATTAGTGTATAGGCATTTGAAAAATATTCAAATCTTTTTATTTGTATATTAATTAAATTGTTATCTTCTAATTATAATTTTTTTTAAATATTTTTAATTCGAATAATAAATTTAAACCTATCAATATCAGGTAAATTACTGTGATTTATGGAGCATTCAGGCAATATTTTTTTTTTCAAAATTTCCTCATCTAGTGATCTAGCTTTTACCGTTAAATAGAAAATCAAAAATATTTTCATATGCCTCTAATTGTTCAAATTTATTTTAAAGTAAAAAAATAACCTTGTCTGCTACTCTTTCCGGTTCATAATAAGTGATGGCTTTTATTCTGGTTCAAAATAAGTGTCCTTTTATATAATTGAGAAGGTTATAACTTTATTTTTCCAAAATGTGCCCTTATTTACATATCTTCAATGTATCAATTTAACAACATACAAATCTTGATTAAGAAAAATTCTCTCAAAATATTTTCTTATTTTAGGAGTCAGTATTTTTTTAAGGAACACAACAAAGGATAAAAAGTCATTTGTTATGGACCGAGTCTTCGAGAGATTTTGAGACTTTACTATTAACATTCTTCTCAAATTGTTTCTTCATATATATCATGTCTTATGAAATTCGAGTTTGATATTAATTTCAAATGCAATTTCCTTGGCAGAAATCAAAGTAGTAAGAAATCCTTTGTTTCTTTATTTGTTAAATAAAAATATCAAACTTTTCCACGTTGCATAAATTTTTTTTCAAAATTTATACATAGTATATTAGGTATAAAGAAAATGAAGCCTAAAGCAGCTGCTTTACATGCTTTAGGAACCGGCCACCCCTGGCCATACGATAACGGATTCTTTGTTACTTCTTTCTTTCTTGTCTTCCATTGCTAACATTTGACAATCTTCCTTTGCTTTTGCTCCTTCCTTTCCTTTGCTCCTGGAGTGTTTCTGCAATCAAAGAGATGTTATTATTTTATCTTTTTATTTTTTATCATTATTGCATCTAGCACTTCCCAGCAGAAAAAAAATGAAAAATAAAAAGATTTAAACAGATAAAATACATATTTAGGGTGTGTTATATCAAAATTCTAAATGAAGATGATGATTTGTGTGTTTCAGTTAGTAGTAATTCAATTACATAAATGAACACACTTTCCGAAAGAAAGACAATGCGCCGTTACCAGTGCAAGATATTATAAGTAGCAACTACTTAGCATGTCTTGCTTTTGTGAGGTTATTCAGTTAGTAATTCAACTATATATGTACATTAGCACACTTTCTTTTCTCATTTTACTTCTCCAAACGAGGATCAAAGTTGATTTAAGCATGATATCAGTCTTTAAGATGTGAAAATTTCCAGCTTTTGGATACCAGAGGTGTAACGTATTACTACTACATGTGATGGCCTTATCATGAATTTAAGAATTTTACTTCACTGCAAGCATATGCATGGTCTTTTTGTCTTCTGTTACCTGCCAGTATTAGACTTCAGTTACATTTGTGTACATTGTTTGACATAGTCGGATTGGACGATGATCCCATCGTTTTGATTATTCATCTTGTTCTATTATATATCTTGAAAGCTTTCGGCTATTGTGTTTTCAGTTACAGTTACTCCTCTCGCTTTTCATTTTCCCTCGTTTCGAAAGTAAAAAGAAGCGGGAAAGAAAAAAGACTCAATTTTTTCTTTTCTATATATTGAATAGACCGTGTATCCAACCCCACCCTCTCCACCAAGAAAATTAAATGAAACATTGGACAAAAATTGCAAGAGCTAGTCATAGTAAATGTGGTGCTTATGAAGCACAGTCCATTTGCAACGCGAAAGGGAAAGTATTAATTTAATTTGGTGAAAGATAAGATAAGCAACGTAACAGCTAGCAATGCTTCTTCTAAGAGTTGAAGATTAAATGTGTGGTGGAAATTCGACGCAGACGTTGTTATGGAGTTAATTCATTTTGATTTGAACATATCCCTATTAAAAATAATCTATCACTCAATGAGATCTTTGTTGTATGTACCTTTATTTTAAAATACAGAATTGGGACTCTTCCGAAATTTATTTTGAGGCAGACGAAGTATAAAACGTTTTTTGGGTTTATATGTGAGGCTTAGTTCGGTGAAGCTTATGCCTAAGCCGTCGGGACATACACCTTAGATATGCCCAATGCCCAACATACTTCGCTTACCTAATAGAACTTTATGTAATTGTGTAACTAATCTTGTATATCCTCGATTTTCATAATAAATTGTTGACTATTCAGAAAATTTTTCTTAATCATAAATCATTAAGTTGGGAGTATTTTATATCATAATTAAAATAAAATTATTGCATGTTATCCACTAAGACTCCTATGATAGTAAAATTTAAATAAAGTTTTTATCTAAAAATATTTATTTATTAATTTTTGTTATGTCTGTTATAAACTAAAGTAAAGACAAGAACAATAGAGCAAGAACAATAGCAATAGAGAGAAGAGTAGAGAGAGTTCTTCTTATTGAGTTGAGAGGGGTCTCAAGGGATGATTTACAATGGTAGGGGGCACCTCTATTTATAGGGGAGAGGAAGATTTAGCTACCACTAATAGAACTCTAAAATCTCTCTAATTAAATACATTAAAGACATTCACCTTAAATAGAAGTGTAAGAATCTTCTATTTCATAACACTCCCCCTTGAATGTCTATTCAATGATGTGCCTCATAAAACCTTAAAACCAAAACCCAATGGGAAAAATTAAAGTAAGGAAAAAGAGTACACATGTTTGAATATGCGCCTATTGGTTGCCTCGTTAAAAACCTTGCAAGGAAAACCCAGTGGGACAAAACCTTGTAAGGGAAAAAGAGTGCAACGCGCATTGACTCCCCCTAATGAGTACATCAATTTATATCCTTGAGCATTTGCATTCTAATCTTGTGTATCATCTTCAAAACGATCTTTGGTAGACGTTTGATAAGTAAATCAACCATATTGACTTGAATAAATATTCCGCACCTTGAAATCATCATTCTTGATAGATATGAACATCTTCATATAATGTCGCGGAATAACTCTTCAATATCTCCATAAATGCATTCTCAATGCCATCATGCTTATAGTTATAGCAAGATACATATGTACACAAATTGTACTTAGGATGTGGTACTTCAGGACCAAGAATTGCATATGCTTCAAGCAACTTAAATCTTTCAAGTTAAGTCATATAAGTCACATAATAAACTTTAGCTGCATATCAAGTTTTCATTAGTGATACTAAACAAATAAGATATCGAAAACTTACTATACATACCTTTGACTTTTATACTTTCAAGCATTTGAACTATAGGTTCAAAACTTCATGTCTTTCATATGGAATCAATTCTTCTTGAATTGTACCTCTTCCATTTAGTTACTTTCCTTGGGTCAGCAAATGCGTATAGCATGCTTTGCAATATGTTGCAATTGCATTCCTTTTATGAACTTCAGGTTTATATCATGATATTCGGGGATATACATATACAAATGAAAATTCATCCCATGTAACACTTTCTTAAGTGTTTATCATGTCTCCCCCTCATGTTAGTAAAGCTAACTTGTTTCCTCAACTTTGGGAAATCATCTTTGTGCATTATGTCAATATACACAGCACCTTAATATAAGATGAAATTATTTGGTTCCTGACCTTGAACCACGTGTGAGGGGAGAATATACTCTCGTATACAACTTATATCAAACTGATATATATATATATATATATATATATATATATATATATATATATATATATATATATATATATATATATATATATATATATATATATATATATATATATATATATATATATATATAACTTTGTTCTCATAAGAAACAGTTTAGCTATTAAGTGGAAGCACTCAACAATTATCTTGCTAAACCAACTTCGATATAAACCAACTTATCAAGATGAACTGTCTTGAGTAGAGAATCTGGAAACTATGCTCGAAGATTACTGAGCGATTTACCTCGCAAGCACCGGCCAGGCTGCGGGTCAATAACAATTGCGCATGTAACCATTCCATAGATGCATCATATGTGGTATACATGGCAGGTGAATGGGCCCATATTCACCTTTGATATTTCAAGAATTTAGGGGCTTCAACCCGAACTCTTTAGTTGGTCAGTTCATTACTGAGAACAAGAACTTCTAGTTCTTTGATATTCACCTATGTGAATTTGCACATCATACTTCAAATGAGATGGCTAACACGAATGTCAACTGAATAAATTATCAATATTGGTAAACTTCAAATTTACACCATGACATGTGCACTTATCAATAAACTTCGGGTTTATTATGACATGGGTTTTATACCAATAGATATCCACTTTATTGTGGCATTCTTTCGTTTGTGTAGTACAAACTGGAGAACAAAGCGGGTAGCTTTTCATATACAAATTACCCCGCTACAAGTTGTAGTAATAGGAGAATCAAAGCCTTTCTTTATTTATAGTCTCAATATAATCAATCGCTTTCGCGTGTACTTTGGAAACTGAATAAGTTTCTTTGAGACTTACTACAGCATAATACTCAATTGTGTTTCTCCAACATAGTAATAATTGGCTCTTCGAGAGCTCTCAATTAATTTTGTACTACCACAGACTGAGGTTCGAGATCCTCACATTCTTGCATTCCGTATTTTCAAGAGTCTCAGGCTCAATAGATTCTTCGTGAATCTCGGAATTAATCAAATCATGAGCGTCCTCATGTGATTCTTTCATAGTGTCATTTAGATCGTTCTTTTTCCTCTTTCTAGGATTTCGATCTTTGGAACCTAATGGTCTGCCACGCTTCTGGCGTGCATTTGACTCATTGGATATGACACTAGATATTTGTCCAATAGGGACTTCAATACAGATCGGAACATTTTCCGCGTGAATGTGGGATTTCGTTATCCTCTTCAAGTCCGTAAATGCGTCAGGCATTTGATTTGCTATTCTTTGCAAATGGATAATCTTTTGTACCTCTTTCTTTCAAATAGAGGTATGTGGATCAAGATGAGATAATGATGCATTTTTCCACAAAATTTCCCGTTTGGTTTCACCAACTTCTCCCCCTAATTTTGGGAAAAGTGTCTCATCAAATTGACAGTCTGCAAATAGTGCAGTGAACAAATCTCCTGTCAATGTTTCGAGGTAGCGAATAATGGAGGACGCGTCAAACTCAACATATATTCCTAACCTCCTTTGCAAACCCATTTTGGTGCGGGATGGCGGTGCTACAGGCACATATACTGCGCATCCAAAGCTTCTTAAATGGGATATATTGGGTTCATGACCCAAAACCAATTGCAATGGGGAATATTTGTGTCAATTCGTCAGTCAGAGACGAACTAGCATTGCTGCATGCAACATGGCGTGACCCCAAACCGAAGTGGGCAGCCGACGAACTAGCATTGCTTCATGCAAAATGGCGTGACCCCAAACCGAAGTGGGCTGCCGACAAACTAGTATTGTTGCATGCAAAATGGCGTGAACCCAAGTCGAAGCGGGCAGCCGACAAACTAGCATTGTTGCATTCAAAATGGCGTGAACCCAAACCGAAATGGGCAGCCTCGTTTTCATGAAGAATTCAAGATTATTCTCATCTATTGTCTCAATATGATATCCATTTTGAATGATATCTTTAAAACTCAACAAGTTCCTTTTAGACTTGGAGGAGAACACTTTGATTCTCTAAGATAGATTCTCAAAACTCAACAAGTTCCTTTTAAACTTGGAGGAGAACATTTCTCAATGATTAACGTCATGCCTTTGGGCAGAGTTACATTTGCTCTTCCGGAGCCTTCAATCAATTTACTACTTCCATAGATTGTAGTAATGTTTGCCTTACACAATTACTCTTCTTTTCTTTGAGTATTGTATGTGTAGTACATGAATCAACTAGGCAAATACTTTTACAATTGGACGTTGGTCCAAGTTCGCTTTGTGAGATATCCATGTTGCTTTCCCATAGTTTGACATACAAAAAAAATACATAAATATAAGTATAAACAACTTCAATTCTTTTGTTTCGCGTTTAAACAGCGTTTTGGGAAGCAGTTATTTAGGATATTCGAATATTGTATTCTAATATTCGAATATAATGCCTTGCGGAAAAAATAATACTTTAATGCGAAAAATATTAGATATTCGAATATTTAAGCACATATTCTAATATCTTGCCAGATATTCGAATATAGGAATTCTGATATTCGAATATCTGGCCCAGATATTCGAATATCAGACTCTGATATTCGAATATCTGGCCTGGCGGAAAAAAGTTCGTTTTATTGCTAAATATTAGACGATCGACTAGTTTTTAGGTTAGTCGATTACCTCTACTGTACAATAAAAATATTTGAGCATATTGAAACATTCTAAAGGGCTAATACTAACATCATATCATGAATTAACTAATACGAGCTAATGCTAATGACTATTAATTTATTCATTGACTAATACAAGTAGAATCAAACAGCTCCATCTTCTTTCATCATGGTTCCATCACCGATTAGGTGGTCTATCTTTCCCTCGGGTTGCTCAAAGAAGTCTGCCACATCCAGGTGGGTGATATCCTCATTGTCGTCATAGACAAAATTTGTTTCAAGGCCTTTTCTCTTTCGAGATGCTTGATAAAGGTCAACCAAGTGTCTTGGTATACGGCAAGTCCGAGACCAGTGCCCATTTCCACCGCAACGATAACATATAGTTTCTGAACTATTTGCCTTAGGATCTTCTGGACCCCGTTTCTGCTTTCGGTGGTTATCTCTCTTTGGGGGGTGACGGACTTCTTTGGAATTTCTTCCTTGTCCACGTCCTTGGCTTTGACCCCGTTTATGACCGTGATCATGGTCCCTTTTATGTTTGGCATAATGCGAGTGCACCATATCTGCTTCAGGCAGTGGTGTAGACCCAGTTAGTCTATTTTCGTGATTTCTCATGAGCAGATCATTATTTCGCTCAGCCACTAGTAAGAGAGAAATCAGTTCAGAGTACTTCGTAAAGCCTTTCTCTCGGTACTGTTGCTGCAGTACCATATTGGAGGCATGAAACGTTGTAAACGTTTTCTCAAGCATATCGTAATCGGAGATGTTATCTCCACATAGCTTCAGTTTAGAAGTAATTCTGAACATAGCAGAATTATATTCAGAAACGGACTTAAAGTCCTGTAGCCTCAGATGGGCCCAATCATATCGTGCTTGTGGCAGAGTGACCAACTTCAGGTTGTCATATCTCTCCTTTAAGCTGTTCCACAAAACGAGTGGATCCTTGACGGTGAGATATTCAATCTTCAAACCTTCGTCAAGGTGGTGGCGCAAGAAAATCAAGGCCTTCGCACAATCTTGGGTGGATGCTTTTTCTTTATCTTTGAGGGTGTCTCCGAGACCCATATCATCTAGGTGGATTTCAGCATCCAACACCCATGTCATATAGTTCTTGCCCGAAATTTCAAGGGCAACGAACTTTCTTTTCATAATGTCAGACATACTCGAAAATTAAATTAGGAAGAGGGAAAATACCTTGGATTTTCGAGAATGATACTTGAGACGGTAGAGTCTCGTGCTGATAACGTGTTATAAACTAAAGTAAAGACAAGAACAATAGAGCAAGAACAATAGCAATAGAGAGAAGAGTAGAGAGAGTTCTTCTTATTGAGTTGAGAGGGGTCTCAAGGGATGATTTACAATGGTAGGGGGCACCTCTATTTATAGGGGAGAGGAAGATTTAGCTACCACTAATAGAACTCTAAAATCTCTCTAATTAAATACATTAAAGACATTCACCTTAAATAGAAGTGTAAGAATCTTCTATTTCATAACAATGTCTTTATTATTTAATTGTCCATGTTAAGAATAGAACTCTAATTAGCGTGAATGTCTATCTTATAGAAGAGTTTTACTTTGAGGCTAAGTCTTTTCTCTTCCTATAAATAGAGGGGTGGGTCTTACCCCATTGTAAATCATCCCAAAAGTATCAATAAGAATACTCCTCTCCCTACTCTCTCTGCAATATTGTTCTTGTTCTTGTATTATTTTATAACACGTTATCACCACGAAGCTCTACTATCTCAAAAATCTCTTTGAGAAAATTAAGGTGGAGGATCACATGGTTTGTTTGTTTAGATATATGTATTTTTCTTTTGCCCATGATGTTTGATCATCCTTACTCTTTGATTTATTATATTGATCCGTGCATCTTTTGGAGCCTCATTTTAGTTGTAACAGTATACACAAATAATAGTATAACTACTATGACTAATGATATGCCTACTGTCAGCATATGCATACTATTTAATGTTTTACTATACTAATATGTACATTACTGATTCTTTTATTAATAGAATCACTCACCGCAATAGTAACCACTGTTTTCTCTATGATGTTAATATTTCTTTACTTGTAATTTGTTAATTACAATAAACTATTGAACTCAATTCACTATGGAGTTATTTTTTACATTAACAATTACACCAAGTTATATATTGTGACTAATGTAAAGAGTTATTTTACAATTTTTAGTGACGCTTACAGTTGTGCCAATTTTATCCATTATCACAAGATGCTGTGTGTTGATGATTTTCTTACTTCACGTACTAGTTCAATACTACATGTTAACTATGTTTATAAAATGTTTCACTTTCAGTATGATATCGTAATTAACAATATAACAGTTGTGCATTTTTCACTGAATAATGTTTGTAGGCGAGATAATGACTATTCTTTTATGCGAATGCACTAACACTATTAACACTACTATGATTTTGTGATACTTGCTGATATTTATGCAATTCAGTTACAATATTGCATATGCTGCATTTTTGTATTTCCTCCTAATGTTGTTTTAATTATGTCTGACATTATGAAAAGAAAGTTTATTGCCCTTGAAATTTCGGGCAAGAACTACATGACATGGGTGTTGGATGCTGAAATCCATTTAGATGCAATGGGTCCTGAAGACGCCATTAAAGACAAAAATAATGCATCCACCCAAGACTGTGCTAAGGCCTTGATTTTCTTGCGCCATCACCTTGATGAAGGTTTGAAAATTGAATCTCACAGTCAAAGATCCACTTATCTTGTGAAATGACTTAAAGGAGAGATATGACAACCTGAAGTTGGTCACTCTGCCACAAGCACGATATGATTGGGCTCATCTGGGGCTCCAAGACTTTAAGTCTGTTTCTGAATATAATTATGCAATGTTTAGAATTACTTCTAAATTGAAACTCTGTGGAGATACTATAGCTGATTATGTCTCTTTTCTGATTAGAAGTAAATTTTATCTCTATTTGAAATAGCCTGTTATGAGCTTATGTTATATGGAATTATAAGTTGTGGCTCGTTTGTTCGTGGAATTATTTCTTTGGCCAAGTAGAATAGATTTTAAAACAAAATAACCCATAGGCTGTTAAGTATTCACATGAATGATTTGAGGTTTACTGTCTACATATTTTTTTTGAAAAGGATTTTTTTTTGTTCCTTTTTGAAAAGGTAATATCTACATATTTTGCTTGAAAGGTTCTGTTAATTGGCCTATATTTTAAAGAAAAGGAATTATTCTACTAACTGAATCATGACTTGAGAGTTCTTGTTAGCTAGCATGCCTATATGAATCACTATCTTTAATTAGATATTTAACTGAATGAATTATATATCATATTCAATATCTGAAATAGATATTCTGTTGAAGCTAAAATCGGCTCAGAGTATATGATTATAAATTTAGATTGTCGTTAACCCATGTAAGTAAAAGAAGGAAGAATTCTGTTTTAAGGGTTGTAACCTTTGAATGTTCTTTAGAAAATCATTGAACTATGTCTATAAGATAAAAATATTCTTTATGTAATTTTCATCATTTAGAATGTGTCACATATTCTGACCTTGCTACTAGGTAAAAGTATTTTACATTTACTAATCTGAGACAACCTTGAAGAAAATATGAAACTTGTCTGGTTTGCTTGACTGGTTCACATGGTTGAATATTGTTTCATATCAAAGTTGTTGTATGTAGCAAACTGTTGCTAGTTTCTGGACGTTGCAGAGCAGGAGGCAAATATGGATATCTCACAAAGTAAACTTGGATCAACGTCCAACTGTAAAAATATTTGTTTAATTGATTCATGTACCACACATACGATACTCAAAGAGAAGAAATATTTCTCTCATTTAAAGTATGTGTAAGGCAGATGTTACTACAATTTCTGGTAGTAGTAAATTGATTGAAGGCTCCGGAAGAGCAACTATAACTCTGCCTAAAGAAACAATATTTATCATAGAGAATGCAATGTTCTCCTCCAAGTCCAAGAGAAACTTGTTGAGTTTTAAAGATATCAGTCAAAATGGATATCATGTTGAGACAATAGATGAGAATAATCTTGAATACCTCATTTACTCATGAAAACGAGGCTGCCCACTTCGGTTTGGGGTCACGCCATTTTACATGCAGCAATGCTAGTTCGTCTCAGACCGACGAATTATCACAAATATTCCCCGTTGCAATTAGTTTTGGGTCATGAACCTAATATATCCCATTTAAGAATTTTCTGGATGCACAGTATATGTGCCTGTAGCACCGCCATATCGCACCAAAATGGGTCTGCAAAGAAGGTTACGAAAATATATGTTGGGTTTGAATCGCCCTCCATTATTCGCTACCTCGAAACATTGACAGGGGATTTGTTCACTGCACGATTTGCAGACTGTCGATTCGATGAGACACTTTTCCCAAAATTAGGGGGAGAAGTTGGTGAAACCAAACGGGAAATTTTGTGGAAAAATGCATCATTATCTCATCTTGATCCATATACCTCTATTTGTGAAAAAGAGGTGCAAAATATTATCCATTTGCAAAGAATAGCAAATCAAATGCCAGACGCATTTACAGATTTGGAAATGATAACAAAATTACATATCCCCGCAGAGAATGTGATAGCAGTATGTGATAGTACCAAATTAATTGGGAACTCTGTGCAAGAGCCAATTATATTATTTTGGAGAAACGCAACTGATTACCAATAAGGTATTGTGTTGTAGTAAGTCTCAAAGAAACTTATTCAGTTTTCAAAGTATATGTGAAAGCGGTTGATTATATTGAGACAATAAATAAAGGAAAGATTTGATATCTTCTATTACTACAACTTGTAGCGGGATAATCTGTATATGAAAAGCTACCCGCTTTATTCTCCAGTTTGTACTACACAAACAAAAGAATTCCACAATAAAGTGGATGTTAATTGATATAAAAATCCATATCATAATAAACTTGGAGTTTATTGAGAATTGCACATGTCATGGTATAAAATGAACTTAGTAATATTGATAATTTATTCAATTGGCATTCGGGTTAGCCATATCAATTTAAGTATGATGTGCAACAATAATAGAGAATTCACATGGGTAAATATTAAAGAACTAGAAGGTTCTTTACGAATTCTCTTGTATTACTTGTTCTCATTAAATTTATTGACCAACTAAAGTTGGGGTTGAATCCCATAAATTCTGGAAATATCAAAGGTGAATATGGGCCCATTCGCCTGCCATGTATACCACATATGATGCATCTATGATATGGTTACATGTGCGATTATTATTAACCTGCAGCCTGGCCGGTGCTTGCGAGGTAAATTGCTCAGTAATCTAATTTCGAGCATAATTTCCAGATTTTCTATTCAAGATAGTTCATTTGATAAGTTGGTTTACATCATAGTTGGTTTAGCAAAATAATTTATTGAGTGCCTCCATTTAATAGCTAAATTATTGCTTATGAGAACAAAGTTATCTATATCAATTTGATATACGCTATACCCGAGAGTATATTATATTCTCCCCTCACAAGTGGTTCAGGGTCAGGAACCAAATAATTTCATCTTATTATTATTAATGTGCTGTGTATATTAACATGATAATGCACAAAGATGATTTCCCAGAGTTGAGGAAATAAGTTAGTTTTCCTAACATGAGGGGGAGACATGATAAACACTTGAGAAAAGGTTACATGAGATGAATTATCATTTGTATATATAGATCATCGAATATCATAATATTAACCTGAAGTTCATAAAAGGATAATTCAATTGCAACATATTGCAAAGCATGCCATACGCATTTGCTGACCCAAAGAAAGTAACTATATTCTCACTGCAAATGCTCATATTAAGTCCTAGAAGGACAAAGTCTTTGATACGCTTAAAGCGTATAGACAAATCGGTTTCAAAAGAACTTCTTAATAAAGAAGATGAGCAAAATGATCAAAGTGATCATAATAAGGAGGCAAGTGATCTAGAAGATCACATGACATAACACTTCATAAAATCTCATGAGAGATTCAGGTACCTGAATATATGAATGAAGAGATCTCCATGTTATGTCTTTATGAAAAATTTATTGGAACCGATATAAAATGTTCGTCGACGACATCTATGATAAGCGCTAAATATCGATGAGGATCTTAAGTTTGTCGAATACAAACAAAATATTGGCCAAATGGAAGAGATACAATTCAAGTAGAATTGATTCCATATGAAAGACATGTAGTTTTGGACATGTAGTTCAAGTACTTGAAAGTATAAAGTCAATGGTATGTGCAATCATTTTTCGATATCTTATTTCTCTAACATGACATGAAAACTTGATATGCATCTCTCTCTATTATATGGCTTATATGACTTAACTTATATGTCAATCTATGAAGGATTTAAGTTTCTTGAAGCATATACAATTCTTGATATTGAAGTACCACTTTCTTAGTGCAATTTGTGCACATATGTATCTTGCTATAACTTTAAGCAAATAATGTGATAGCAAGTATATCTCTATGGAGATATTGAAGAGCCATTCCACGATATTTCTGAAGACATTATATATCTATCACGAGTTATGATTTCAAGTGCACAAGATTGAGATGCGAAGACTCAAGGATGTGAATTGATGCTCTCTTCAGGGGGAGTTAATGCGCGTTGCACTCTTTTTCCCTTACAAGGTTTTGTCCCACTGGGTTTTCCTTGCAAGGTTTTTACGAGGCAACCAATAGGCGCATTTGTAAATATGTGTACTCTTTTTCCTTTTCTATAATTTTTTTTCCCATTGGGTTTATTTCAGTTAAGGTTTTAACGAGGCACATTATTTATTGAGTAGACATTCAAGGGGGAGTGTTAAGAATAGAACTCTAATTAGAGTGAATGTCTATCTTATAGAAGAGTTTTACTTTGAGGCTAAGTCTTTTCTCTTCCTATAAATAGAGGGGTCTTACCCTATTGTAAATCATCCCAAAAGTATCAATAAGAATACTCCTCTCCCTACTCTCTCTGCAATATTGTTCTTGTTCTTGTATTATTTTATAACAGTCCATAAGTTTTTTTTATAATTATTTCCCTAAATAGTTTTTTCCACGTTTACGTAAACAATATTTGTTAATTTAATAATCAATATTAGCTAGTAACTATTTACAAATAATTAGTTATCACGGTAAAGCATGGTGAATTATGTGTTACTTTATTAACTTGTTGAAACTTAAAAATAAATTATGCTAAAGAATTATATTTAAATTGTGATTTATGTTTTCATCTAAATTCTATTTCAAATAGAAAACACATTAACTAAAAGGAGCATTTTAAAAAAATAAAATTATAATATCGAAATTCTTTCAAAATTCATTACTCCATAAGAGATATATATAAGATTTCACATCGAATACATTACTTTTGAGGTTTGAGTTATAATACGTTGCAACTACTTTGCATATTATGATATATATCATACTTTTCATATTATTGTCGAATTATAATCTATAAATATTCTAAATAATTTACTTGTTATAATTTTATGATTTTAATTGAATTTTTATAGTTATTTTTTTATTTTACATTATCTTAAAATTCTTGAAATTAGTACAATATAAAGATACGTGAGACTTACGCCCCACGTCTCGGGGCTTACGAATTCCTCATCAGAGATAAAATGTTTCACTTCACACCCGCTCCTTTTAAAACATTGGTATGTACTAGGGGTGTCAATGGATATTGGAAAATCGACGACAAGAACCGTACCACACCAAACCGATTCTTAGGTTTCTTTTAAAGAAACTATAGGTTTTTATATAAATCTATAATTGTATCGATATTTAGGGTAGATTTTTTATTTTAAAAAAAATAAATCGAAAAGATATCGAATCGTACCAAATAAATTTTTCGTATGAAAAATATATTTATATAGTAAGCTTAAAACTAATAAAGCATTAAATTTTTTATCGGGCCTTGGAATTATGAATATTGTTACAAGCCAACAAGTAATTAAGCTCAAAGTACGAATTTTTAAAAGCTATTATCCTACCTATACTTAAACTAAGTTATTTCAAGTAACTTTATTAAGAAAATACAAAGTATCCTAGCAATTACGAATAGCAAACTATAATGTATCGAATATAATTTCTTTCATATAGTTTAGATTTATATTTTTGAATATTTAATATAGACTTAATTCTTTAGTCTCAGCTTGGTTAATATTTTTCTATTCGTGTGATTTATATTTGCTTTCCTTTTATTTGGTTTCTTTTATATTGCTGTCAAATAGTTTATATATCTATACTTTAGCCATCTTTCATGCTTTTTAATTCATCACCTTTTAAACATTAAAAATATCTAGAGATTTTTGTCAAGTCCTATAAAAGAACGTATGTTATTGCATTTTAGTACTTTTACATGACATTTAATAAAATATCGAAAATTAACCGAATCGTACCGATACTAAAATGAAACCGACATGATTAGGACGATTTCGAAAAATTTATTTTTAGTTACACATAATAAAATAATCGAAAAACTAATATAATATAAAATTTATAAAATAACCGACTGAACCGAACTATTAACACTCCTAGTATGTATTGTATATACATTCACAGGAATAGGAATTCTGCGAGTTAATTTCATTATCTAAATCGGTGGGGAATACTTTAATATCATCCAGAAGAAGGAAAAAGGGAGCAATTTATCCATTTTAATTTTATCTTACATAAAATTAAGATGACTCTTTTGTCACTTCCAAACCCCAACCCCCCCAAACCCCTCTCCCCACCCATGCCAAATTTGCTACGTTTTAGGCATATTTGGCAAAACGGAAGCCCTTCTTAATGGTATATATTTTAATCATCAATAAGCGACACTAATACATTAATCCTTTCGTTCCATAACAAGTAATTAATTTGTTTTTGTATTTCAATTCAAAATAAATATTTATATATATAATTAAAAAAAATTTAATTTTATTTTACAAAATTACCTTTATATATATATTCTTAAAAAAATTTCTTACTCCTTACATTAAAGATTTAATTAAGAATAATTTAATTATACTAAGTATTTTTGTATAGAATTTAATATTTTCTTAATGAACGTGTCAAAAGCAAGTTAGTCACTTATTGTGAACCGGAGGAGTAATAGTTTATTACTACCAATTAAAACAGGAGAGTTTGAACGATTTCAAATTTAATGCTCCTTGTAAATTACTACTCCTTTCTGTTCATAATAAGTGTTTTTTGGTCTTTTATTTTGATTTAAAATGAGTATCCTTTTACATAAACGAGAAGGAATTAAATTTATTTTTTCAAAATTTGCCTTTACTTATATATCCCAATGTGTTAAAGGTAACAATTAATTAAGAAATTTAGTAAATTCATCTTTTATTCTTTTGGAGTTCATATTTTTTTTTAAAGATGTATCAAAGACTAAAAAATCATTTATTATAAATCGAAGAAGTATTAATATATTTCGATATTTTCTAATCTCTTCATCTTAATTTATGTTGTTTGAATAGACACTGTTTAAGAAAGAAAGAACAGACTATCGAAACTTATCGCGCAAAACGATTATAAAATTTTGTATGATGGTAAATTAATGCAAAGGGCATAAAGTCACAAAGTAGGAATTCTAAAAAAAAATGTTTTTATATAAGAATCTCTGCATAAACGAAGGTACATCCTTCTTGAGAGTTAGGATTGATCAAAAAGGAAAGAATGACGTATAAAATCAAACAAAGAAAAAAAAGAGATGGTGTGGATAGGGTGTTGGAATAAATTCGATTATAAAACTATAGCCTTCATATCGAATTATTTGAAACTATAACATAAGCGGAAGCGTACCTGAATCCATAGGTGGAAGCTCCTTGATCCGGCTTGAAGATTGTCCAAGGTTTGGCTTTCCACTTGATGTGCAAGACAATAGTTTGCTCTCTAATTTTAATGGGAAGAAGAAGATAATGTCTTGCATCAAATGGGAACCACAACCCCCTATTTATAAGCATGTAACCATAGTTACATGTATGTAACCTTAGTTAGCCCATCATTAACTAAGGTTACTCTATATGGGTATCTACACATAAATTAGTCTTACACTTTATATGACAATGTATTGTCCTCCTTAATAATAATGTCCATAAGACCACTAATTTAGGCCAAACCAAAAGATAGCACATAACATATAATTAATCCATATATTGTCCATATGTATGTAGTACAAGTCCAAATGTCTAACATAGGGGTGTTCGTGGTTCGATTTGGATCGACTTTTTCCTAAAGTGAAACCAAGTCAAGCAAGTCGATTTTTCAAATATTAGTACCAAACTAATTAAATCGGTTTTTTCTCATTTCGGTTTATGTTGAGTTTTTCGATTTTTTCTTAAATTTAAGGCACATACCACCAAACATATATTTATGCGATCATATTTTCAACATAACACTATCAAAATTAATTGCCAATTTAAGGAATCAATTAAAGAACTATACTAAAAGTGCAAACTATTAATATTTTCCATTAAATTTTTGACACTTTGTATAAAAATATACATATATATATATATATATATATATATATATATATATATATATATATATATATATATATATATATATATATATATATATATATATATATATATATATATATATATATATATATATATATATGTGTGTGTGTGTGTGTGTGTGTGTGTGTGTGTGTGTGTGTGTGTGTGTGTGTGTGTGTAATAATAAATTTGATATAACTATTCCTATAGTCCGTTTGGTTCGAGTTTTTGTCGATTTTTTTTTCTGATTAAAACTAAAACCAAACCAAATTTGATCGGCTTTTAAAATTCAAAACCAAAACAAAACTAAACTAAAATTTATCGGCTTTTTTGATTGTTTTGGTTTGATTTTCGATTTGGTTCGATTTTTCGAATTTTTATAAACACCCATAAGTGTGGATCACAAACCTTAGGGGCCTGTTTAGCTTTAAATTCAATCTGATTCGTTTTTAGATGTCAGACAATTATGGTTTTAAATTTTAATTAAGCAGAAAATTTAGTTCCGTAAAACAACTTGCATATATTTGGAACTAGCTTTCTGACTATTTTCCATCAAAAACATAAGAGATGAGAAATTCGCAATTAGTCGTTTTCCTTATTCTTTTTCAATTGCTTAAACTATCACTTAGGATGCGTTTAGTAGGGAGGAAAATATGTTTTCAGTAAAATTTTTCATATTTAGTTGGTCAAAATGTTTTGAAAAACCACTTTTCTAGGAAAATAAGCTCCTTAAATATTAGAAAAATAAGAAAAACAAGTTTCATAAGTGGCATTTAATTGTATCCTCACCACCCCCTCATGCACAAGGAGTCACACACTGATACTTGAGCAGTAGAGAGACAATGTGTTAGAAATAGGAGCTCTCAAAAGCAGAAGTCTTTTGCAGTTTTAATAGATCTAATTCATTGGTAGATTGAAACCAAACCAAGAAATATCCCCTCGGGACTACCAGTAGCTTCGGTTGTTGAATCTCGTGCAAGTTAGGTTGTGGTTATATTGGTTGCAAGCGGAACATAGGCGCTTTAGGTGTTAGTCCAAACCCTCAAGATAAATATTAGTAATAACAATGATACTAATTTCAAATCAAGCCACTAAAAATATTAGAAACTTCTTTTTTTCTTTTTCTTTTTGGGAGAGAGGTGGGGACGAGCATAGAGGAGAGGGCTTTAAGGGGCAACTGAAAGGGAGAAATGAAGTAGACAACGCAAGAGATAAATTCGATGCAGTAGCTATAATAACTAATATTTGTTGTCGACCTATCAAGTCGTAGTAGTAGCGTAAAAGTTTACCGACATCGTCATCGAAGTTTATACCAGACTAATAAATACACTATAATATATATTTTCTTTCACTAAACTATGACTTATTATTAGATACCTCATTTTATTAAATCAATTAATTACGAAAATTTAATATAATTTGATATAAATATTAGGTGTAAATAAATTTTAGCAGTAATAATAGGCTAGCTAGTAGCGTACATTCATTGTATAAGCTCTTCTACGCAACTAATATACCAAGTCCTAATTTACTGTTAGGTTTTAGGAGGCAATATAGGAATCCAGAGTTTTTGGCCAACATCTTTAATTAATTGTGTACTACTTCTTCATATCCCTTCTTCTCTTCTGTTGTACATGCATGTTCGGCGAGAAATTTTTTATTTTGTCAAAATGAAAAAGTTGTATTTCAACCAATGAAAACTGTACATTGCGTGTTTTTTGGGACTATAGAACATTTCTCAAAAACCTATGTATCCACTATACAACCCGAGGGCTAAAAAACTAAGGTCTATTCTACAAAATTGTGACTACATTCAAGAATTACATATTGAGTAGCTATTTAAGTATTGTAGAGTAGACTGCCATTTGTGTATCTCTTCTGTTGTACATGCATGTTCGGCGAGAAATTAATACCTTGCTATCATCTTAAAGGCTATGTTGAACATTCACTTCGTACATCAGTTATAGTAGCGCGCCGATATGTAATAATTAAGATTAGAGGGGTTGCTCTGATGGTAAGCAACCCCCACTTCCAATCGAGAGGTTGTGAGTTCGAGTCTCCCCAAGAGCAAGGTGAAAAGTTCTTGGAGGAAAGGATGCCGGGGGTCTATTTGGAAACACCCTCTCTACTCCAGGGTAGGGGTAAGGTCTGCGTACATATTACCCTCCCCAGACCCCACCAAATGAGATTATACTGGGTTGTTGTTGTTGTTGAAGCTAGCTACCACGTCAGTTTACCTTCTTTTTCTCTTTCTTTTTTCTTTTGAAAACCAACTCTTCCTCCATTACATACTAAATGAGCTAATTTCTTTTTTAATCTATTCCAAAATAAATGAAATATTTTTAAAATTTGAAAATAATTTAACTATAAACTCTTTCATTTTACCCATTTACCCTTAATGAGAAGCTTTTATAGCCACACAAATATCATGGTCCCAGAAACTTTTTACCCCTTACGCTTTTAAGATCACAATTTTCAAAATCCTTCTTTCTTTTTTTTAAACTCTGTACCGAGTCAAACTACTTCACTTAATATGAAACTGACATTTTAAACACCTATGTAATTGTGTGCTCTTTATTCACTCCAGTCCACAATAAGTGATCAATTTACTTTTAGCATGCCCATTAACAAAATACTAAATTACAACAACAACAACAACAACAACAACCCAGTATAATCCCACTTAGTGGGTTTTGGGGAGGGTAGTATGTACGCAGACCTTACCCCTACCCTTGGGTAGAGAGGCTGTTTCCAAAAAGACCCCCGGCATCCTTCCCTCCAAGAACTTTCCACCTTGCTCTTGGGGAGACTCGAACTCACAACCTCTCGGTTGGAATTTAGTAACAAAATACTAAATTCTATACAAAAATACCTACTATGACTAAACTACCCTAATTAAACATTTAATGTAAGAAGTAAGAAAACTTTTAGAGATATGCACATAGGGGTTATTTTGTAAAAATAAATAAAATTCTTTCTTGATAACATAACTGGACACTTATTTTGAACCAAAATGAAAAAGCAAATTGTTCACTTATTGTGAACCGGAGGGAGTAGCTATTAACTGCGCATTCTGATGTATTATTTGTTTATGCTCTCATCCCAAATGAAGTAGTCCCTCCAGTCCAGAATAAGTGATCAATTTGCTTTGGATATACCCATTAGAAAAATATTAAATTCTAGATAAAAATAATTAGTGTGGCTAAACTACCCTTTATAATTAAGTGTTGCACCATAGATATAGTAATACTTATTTCTCTTCTCAAATATGAGGAGTAAATGACTTTTTAGGGATACATACATAAGGATAATTTTGAAAAAATAAATTGAATTTTTTCTTAATTATATAAATAAATATTTATTTTGGACCAAAATAAAAAAATAAATTGATCAATTATTGTGGACAAGAAGAAGTATAAGTTATGAGCTGTTACGCAGAATAGCGTTGTCATTTAAAGTACATAATTTTGAAAAAAAACTAAGGTACATAAAAGTGCTTCACTTTGAGGCCAGAATTTACAACTACATCTACTATTTTCTTTGTAAAAGAATCTTGAGTTAGAACTTATAATATCTTTTCATAAATTGATCTTTTTATAAGAGTAAATCAGTTCTTTTGACTAATGACTATATCCTTGAACAGTTTTCTACAACCATTATCTTTTCACAGATATCTTTTGTTACATTATTTTAAAAGTTTCGTGCAATCAAATATGTACATAGATCGGGTTGGTCCGGATTTTATAATTACCTAACTAAATCAATTGTGTCGGGTTATTAAATCTAAAGACCAAACCAAACCAATAAATTCGGGTTTTTCAATTTCGGGTTTTCTCGGGTTTTTAGGTTTTTCGGGTTTTTTCGAATTTTTTTCGAAAAAAATCTTCGTAGAACAAAATATATAACGTATGCTCAAAATATTTCTTTAATCCTAGTAAGATACAACTATATAAAGTATTTTTCAAGAAAATAAATATGAAATATGTCATGACTCGTGACATTATCCTAAATTATTCAACAATAAAAAACAATAAAATTATGTACTATAAATATTACTAATTAAAAAGTCATAATAAAAATAAACATAATCTAAAAGCACTAATTCATGCTAAACTAGATAAACTAATGAGGGAGTATTAATTATATGCCTAAAAGCTAGAGAAAAATAAAAATAGGTTATGTATTTTTATCTAAATTATTAAAAAATAAAAAATAGACATTTAATACATTCTCGTTCGTAATATTGAATTGAATGTCTTTTGTTAGCATTAGTATTGATTGCTAGCATTAATTAATTTACTAATATTAATGGCTATTAAACTTATTGGAGCATTCAAAAGTTCTAAATCAAACCTTGAAATAATACCTTAAAAGATAAAATTATGAACTTTTTAAAGAAATATTTATAAATTACATTACAATAAGTATATTTATATATTAAATATATCTAAAATTGCTATATATGTAATGTCGGGTTGGTTTGATTTCGGTTTGACTTTATTTAGTTAAAACCAAACCAAACCACTTATGGTCGGGTTTTTTTTTCCAACACCAAACCATAGTCGGGTTTTTTTTCTCGATTTGACTCGTATTATCGAGTTGGTACGGTTTATCGGTTTTCTTTGTACACCCCTATGTACTACTATCATTTATTCGATTAAGTTGCGGTAACTAATTGTAGCACTAGCATGCCCTTCATGCTATCATAATACTAGGTTTATGCCATTTTTGTCAATATTTAGATATAAATGTAACGCTTATTTCAGAGGTAAAGTAATTAAAGACTTAACAATTTCAAAGTTAAAAGAGCAAACCAAATATTTCAAAATAAATTTTGCGATGATTGATTCTCCCTAATTTTTTCTCATTAAACCATGCATGGAAGCTCTGCAGCTTTTAAGGCCATTTATAATTCTTCAAAATTAAAGTTCTCAAAAGTATCACTTATGATAAACCTTTCTTTAATACAAACAAATCATTTGCATAACAAAATTATTTCATAATTGGTCATTATTGCAGAGCTCTAATAAATATTAAATTTATACTCTCTTAAAAACTTGTTCTTTATTACGAGGTGTTTGGCTAAACTTATAAGTTGGTCAAACTGACTTACAAGCTTTTTTTGATTTATCTACGTGTTTGGTAAAATTAAAAATGCTTATAAGTTAAGTGATTATAGGTCAAAAATAAGCCAAAAGTCATAAGTTGATCTCCTTTAACTTATCAAATTTCAGCTTATAAGTACTTTAGGTTTGACCAAAATGTTTACTATTATATCCTTAAAATACTTTTTTCTAAAAACAGAACTCTTTGTATACCAAGTTCTTCAGCTGCCTATTATTAATTTCAACACTTTTATTCTAATATGTAACTGCTTATTTTTTAAATCAGTTTCAAAACTTAAAAGTACTTTTAAGTATCTAATGCTTATTATCTATTCTAAATCAGCTAAGCTAAACGGGCTCTACATCAATTACTTTTTTTTCGTAATATGAGCATGTTATAAAGGATTGTATATGAAACCTTCAAACCCACTTTTAAAATTTTTTCTTTATTCTTTTGTATTCAGTACGGGGAAGAAGTCTCCTCCAGAAAAGGTACCAAAATTTTGACTTTCCAAGAGCTGTGTTCTTGTGTTTTAGAAATGTCAATTAAATAGTTGGAACATATTATGAAAGAGACTTATTTTGTCATTTAATCTGTAATCTCGCCGGAAAAATCACGCCAGAAGGCTATAGCAGCCTAGCATTAATTCTAACATATATGGACTCACGAAATACATATGCACATCCGATATCTTAATCAAATTGAGTAATTTAATATGAAAATTAATAATTGTGAAGAAGTATACATTTTTGAGTATGTTGGTGCTCTATGTACGTATTATGTGATTTGATAAATTGCATGATAATTTGTACAAATTATGCTCATTATATGTTTTTTATGTGTATGTATTTATTTGGACGAAAGTGGATTACACTAAAAGTAGATGAATTAGAGCGAAATGAGAAGTGAAGACACAAGAAAAACAACTGAAGGCAGCTCGTTCAAATAACGTGCATTGCGTAAGAGGCCGCTCAAAATAGTAAACTGAGGGCTATCTCAAGAGCCAGTGCAAGAAATGGAAGTTCTCTGAGTTATTGCTAATAGGTTACAAGCACTTTGGTCATAAGTACTTTACTTTATGTTTTGATAATATAACAAATTTATTATTCAGAATCAGATAAAGAATCTGTTATACATTTATAAGACATTAAGATCGCAAGTTTCCAGGTTGGGACTCAGCATGAGCCATGATTCAACTCTTCAGAATGGAAGGAATAGTTAGGGTCTCCACCAGTTTTCGAGAAGGCTGTACAAAGTCAACTCTCTACCTGAGAAGTTGTTATCTGCGCACGCTACAGTGCAGGAACAATGCTGCAGTCAATTTTCTAGCGAAGACTTTTTACCTATATTGATTATATTATTGTAAGTGAAGTCACACATGTATATATACAATCAAGGGAAGGGAAATACATTCACTTGAACACCTAGAGATTTCACTCAAGCTCACTCATGTGACCATTCAACAAGCAAGTGTCAAGTGCTTCAAGAACAAATACGGACTGGTAGAGTTATTGCCTGTCCTTAATTGAGTTGTAACTTTGTAATAGTTCTTAAATTGAATATCCTCTTTCGTCTGTTTACAAAGCATTCCATAGGAAATTCTTGTAATCCTTAAATCTGTGTGTTTAAGTCTTGGCTAGAGTTAGTCAAATTGCAAAATCTTCGTAATAGAGTTATTGCAAACTGACTTTTAATAGAGTATTACATGTTAGTGAAGGATTAAGAATACTATTCCTAGGTTGCATAGGTTGTAATCTTAAAGTTGCTCAGTAGTAAATTTGAAATTACTACAGCAATTTAGGCCTACAATCACACTAAGTATAACAACGCTTGAAAAGTGTTGCCAAAAATATTTAGAGATACACTTTATAATTGTGGCCTTTAATTAGAGTCTTTGGCCACGGATTTTAAAGTTATCCTTTAAAAGCGTGCTATTAAAATATAAAAACCACACTATTAAATGTTACCAATACACAACTTATGTGACAATCCTTATTAATCATAATGCAACATTTTTAAAGAGTTGTCATATTAATAAACTAATTAATAATACTGTAACTCTTTATAAGCGTAGTCTCAAAATATCTTATATAAAGTTCGCTCCAAATTTTGCTCCAAATATTAATGAAAATATCCCCCCCACCCCCAAATACATAACAATGAAATCATCGCCCAAATAAGACTACTGGAAAAACTTTCACCATTTTTTTTCTCTAATTTGCCGCTACTTGACTTTCAGTTTCACTCCTTGCCTTAATCTATTTCATTCCTATACATTTATTGCTTCTGTCTTCCAGATTACTCTCACCCATAGCAAATCTCCATCCCTTTCTCTATTGGTAAGTATTTCTTCTACTCAAAACTTTTTTGTTTTTTTCAATTTTTAGTTTTGTTCTTATATTTTAAGATTCAAAATTTCTAGTTTCTTACTAATAGGGATGAAAAAAATAATATTCTATTGTGTACAATATTTAAATATCTTGGTACAATCTTTGTTTTATACTAAAAGTTTTGAACTTTTCCAATTTCTGATTTTTGGGCTAAAAAGAAGTAATTTTGTTTTGTTTAAGTTTGGGTACCAAAGTTTTTATTTTTTTTACTAATTTCAGATTGTTGAGCTGAAATAGAAGTAATATTTGTTGTTTAATTTTTGATATTTTTGTATAGTCTTCGATCTCATAGTTAAAGCTTTAATTTGTCAAGATTCTTATAAATGGGGTTGATAGAAGTAATATGTTTTTGTGCAATTACTGGGCTTTGTATAGTCTTTATTTTATACTATATATTTTGCTCTTTTTCAATTTATGATTATTGGGATTACATAAGTGATTTTTTGTTTAATTTTTGGCTACAAAAGTTTACAATTTTATCTTAATTTCATATTCTTGAGTTGAAAATAAGCATTATCGTTTATGTTGCAGGTTGGTTTCTTTTGCTCTCAAAATTTTCTTTATCGTTTGGGAGTAGTTATCACAACCCTCTTCTCCAAAGGCTATATTATCGTTTATGCACAACTGTTTAAGTAGTTATCAAAACCCTTTTCCTCAAAGCTGCAGGTTGGTTTCTTTTGCTCTCAAAATTTCATTTTTCCTACTGTGGAAAGTAGTTACTCTTTGGGAGTTATACTAGTTATTGAGTCTTGATTTTCTGTTTTTATTAGTTGTCTTCTATATTAACTTCATCACTAGTCAAATTTCATCTTATTTGTTGTGGTGTGTTAATAATTGAAGTGTAGGTTAATTTCATCAAATAAAAATTGTCAAATTATATTGAATTCTCACAATATTGAATGCAATGTGTGTGTTGAATGAACACACGCCTAAATTGCCTTGTAGATGTTGATTAACAATCTCTTGTTTCATCAATCCACCCGATTCTTGTGTTTTTGTAACAATGCCAAAAGGTAACTCTTGCAATTGAACAATTCTGTTGAGTTGATTACCTGAAATTTTCTGCCCCTGTGCAAGTGTCTTTGAACCAGCTGATAGTGCCAATTTGTTAAGTTTTGGGGTCTCCAGAGCATCAATAAGTTGTCTATCATGATCTGAAATTCGAGGCTCCTTAGTTGATGTTATGACAGCAGAATATTTGGCGTTAGGCAGTTTTGGGAACAAAAGCTGGCTCATTAGAGTTGAGTTTGCTTTTAACACTTGAGCTTGGTGATATTCTGGTTTTTGGTACATTTGATAAACCGGCTGAATGCAGTGATTCCTCATTACATTCTTCATCTTCAGTAGCATTGAAATCACTAAAATCGCCATCTTCATCTTCTTCAACTTGGTCAGTCCAAGTTTTAAGCCTTGGCAAAATTCGATCTATAACTTGATTCTCTTGTAGATTTGTTTTTTCAGTGATCACCTCCCTAAGGACTTGATTTCTTACCCTGATCACTTTATTGTCTTTTGCCTGTAGATAGCAGAGGCTACCCAAATTTTGATCATATTTTTTTTTTTTTTTGGGTATCTTTGTAGTGTCTTCTAATTATTTTTATACTTAAATTTTTAAATTTTCTAGTTTCGAATAATCGGGCTGAAAAAATAATCTTTATTTTTGTATAATTTTTAGGTAAATTTGTAAAGTCTTTGTTTGTACTCAAGTTTTAACTCTTTTTCTTTTCAAATTTCATATTCTATGCTGAAAAAAGTGCAATTATTATGTTTAATTTTTGTGAATCAAAGTTTTTTTTAGTAATTTCAGAGTATGGCTAGTTCTTGAGTTCTTCTTTAGAGTTGATGAAATCATAAATAGCTGGTTAGATATTTATATCTTAACTTTTTTTAGTTTTTTATTATTTATACGTATAATACACCTTTTAGGTGTCATTATACTTGTCAATATGCTCATGACACTTTTATGACCATTTGACCCAATAAATATTTTGATTATGGTAGGGATGATCAACTTTCTCTCAGTAAGATCATGTTTTCAATTTTGCTTTCATTGGACGGGAATATAATACAAAATGGTAGTTCAATGTTTGTTATTGAATGATATTGGGCAAATTTGCCAATATATGATTGATTTCCGTATTCTAAGGAATATATGTGGTAACATGATTAGAACTTAGAATACATTTTGGTATGTAATTTCAAACTTTCTAGACCAGGTGCCGGTAACTTCTTTTTTAGGATGTTAAAATCTAACTGTAGAATGTAAGGCTTGCTAAGGTTGCTCTTAGATCAGATGCCAGTAACTTGGTTAATGGGATTCTCAGAAAACTAATTGTCCTTAATGTATGTATTATTTCATCAGCACATAGAATCTAACAATATCTACTGATTCCCTGACATTTATTTTTTCATGTCTGCAGGAGAGTGATTCCCTTCCAGCGGTAAAAGTGAAGGGTGATGATCGTCAGCAAACACGTGGTCTTGCCACTCTTTACTCTCATCCAGTTGTACGTTTGAACAGTTACTTTTTTAATCTTTTGTCTTAGAAGATCCAAGTCTGATATTTTAGCAAAATGTCCTGTACATCCATGGTTGTGTTGAATAAATTTTCTAAATTTACGTTTGGAAGTTTTCAGTATTTCAATGATGTGTATTTCTTCATCCATACTGTGAGTTCTGTCATTGATTCATACATTTGGTTGGAGATAAAATGATGCTTGGGTTTAATCATATGGATTTGGTTTAAGTTCTAGCGAGTTTGTTCAAGAACTTACCAAAATGGCCCTCATTTTGTTGCATGGTTTGGAAAATTTTCATGATACTCCAATTATATGGTCCTCTTATCACAAATCTTTTTCCTCTATACTTTAGAACATCATAGATTATAGTATTATAAGCATATTCATATGAATTATCTTTTCACATCTCTTAATCTTTCTTCTATACATTCCTTTACCATGTTTCCTAGTGGATGGTAAGAAGATGGACAAAGTATTTTGGACGGGACGAAGCTATTAAGCTTATTATATAGAATAACAACTCTCCAATTTCAGTCTACGGTATATGATGAAGCTTTCTTTCCTCTTTTATCCTTTCTTTGGATGATAATGTGACACTTTTTGCGTTCGTATCATCTAACAAAAGTAGGGAAAATACTGGTAAAAGGTTTGACAGGGGCAGATCTGGTCTCAAGGCTTAAAATATTGAAGGTAATATTTAGATGCATTTCATTCCATACTGATAACAAAACTTAGGATCACTCTCTCTGTCTCTCTATCTTTGGTAATATACCTTATTCGGAGCTCTAAGATTTTGAATATCTAGTTGATCAAAGAGAGGTTAATAGATATCATTCATTAGTAGTTAAGAATTTTAGAACTCTAATTAGAAGTCCATCATACCGAAGTCTTCTTCTACCCTTTTTAATAACAAAATAGGATGAGTGTCCTAGACACTAATTGATACCATTAGAAGAGCAATTAGTTACTTAGAACTCAGTAGATTTTTTCTATTTTTATAGGTCACTTCAGTAGTGATCGATAATTAATTATTTAGAAAGAAGAAACCAGAATTCTTGTTTCTTTACTTTTTAGCTCTCAAAATTACCGCCAGAGACTTGATTTAAAGGTAGTGTTAATTGTTGAAATGTTAGGATAGGGCCCTTCATCTCTAACAAAGAGGTTGGGTTTGAGCAACCAGAAGAGCAAATTGTGAAAAGGGCCACCATTGACTCCTGAGTAGAGGGGTTTATCGGGTGGGGTTTACCTTATCAAAGAATAGAAAAGGTTGTCTTAACTGTTTCAGCTATGGTCCGATTATGGTTATGGAAAAAATCAGCTGGAAGAAATAAAGAGATGAAGTCACATACTTTATATAGAATTTTAGATGACACCAAATAATGTCGATTGGAAGTATTTTCATATCTTTTATGTCATTTAATAGTTGACTTGGTCTTTAATTCTTAGTTTCATATGTGCATTTGATGTATTTTGCAGCTCAATTAACTTTTTAAGGTCTCTTATTTCATTATGTTATACATGCTGGATTACTAAAAGAAGGCTTCTGTGCAGTCCAGGATGAAAGTGCAAGTAATCACTTTACAGAACTCGAAATGTGGAGTATGTAGTCTTGTAGTAAATGTGTAGTTGAGTATGTTACAAGAGATGCCTTTTTTAAAATATCAGTTATCCTTTGAACCTTGGCTTGATATACAACTTTTCCTTCAGCGGGCAGGGGGAGTAGTTCCAATTTAAGAAAGCTTTGACAACACATAGTTGTTTTCATATGCTCTCCTAGGCAACACGACTACGGACGGAGAGTTCAACTTCTTTTGGATAACTTGGACCATTCACATATCTATGTTCCAAGGATCATAATCAAAAAATTGAGTCATTACTCACAGGGATGTTCAATGAACTGTATCACATATCATCGCAAAGAAAAAAGAAAATTCCATCTTTACTTTCCATTTGTTCATAATTTGCTACGATGATTTGCTTAATTTGATCCACACTCCTTGTCAGAGTGTCTCCCCTTCCTTTTACAAGTTATATACTGTGGAAAATAATGTCCGGTTACTTGAAAAATGGATTAGTATTTTGTTGGTCATTGACTAGTATCTCATATTCCAAATTTGATGACCTCATTGTGATAATGCATTTGTTTATACTCGAGTTTGAAACTTGTGCAAATATCATAAATAGTGAAAAAAGATGTGTATCATTCTCCTAGTAACCCTAATTACTGCAGGATTAGTAGTCTCTATTGTTGATCCTCAACCTGGTGAGAACATTATTGATTGTTGTGATGCTCTAGGAGGGAAAAATTTGTTCATGGCTTCCCGCTTGAATGGCCAAGGTAACCTTCATACAAACCTTGCTCATCATAGCTGATAGATGATAGCTTTTAGAGCTGAAATAACATGGAAAATATTGTCCTATTACATATTCTGGGAGCTAGCTAAAGGAAAGAGCTAAAGGAAAGATCCTCTAACAGGAGCATAGCACTTGCATAATTTAAATTTGTGTTTTAAGTAATGAAATAAAACGTAGGTGAGGATGCATGTCCTAGAAATGTAGACAATCATGGTATCTGCTATACAACACCATATTCCCTTGTCTATCACTTACATTTATTAATTGTTGGTGCCGAAAAGTAACTTTTGCTGGCAATGCTTTTCTTTTCTTCAGTATTTCCATCTTAGCTTTTTTTTACTCTTGTAGTTTATAATTTTTATTTTGAAAACACTTTTCTTGAGCCGATGGTCTATCGGAAACAACCTCTTTACCTCACACAAGGTATGGGTAAGGTTTGATTATATCCCACCCTCTCTAGACCCCACTTGTGGGATCGTATTTGGGTATTATGTTGTTGCTGTTGCCTATAAGTAACCCAATCAAAAGCTACCAGGTTCGTTGCTTTGTAATATCTGTTTTTCTATTGTGAGAGTTTCAGAATCAATATGGCTCGTCATATGTTTTTTTTTACAACTGGATAAAACCTTTCTTTTTACAACTATTGTTCATTTGTTACTTAGCCTTGTTAAAGCATTGCATATTTTAAGCATTTTCAACTGTGGATTATGTAAATAGTTATATGCATAATATTGCCAGCAATTCTGGTTATTAACCTTTTCTTATGTATGAAAGTTATGTTTGTTTACTGTTTAACGCTACACTCCAGTGCTTTACTTGTTTGTGAGATACATTATTTGTCGTTGACATAAATGAAGGTCGGTTGCGGTTACTTAAATAGACAGCCAAATTGCACCAAGTTATTAATGTCATCAGTACTATTCATGCTGAACTTCGAGTTTTTTTTGTCAAAACTTGGTTGTAAAAAACATGGTATATTAGTTTCCAACTGCTAATCCTTGGTTTAAATGTTAGCAGACTGATAAGGTTGTAGAATGGGATAAAGTCTTGCTGGATGCACCTTGTTCAGGACTGGGTGTTTTTTCTAAGGTATTTTCATTCTAGATATGTGTGCAATTTCTATTGTTCGATAAAAGATTTCATGGGTGCTAAAAATTTTGGTCCTTTATTCCTATTCTTCTTATGTCACATTCGTTATTCTTGCTTCTGTGTTTTCGTCTTTCTTTAAACCATAGGTAGTAGTAGCTGGGACATTTGAAATATATATTTCCTCTTTGTTTGCAAAAGAGAGCATATTTGCATTGGAATAGGAAACATGAAGATATGGTGAGCTTCTCGATTCAGCTTCCAAGTAAAACCATAGTTCTTAATTCATAAACTAAGTGCAACCTTCACCTTAATTGCTGCTGCCAATCACCACTGACGGATTTTGCCTTTTAGAAATATATTGAGTAGCTTTTTCCTAGTAATGTTGGTGACTGGTGAGGATAATGCAAGTTCAGAAGCGGATTAAAATAAGGCGCATATCTTTATAAACATTTCTCCTACTGAGTACAAGAGAGTTGGAAAATGAGATATACAAGATTGGTTGATGTTAGTTATAACTCAATTTGCTTGTTTTATTAAGTCAAAGCTGGTTAAGTTTTTTACTGCAACTACATGTACTTACAATCTGAAATGCCTCTTGGTTATATCCATTATGATTGAGTGACTAGCTTTACACATTAACATATGAGGTTCTGTTTTTGTATCCTTTTCCTTTATGCTTTTGTTCTACATCTGCAGGTTGGTGAAGCCAGGCGGAGTTCTAATATACAGCACATGTTCCATTGACCCTGAAGAAAATAAGGAAAGAATTGAAGCTTTTCTTTTAAGGCATCCAGTAAGAATTTTGACTGGAAATTGCTTTATCTCTTATCTTTAAAGTTGGTTCTTTCATAAAAATCAGATGTACCACATACATTATGCTCAAAGTTCTATGTGAAAATGGGTAGAATTATTAATCATGTACCATATTGGGTGAACAAGCATATTGTGAAATGACATGTAGTTGAGTATGGAAAAACCTCTCTTGAGCATTATGCTTTTAGCATTCAATGCTTCTAGAAACCTTTTTAGCGATGGCCTGTCATTTTAGATCCCCTTTAGGTTGAGTCGATGACTTCCTTCTGAATGTATTTTCTTGCTCTGATGATATCCTGCTAATTTCTTCAGCCTTGCTTCCAGTTTGGAAATTAAATTCCTAAACTGTACTATGTTGCATCCGCCTCTTTAGAATTTTTCCCCTGTTGGACTTATATTAGTCTAGGTTAATGAATGAAGAAGACCACTGACATTTGCTTTTTAATTTATAAGGATCACGTAGTTGCTAATCTGGAGGCTAGGATAGCTGCCTGGACGTTCCTTCTTGTAGACTGGGGTATCTTGAAGAGTTATAATATTCACCTTATAGCATAAGGCAAGTCTTGTTATGCTGGTAATAAGAATTATGATGTCTCTCTAATTAGATGCTATGGTAGATCGGTGACGACAAGCTCTCTCAAAAAAGATAAAGAAATCACCAAGCTTAAACAAAAGCATGCCAATAAAATAACTTCTCTAAAGGAATAAATGAAGGAAATGATGAGAGGAGAAATGCGATGTTTTTTCAGTCAATTGGTAAAAAAATAACCCTGAACTGGATTTTAATGATTCAAGGGTGTGTTGGATCAAATATTCCTTCACCAGTTGATGCAAGTAGTGCACGAGCTATGGGAGGCTAAAATCTGCCACATTCTTCTGACTCAACTCACGCCCCAAGTATTGAAAAAGTATTTATATTTCCTAAATCCAGAACCTACCTCAATCTTAACTTACAAAATCACGCTTTCTAACCAGTGTATACTATATATATGTTTCTTCCTAATTTTTAATTTCATTTTGAATGTGTAGGAAAATACGGTGATGTAATTGGATATGGTGATCACAAATTAATTTGATTCATTCAAATGAATGGTGAAGACCTTTTGAATAATTCGGATGTTTATTTTTATTGATTTTATAAATATGGATATATTTGGTTTGTTAGAGGTCTTTGCTAGTGAACCCTTGAACCAACAGTGTTTTATTGCTATAGACAGTACACAAAGTATGTTTCTTTGTTGAAATTTATTTTAAGTATATGCATTTGAATTATTTTTATTCTATTACTTATTATCTAATTTAATGCTTTATATATATATATATATATATATATATATATATATATATGTGTGTGTGTGTGTGTGTGTGTGTGTGTGTGTGTGTGTGTGTGTGTGTGTGTGTGTGAGAGAGAGAGAGAGAGAGAGAGAGAGAGAGAGAGAGAGAGAGAGAGAGAGAGGGAGAGAGAGAGAGGGAGAGAGAGAATAGAATTTGATGCAAATAAATAAAGTTTTTTAACCACAAAATTGTGGCGAATATAAGTATTTGAAAAATAACTTTGTAATGTAGACAAAATCGCGACACTTAAAAAGTGTGGCCATATGGATTGTCAATCTATTATTGTTAATGATAAATGTTGCTATAGAAGCCACACTTTGTAAGTATAGCCTATAACGTGACAAAGATCACGCTTCATAAGTGTAACCTCATGTCATTAAAGTGTGGCTATATGAGAAAATATAAGTGTGGCCTTTGTACTATATCAACCACATTTTAAAAGCATGACTGCTAAGGCAACGCCTACAATGTGTGGCCAATAGTTAAAAGTTACGGTACTTTAGGTCACCCTCTAAAAAGCATTGCCTAAAGCCATAAAGTATTGCATTTGACCAAATGCTACACTTCTTGGCATATTAAGATACACTTCTCAAGGGTGGTTGTAGACCTAAATGTTGTAGTGAATCCTACAAGGGTAGATCATGATTTTTAATCCCATTGAGATGGAAATTTTCCACGTAAAATTTGTCTTGTCATTTATTTACTGTCGTGCGTGTGTGTCTGTGTATTATTGAATTTGATAGAGAACCTAGTTCTCTATAGAGTTTGGTAGACCCTTATATTCTATCAATTGGTATCAGAGCAGGTTGTTTCTATCAGGTTAACACCTAGAAAGGATCATCATGGCTGCTCCTCCAAACTTCGAAGAAGGCCAGTCTACTTACATACCACCTAGGTTCAATGGACAATATTATGAGATGGTGAAAAACGAGGATGCATGAATTCATCATTGCTGAAGATTCTGAGCTATGGAATATTATATTTGAAGGACCCTTTGTCCCTACCAAGAATCTTGGTGAATGAGGTGTAGCCATCCCCAAGACCAGGAAAGAATTCAATGACGCTGATAGAAAAGCCAATGAAAAGAACATTCATGCTAAGAAAATCCTTGTTTGTGGCATAGGTCCTGATGAATACAATATAATATTAGCATGTCAATCATCAAAAGAGAGATGGGAGGCTCTTCATACATCCCATGAGGGAACAACTTAGGGGAAGCAATCCAAGAATGATTTGCTCACAATTGAATATGAGCTTTTCAGAATGAAATATGATGAATCCATCCAAGATATGCGTACTCAATTTACCTCCATTATCAATGAGTTTCACTCACTTGGTGAAAGTATTCCGAGAAACAAGCTTGTTAGAAAAATTCTTAGTGTACTACCTAGTTCTTGGGAAAGCAAAGTTAACGCCATTACAGAGGGTAAGGACTTACAGATACTGACCATGTATGAATTTGTTAGAAACTTGAAAAGTTATGAAATGAAGAAGAAGAAGAAGAAGAAGGACAATGAAGGAAGAGAGCCCAAGAGGGAAAAGAATCTGGTCCTCAAGATAGACAAAAATGACTTAAGCGGTGAAGACAACGACATGGCCTACTTGACAAGAAGATTCCAGAAGATGGTTCACAAGAATGACGGTATGGGGAAGTTATAGCAAGCCAAGAAATCATGACCACTATCATAAATGCGGCAAGCTAGGATACTTCATCAAGGATTACCCCATCCTAAAGCAAGATCAATACAATAACAACTTTGATAAAGTATCCAAGATGAACCAGGTTCCTGACAAATGCTTCAAGAGGAAAAATAATGCTGACAAAATATTATAAAACAAGCTCTTGCTGCATGGGGAGACTCCTCTAGCGAATCTGAATAAAAAGAAGACCTTGGTAGTAGTCAATGATGGCAGTGGAAAATGAAACAACTGGGTATGATTCAATCTTTTTGCTAATGGATCAACCTGATGACAATGAAGATGACGATGATAATGAGGTAAATTTTCTGGATGTTCAGAGAAATCCAAGATCTTACTCCCCTAAGAAGCTCATGTCATTATCAAATATACTAATTGATGCATACCATAGTATCATCAATGATAAAGATGAATTAACTTTGCAACTAGGGGAAGCTGAACAAATTAGAGATGGCTTAGTAGTTGTTGTAGTCGATTTGAAAGAAACAATAGAGAACCTGAAAGAAGAAAAAGAATGACTTAGAAGAGAAAATTGCTAGTATGGAGCGTGGAAGAGATGGTCTAATGGTTATTGTTGTATAATTAAAAGAAACAAATGATTATGCAAGTAAAGAAAAAGAAACCTTGACTGAGAGAGTTTCTATCACTAAGCAAGAAAGGGATGACCTAGTAGTGGTGGTAGTAGACATGAAAGAAATAATTGAGGAATTTACAATGGTAAATGGACCTGGAAACTCTGAAAAAGGAAAGGAAGTTGCAAATGAGGCACATATTAAGCTTGAAAATGAGTTGAGTTGGTGAAGACTAGTCTGTGTGCTGAGCTTGAGAAAAACAAACAGCTTCAGGAAGAACCAGGGAAGGTAAAGACTGACCTTGAAAAATCGTTTAAGTGTACCTGGTCCTCTTATGCTAGCGCTACCATATACACCAACAACGGGGGAAATATGCAGGGGATTGGATTTCAAAAGGAAAATATTTCCTACAACCCTCATAGCAAGTACATTATTGTAACCAACAATTGGCTATGTACCCTGTCGATGCCCTTTTTTTTTCTAAAGGCAAACTTGGATTTATGATATTTGGGAGGGCAACTCGTTCCCGTTTGGGAATTGGGTTTGCATTTGAAGAGTCGCCACCTAATAATTAAGTTCATTAGGACACAAAAAAGGTTTGAGTTTGAAGAACCAGAGTTTGGGTGAGGATTAGAAATTATCTCGAGGAAAAAGTGTTAGGCATCCCTCAAGATCCACTAGTGTGGTTCCCGACCGTGTTATAATTGTGACTTCACATAAACAAGTAAGCAATTAGGGTTTCAAAATAGAGGGACTTGCATATGACATTAAAAATAAGTAGGAAACTTTTGAAGGTAAGTAGAGAGGGCAGAAATTAAGAAAAGACTTGAATAGTTTTACAAGAAGAGATGAAAGCAAATAAAGGGAGATGGGTCCTAAATTTATAATTAATATGGATCACGTCAATGCAATATCCAATAATCACTCCTCAGAAGGGGGGCTACATGAGATATTAGCGCATCGATCATTATCCCCATATCTACCCTTCCCACCCCGTTAAGGTGTTAAAGTGCGGAATAGTATTGTTACTTATTACATGCTATTACCCCCCAATCCTATCAGTTTTGGAGGCATTGAGACTACTAATCCTAAAAGGGAGGGAGTTGGGGCTTTTGATAGTTCCAAAGAATAAAAGCTAGGCGACAGGCAATAACAAATATTATCTAAAGAAAAGAAAGAAAATAGCAATTAGGGCTCAAGTAGGCCTCCCTATTCAAAGTAGCAAATTATTTAGCATGACTTGCAAGTACTGATTAGGTCTTTAATTAAGCAAAGTGTAGGACATGCTGATTTATCACATATTTCTGAAATGTGGAGACCGAATTAGACTTGTCTAAATGTAGTTACCAAAGACTGAAACAGTTAGTTAATTACCTATTAGTTGCCTAGGTGAGGCCTATAAGCATGACATCTACTAATGCTGTACTGATTTATAGGAAAAAGTTGCTGGTTTAATAAACAAAGATCTACAGACTTATAAGATTGGTCTTAGATTCGAAACGCAAACTAATTCAGTCGATTTGTTCCTATAGGCATGATCTCTAAATGTTACTGATCTTAAATAGTTATAATAACCCTATAAACATGATATCTAGAATGAATTGATTATTAATAAGCCTAAGATAGTTTACCTAATGGCATGTGTATGCAGAAACAACGAAAGACTTATAGACATGCTTTCTAGATGCTGAAATGCAGAAGTTATAAAGAACTATAGGCAGATTTTCTAGATGCTGGAGTGCAGAAATTATAAAGGACCTATAGACATGTTTTCTAAAATGCAGCAGTGCAGAAATTATAAAGGACCTATAGACATGTTTTCTAAAATGCAGCAGTGCTAAAATTATAAAAGACCTATAGACATGTTTTCTAAAATGCAGAAGTGCAGAAATTATAAAGGACATAGGCATGTTTTTTTAAATGCAGAAGTGCAGAAATTATAAAGACCTAGAGGCAGGTTTTCTACCTTTGCATGCATTCAATCCCATCCCTTTCGACTATCCACCCCCATAGTTATTACAAATTATTACAAATCGAATGAATCAGAAAAAAAAGTAAAAATTACATCAGCAGCTACGGCTACATCCAAACAACCTAATTCAGACTCAAAGTTCAATAATATGAGATAAACCGACTTCCAGGATGATTTCCAAAAGACCTCTCATATTTGGGGGTGTGTCAAAGTTCCTCAAAGTCTCAAAGGGCTCCAGGCAATGCTTACATCCGAAAACATTACAGAATCAAGAACATAATGTGTGGAAATGCCAGCCCTCAGATGTCCAAGTTCAGCGTGAGATCAAGGTCCCAAAGCAAGGCTCATAAGAGAAGGGAAAAACTTAAGAGTCTAAGAATAAGTGTAAGTGCATAAGGGGAAAGGAATCAAAGAGGGACATGGCAGGCTGGTGGTCATGCCGGGATGCTGGCACACCCCTGACCAGCCTGCTAGTCAAACGTTGAGAGTTAGGATCCATTGTGGATCATGCCATAGCTTGGGCAGTAATCAAAATACTGTCAGACCAAAGCTCAACTCAGCACATAGAAAGGAATAGAGTTGCGGGATTCATAACAAAAACAGAAGAAAAGAAGGGAAATATTTAGCACAAATTACAGAACATGAGCAGTAAAGTAAACAAGAAGTCTGAAGTTGTAAAGTAAACACATAGGGGGAGGGGGGGGGGTAAGGCAGAAGATTTAAATAAATAACATACCAGTTTCAAAGAAAATAAGTAAGCAAAAGTAGCCTTAAAAGAGCCAAGTTGTGAACAACAGTTTCAAAAAAGATCTCAAACTAGGCAGGATTAGAAGACAATATTGCAAAAAAGTGTGTTTCAGTGTGTAAGTGTAGTTTCGTGTCTTTTTGATCATGTGATAAAGAGGGAGGATTTGGTCTTTATATAATTTGAAAACAAGCAATGCAGGCAAAGGGTGTACAATCATGGCAACCAATCAATTAGTATCAATTAAGACAACTAGACTCCTTTAATTGAGGGTCTAGTTCAAACGGCTATTCAAGATGGAATAAGGAAGAAGAATTAGTTTACTAAGGTTGATTAGGGTAAGGATACCCTATAGTGCACAAATAAGGTCAAGTACATAGTTGGTAATTAAGAAGAGTTGAAATAATAGTGTCTTGATAAAGTGAAAATAAGGTATTGGTTTGAAAATCAATCAAAAAGGATCTCGGATCTTATTGTAATCCCGGAGAACCTTAAGTAATTAAGGAAAGGGTCATATAGATATGGAAATAATTCAAATATTGGTACAAAATCAACGAAGAGATACATAAGGAAATGTATTTAAGGAAAATATCCCGAATAGGGAATTTTACACAAAATGATCAAAATAGGAACCCAGTAGGGTAAAAGGATTCAATCAAAAGAAATCGGTGATGAATCATTAGCCTTATTAAAGGGATTTCAAAATCAATCACTTGGTTGGTGAAACCTTTTAAAAGAGGAGTTTTTTTCTCATATAAAAAGAATACAACTCAAACAAAAGAAAGAGTCTAACAATGAAAGTTTCAGAGTCACAAGCAAAATAGTATTTCAACTTCAATTACAGACTCATAGCGAGTCTGAAAACCTAGGGTCCCAAAGTAGAACCCTAATGTCACTTATCAAAGAAATCCCAAACCTAGAATTTGAATAGAATTAGAGCTCAGAAGATAGGGTCACTGAGAGAGGCCTAGAGATCTTTTCAATACTTCTGAGAGGCAAACATACGTGATAGCAAACACATTGATTCAAAGGCATGCTTGAGAAAAACTTGGAATTCAAACAAATTTCAGAAGTTTTAAATAAAGTAGGTACGAACAATACTTAGCAGGAACATAAGGAAAACTCGGTAAGGTGGAACAAAGTCAAAGAGCACAAACTTAAACACATATGGAAAAGAGTGCGGAACAACAACCTAAGTTAACATGTGAACAAAGAATTGACAAAGTCTTGCACAATCGGAAAAGAAACAAAAGAGTAAACAGTAAGAGGAAGAACATACTAGAATAAACACACATAAAGAGAGAGCAAAAGAGTAAGAAAATATTTAAGGAAACTTTTTCCAGAAACTTTAAAGATCAAACTTGAACAATTTTTAAAAAGGAAATTTGGGGAAAAGCCTTAAAATGTCAAGTAAAGGCCAAACATGGTAGAGATCTAAGAAAAAGTAAGCAAGTATAGAACCTTATAAGGCTTAAAAAATGGCAAAGAAGACCCTAGAATGAGAAGGTCATAAGGAAAGTCGGATCCTAAGTCGAAGAGACTCATATTGCCTTGAACACACCGGAGAATGGCCGAAAAGGCCATAAATCTTGCAGATCTGAGGTAGATCTAAAGGAAACCATTGAAGTTGGACTCCAAGCTTTAGTTAATTTAGGTCCAACAGCGAGGGAGAGTCGGGTATAGGCCATCGATGGCCAGGGCTTCCATGTATTCTGGTGGAAATGAGGCGGAAGTAAGCGGAATAGGGCTAGGGTTTCTATGAGGGCTAGAGATGATTTGGGAGGTGAAGGCGCCTGTGTTTGGGCAAATGAATTGGGGTTAAGGGATTAAAAAAAGGAAGGAACGGATTATGGCCGTAGATCAAAATGATCAACGACTAGTATTTAAATGGAAACCGGACGGGTTTAAAATTTGGGCTAAGGGGTCGGGTCAAAACTAAAATTGGGTAGTTTACTTGGGTGGAGTTGGGGGTTTAATGTTTGGCTAAAATTGAAATGATAATGGTTATGTATTAAATAGCCTATTTCCCCCTTTTAATTTATAAAGAATAGTTAAACATGATTTTAAAAACAAATTAAAGCATTAAACTAATTAATAATATATAAAAATTAATCTAAAACAACTAAAAATGATTTTGTAATTGTAAAATACTATTAATTGTAAAATAGGCTATAATTGCAATTATATGTAATTTAGATTAAAAAGGTACCAAATAAATTCATAAAAATAGGCAAAATTACCTTAATTATATTTTGGCATAAATGTGAGAATGGAAGTAAATTATTCACCAAAATTATAATTTTGGAATAATTATTGGATTTTATACTGCTAAAATGGACGATAAATTGATTTTTGAAAATCTTAAAAAGTTAGGGGGATACCAAAACTCTTGGGCATGCGTATATATGCATACATATGCTATTTTAAAAGTATTTTGAGTATAAAAATACACAAGGAATAAGTTGGGTATCAACAACTGCCCCTCTTTACCTGAGAAGGATGAAAGAGTTGTCGGGTAAAGATATGATGGCCAAATTTGACTGAAAGAAATGATTTGAAAGGTTTTAATCGAGCTCTGGTTCCTGAGCTGCCTACACATCTCTGGTCTTATAGGAATTAGGCCATACATAGTTCAGGATCCGTCGGTGGAACATGCAGATGGAGATTTCAAAGAACGGGCGCGATGTTTCGGTTGGGAAGGATGGTTGAAGTCTGATAGGCTACAGGAATGGGAGCGGGGTTTCTCCTACCGAGACGGCTGTTGCTAGCCGGTGTAGCTGGAAGTGAGCAATGCAAACATATATTGTGTATAAATTTAAACGTGATGCAAGTTCCTATTGGACCATGAATGCTGTCTTCGGACGGCTAGGATAATGTCCTCAGACCATGACATCCTGGGCCATGAAGCGTATGATTAAGGATTCGTAGGCTATGAAATGATGTTCTTGGGCTATGAGGATGATTCCTCCGAACCATGATGCCTTTGAATGATGATATGCAAAAGATAAAATGGGGTTCTCAGGCCATGTCACGGTGTTCTCGGGCTATGTAGATGGTGCCTCCGAACAATGATGCCTTCGGACAATTTAGCGATCTTTCAGCCCATGAAATGAAAAAGGTGGTGATCTTTTAGCCGATGTAGAATGTAAAATGAAGTGGTGATATTTAATCCATGCAAAATAAGGTAAAGTGGCGATATTTCAGCCGTGCAAGATAAGGTGGCGATATTTCAGCCATGTAGGATGGAGACAAAGCTTAGTCCTAGAAGGCAGAAAGGTAGCCTTATGCAATGTAAGAAAATGCAGATGGAGGTAAAGCTTAACCTTGGAAGGCAGAAACGTAGCCTTATGCAACACAGAAGATGCAGATGGAGGTAGGGTTTAACCTTAGAAGGCAGAAAGTAGCCTTTTGCATTGTAGAAGAATGCAGATGGAGGTAGATCTTAACTGTTGGAAACACGTTCTCAAGCATTATACTAAAACGTGTGTTCATATGTGTAGGTTTTGATGAATGACAAACAAGCGCAAATTGACATATGACGAAGCTCAAGTACAAGCGCACAATTGATATATATATAACGAGATTCAAGCACAAGACCAAGTTTTATATTTTTACATGAGTTGTTCTTAATTGTGATCTTGATCCGACAACTTGATTCATGACATGGCTTCTCTCGTAAAACTATTTTTACAAAATCATGCATATTTAATTTAATGCTAAATGATTTTAAATCATGCATATTTACTTTAGTCAAAATGATTTTTAAACACGCCTCTTAAATCTGGACTAAGATAATCGATTATGTACTTATGATAATCAATTATGTTAAGCCAAGACTGCATGACAATCGATTGTGAACTAATGACAATCGATTGTGTTAAGGCAGTGAGCATCAGGTTTTTCAAACCCGCATGACAATTGATTGTGAACCTTATGACAATCGATTGTGATGAGGCAGTGTACATCAAAGTTTTTCAAAACTCAGAATAATCGATTGTGATGAGGCAGTGTACATCAAAGTTTTTCAAAACTCAGGATAATCGATTGTGAAGTTAATGACAATCGATTGTGAAGAGACAGTGTCCATCAGATTTTTCAAAGTCACAAAATAATCGATTGTGAACATATGACAATCGATTGTGTTGAGGCAGTGTCTTCCAGACTTTTTCAAAGTTATTAAATAATCGATTGTGAGTATAACAATCAATTGTCAAGAGGCAGTGTCTAAAATGATTTTCAAAGTCTGATAAATAATCGATTGTTAACATTGCACAATCGATTGTGAAGCTGACCGTTGTCGTAAAGTTTTCAAATACCGTCAGGTAATCGATTGTTGATTTTGTACAATCGATTGTTGAAATTAAAATCTGGAACAGATTTTTTGAACGTTGCTGAATAATCGATTATTGATTTTGTATAATCGATTGTTTTACGTAAAATCTGGAAATGATTTTTTGAACGTTGCTAATAATCGATTGTTGATCTTGGATAATCGATTGTTACGCGTAAAATCTGGGATTGATTTCTGGAACGATTGGCAAACAATCGATTGTGGCTTCTTGACAATCGATTGTCATTCAGTAAAATTAGCAACTCTTAATTGGCAATTAGGCAACGCTAATGCCAAGTTTTTCAACTATAAATACAGCTTCATTTCAGTGTTTTAAACACAATAACACACAACAACTGATCATACAATTGCTATAAGCTTGCATACTCTATTGCTAATCATTTTATTTTCATTACATAAGTTTTGAGAGCCATATTCTTGTCCAAAGTTGTTGTGATCTTGAGCTTACTTCTTTTACTCATATCTACTCATTAAGGAGTGTTTTGTTTGAGTGTTTTAGTGTTTTGTACACTTGTAAGAGAATTGTGATTCTCTTGTTGTAAGGAACTTGTGTTTTCTTGGTTGAAGTCTTGGAGTGTTGTATCTCCGAGCAAAGGTGTTAAGGCATGTGTCCTTAAGTTGTAAAGGTTTGTTGAGCACCCGTAAGCTTGACAAGTTAGTGGAAAATCTCGAGAGAGTCTCTCGGGGACTGGACTAGCCACGTGTTGTGGTGAACCAGAATACATCGGTGCGTTCTTTCCTTTTGTTTATTTAACGCACTTATTTATTTCCTGCAAATTTTAATTTCCGCAAGTTTACGCTAAATTTTATTATAACGCTATTCACCCCCCCTCTAGCGTTAAGCGTATTATCTAACAATTGGTATCAGAGCCCAACTCTCTGAAGACTTAACAGTTTGAGAGAACCGTCCATGGCTTCTACTCGTGACTCTTTTGCAGGAATTGATGAAGGACAATGCTCCACACGACCACCTCTATTCAACAGTACAAACTATACGTACTGGAAGGAGAGGATGAAAATCTTCGTTCAAGCAAACAACTTTCATCTCTGGAAGGTAATAACGAAGGAAAATCAAATTCCAACCAAAAAGGTTGAAACCGAATGGGTTCCCAAGTCCGAAGAAGAATATGACGCGGATGATATCCGAAAGGTGCAAAATAATGCTAAGGCAATTAATTTATTATATTGTGCTGTAAATGCTGACGATTACAGGAAAATATCGTGTTGCACAACGGCGAAGGAAATGTGGGACAAGCTGGAAATTACGTACGAAGGTACGGACCAGGTAAGGGAAGCCAAAATTGATTTCCTAACCCATGCTTATGAATTATTTCACATGAAGGAAGGTGAAAAGGTGGATGAAATGTTTGAACGATTTTCAATAATCGTAAATGATCTACATGCTCTCAAGAAGACATTCACGGATAGAGAACTTGTTCGAAAAATTCTTAGAAGTCTCACTCCGACATGGCGATCAAAGGCCGACGTGATTCAAGAGTCCATTGGCGTCTCAAATGTCACCATCGACGCATTAAGAGGTAATCTTAAGACTTATGAATCTACTATACTTAACCCTCTTGTTGATGATCAAAGGAGGCAAAGAATCGCTCTTAAGGCAAGCACAAGCCAACCTCAAGTTGATGAGGACGGAGACAACGAGTTTGGACTCGTTATCAAAAGATTTCAAAAGTTCATGCGAAAGGAGTATGAACGAAAGGGCAAAAAGCAAGGCGAACAAATAAAGTGCTATGAATGCGGTGAAACCGGGCACATCAAATCAAATTGCCCAAACATCAAAAAGGAGAAGAAACCTTTTAAGAAGCAACGTGCATACATTTCTTGGGGAGGAGACTCCGGAGATGAGTCAAGCGACGAAGACGAAGCCGCAAACCTTTGTCTTATGGCGCAAGAAGACAAGCAAGATGAGGTATGTCAAATCTCTTCTAAAAACTTCTTTACTCTTGAAGAAATGCGAACTGCTTTTGATGAGCTTTATACTGAATTTATTAAGGCTTCAAAAACTGTCAAGAGCATAAAAGAAAATGCTTCTCTAAAAGAAAAAGATTTTCAAAAATAGCTTTCTTTGAAAGAAAAGGGTTTAGAAAAACTGGTTTTAGAAAATGAGAAGCTGAAAGAGGAAAACAAGTTTTTTCGAAAAAAGAAGCGCCGACAAGCCCGAAAGTTCTATTAAAAATTATTCTTCTTGCATGCATCTCAAAAATGAGGTAGATAGACTTAAAGGTACCTTAGATAAGTTTAATTCTTCCCACAAAAATTTGAATAAGGTCCTTGTTAATTTGAAATCAACCAAGCATGGCATAGGCTTTAAGAATGAGCCTAAAGAAAAGGTTGAAGCCAAACCCCAACCACCTAAGGCTCAACCTAGGATGAATAAAACAAATGCTTATCCTAGAAATAGCAATCCTAGAACAAATATGCATGCTAGACCAAATATTGAACATTTTAGAAGACCTAGAAATAACTTACCACCTAGAAATGACTACCCTAGAAATGATGCATATTCTAGGCCAAACACTAGAAGGAGTTTTGAACCTTTTAGAACATCTAGACATGACCATTACTATAGAAATTCTGCTCATTTTAGAACTAATAGTATGAGAAATGGTTCTCATGAAATGCGCAATAGTCATAATGAAAATAGAGTAAATCATTTTCGTCCATCAAGTTACTATGAACCTAGAAGGATGCATAACCCCAACGTGACTTGTCATTACTGTAGACGCATTGGTCATATTGCTCCTGCATGTTTTACACGACATAGACATATCACTCAATCGCATCATTATAATATGCCTAACCCTCAAGGACCCAAAATGGCATGGGTACCTAAAACGCATTAATTTGTTTTGTAGGTATGTTTGAAGGGATCAAGTGTACTATGGTACCTTGATAGTGGATGCTCCAAGCACATGACGGGAGACGAATCCAAATTCCTTCAACTAGAACACAAAGAAGGAGGAAGTGTGATTTTTGGGGATAACAATAAAGGAAAGATTATTGGCATCGGATCGGTCGGTAAGGATGAAAATTCCTCTATTAAGCATATATTACTTGTTAAAGGTTTAAAGCATAATCTCTTGAGCATAAGTCAATTATGTGACAAGGGAAATCTTGCCTTATTTGATTCGGATGAATGCTTAGTATTTAGACGTAGCGATTTCAAAATTATCCTTCGTGGTTTTAGAGTGGATAATATTTATATGGTTGATCTTGCTAATTTCTCACCCGAATATGTTGATTGTCTTATGAGTAAAGAGGATGATACTTGGTTATGGCATCGTTGAGTAGCACATATAAACATGCATCTTTTGAACAAATTGATTTCACAAAACTTAGTTATTGGTCTTCCCAATTTGAAATTTGAAAATGACTCTATTTGTGATTCTTGTCAAAAAGGGAAGCAAACAAAAGCATCTTTCAAATCGAAAAACATTGTTTCAACTACTAGACCATTGCAATTGCTTCACATGGATTTATTTGGACCATCTCGCATTGAAAGTCTAGGAAGAAATCGTTATGCCTTTGTTATTGTTGGTGATTATTCCAGATTTACTTGGACTTTATTTCTTGCCCATAAAAGTGATGCTTTTCAAAATTTTAAATATTTCCTTAAACGTGTTCAAAACGAAAAGGAAACAACCGTCACTTTAATTAGAAGTGATCATGGGGGAGAGTTTGATCACAATCTCTTTGCGGACTTTTGTGACGAACTCGGTATCGAGCATACCTTTTCCGCTCCACGAACACCACAACAAAATGGGGTGGTGGAAAGGAAAAATAGGTGTCTCGAAGAGATGGCTAGAACCATGCTTGAAGAGGCTAAGATTCCCAAACATTTTTGGGCGGATGCCGTGAGTACCGCATGCTACATCTTAAATAGGTCATAAGGCCAATACTCATGAAGACCCCTTATGAACTCTACAAGGGAAGGAAACCAAATATCTCCCATTTTAGAGTATTCGGTTGTAAAGTTTTTATTCATAACAATGGAAAAGATCAATTGGGAAATTTAATGCTAAGTCCGATGAGGGAATTTTCATTGGTTACTCTTCACGTAGCAAAGCATATAGGGTTTTTAATAAAAGAACCGAAACTGTGGAGGAATCCCCTCATGTTGTATTTTTCGAAAATAATGCTCGCTTGGCGAGAAAGGATTCCGGTTTTGATCTTGCAGGTATTTTAGATAGCTTGAAAGACAAAATACAAGAGGAAACGCCTAAGGAAAATAAAGATGAAATCTTGGAACAACCAACGGAGGAAGCGCCACAATTGGAGAATGAAACGAAAATGCCTAACGAGTGGAGGACAATCAAAGATCATCCACTCGAACAGGTAATTGGCGACGTCGGAGAAAAGGTTATTACTCGAAACTCCCTTAAAAAAACCTTAGGTCATACTGCTTTTGTTTCTCAAATTGAACCAACAACCATCTCCGAAGCAATTGGGGATGAGTTTTGGACCTTGGCAATGCAAGAGGAGCTTAACCAATTCAAACGGAATGACGTTTGGGATTTGGTTCCAAGACCCGAAAGTCATACCATAATTGGTACGAAATGGGTTTTTCGAAACAAACTAGATGAAAATGGTGTAATCACTAGAAACAAAGCTAGGCTTGTAGCAAAAGGCTATAATCAAGAAGAGGGTATTGACTATGAAGAAACATATGCTCCCGTAGCTAGATTAGAAGCTATTCGTCTATTACTCGCATTTGCCTCTTCTATGAATTTTAATTTATATCAAATGGATGTGAAAAGTGCTTTTCTAAATGGTGTTATTCAAGAAGAAGTTTATGTTGAACAACCCCCCGGTTTTGAAGATTTTAAATCTCCCGATCATGTTTTCAAACTCAAAAAGGCTCTTTATGGTTTAAAACAAGCTCCCCGAGCTTGGTATGAAAGATTGAGTAAATTTCTATTGGAAAATGATTTCATTAGGGGGAAAGTTGACACCACCCTTTTTGTTAAGCATAAAAACAATGATATTTTATTAGTTCAAATATATGTGGATGATATCATATTTGGTGCTACTAACAATGTCTTATTCAAGGAATTTTCCGATTTAATGACAAGCGAATTTGAGATGTCTATGATGGGTGAGTTAACATTCTTTTTGGGATTACAAGTAAAGCAAATGAAAGAAGGTACGTTCATTTGCCAAGCCAAATATTGCAAAGAATTGCTGAAACGATTTGAAATGAACAATGCAAAAGCAATGGCGACTCTTATGAGCACATTCGATCATCTAGACAAAGATGAGAAAGGTAAGGAAGTCGACACTAAGAAGTATCGAGGTATGATTGGCTCTCTTCTTTATCTTACTGCTAGTCGTCCGGACATCATGTTTAGCGTGTGCTTATGCGCCCGTTATCAATCGTGTCCAAAGGAGTCTCACCTTACTGCGGTAAAACGGATTTTGAAGTACCTCATTGGTACTACAAATGTGGGTCTATGGTACCCCAAAGTTTCTTCATGCCAACTCGTTGGATATTCCGACTCCGATTTTGCTGGATGCAAATTGGACCGCAAGAGCACTAGCGGCACTTGCCATTTGCTCGGTAGCTCTCTCGTTTCTTGGTTTAGCAAGAAACAAGTAAGTGTTGCATTGTCCACAACCGAGGCGGAATATGTAGCCGCGGGGAGTTGTTGCGCTCAAATCCTTTGGATGAAACAACAACTCTTGGACTATGGCCTAAGTCTTAATCATATCCCTTTTAGATGTGATAATACTAGTGCCATATGCTTGACAAAGAACCCCGTTCTTCATTCGCGAACAAAACACATTGAAATTAGACATCATTTTATAAGAGATCACGTTCTCGAGGGCGATGTCGAAATCGAATTTGTTGAAACCAATGATCAATTGGCCGACATCTTTACAAAGCCCTTAGAGAAAGAGTCCTTCTTCCGAATTCGTAGTGAACTCGGGATTCTTGACTCCACGTTGATCAAAGTCATGCATTGCATCTTTTTATTTTACATGATTTCTAACTTGAGCGTCGGAGACGTCTAACGAATTTTTGCAGGTATCGCCCTAAAGGTAGGGGGAAGTATAAAGCATGACGCGCAATAATCAAGTCTTCTTCAGAAAAATCGGTTTCTGTCGTCTAATAATCGATTATCTCGTATCAATAATCGATTTTACTGCTATTACTTGAGTTATTGTACTCTCTTTAAGTAATCACGTTTCTTTCCAATAAATAAACAAGCTTTATTTACATCTTTGGCATCTTATTACGTTTTTTTTGCTAATGGCAAAAGGGGGAAGATAACGGGTATGCACTCTCAATTCTTATTAACGGGTATGCACTCTCAATTCTTATTAATTGAGGGGGAATTCATATATTGAGGGGGAACTAATTTTGCATACTTGTTGCATATATTTACTTGTCTTAAATCGTCATTATGAATTGTCTAATTTGCATATCCCGCTTAAAGTTTGCCATTATCCAAAACGAGGAAATTGTTGGAAACACGTTCTCAAAGCATTATACTAAAACGTGTGTTCATATTTGTATGTTTTGATGAATGACAAACAAGCGCAAATTGACATATGACGAAGCTCAAGTACAAGCGCACAATTGATATATATAACGAGATTCAAGCACAAGACCAAGTTTTATAGTTTTACATGAGTTGTTCTTAATTGTGATCTTGATCCGACAACTTGACTCATGACATGGCTTCTCTCGTAAAACTATTTTTACAAAATCATGCATATTTAATTTAATGCTAAATGATTTTAAATCATGCATATTTACTTTAGTCAAAATGATTTTTAAACATGCCTCTTAAATCTGGACTAAGATAATCGATTATGTACTTATGATAATCAATTATGTTAAGCCAAGACTGCATGACAATCGATTGTGAACTAATGACAATCGATTGTGTTAAGGCAGTGAGCATCAGGTTTTTCAAACCTGCATGACAATCGATTGTGAACCTTATGACAATCGATTATGATGAGGCAGTGCACATCAAAGTTTTTCAAAACTCAGAATAATCGATTGTGAAGTTAATGACAATCGATTGTGATGAGGCAGTGTACATCAAAGTTTTTCAAAACTCAGAATAATCGATTGTGAAGTTAATGACAATCGATTGTGAAGAGACAGTGTCCATCCGATTTTTCAAAGTCACAAAATAATCGATTGTGAACATATGACAATCGATTGTGTTGAGGCAGTGTCTTCCAGACTTTTTCAAAGTTATTAAATAATCGATTGTCAAGAGGCAGTGTCAAAAATGATTTTCAAAGTCTGATAAATAATCGATTGTTAACATTGCACAATCGATTGTGAGCTGACCGTTGTCGTAAAGTTTTCAAATGCCGTCAGGTAATCGATTGTTGATTTTGTACAATCGATTGTTGAAATTAAAATCTGGAAAAGATTTTTTTAACGTTGCTGAATAATCGATTATTGATTTTGTATAATCGATTGTTTTACGTAAAATCTGGAAATGATTTTTTGAACGTTGCTAATAATCGATTGTTGATCTTGGATAATCGATTCTTACGCGTAAAATCTGGGATTGATTTCTGGAACAATTGGCAAACAAACGATTGTGGCTTCTTGACAATCGATTGTCATTCAGTAAAATTAGCAACTCTTAATTGGCAATTAGGCAACGGTAATGCCAAGTTTTTCAACTATAAATACAGCTTCATTTCAGTGTTTTAAACACAATAACACACAACAACTGATCATACAATTTCTATAAGCTTGCATACTCTATTGCTAATCATTTTATATTCATTACATAAGTTTTGAGAGCCATATTCTTGTCCAAAGTTGTTGTGATCTTGAGCTTACTTCTTTTACTCATATCTACTCATTAAGGAGTGTTTTGTTTGAGTGTTTTAGTGTTTTGTACACTTGTAAGAGAATTGTGATTCTCTTGTTGTAAGGAACTTGTGTTTCCTTGGTCGAAGTCTTGGAGTGTTGTATCTCCGAGCAAAGGTGTTAAGGCGTGTGTCCTTAAGTTGTAAAGGTTTGTTGAGCACCCGTAAGCTTGACAAGTTAGTGGAAAATCTCGAGAGAGTCTCTGGGGGACTGGACTAGCCACGTGTTGTGGTGAACCAGAATACATCGGTGCGTTCTTTCCTTTTGTTTATTTAACGCACTTATTTATTTCCTGCAAATTTTAATTTCCGCAAGTTTACGCTGAATTTTATTATAACGCTATTCACCCCCCTCTATCGTTAAGCGTATTATCTAACATTAACCTCGGAAGGCAGAAAAGTAGCCTTATGCAATGAAAAAGATGCAGATGGAGGTAAAGCTTAACCTCGGAAGGCAGAAAATTAGCCTTATGCAATGCAAGAAAATGCAGATGGAGGTAGAGCTTAACCTCGGAAGGCAGAAAAGTAGCCTTATGCAATGCAGAAGACGTAGGTGAAGGTAGAGCTTAACCTCACAAGGCAGAAAAGTAGCCTTATGCAATGCAGAGATGCAGGTGGAGGTAGAGCTTAACCTCGGAAGGTAGAAAAGTAGCCTTATGCCATGCAGAAGATGTAGATGGAGGTAGAGCTTAATCTCGAAAGGCAGAAAAGTAGCCCTATGCAATGTAGAAGATGCAGATGGAGGTAGAGCTTAACCTCGAAAGGCAGAAAAGTAGCCTTATGCAATGTCGAAGATGTAGATAGAGGTAGAGCTTAACCTCGAAAGGCAGAAAATTAGCCTTATGCAATGCATAAAATACAGATGGAGGTAGAGCTTAACCTCGAAAGGAAGAAAGGTAGCCTTATGCAATGTAGAAAGTAAAGGCGAATACTAATGAAATCTCTTAGCTGATATATGAAAGCTAATAGTTGATTGCTATATTGTGGGTACTGGAGATGTCGTATATAGATAACAATTGTAAATAGGTGATGATTCTGAGAGTTGTATTCCTAAAAAGTATGAGTGTGTAATCGTATCTAATGACTTTACGTCTTGGGTGCCTGCATCCAAAGAAAAATCATGACTTTGTAAAGGGGGAAGTTTAGTTTGTCTTCCTGTGGACTTTGCTCGTCCTACTCGATGTTTTGTTTTTACTGGGGTAGCGTCACTAATAAAGCAATTTTGATAGTAATCATGCATGGTTTAGCAGAAAATGTAACATAAATCCATAATTAAAAATAGTTTCTTTTAGGTGAACTGACGACTCCGACGTGGTTCAAGACATTGCAACCTCTCTCGCTATGGAATTTTGAGGGTCCTCAAAATTCTATCCTAGTTTACTGGGCTGGTGCTTCTGATAGATTCGCGTGATGAACGGCTGAAAATCAACTTCGAAATTCTAGTGGCGGGAGGCGGAGGGGGGGGGGGGGTAGAAATTTTATTGAATTGTGACCGAACCCATAGGGCTGCCTATGTATCCCCTATTAAATAGGAATCAGGTTAGGCGTAGCTCAAAATACGTCACAAAGGGAATCATATGTGGTTACACATAGTATCGCTTGACTGCATCTGAATTGATCGGCTTCGGCCAAACTTCTCCGTCCATTTCTGCAAGTATGAGGGCTCCTCCAGTTAGAACCCGATGAACCATGTACGGACCTTGCCAGTTGGGAGAGAATTTCCCTTCTTCATCTTGATGCAAGGATATTTTCTTCAATACCAGTTGCCCCGATGTAAACTTTCTCGACTTGACTCTTTTGTTGAAGGCTCTGGACATTCTATTCTGATACAATTGCCCGTGACAAACTACATTTATTCTCTTCCCATCTATTAGAGCTAGTTGCTTGTAGCGACTTTTTACCCATTCTGCATCATCCAGTTCTGCTTCCTTTATGATCCTCAAGAAGGGAATCTCCACCTCGACCGGGATGGCCGCTTCTGTACTATAAACCAGCATATAGCGGGTTGCCCCGGTTGATGTGCGAACTATTGTACGGTATCCCAATAGATCTAATGCTAGATTCTCATGCCACTACTTATGCTTTTCTATCATTTTCCTTAGTATCTTCTTAACATTCTTATTGGCAGCTTCTACAGCTCCATTCATATGAGGTATGTAGGCTGTAAAATTCTTGTGTTTATTATTGAATGTTTCACACATTGCTTTCATCAAATCACTGTTGAGATTGGAACCATAATCAGTAATGATTGACTGTGTAATTCTGAATTGACAATCGATATGGTCGCGGATAAAGTCTTCCATGACTTTCTTAGTCACTGCCTTATATGATGCTGCTTCAACATATTTGGTGAAATAATCAATTGCCACTAGGATGAACCTATGCACATTATGTGGAAGGTTCTATTGGTCAAATAAAATCCATTCCCCAGGTGGCAAACGGCCTCGGTGAGCTTTTTGCAGTAAGCTCGTTAGGAGGCACCTTTATCATGTCTACATATATTTGATAGCGATGGAACTTTCGTACATACTGGATACAATCTGTTTCCATAGTCATCCAAAATAACCTGTCCAGAGTATTTTCTTGACTAAGACAAAACCATTCATATGTGGACCACAGGTCCCTACATGAACTTCTTCTAATAACCTGGATTCTTCCTTTGCTTCGACATACCTTAGTAATCCCAAATCGGGGGTCCTCCTATACAATATTCCTCTGCTGTCAAAGAAGTTTTTAGATAACCTCCAAAGTGTGCGCTTCTGAGTAGCGTTTGCAAGTTCTGGATATTCTCCTATTGTCAGATACTCTTGATGTCATGGAACCATAGTTTTCCATTTTCTTATTCCTCGACGTGAGCATAATAACCTGGTTGGTCATGAATCTTTACCAGAATAGGATTTATGAAGTTCTTATTTGGGTGCTGAATCATAGATTATTGGGTACCCAACGAATCGACAAACTCATTCTGTATTCTAGGGACATGATGAAACTCCGTCTTTGTGAATCTTTTCCTCAACTCCTGCACGTGATGCAGGTAAGGGATTATCTTGGAGTTCTTGGTCGCCCATTCTTCTTGAACCTGATGTATGAGAAAATTTGAGTCCCCGATCACTAGTAACTCTTGAATGTTCATATCAATGGCCAACTTGAGTCCTAAGATGCAGGCTTCGTATTTGGCCATGTTATTAGTGCAAGGGAACCTGATTTACAGATACTTAATAAATGTTGGCCGGTTTCTAATACTAGGACTACTCATATACCAACTCCTTTGAAATTTGTTGCTCCATCAAAAAAAATTCTCCAATAATCATAGGATTCAACAATATCCTCTCCTATGAAAGAACCTCGAGATCAGGAAAATACGTCTTTAGAGGCTCGTATTTTCCGTCCACAGGATTCTCGATGAGATGATCTTCCAATGCTTGTTCTTTGATTCCCTTCTGAGTTACGTCGATAATGTCGAATTTGTTCAGTAGGATTTGCCAATTGGCTAGCTTGCCCGTGGGCATGGGCTTCTAAAAGATATACTTTACAGGATCCATTCTTGATATGATGTAAGTTGTATAGGCACAGAAATAATGCCTCAACTTCTGAGCTATCCAAGTCAGAGCATAACATGTGCGTCCCAACAAGGAATACCAGGCCTCGTACGAAGTGAACTTTTTGCTGAGATAATAGATGGCCTGCTCCTTTCTCCCTGTTTCGTCATGTTGTCCCAAAATACAACCGAATGCCCATCTAATACTGCAAGGTAGAGCAATAGAGGTCTACCTGGATCGGTCGGAACTAAGGCTGGCGGCGTTGACAGGCATTCTTTAATTCTATCAAAGGCTTTCTGACAATCATCAATCTATTTGGAGGGGCATCCTTTTTCAACATTTAAAAGATCGGTTCACAAATGACAGTGGACTAAACTATGAAGTGGCTGATATAGTTGAGTCTCCTCAGGAAACTCATCACGTCCTTCTTGTTCCTAGGCGATGGCAATTCTCGAATGGCCTTAACGTTTGACGGATTCAGTTCTGTTCCTCGGCGACTCACAATCAAACCAAGCAGTTTTCCGGCAGGAACTCCAAATACACATTTGGCAGGATTCAGTTTCACATTGTACCTTCTCAATCTGTTGAAGAACTTCCTCAGATCTTCCATGTGGTCAATGGCTTTCTTGGATTTCACGATGACATCATCTATATATACCTCGATTTCTTTGTGTATCATGTCGTTGAAAATAGTAATCATGGCCCTCATGTAGATGGCCCCAACATTCTTTAGTCCAAATGGCATCATCTTGTAGCAATACATCCCCCACGGTGTAATGAAAGCCATTTTCTCCGCGTCTTCTTTGTCCATCCATATATGATGGTATCCAGCAAAACAATCAACAAATGACTGTAACTCATGCTTAGCGCAGTTGTCAATTAGAATGTGTATGTTTGGCAAGGGGAAGTCGTCTTTGGGATTGGCTCGGTTGAGATCCCCGTAGTTGACACACACTCTAACATTCCGGTCCTTCTTCGGCACTGGCGCAATATTGGCTAACCATGTTGGATACTCTACTACCCTGAGAACCTTGGTTTTGACTTGCTTGGTGATTTCTTCCTTGATTTTCAAACTCATGTCAGGTTTGAACTTTCTTTGCTTCTGTTTTACCGGTGAACGTGTTCGATCTGTTGGCAGTTTGTGAGCTACAACAGATGTGCTGAGGCTAGTCATATCATCATATGACCAGGTGAATATGTCCTCATATTCCCTTAGGAATTCCGTGTACTCTTCCTTTTCTTTCGGTGACAAATGAACACTGATGTGCGTTTCCTTGACATTCTCTATATCCCCTAAGTTGACAATCTCACTTTTATCCAAATTGGGCTTAGGTCTTTTCTTAAAGTCCTCAACTTCTATAACAATATCTTCTGGCATATCATCTTCTTCTGAATCTATATCTATTTGATACGCTGTCTCGTTGCAAGTCACAATTGTCGGTTCATCAAGATAAGTAATAATAATGCTGTGTAAATAAAGTAAACGATAGAAAAATAATAAAAGCGAGATTTATAAGAAACTGAAATGCTTTGATAAACTTCATAATTTTTTTTGAGAATTTGGAGCTCTTTTCGAATTTAAAGAAAATACGGAATAAAATCAACTAGGAAAAAAGTAAAAGGTAATGCATGTGCTTTGTTCAGCCTTGATACCCCGAAGTTTTTCGGTCCCTAGTAGTTCTGATGGACCAATTATTGAGGTGCGCTCCTTAGCTCACAGCTTGTATAGAAGGGCATTCCTTTCCTTACTTCTTGAAAATAATAAAGCAGTACTGTCATCTTCCAGAATCAAATTCCTTATTTCCGCTAACGCTTCCTCTTCTTCTAACCCATATACGTTATCAGCTGGCTGGAAAGTCTGCTCCAAGCGAGGTATCAAATGCTCTAGTGGGTAGTAGTGGCTGCTCCATGGTAGCAACCAGTGGTTGAACGCCTCCCAGGTGTATTCATATCCCAAACCAAAAGTGTTACCATGTTTCTTCAGCTTGATGGATTTGGCGATTCCCTAGAGGTTTTTGCCGATTCCCTTGCCAGGCTCGTATCCGCACGAATTCAGTATGCTTTCAATCTTGTTGTCCCACCATTTATCCTTGTCTATGGCATTAACCTGCTCGATGTGGTGGTAGGTTTCTCCGCTTATTTTCCTTCTTCCTCCTATTGCCGGATGGTCTGGCGATTGTATTTTTGATATCTACCGTTGCTATGGCTAATCACCTCTTGGTGATCCACTCAAATTTCATTTCCTGGTGTAGGGTTGATGCTATGGATCCAGAAGCATGAATCTAGGGCCGTCCTAAGAGCAAATTCTAAGACGCTGGGAGGTCTATTACTTGAAAGTCAACGTTGAACCAAGTTGGTCCCATTTGCAGGCCTACACTGATTTCCCCAATAATGGACATTTGGGAACCGTTGAAAGCATTGACATTGATGGATCCATCCTTGATATTATGCAGTCTCTTTCCCAATATTGTGAGAGTTACCAATGGACACATATTGAGGCTGGATCCTCCGTCAACCAAAATTCTAATGATGAAATAATCTTTGCATTGCACAATGATGTGCAATGCCTTGTTGTGGCTTAACCCTTCTGATGGCAGATCATCTTCGCGGAAAGCGATTTTATGACTCTCCAACACTTTCCCTATCGTGTTGGCCCCTTTTCCTCCAGTTATGTTGTTTGTCATATATGGCTCGCTCAGCACTTTTAATAAGGCATTTTTATATGTGTCAAAGCTTTGTAGCAGGGCTAAGATAGAGATCTGGGATGGCTTCTTATTCAGCTGATCAATGACAAAATATCCTTTGGATTGTATCTTTCTTCAGAGATTATTAGGCCCGATTTCGTTCAGTCGCCTAGAGTATAAACCATGCCGATTCTGGCCATACCATGCGTTGTAATTGCTTCTCCAAATTTGGTTTTCCCTTTCCTTCTCGCCTCGGCGGTGTAATTTCAAGGAATGGCCTTCGTATGGATGGTGTTGTGGCTGACATAACTATTGGAATGGTTACTCTTGTCTTGGAAGGTAACACAACAACTTCAAATGGCATAGGTGTTTTTGGGGATCCAAACTCGAGCTCGATTAATCCTGACGTCTTTGCAGAAGAAGGTACTTCGAACTCAAGTGGCATAAACATGTTTACTTCATTGTCCCCAGAAGGCTGGATCTGGATAACAATCGGGTTAAGTGTGACTGTCGGTTTCTTTTGCTCGTCACTCTCAGCAATCAATATAATCGATCCTTTAGGGTCCCTGTCGTCCTTTATCTCTATCATGTGAACGCCTCCATCCTTGTGATAAGGCAGATGGTTGTTGTGAACATTAGGAGTAGGCTCTTTTGCCATGATAATCTTATTGTCAATTAAAGATTGGATATTATCTTTCAGCAAGCGTCATTCGTCAATGGTATGCTCCTTCATGCCAAAATGCTATGCATAAGTTTTATTCAGGTTGATCTTTTGGGAAGGGTTTTCTGGAAGGGTGACGTAACCAGCAGCTTTGAGTCTTTAATATAGCTGGTCGATTGGTTCGGAAATGGTGATATAGTATTTTGGAGGCCTTCGGTCGATGTTTGGTGGAGGTCTGGGAAAGTTTTGACGAGCGGGAGGTGATTGATAATGAGAGGGTTGAGTGTTGTAGGCTTGGTCTACATGAAGGGTTTGGGAATATCTCGGTGAGGTAGGTTGACATGTAAGGGGTGTAGATGATTGGTATGTAGGCAGTGGATCTTGGTAAGGAGGTGATGGAGCTTGGTAATTTGGGATAGGTTGATATGTGAGAGGAGATATTGGGTAGGTTTGGTATTTTATTGGAGATTTTGTTCTTTGTGCAACCATCACGACACTCATATCCCTTTCCTTGAATGTGCTGCTAGATTGCAGAGCTTTGTTGGTGGCCTGCAATGCTTCAAAGTTAGTGACCATACCACTTTTAATGCCTTCCTCCATCCTCTCCCCTAGCTTGATGATGTCGGAAAATTTCCGGCCTTCAATCAACATCAATCTCTCATAATATTGTGGGTCTTGAGTCCAGGCGAAAAAGCTATTCATTTGTTCTTCTTCTAACGCTGTCCTGACCTCAGTAGCCTCTGATCTCCAACGAGTAGCATACTCGTGGAATGTCTCTGTGGGTTTCTTCTTTAAGTTTTGGACATAGAATATATTCGGCGCATTCTCCGTGTTGAATCTTAACCTTTCCATGTAACCAGACACCATACTTACCCAATTCATCCACTTCTTCGGGTCTCGGCTAATGTACCAAGATAGAGCATCTCATTTCAGACTTCTCATAAAGAGCTTTATGCGAACCTTCTCATCCTTTCCTACCCTGACCAACTTGTCGCAGTAGGTCCTCAAATGAAATCTGGGATCCCCTATTCCATCAAACATCTCGAACATGGAGGGTTGTACCCCTCGGGTAGATTGACATCTGGTTGAATACAAAGGTCCTCGTAATTCAGTCCCACGATACCTTTGTTTCCTTCAATACCCTGGACTCGGCTAGTCAACCTCTTGAGTTATGTGGCCAGGTTCCTGATAAGAAAGCCTTTATCATCAAACTTTGGTGTGCTTGAAATAGGTTAAGCATAGTGTGGTATGGCTTCCACATAGGCGGGGGCATTATGGGGATGATCATTTGTTGAGTTTAGTGTTTCAAGAATGAGTAGCAGGGTGTTGTTTGAAGTGTGACATGTGTTGCAGTGTTGATGGGGAGTGGGTTGTTTTTATGGTTTCAGGATGTATTGTGGAGGTGTAGGATTTTGAGCATTGGGAAAGTTCACATCTGGGGGAGTGAGGGAAAAGGATAAGTTTTCCAAGTTCCGAACTTGGTCCAGTTCTTCCTGAAATTTCAATATCTTCTGTTCCAGCTGGGCGACACTTTCTTTGGAAACCTGAATACCTTGAAGAACCTCTACCCTTTCGGCTGAGTTGTTTAAATCCTCCATTTTTCTTCTGTTCTTGTTTCTGATAGGACTCGGAGGAGTAGATGGTGGAGGGCCCTTGTATCTTGTGAAGTAGGATGGTAATGCTAGAGTGCACGAACTAACCTTTGGGGAAGGGGAATAAAAAAAAGTAAAAACAAAAAGGGGACAAGTTAGTGAGAATTATGAGAAGAAAACATTGCAATATTTAAATGCATAGTGCAAGAATATAAATCGTGTCCTAATATGGGAGCCTCGTTGTGCCTGAGGTAGGCCTAGCGACAAATAGTTTGGAGAACTTATAATGCTAAATGCCTCATTTTATTGATAAAAATAAGACGAATCCCAAAACAAAACTAAAAGTTGCAGAAAAATAAAATGTCACGAATGGCCATCAACCTTATTACATCAAACATAAAAGACTACTAGCTACTTGGTCCCAGAAGGACCTTCCCCAGACTCGGCATCTTTAGCTCCATCGAAAAACTTCACCAACTCACGTAGTTCCAACAATAAATAGGCTCTAGTCAAGTGTCCTTTTTCATTTTCTTCAGCATTCTGGCAATTTTTAATCCTTTGGATGAACTTCCTTTCCAACTCTACTAAACGCGGCTCCAAATACCCCAATTGCTTATTGACGCTTACTGCCATATCTTTCCATTCTTCAATAAACTTTTGATGGGCTTCTTGAATTTCCTGATGTTCACTTTCGCACTCTCGAAACGTCCTGCGCAATTGGTTGTACTTAACATGTACTTCAGCCTTTTCGTCAATGACCCTATGACCTCGGACGGACCCGGTTTGTCCCAACCCACCATGATCGTCTTCCAACCAACTTGGATAGCACGGGAACTAGCATGGTATCTGTCTGGTTCTATAGAATTCTTTCCCAGGATGATTTTGCAGTGCCACATGTGTTAGGCCTGGAACTTGTGAGGGCTATCATTGTCTTGAAAGTTGGCCCTGAAGTGACTCATTTTGTCGACCCTCGGTATAACCTGCTTTCTCCCTGCCTGCCTCGTAACTCTGAGAGGGACATAAGGATGAGTTCCCTTTAGACCGATGTGTATAAGAAATGGTGCATCCCGAGATCGGACGATGAACTCTTCAGTAGGGAACCACTCGAACATCCACTGCACTTCGTCTTCCTTCATATTTTCAAACAACTATACCCACCCTTTAGCATCTTCTAGTTGAGCAAACATGTTAGGTATATAGTTCATATGCCTTGGCTGATGGAAGGCGATGTGATCATCCTAGTCTCTGCGTAAAATCTCTTGCAGATATTCACCCCTTTGGAGGTGCTCCGTGAGGCAAAGTTGGAGTAGTAAGTTACAACCATCAAAGTGATTGGCCCATTGTTGAAAGTTTTTCAGGGCTTGGTGTATCTCCGCGATAATCATTGGTACTATGCTGAACGACTACCCTCTAATCCCTTCTATTAGAGTCTGGTGACCATGGTTAGTTTGGTATGGATACCTAGCCTTCTTCATAGGAAATACTATCATCCCCAAAAAGCAGAACATAAAGATGAAGACCCTTCTATGGATATTCCCCAATGAGGTGAGGGAAAATTCATCTGGGTAAGTGCGGTAGGAATTGCTATGGACGTACCTTTTGTACAGATAGTCAAAACGAATGTAAGAGTCCCTCAAACAGGTCAAGTCTGGGTTTTTCTTTAGTCCCATCATCTTGAGGAAACCCCTACCCTAGCGATTTTCTAGCATAAGCTAACCCGGAGTCTCCCAAGGAATGCCAGCTAACCCTCATATTTCCTCGAGCAAAGGTGTCATTTCAAGGTCCCGAAGTGAAACACAGATCTGTTGCTATCCCAGAATAAAGTTGTAGCCTCAATTATTTTGTTGTTGGGTTGGATTTCCAAAAAAGAAGGAACGTTTCCGAAATATTTGCAGACGAGAGTCTGATCACTGGAGTGAAGGTCTTCCCACCAGCTTAGCAACCTTGGGTGAATGCTGTTTACCATGCCAAATCTGGGGACTTCGTGCCTCATTTTCTTCAAAACAAAGTGTTAGACCCTTACCTCGCCGGACTCGATTATTTAAACAAATAATTAGCACAAACAAGATTTAGTCTCCAATAAATGCACAGAATATGGTGGCGTCTGTTTGGGTTTCAAGGAAACCCAGTAGACTTTGGGCAAGGCTATCTTAAGGAGTCATTATGTGGACAACATAAATGACTCGGCTAGATTTGATCATAATGCATGCACGATTAAACAGAGTAAGTTTTCAATGGGGTACTAGACCGGTACCCTCGAGCGGATAACTCAAGAGGAAAATGCACAGAACCGTTGGCTGCACCGGTAATCGACTGGTTTTACCGCAAATATGCCTTTGCCAAATTTAGGGGATAATAATATTGGAAGGGCGCAACCACTCATTATAAGCATTGCTATTGGTATTCTGTTTGGCACGAGTGGAATATGTTTTTGAGGATGCAATTTCAAGAATGAAACAAGTCGCCATGTATTTGCACGTTCATAAAGTAATGATTACAATGATTGCTAGTAACTACAACAGAATCGAAAGAAAGCGGTAAAAGAAAGCATTAAAGAAAAAGAAACAAAAACCAAGTGAGTTTTGTAGAAGAAAATATAAAGACATTAAATAAAGGCAATAAAAGAAATAAAGTCAAAAATAACATGAAATGGTAAAAGCCAAAAAATCCCCAGCAGAGTCGCCATGCTGTCGATGCCCCTTTTTCTAGAGGCAAAATTGGGTTTATGACATTTGGGAGGGAAACTCGTTCTCGTTTGGGAATTGGGTTTGAATTTGAAGAGTCTCTACCTAATGATTAAGTGCATTACGACACAAAAATGGTTTGAGTTTGAAAGACCAGAGTTTGGGTAAGGGCTAGAAATTATCTCGAGGGGAAGGTGTTAGGCACCCCTCAAGATCCACTAGTGTGGTTCCTGGCAGTGTTATAATTGTGACTTTACATATCCAAGTAAGCAATTAGGGGTTCAAAATAGAGGGACTTGGAGATGACATTACAAATAAGGAGGAAACTTTTGAAGGAAAGTAGAGAGGCAGAAACTGAAAAAAAAAATTGAATAATTTTACAAGAAGAGATGAAAGAAACTAAAGGGAGAGGGGTCCTAGGTTTATAATTAATATGGATCATGTCAATGTACTATCTATTAGTCACTCATAAAAAGAGAGGCTACATGAGATATTAGCGCATCGGTCATCATCTCTCTATCTACCCTTCCCACCCCGTTAAGGTATTAAAGCACATAATAGTATCGTTACTTATTGCATGTTATTACCTGCCCCAATCCGATTAGTCTCGGAGGCATTGCGACTACTAATCCTAAAAGGGAGGGAGTTGGGAATTTTTAGAGTTCCAAAGGATAAAAGCTAGGCGACATGAAATAACAAATAGTATAAAAAAAAGGAAGCAAATAGTAGTTAGGGTTCAAGTAGGCCTCCCTACTCAAAGTAGCAAACTATTTAGCATGACTTGCAAATAATGATTAGGTCATTAACTAAGCAAAGTGTAGGATAGGCTGATTTATCACATATTTCTTAGATATGGAGTCCAAATTGGACTTGTCTAAATGTAGTTGTCAAAGACTGACACAATTAGTTAATTACCTATCAGTTTGCCTAGGTGAGGCCTATGCGCATGACATCTAATAGTGTTGTATTGATTTATAGGAAAAAGTTGTTTGTTTTATAAACAAAGATCTACTGACTTATAAGATTGGTTTCAGATTCTAAACGCAAACTGATTTATTCGATTTGTTCCTATAGGCGTGATCTCTAAATGTCATTGATTTTAAATAGTTATAATAACCCTATATCCATGATATCTAGAATGAATTGATTATTAGCCTTATTAAAGGGATTTCAAAATCAATCACTTAGTTGTTGAAACCTTTTGAAAGAGGAGTTTTTTCTCATATAAAAAGCATACAGCTCAAACAAAAGAATGAGTCTAACAATGAAAGTTTCAGAGTCACAAGAAAATCTGATTTCAAATTTCAATTACAGACTCGTAGAGAGTCTGAAAACCTAAGGTCCCAAAGTAGAACCCTAGTATCACTTATCAAAGAAACCCCAAACCTAGGGTTTTGTATAGAGTTAGAGGTCAGAACACAGGATCACTAAGAGAGGCTCAGAGATCTTTTCAAAACTTCTAAGTGGAAAACATACGTGATAGCAAACACATTGATTCCAAGGCATGCTTGAGAAAAAATTGGAATTCAAATAAATTTCAGAAGTTTTAAACGAAGTGAGTACGAACAATGCTTAGCAGGAACATCAACAAAACTCAGTATGGTGAAACAAAATCAAAGAGCACAAACTTAAACACATATGATAAAGAGTGCGGAACAACAACCTAAGTTAACATGTGAACAAAGAACCGACAAAGTCTTGCACAATCGGAAAAGAAACAAAAGAGCAAACAGTAAGAGAAAGAACATAGGAGTATAAACATACATAAAGAGAGAGTAAAAAAGTCAGAAAATGTTTAAAGAAACTTTTTCCAGAAACCCTAAAAATCAAACTTGAACAATTTTTAAAAAGGAAATTTAGGGAAACCCCTTAAAATATTTGGTAAAGACCAAACATGGTACAGAAAAATAAGAAAGTATAGAACATTAGAAGGCTTAAAAAATGCCAGATAAGACCCTAGAATGAGAAGGTCTTGAGGAAAATCAGATCCCGAGTCGAAGAGATTCATATTGCTTTGAACACGCTGGAGAATGGCCGGAGAGGCCATAGATCTTGCAGATCTGAGGCAGATCTCAAGGAAACCATGGAAGTGAGACTCTAAGCTTTGGTTAATTTAGGTCCAACAGCGAGGGAGAGTGGGGTATAGGCTATCCAAGGCCAGGGCTGCCATAGATTCTGGTGGAAATGAAGCGGACGTAAGCGGAATAGGTCTATGGTTTCGGAGAGGGCTAGAGTGGATTTGGGAGGTGGGGGCGGCTGTCTTTGGGTAAATGAATTAGGGTTGGGGGAGTAAAAAAAGGAAGGAACAGATTATGACTGTTGATCATAATGATCAACGACCAGGATTTAAAAGGAAACTGGACGAGTTTATAAATTAGGCTATGGGTCGGGTCAAAATTAAAATTGGGTTATTTAATTGGGTGGAGTTGGAGGGCTTAAATTTGGATTAATGTTGAAATGATAATGGGCTATGTATTAAATAGCCAATTTCTCCCTTTTAATTTATAAAAAACGTTAAAAATTATTTTAAAAATAAATTAAAAACGTTGAAGTAATTAATAATATATAAACATTGATAAACATACAGAAAATGATTTGTAATTGTAAAATGCTATTAATTGTAAAATAGGCTATAATTACAATTATATGCAATTTAGCTTAAAAAGGTACAAATAAATTTGTAAAAAATAGGCAAAATCACCTTAATTATATTTCCGCGTAAATATGAAATTGGAAGTAAATTGTTTACCAAAATTATAATATGAGAATATATATTGAATTTTGTACTGCTAAAATAGATGACAAATTGATTTTTGAAAATCTTAAAAAGTTAGGGGGATAACAAAACTCTTGGGCATGCTTATACATACATACATATGCTATTTTAAAAGTATTTGAATATAGAAATACACAAGGAAAATTTTGGTATCTACATACCCATTGTGTAAAAATGGGCACCTCAAGGAAAACTGCATGGTTAGGGTTCAGTCTCATCAGAAAAAAATTTCTTTGCTGAGAGAGTAACTACGACTAGAGGACCTGGTCCATCAACTAGGAAACACATTTTGCTTGTTATCCATCAACTAGGAAACACATTTTGCTTGTTCGTACTAAGAGAGCACTCAGTCATCCTTTCTCTCTTAATAAGGGACCCAAACTTGTTTGGGTTCCTAAATCTAACTCTTGATTGCCTTATGCAGGGAGCAGTGAAGGTGAGCAGCCAATAATGGTATATGGACAGCAGCTTCTCAAAGCACATGAATGAAAATAGGACTAATTTCCTTCACTAAAAGCCCTGCAAGGAGAGAGTGTACCCTTTTGAAATAGCTAAGAAGGGTACACTTTAGGAGTTGGAAGATATGTATCAAGGGAAATAAAGTTAAATATTTGTCCAGGATATGCGCAATATAAAAATCTGTGACTGGTAAGGTAAGGTTGTATCCAAAAGATACAAGAATAATTATGTTTCTAGGTTTAAGCCTCTGCAAATGGTGATATAAGTTGGTTGAGAGTCGTTGAAAATAATGCTGAACTATAGGATAGAAGGCCAAGATATGTAGGTGTTTCATCACTGAATAAATTGGCCTTGAAGGACCTAGTTCGTAATCTGACCAAGTTGAGTACCAAGGAACACAAAGTGTGTAATGCCTGTGCAAAAGGAAAGTATGTCAGATCTCTATTTAATCCCAAAAAGGTAAAACTATCAGCACCTCAAGTCCACTTAGACTTTGTTCTTCATAACCAAGGATGAGATCTTTCAAGTAATTGTGTCTTTAGTCAAGAAGATCCAGATATAGATAGAAACAAATATGGCTTGCATTAGATCAGATCAAGGAACATGTTTGGATAATGGCATAGTGTATGAATGTTGTACTCAAAGAAGAAGTACTCAACTACTTAGCTACAAGAACACCATAGCAAATGGAGTTGTGGAAAAGAAGAAAGAGACCCTTGAAGATTAGGCATGATCAATATTATTTGATAGAGGATTTCAAACATTTTGACCAAAGTTGCTGAATCAATTGAGGATATCTAAGTACAATTGTTATGCTCTTAACAATCGGAAGGAACAACTTTGAGAATCTGATGGTAAAAGAGATGGAGGAATCTTCCTAATGTAATCATCTTAAGTGACAACAGAAATACTAATCAAGGTAGAGAACACATATTGATTTCACTAAGGAACCTGGTCTCGCGTCTACAACAACGGAAGCTGAAAAATGAGTTGTTGAAAATGGTTTTGGCATAGAGGCATCATAGGCCATCAGCACTTGCATTGCCAGAACTACATGCCCAGACATGGATGAACCTGTTTCTCCTCTAAATCAAATCATGCATTTAGACATCACTGAATCACTCCTGTATCTCACTGCAAGTAGACCAGACACCGTTCTTAGACTTGGGTTCTGAGCAAGGTTTTAGTCAAATCCAAAGAATTCTCCTCTGAAGGCTGGTGTAAGAATTTTGATATATCTTAGGGGAACACGTGATCTAGTTCTTCATTATTTTTTAAGTAATGGATAGGAAAAGCTCCCATGAAATGGGACATTCTCTGGGTTCCTGTATTGTCTCATAAGGCTCAAGGAAGCAAAAGTCAATGGAACTCTTAACAATTGAAGCAGAATATATATCATTAGCCTCCTACTGTGCTCAAATTCTTTGGATCAAGCACCAAATCGGAAGAACTTGAGTCCAACTCAAGAGGGTCAAATACATTGGTTACTGAATATTAAGTTACATACATCTTCATCAAACGACCTGGTAGAAATCATTCTAAGAAAAATCCTCTTGCACTGGGGGATGAAAAAACCCAACCGAGAACCTGGTTCCTCATGATTGGTTATGAAAGTGATAATCAAGTAAAACCTAGTTAAAGTATTTTTTGGCTAAGTTTAACTCATCTCTATACTGTTATAGGTAGACAGGCATGATGACTACAAAAGCAGATGCTGCAGTGCATGCTGAATAAATGGTTAAAATCACTTATCAGGCCTATAAGGGAACCTAGTTTTCCTAATACATATTAGTAGCTTCTTTGTTCTTTCATCCACAATTTAAAATGGACAAAAATGATGCCAATTATCGTCAGCATGACAGCATCATCAAGATGTGTCTTTTCATACAAAGTATCAAACCTTTTTCTGTTTGATACAACTCCCCAAACAAAGGGGTTTCCGCCATATTAGAACCGATCCTTTATCATAAATAAACCAACATCACAACCCTTATCTTCCAAATTCAAAAAAAAAATCTCCTTATCTTCTCTCTTATTAATTCACAACTGTGCGAGAACAGTCTTACTATGTCTTAAAATCAAGAAACCTCCAATGTGGCCGACAACACCATGATTAAGACCTCATAAGTCAATGTTCTAGTGGTAAACTTCTCTCCAAACACAATCACCAGTCCAAACCCTAAAGCAGAGTCTCTTCTACACTCTACTCCCTTTCCTACCCACTCTGAGTCTACTCCTTATCTGACAAAGTATGAGAATGCTTGTCCTCCTCCAGTCTCACCGGTCAAACAGAGTCAATAAGGTGAATAGGGAAAACATAGTTCAAGAATTGTGAACCCTCTCCATGGTTGGGCACTCGAGTGAAAATCCAATGATTAGTCATGAAGAGACTGAGACAAACATGACATGCCACGATTCTACAAGTATCACTCCTTCTTTTGCTGAAATTTCCATGAAACCACAAAAAAGAGAGGAGATAGAAAATATGATTTTCATTGCTTTAGAAGGGATTATTGCAGAGGAAGGTAGATGAGTGTTTGAGTTTAAGGGGGAGGAGCTTCAGTTCATAGAAGACTGGGGAGCACATGTTCCATTTGATCAACATACCCAAGATGACACTACTAGAGTCTTAAGTGATGAACCTGGTACCTCTCCGGATGATCAAGGTCAGGGGTCATCTCACCGGGCCAATGTTGATCCTGCTTTTTCTCCCCAGTTCTATGCTGAGCCTTTGAATATGGAGGTGCCTGTAATGAATCTTGATAGTAAAGAAAGCACAGATGATTTGGAATATGCTAGTTTTATCAAGGCTCAAACTAAACTAGTGGTAACTTCAGAGCCACTTCTTATGCGACCTACTACACAATTGAAGAAAAGAAGGCTCTAGAGTCTGCTCTCAAGAAGAGTAAAAGGATCTGTAGAAGGAGAAGGTTGGTCAAGGATATAAATTTGTACAAGAAAAGTATATCCATGTAGTTGATGTGGATGAGGAAACCAAAGAGGAACCTAGTTCTCTGACCCGCAAGTCTTAAAGGTAAAAAACACTCAATTTGAAAGGCATACTTCTAATGGGTGCTGTTGGCCCAAGTAAAGGTTAGTTTTGAAGACTGACAAAGGAACTCAAGATGAACCAGGTCCATCACTCAGGTGCACAAAAACGGACAGATTCGAGCATGTGCGTTGCACGTAAAGGAGATAAGCTTAACTTGGTGTATTTAATGAACCAAGTCCATCACTCAGGTGCACAAAAAGGGGCAGATTCGAGCATGTGGGTTTCATGTGAAAGAGATAAGCTTAACTTGGTGTATTTAATATCTCCTGATAAAAAAGGTCGCATAATTGATAAGGAGAAGGAGTGCTTAATCAAAGAGTAACACTATCCAAGATAGAGAAATAGTTAGAGGTTGAAATACACTAGAACTCTTATACCAAGGAAGAGTTGCATTAGAACTCTGATTATTTCTTCATCTACTAACTTTATAAATTGTAGGATGTTCTCACATTAAAGGTGTTGCGCAATAAGGCAGAAGTTAAATGTTAATTGAAATCAAAATAGCAAGGCTTTTTGCAAGCAATTCGTATGTGATTCAAGTGTGCAAACCTAAAGCTATATGAACCAGATTGAAGAACCAGCTCCATAAAGAGTTTTATATGTCTTTCTTTATTTCTAGTTCAATTGTAGTAGGTGTTTTCATATTGTACCTTTTGGCTTTCATAGAAGCAACTGTATTAGGCACTCTGAGTATTCAAGTTAGAGTTAACTTGATGTTGTCGCAACCGTTAGAGGATGGTTGCCACAACGGGATTAGATGTAATCCTTAGGTTTACAAAGAGTTTTGTAAATGCTATTTTGACTCAGTAATTTAGTGAAGTGTTGGGAAAAATCCTATTGAGTAGTAAGTCACGGTTTTTCACCTATTGAGCCGGGTGTTTTCCACATAAAATCTATGTGTTCTTTATTTTCTGTATTTATTATTCCTCAACAGTAGTAGTTGGAACACATAGAAGAACCATGTCCTTCATAAACAGTTTAAGTGAAAAATTGGGTACCACAAAAAAATTATCCCTCATTTTTGTGTGGAATTGGCATTTAGAACATCAATTAATATCTGATCGGGTTATCCTTGAAGGGTCTAACACCTTAGGAAAAAATCAACATGAGTGTACCACCTGGAAACTGGGAAGGGAAATCCATTGCTAGACCTCCACTTTTCAATAGTCAATACTATTCTTGGTGGAAAAACAAGATGAGGCATCACATCATAGGAGAAGACTATGAATTCTGAAACGCAGTTTCTGATGGCCCTCTAGCAACTACAACGAAGAATTTTGAAGGAGTGGATGTACCAAAGACTAGAGTTGACTGCACTGCTGAAGACCTGAAGAAGTGGGAGAAGAATTCTAAGGCCAAGAAATGGCTTATGTGCGGACTAGGTCCAGATGAGTACAGTAGAATTCAAAGTTGTACCACTGCTAAGGAAATCTGGGACACTTTACAAGTGGCTTATGAAGGAACACCTCAAGTGAAGAGATCTAGAGGAACACTATTGTATTCTCAGTACGAGAACTTCACCATGAAGGAAGGAGAAACCATCCAAGATATGTATACAAGGTTCACCACACTAATAAATGAACTAAAATCTCTTGGAAGGATTATTCTAAAAGAAGATAAAGTTGAAAAGATTTTGACAAGGGTTCTGCCAATCTCTTGGAAAAGTAAAATCACAGCAATTCAAGAATCAAAGAACATTGCCGCTCTTAAGTTGGATAAGCTAATTGGAAATCTTACTGCATATGAAATTATAAGGCAAGCCATGAAGATGCATGCACCCAAGAAGGAAAGGATCATGGTATTCAGAATCACTAAAGGTGCTAATCTAGAGGAAGATGAAATGACCATGATCACAAAGGATTTCAAGAAGTACCTATTGAGAGGAAATGGTACTTCAAGAAGTGGAAGCTACAACAAACCAAGGGTTCCTGAAAAACAAACCAAGGAGGGGTGTTACAAGTGTGGGAAGACTGATCACCACATCAAAAATTGCCCTCAATGGGAAATTGAATGGAAGAAAGAAAGAGCTTATTGAAGGAACATGTTCAACCCAAGAAGAACAAAGGATCAACAAAGGTTAAGGTTGTTGCCTGGGGAGAAAGCTCAGATGAGGACTCAGAGGGTGAAGATGGAGATGAAAAAGCACTTATGGCAATTGGAGAATCCGATGAGGAATCTGAGGTAAGTATAATTTACCTCAAAGACAAGAGTAATCTTTTGTCTAAAGAAAGGTTATCTGAGTTACTTCTAGATTTTATTGATTAACTTGAGGTTATAAATAATGAAAAGGATCAGTTGTCTAAGGCATGTGTGATTCTGAAAGCTAAGTGCAAAAACCTGGAAATTAGGGCTAGTGAAAGTGATTGTAAAAATACTGAGTTGAAGAACCAGGTTCTTGAACTTGACACCACTGTCCTAGAGCTTAGATATGAAAATCAAACTGAAATTAGGAATAGGTAAAAAGAAATTTGATCACACACAACTCACGTTAGAAGAAAATCTAGAAAAACCAAAAGATGAGTTGTACAAAAGAGATGAGCAAATAGGGGTCCTAAAAGAAGATCTAGGCAAGGTGAAACATGAACTAGATAGAACTTGCAAATGGAATAAGTCTTCTAATGCACTATCCTGGTTGCAAGAGCACCACAGTACAACAAGAGAGGACTTGGCTATGGGACCCCAACACCTAAGTGGGATCCCAAAAGCAAGTACCTCACACTTTTTGAGAACATAATTTGTACACACTGTGATAAAACTGGTCACTATAAATCTGAATGTATTGCAAAAGAAAAGGCTAGTGAAAAGAATAAAAAATTTATTCAAGGGAAAAATAGGCTGTCAGGTTAGGCTAAAAAGAATCTGATCCTCTCTTTTGCCTATAGAAGGGGACCTAAACTAGTTTGGGTTCCTAAGAGTAACCCCTGATTTCTTTTTGTGGGTCCAAGTGAAGGGGGATCAGCCAAATAAGATAAATGGATAGTGGATGCTCAAATCATATGACTGTAAGCAAGAACCAAGTCCTTTCACTTGAGGACCTCAAATGAGGTAATGTCTCCTTTGGAAATGGGACGAAAGGTAGATCAATGGGGTTGGAGAGGTAGGTAATACTGATTCTCACTCTATTGAGAATGTCTACTTGATACATGGCTGAAAGTACAACTTAGTCAATGTATTACAATCACATGATAGAGGTAACTTGATAGCATTCACCTATACCAAATATTTTGTGATTAATCTTATCATTAACAAGATTGTTTTGCAGAAAATAAAAAGGAGTAAACAATACATACATTGTAGATTTATCCACACTTTCAGAAAATGAACTCACTTGCTTAAGTGTGTTAGACAATTATCCCCTCCTTTATCACAAGAGATTTGGTCATGCAAGTCTGAGTTTACTCAAAAAATTAGTCTCCAAGGACCTAGTGATAGGGTTACCTAACATCAAGTTCAAGGAAGACAAAGTTTGTGAGGTTTGTACAAGGGGGAAACAGGTTAAAGGATCTTTTAAATGCAAGAAAGTGGTAAGCACCACCAGAAGGATGGAACTGGTCCATCCGGATCTCTATGGTCCAATGAGAATATTAAGCAAAGGTGATAAAAGATATGTGATGGTGCTTGTTTATGATTACTCTAGGTTTACCTGGACACAGTTTTTAACGTCTAAATATGAAGTATTTGACATGTTTACTTCTTTTGTTAGAAAAAATCAGAAACAACTAGTTAATCAACTTGCATCAATTAGGTCCGATCATGGAACTAAATTTGAAAATGCTAAGTTTGCTGAACTTTTGCATGCTACATCATAAATAGTTGCATGACTAGACCTTTTTTTAAGAAGATTCCCTACGAGTCACTTAAAGGGAGAAAGCTAAATGTATCCCATATTAGGGTATTTAGATGCAAGTGCTTTGTGCACAATAATGGCAAAGACTCCATAGGTAAGTATGAACCCAGAAGTGATGAGAGAGTATTCTTGGGATATTCTTCACATAGTAAAACTTATAAGATAACCAATAAAAGAACTGTGTGTAGAAAAAAAAGTTATATGTTATTTTTTTTAAAAAAAAAACTAACATTCTGTTTGAGGTGGGAACAAGATAATATTAGGTTGATAAGAAATGCAAATGGTGAAACCACAGTCCCTCCTAAAGATGCATCACATGAAGGAACATGTGATGGAACAGGTCCTTCCACCCGGGGCAACATGACTGGGGAAACTGACTAGAGAGGAACTGATCCTCAAACTTCGAGGGAACCTATCCATGAACCTATTTCTTAGTAACAATACCATGAAGGAACATCCAAAGAAATTGACACTTCTATTGAAACATCCACGAAATTTGATACAGATGAACCCGGTTCATCTGTTGATCAGAAGTTGTATAGGGGAATGATTGGTTCTCTTTTGATCTCACTACTAGCAGACCTGACATTGTGTTTTGTGTAGGTCTTTATGCTTGATTTTAGTCAAATACAAAAGAGTTCCACTTTATTAATGTAAAGAGAATATTGAGATACTTGTAAGGCACCATTGATTTGTGTCTTTGGTATCCTAAAGGTAGCAATTTTGATCTAGTAGGATATGTTGATGTTGATTATGCAGGTTTTCTAGTGGATAGGAAGAGCACCTCAGGTATGACACACTTCCTTGGTTCATGTCTTGTGTCATGGTCTACTAAAAAGCAAAACTCAGTGGCCTTATCTATTGCTGAAGCTAAGTATATTGCCAATGCCTGTTACTGTGCTCAACTGCTATGGATCAAACAACAGTTGGTGAACTTTGGTATTGAAGTTTTTTGCATCCCTATTTTTTGTGATAACACTAGTGATATTAGTATGACTAAGAATCTGTTCATTATAAGAGAACTAAGAACATATATGTTAGACACCATGTTTTGAGGGACAACTATGAGAAAGGCTTGATCACTGTCGAGTGTTGTACTTCTGACAAGAAAATTACTTACATCTTTACAAATACTTAAATAGAGATCACTTTGGGAGGAACAAGTTCAAATTAGGGATGATGAAGATCACCTAAAAGGAGCAGTTCAAGGTCAAAAAAAAATGAAAAACAAAAAATTGGTTAGAAAGTTTGTAAATTGTGTATAATTAGATTAAATCTTGATCAGTCTCGTACTTTCCATAGTATACTCTTGTGCCATGTGTTAAAATTACTCATTAATCTCTAATGATATTTTCTCTATTTTGGAAATTTAGACTCACACAAGAGAATTATCAGTGAAGAACCTGATTCATCAAGGTAACACGGTATGTTATTTGCACTCTGCATAATTTGAAATAACTATATTTGGATCATGAGCAGAGTCCTATGAATACCAAACTCCTTTCGGACTTATCCATTACAAGTGAACAAGTACCGTTCAAATGAGTCCCAACCGAATCGAAGTACCTAGATCTTGGGATACATTCCAATGTCTCTTCAAAACTGAATTTCTGTTTGATTAAACTTCTATGAGTCTAAAAAGCTGTAGTTACCCCATCAATTATTCCCCTGTAGATTGATCACCTTTAGTGTATTCCTTACCTCATCTCTCTTAAGCTGTCAAAAACTCTCACTCTTCTTTCACCTTCCAGACACAATCTAATTCTCTTCTTTTCCTTACCTTAGCCTAAATATGTCAAACACCTCTGAAAATCCTTTATCACCACCATAGAAAAACATTTCCACACCTTCTACGACTGTTTCAATCACACCAATCCTTAAGAAAAGTAGAGTAAAGATGATGGCTCGTAAGATTATCATTGAAGGAGTGGAGATCAAGAAAATAAACAAGCAATTTCAAGCTGGTAGGGGAGAAGAATCCTAGAAATCGGAAGATTCATATTTAAGTCTGCTACTAAGGGGGGGGGGGGGGGAAGAGAAAGTAGGTCTTTCGAAACTAAACAGATGTCTTCTAATTCTAAAGTTTCTCTTAAGACAATTTCTAAAGTTGCTGCAAATTTGGAGAATAGATTTGTAGGATGTATAGCAGGTGTTGAGACTACATAATCTGGAGAAGTCGGTGGTAAAAATGAAAAAGAAAAAAAGGAGAGCAAGAGTGCTAGGAATACTATGAGCGGAAATGGGATAAGAGTGGCTGATTCTTCACCCACTCCTGTGTGTCTAACAAAAGAAACCGATGTAATGGTTGTTTGGGGAGAGGAATTTAGTGAAATAGAAGAGAGAGTGAGCAAAACATAGGGAAGTGGGTCTAGTGAAGTTGCTGAGGGGTTGGTTCAACTTGGAAAAAATATAGATGGACCTGTTCCATCTGAACAGGAAACCTTCACGGACCAACTGATAGGGTCATCAATGTAACCAAAAATCATACCATTCCTTATGGCTTCATTCTCACAACTGTGCTCGAGCATTTCAATGTACCTTCGAAAAAGTGGGAGGTTAGTACAAGCATGGAACATTTTTGAGTTAATACTGTGCTTGCTTGCAATTATGAAGTCAATGTCATTCCTAATGAACCTGGTTCATCTAATAAGACACATATCAATAACAAAGTCAGAGTCTTGGTTCAAGAAAGTGAGGCTAAGGATGCTGAGATTGAAATGCTTAAGAAAAGGCTGGTTGAGATGGAGACTAAGAGAGATGCTCTCTAAACTGAGTTGGTAAGAGAAAAAGAGAAGAATGATGGCATTTTTCAAGGTATGCTGAAACTCCTCCAAGTCAAAAACCAAGCACCTAGTTCTTCCCAGCCTTAAGCCTCCTAGCCTAGTGTAGATCAACCAGTGACCCAATTTAGGATTTTTTGTTTCTTTTTCTCAATTTTTCAGTATTTTTATTTCTTCATATGCTTTGCGGTAGAATCTTATCAATCATCAATTCATTGTTTTTGCTCTAACTGTTTGTTTATATTTTTTTGATGGTTGAAATTCTTAGTTTGATCTTTGATGATATATCCATGTTTGCATTTGAAGTACCCCCAGTGGCCATGAGTAAGCTTTAAAATCTGGTTATCTCACATTATTTATGAAACTTTCCGATGATGCCAAAAAGGGGGAAAAAGGTTGTGCTTTAAACAAGTTATGTTTACACTTTGAACAATGATGTTTAAGTCTGATGTACCTGGTCCTTGATGATAAGTGATAAAAAAGAAAGATGTTTCTAACATTGTGTTGATATTGAGCTGCATTTAAATAGGGCCTAAGCTTATCAATAGCAGAGAGTTTGTCATCATAAAAAATGGGGAATTTACTGGCCCAAGTAAAGGTTAGTTTTAAAGACCGACAAAGGAACTCAAGATGAACCAAGTCCATCACTCATGTGCATAATAACGGGCAAATTCGAGCATGTGGGTTTTACGTGTAGGAGATAAGGTTAACTTGGTGTATTTAATGGACCAGGTCCGTCACTCAGGTGCACAAAAATGGGCAGATTCAAGCATGTGGGTTGTACATGAAGAAGATAAGCTTAACTTGGTGTTTTTAATATCTCATGATCGAAAAGGCTGCCTAATTGATAAGAGAAGGAGTCCTTAATCTAAGAGAACACTATCCAAGATAGGGAAGGAGTTAGAAGTTAAAATCAATTAGAACTCCTCTAACAATGAATAGTTGCATCAGAATACTAATTATTTCTTCATTTACTAACTCTATAAATTGTAGGATGTTGTCACATTAAAGGTGTTGCACAAAATGTGGAAGTTAAACGTGAATTGAGAGTAAAATAGAAAGGTGTTTTGCAATCCATTCGCATGTGATTCAAGTGCGCAAACTTGAAACTACATGAACAGATTGAAGAACCAGCTCCATAAAGTGTTTTATGTATCTTTCTTTATTTCTAATTCAATTGTAGTAGGTGTTTTAATATTGTACCTTTCCACTTTCATAGAAGCAATTGTATTAGGCACTTTGAGTATTCAAGCTAGAGTTCACTTAAAGTTGTCGCAACAGTTAGAGGTTGGTTGCCATAACGGGATAAGAGGTAATCCTTAGGTTTACAAAAAGTTTTGTAAATGCTATTTTGGCTCAGTGATTTAGTGAAGTGTTGGGAAAATCATACTGAGTAGTAGATCGTGATATTTTCACCTTTTGAGCCAGGTAATTTTCATGTAAAATATTTGTATTCTTTATTTTTTGTATTTATTATTCCGCAACAGTAGTTGTTGAAACACATAGAAGAACCAGATCCTTCATAAGCAGTTTAAGAGAAAAATTGGGTACCACAAAAATCATCCCCCTATTTTGTGGTATTGACGTATAAAACATTAGGTGCTAAGAGGCCTTCCAAGAGTGCTGATGTTGTTTCCAGTAAAAAGTTGGTAAAACATTAGGACAAAATAGTATAGGAGAGTGATGACAAATCTGATGAGGAAGAAGTGGAAAATCTAGTGAACATATACAGAACAAGTCAGTGGAGAGGTAAAAGTCTTTTGGCAAGTCAATCAAAGGAAAAAGGGATAATGATGATGAAGAACCTAGTTCCATAAAGAAAGCAAAATTTAGTGGGTCTCTGAAGTCTAAGAAAAGGAAGTTGGGGATCAAAAAGTACCGTGGGGCCGTACATTTACCTCTGGAATTCTAGAGATTGTTGGGATGAGATAATTAGTGAACATTTGTGATTCTCAATAATGGACCAATCTGTTTACAAGTGAGGCTCCTATAGTGTTTGAGGAGGAGGTATGGAGTTTTTACACCAGCCTCTTCACAGTAGATGGTGATTAAATCTATGTGTTGATAAATGAGGTGGACATAGTGATGGATTCTACCTTGTTGGGGTCAATTCTGGGTGTTCCTGCCAAAGGATTGTCATCTGTTCAGGGTGCCTGCACATCAAACTTCAGAAATGCCATTTTCAAGGACAAGGCAGTACAATATGGGGAACATGTGCATAAGAAGGCACTCCTTTCAGTATATAATTTGCTCTTTGAGATAGTTAACAAAGTGTTACTTTCCCGTGCTGAAAGAAGATCTGTTGCATCCAAAGCTGACATATTCCTATTGAAGCCTCAAATAATTTTACCACCATTAATTTGCCTACCATAATGATTGAGCGTATGAAGAAGGTTGAAAACCTTAGATATGGAAATCCTGGACTGCCTTATGTGTTCCTTCTCATAAAGCTCTTTAAGTTTTCCAAAGTATCTCTGGGTCAGGTCAAAGTGGGCACCAAAAAATATTCCTTTCCAAAACCTACTATTGAAGAGTATGAGTGTATTGACAAAGTCGGAGGAGTTGGAAGAACTTCCACAATCTCTCAACTAATAAATGCTCAAAATAGTACCATAAAGGATATCTAGAAGTTGAAGGCTAAGAACATGATTCTTGTGAGTCAGTTTTGTCAGTTGCAAGAGTCATCTGGTTCTAGAAGTTCTCATAGCTCAGAAGTTGCCTGCCTAACAAAAGAGAATGTTGAACTCATGAAACGGGTGGAGGACTTGAAAGAAAGACTGCTCAATGAACATCTATCCGTGAATGCTCACATGGATCTTGTCCTTCAAACCCTTGCTTCCTCTTCCAAGCCCCCTTCCTCTAGTGTCCCTTAAAGATTGTCCCCTCAATATCTAGTTTCCAATGTCTATCCTATTTTTTGTTTTTAATGATGTTTTTCTTGCTTCTGGTAGTTGTTTTTTGTTTTAAGACATTAATGAAAACAATGATTCTGCCCTCGCTTGTAATTGTCGAAATTTGGTTAATGCAAGTGGTTTCTTTTTTGCTATTTATGATACTGCTCTTTTGTTTCTATTTTCTATCAAGTTGTATGCACATAAGTGGCATGGGTTAATTGCGCTAGAATTTTTTATGCTTCTTACTTGTTCGGTGCTTTTTATGATGCCAAAAGGAGGAAGATTTAGTTAAATAATAAAAAGCATAAATAAATAATAATCTGAAGGGGGAGAAATACAAATTCAGGGGGAACTCATTCATGGGGGAACCCACAAAAGTTCAGGTACTGATTAAGGAAGGAGACGGAGATTTATGGGGGAAACTTAAGGTCTTTGGTGTTAAAAGTCTAGTTCTATGTGGCTCTTTCCTTTATTTTCAATTATGAGCTTTTCATCATCAGAAAGGGGTAATTAATAGGTTGCACGTACTTTGGTCAAAAGTACTTTACTTTATGTTTTGACGATCTAACAAACTTACGATTCAGAACCAGATAAGGAACATGTTACACATTTGCAAGAATTGAAGATCACAAGGTTTAATGTTGAGACTCAACGTGGGACATGATTTAACTCCTCAAAGTGGAAGGAACAGGTCCCTACCAGTTCCTGAGGAGACTATACAAAGTCAAATCTCCAACTGGAAAGTTGCTACCTGTACACGCTACCGTGCATGAATAATGCTGCAGTTAACTTTCTAAGTAAGATCTTTTGCCAACTTTGCTTGCATCATTGTAAGTGATATCACACATGTGATGCAATCAAGGGAGGAAAAATACATTTACTTTAACACTTAGAGATTCATTTAAGCCCACTCACATGACCATTTAGCAAGCAGTTGTCAAGGGCTTCAAGAACAATGAATAAAACAACTACGGACTTGTTTTCATATCGGGTTATTGTATGTCCTTAGTTGAGTTGTAACTTGGTAATAGTTCTTAAATTGAAATTCCTATCTCACTTGTTTAAGAAGCATTGCTTAGGAAACCCTTGTAAACCTTAAACCTGTGTGTTTAAGTCTTGGCTAGAGTTAGTCAAGTTGTAAAGTCCTTGTAATAGAGTTATTGCAAAGTGTCTTGTAATAGAGAATTACAAGTTAATGGGAGATTAAGAGTTTAATTCCTATTGCATTGGTTGCAATCTAAACGTTGCCCAATAGGGAAGTTGAATTCCTACAGGGTAGGTGTTGGTTTTTAATCCTGGTGAATTGGAAATTTTTCACGTAAAATCCTCTTATCATTTATTTACTGTCGTGCGTGTGTGTGCATGTACTGTTGAATCTGATATAGAACCTGGATTATATTTGTTATATTCTTTCTATTACAATCGTTATCTTGTTATATTTGTGTTGTCATTATTTTAATTTGGGATGTATCTGTCTAAGATCGTCCCAACTTTCAGTCCAAGATTAGTCCTATTATTTATTAAGTACATTTGGTTAGTTGTACTCATACTACACTCTGCAATTCGTGTGCAGATTCAGTTACATCAAGATGCGGTGGTTTCTAGAGTGGTGATATTAATTACGTGTTCGGAGACCTTGAGATAGCTGCTATGACGCCCGCAGACCGTGACTCTCCTTCCTTTCATTGTATTTCAGTATTGTTCTATTTTCTCAGACAATGTACTAGAGTTTTAGACTATGCTTACATTGGTAGCTTTTATACTCGGTGACACTAGAATTATATGATTGTTGTAGTAGATCCGCGATTGTTCTTATCATTTATTTATGAGATTTTTCACTGTTGAACTTATTAAATCATATTTTTAATCCAGATGCATATTTATTATGTGAATGTTGGATTGCCTAGTAATGCATTGGGCACTATCATGACAGATTGGCATTTTGGTTCGTGACAAAGGTTGAAGCAAAAGTTGGTTCACATCGTGCCGCAATATTAAATTAGATGCTTGTTGGGAGGCAACCCAAATTTACTATTTTTCTACTTATGTTTTATTACATTATTTTGTAGTATTATTTTTTATTTTGTAAGTGTATGAGCATGGAAAATAACGATATTGGAAGTGTGCAAAAGCAAGCTAGACGGTTAGAACTAAGTGTAAGATACACATTCGAAGGACCAAGCTTGGGAGAAGCCTGGGTATCCACAAAGCTGCTAATGCTTCAGCCTATGGCCTACCAGGAAATCTCTTTCACTCTCTTGCTATTTATAGTATGCACTAAAGGATTTTACTTGTGAGTGAAAGACTATTTTATTTGTTTATCCAAAATAATCTTGCTTTGATGATAGTATTTAGTTTATTAGAGTTAATTAATAATCCCTCTTGATTTTTAGGTAGGATTTTAATAATCCCCCTTTTATAGAGCAGTGGTTAGACCGGCCATGTTGTATGAGACCGAGTGTTGGTCGGTTAAGAACTCACACATATAGAAGATGCAAGTAGTAGAGATGAGGATGTTGAGGTAGATGTGTGGGAATACAAGGATGGATAAGACTAGGAATGAAGATATGCAAGAGAGGGTGGGCATGGCATCCATGGAGGACAAGATGCGGAAAACAAGACTCAGATGGTTCGGGCACATTCAGAGGAGGAGCGCTGATGCATCGGTGAGAAGTTGTGAGCGACTGGCGGTGGTTGGCAGGAGGAGAGGTAGAGGGAGGCCGAAGAAGTATTGGGGAGAGGTGATCAGGTAGGACATGACACAACTTAGGATTACTGAGGACATGGCCCTTGACAGGGGATTGTGGAGGTCGAGCATTAAGGTTGTAGGTTAGGGGGAAGTTGGGAATATTTCTACAGCGTGCTAGAGTAAAACTAGACAGTTAGGAGTTAGGCTTAGGATGCTACTGATCAGCTACTGATGCAGGGCTTTATATTCAAGATATTGGTATACGTTCCTCTTTCTCGTATTTCCTATATCCCTTATATTGTTGTTGTTGGAAACACGTTCTCAATGCAATATACTAAAACGTGTGTTCTTTTGTATAGGTTTTGATGAATGACAAACGAAGCGAAAATTGATATATGACGAAGTTCAAGAAACAAGCGCACAATTGATATACATCGAGATTCAAGCTCAAGACAAAGTTTTATAGTTTAATTGAGTCATTCTTAATTGTGATCTTGATCCTACAACTTGACTCGTAACATGGCTTCTCTCATAAAACTATTTTCCAAAATCACGCATATTTAATTTAATGCTAAATGATTTTAAATCATATTTTCATTAGTCAAAATGATTTTTAAATGCCTCTGAAAACTGGACTAAGATAATCGATTATGTACTAATGATAATCGATTGTTTTAAGCCAAGACTGCATGACAATCGATTGTGAACTAATGACAATCGATTGTGTTAAGGCAGTGAACAGGTTTCTTCAAACCTGCATGACAATCGATTGTGAACCTTATGACAATCGATTGTGATGAGGCAGTGTCCATCAAAGTTTTTCAAAACTCAGAATAATCGATTGTGAAGCTAATGACAATCGATTGTGAAGAGACAGTGTCCTTCAGATTTTTCAAAGTCACAAAATAATCGATTGTGAACTAATGACAATCGATTCTGTTGAGGCAGTGACTTCCAGTGATTTTCAAATTTATTAAATAATCGATTGTGAGTATATAACAATCGATTGTCAAGAGGCAGTGTCTAAAATGTTTTTCAAAAACTGATAAGTAATCGATTGTTGACTTTGTGCAATCGATTGTGAAGCTGATCGTTGTCGTAAAGTTTTCAAATACCGTCAGGTAATCGATTATTGATTCTGTATAATCGATTGTTGTGATTAAAATCCGGAAAAGATTTTTTGAACGTTATTGGGTAATCGATTATTGATTAGGTATAATCGATTGTTTTGATTAAAATCCGGAAAAGATTTTTTGAACGTTGCTGAGTAATCGATTGTTGATTCTGGACAATCGATTGTTTGTGGTAAAATCTGGAAAGGATTTTTTGAACGTTGCCAGTAATCGATTATGGATTGTAAGTAATCGATTATCAAGCGTAAAATCTAGGATTGAATTTTGATCTGACTGGCAGACAATCGATTGTTGGGGTTTGACAATCGATTGTCAGTGAGTAAAATCAGCAACTCTTAATTGGCAACTAGGCAACGGTAATGCCAAGTTTTTCAACTATAAATACAGCTTCATTTCAGTGTTTTAAACACAACAACATACTACAACTGATCATTACATTGCTATAAGCTTGCATACTTTTGTTTATCATTTTATATTCAATTTCATAAAGCTTTTGAGAGCCATATTCTTGTCCAAAGTTGTTGTGATCCAGAGCTTACTTCTTTTACTCATATCTACTCATTAAGGAGTATTTTGTTTGAGTGTTTTAGTGTTGTATACACTTGTAAGAGAATTGTAATTCTCTTGTTGTAAGGAACTTGTGTTTCCTTGGTTGAAGTCTTGGAGTGTTGTAACTCCGAGCAAAGGTGTTGAGGCTTGCGTCCTCAAGTTGTAAAGGTTTGTTAAGCACCCGGAAGCTTGACACGTTAGTGGAAAATCTCGAGAGAGTCTCTCGGGGACTGGACTAGCCATACGTTGTGGTGAACCAGGATATATCTGTGTGTAAGTTATTATTTATCGCACTTATTTACTTCCTGCAAATTTTAATTTCCGCAAGTTTACGCTAAATTTTATTATAACGCTATTCACCCCCCCTAGCGTTAAGCGTATTATCTAACAGTTGTTATTTTGTTATTTTATGTTATTTTGTGTATTTTACGATATTTATTATGAGTTTATTGCTAGTACTAATATATCGTCACTTGTTTTTTCACTTGTTTCTTCCGGAGCCGAGGGTCTTCTGGAAATAGCCTCTCTGTCCCTCGGGGTAGGGGTAAGGTCTGCATACATGTTCCCCTCTCCAAACCCCACCTGTGGGATATACTGGGTTGTTGTTTGTCACGACCCATTTCCATAACAGGTCATGATGGCGCCCTACACCATTGTTGGGTAAGCCAACGCGGAAAATACTTACTAGACTTTAATTTATCTTTATCCCAAATTATATGAAATAATTCTTTAAGGTGGAATAAAATTAGAAATATAAGATCATGATAATCATACAACCCCAAAATAATTTCGTTTACTAATGCGTGTGCCAAGACCTGATGTCACAAGCAGTGGGCAACTAGTAGAATATACAAAAGAATCACACTATCCTCATGTCCGAAACAGAATAGACAACAAAAATACATAAGAAAGACTTCTTCAGGCTGCTGAACGACATGGAAGGGAAGCAGCTCACCGTCTAAGTCTCGAGTCTGCTCAGAGATGCGTACTAGACTGATAGCCAGATACACCTGCCTTAGACCTTGTATAATTAAGTACAAAATAGTATGAGTACATAACAATATGTACCCAGTAAGTATCTCGTCTAATCTCAAAGAAGTAGAGACAAGAGGTCAACTTGACACTTACTAGGGTCAAAATAATGTGAGAAGAATTTACAATAAACATGGATAGAACAAGTTATAAGCATTCAATAATCATGGAATAACAGTTCTTTCCCAAGTATTAGCATGGTCATTAACCTATATCTTAAGCAGGTATGAAATTCAGTTCTTAGAGAAATGCTAAGCAAAACATATGCAAATAACATCGTGGGACGTATGACCCCATCCAACAAAAAAGTAAATTGTGCACTGCTGAGAGTCGAAGGGCTCGAACCATAGATGCATCTATTACCCCGCTCGTGATCACACGTGTGGCACAGTCAAATATAAATAAGCTCATCAACAAGCAATGATAATATATACATGAGAAGTAGTCATTCACAAGAATACCAAATATTCTCTTTTAAAAGACCAAACATGATAAGGTTCCTTCACTAGTCTTATTTACCTTAATCAAAATAGCTTATATGAATCCGAATTTATCATGAAGATACAAGAATATCACATAGAGTATGCTTATGGGTCCTATGCTACCCGGACTTAACATACTAGTCGCTACGCACATACTGTCATCACCTAGTACGTATGTAGCCCCCCACATAGAATGGCAATTAATTTAATTATTATACCTATATGGACAATTCCCTCTTAAAAGGTTGGAAAGGAGACTTACCTCGCTCAAAAGTGCACTTCCAATACCAAAAATGAGTCCGAGCCCTCAATTCGTAGCCAAACAATCCCAAACTAGTTAAATAAAGTAAGAACTAGTCAATATAGACTCACAAGATCGAATTTTAGCCATTTAAGCAATTTCCCAACCACTAACACAAGTTTCCTAAAATCCGACCCCGGTCTCGCGTGCCCGGATTTCAAGATTTTTAAAAGGAAGTTGTTCTCTACAATCTAAGGATAAATAATATATGATCTCTAGTTCATTTCATAACAAATTTTGTTGTTAAATCTTCATTTTATTAAAACCCTAGGTTATTGCTCTAACCCGATCATTTCACCTTAATACTAGTGTATAATCTACCTAAGACAATGATATTAAACTAGAAATAGGTAGAACATACTTGCCTCAAGATGCTAGGTGAAGATCTTCTCTCAAAAGATCTAAAATCGCCAATGACTTAGAACCCGTATTAAATGAACCTCACTACTTTAGCGATATCTGCATCTGCGGTCAGGGGAACGCATCTGTAAAAATAGGCCAAAAAGCTGGGACCGCATCTTTGGTCTCTAGGCCGCATTTGCGGAGCCATTTCTGCAGCTATGGAGCCGCATCTGTGGTTTTTGGGCTGGCCTGTCCTGGGCCGCTTTTGCGATGGGAGGACCGCATCTGAGGTCTTGCATATGTGGTCCAACAACCGCAGGTGCGATTATGATAGAAATAGCAGCTTCAGCTCCTTGCAAAATTTTTCACTTCACTCGAGCCTCGTCCGATTGATGCCTGGGAATCCCGGATCCCCCGAACATACCGACAAGTCTAATATCACGAGACAAACCTACTCAAACCTTCGGAACACCCGAAATAACGCTAAATCTAGAAATCACCCCCTAAAACCAAATGAATCAAACTTATGAACTTCAAGTTCTTAGTTTTCCTCCAACGGACCAAAATGCCCTTAAACTACTCGTATTGACACAAACTTTTACAAGCAAGTCTTAAATGATATTTCAGACTGATACCGAGCTTCTGAACTAACATCTCCCAATAGCTATGAAATCGATCATTAACTAGTTTCTTTAAATCATTAAAACTTCAGATTAATAATTTCTAATATAAATTCATTACTCGGGCTAGGAACCTTAGAATTTGATTTTGCGCATATGCCCAGGACCATATTTTCCTACGAAACCTCCAGGACCGTCAAATCACTCATCTGGGTCCGTTTGCTCGAAAATGTTGACCAAAGTCAAACTTAGTCTTTTAAGAAAATTGTAAGGAATCAAATGGGCATATTTCACTCAAAACTCTTCCAAATCCCGAATCAACCATCCCCGCAAGTCGTGAATTAGCTAAAACAAGTACGAGAAGTTTTATTTAAGGGAATGGGATTCTAAAAGGAAAAACAACCTGGCCGGTCATTACATTCTCCACCTCTTGAACAAACGTTCATCCATGTCCGGACATAGAATAATACCTGAGCTACTTAATAAATGGGGATATTTGCTCCACATGTCCTCCTCAGACTCCCAGGTCGCCTCCTTGACATCTTGGCCCCTCCACTGGACCTTTACTGTAGAAATCCTCTTGGATATTAACTGGAAGTCCGATCTAACAATAATGGCAATTGGCTCATCCTCATAGCCTACGCTCTCATCCAGCTGAATAGTACTAAAGTCTAACACAGGGGACAAGTCGGTGTGATGCTTCCGAAGCATCAACACATGAAAAGCTGGATGAACTCTCGATAATCTGGGGGGAGGGGGTAACACAAGCTCGTAGTCAACCTCCCCAACTCTCCTCAACACCTCAAAGGGACCAATAAACCTTGAGCTCAAATTGTCCTTCTTCCCAAACCTCATAATTCCCTTCATTGGCAAGAATTTCAGGAGAACCTTCTCGCCAACCATGAATGATACATCACGCGCCTTCTGATCTATGCGAAGCCTCTCCTGGATCAACTTTAACTTGTCCAAGGCATCCCATACAAAATCTATATCGTATAACTTAGCCTCGCCAGGCACGAACAACCCGATAGGAGAACGATAATGGCGACCACATAAAGCCTCATATGGACCCATCTCTATGCTGGACTGATAGATGTAGTTGTATGTAAACTCTGCCAAGCGAAAGAATTGATCCTACTACCCTGCAAAGTCAATCACACATGCCCTGAGCATGTTCTCCAAAATATGAACTATTCGCTCTGTCCACCCGTCAGTCTGAGGATGGTATGCTATGGTGAGCTCTACACAGGTCGCCAACTCACTCTGAACGGCTCTTCAAAAATGGGAGGTGAATTGAGGGCCCCTATTTGATATTATAAATACATGAACACCATGCAATTAGACTATCTCCCAAATGTAAATATGAGCATACCTCTCCGCTATATAAGTAGTCGCCACTGGAATAAAGTGAGTCAACTTGGTCAAACTATCAATAATGACCTACACTGAATCAAACTTTCGCAAGGTCTACGGCAACCCAACTATGAAATCCTTAGTGATGTGCTCTCACGTTCACTATGGTATAGGCATCTGCTGATGTAGGCCACCCAAAATCTGGTGTTTATACTTGACCTGTTGACAATTCAAACACTTAGCCACATACTCTACTATGTATTTCTTCATCCTCCGCAACCAATAATGTTTCCTCAAGTCGCGATACATCTTCGTAGCTCCCGGGTGAATAGAATATCGTGAACTGTGTGCCTCATTTAGGATCATATCCCCCAGACCATCAATATTAGGGATATATAACCGGCTCTGGAGTCGCAAAACACCATCCTCGCTAATGGAAACCTCCTTGTAACCTCCCTGAAGCACCATATCCCTAAGAACCACCAAATGTGGATCATCGATCTGTCAAGCCTTGATCTTCCCCATTAATGAAGACTAAGAAACTACACATGAAAGAACTCGGTTGGGCTCTAAAGGTACTACCTCACAAACTTGTTAGCTAAGGACTGAATGTCCAAAGCTAGTGGCATCTCTGCTGTTGGAATGAATGCCAAGCTACCCATACTCTCCGCCTTTCTGCTCAAGGCATCCGCGACTCCATTTGCCTTTCCCAAATGATAAAGAATGGTGATTTCATAATCGTTTAATAACTCAAGCCACCTGCGGTACCTCAAATTAAGATCCCTCTACTTGAATAAATATTGTAAGCTGCGATTAGGTATAAACCTCACATGACACCCTATACCGCTAATGTTTCCACAACTTACGAGCATGAACAATCGCGGCCACCTCTAGATCGTCCGCAGGATAATTCTTCTCATGAACCTTTAGGTGACATGAAGCATATATGATAAATTTCCCCTCCTGCATTAATGCACATCCCAAGCCAATGTGTGAAGCGTCGCAATATACTGTATACATCCCCAAGCCGGAAGACAATACAAGAACTGGTGTTGTAGTCAAAGATGTCTTAAGCTTCTAAAAGATCTCTTCACAATCATCAGACCAATGGAAAAGGGCAAATTTTTAGGTCAATCTAGTCAAAGGTGACATAATAGATGAAAAACCCGACACGAATCGCCTGTAATAACCTGCTAACCCCAGGAAACTCTTGATGTCGGTCACTGAGGTAGGACGTGGCGAACTCTGAACTGCTTAAATCTTCTTGGGATCCACCTTAATACCCTCCCCTGAAGCAATATGCACCAAAAATGCCACTGATTCTAGCTAAAAATCACATTTGGAGAACATAGCATATAGCTTCTGTTCCCGCAAGGTCTGGAGCACTGCTCTCAAATGCTGCTCGTGCTCTCCCAGGATGTGAGAATATATCAAGATATCGTCAATGAAGACAATGAAAAATGAATTTATATAAGTCTTGAACATTCTATTCATCAAATTCATGAATGCTGCTGGGGCATTAGTCAAGCCAAAGGATATCACCAAAAACTCATAATGGCCATATCTAGTCCGGAATGCAGTCATCGGAACATTCGAGTTCCGAATCCTCAACTGATGATACCCTGACCTCAGGTCTATCTTAGAGAAATCCCTAGCACCCTACAACTGGTCGAACAAATCATCGATACGAGGAAACAGATACTTGTTCTTGATGAGGACTTTGTTCAACTGGCAGTAATCAATGCATATCTGTATAGTCGCATCCTTCTTCTTCATGAATAACACTAGTGCACACCAAGGCGATACACTGTGCCTAACGAACCCTTTCACCAACAACTCCTCAAGCTGATCCTTCAGACTCTTCAACACCTTAGAAGCCATACGGTATGGCAGAATAGATATAGGTTGGCTAAATCAATACAGGTATCAATATCATGATCCGGTGGCATGCCAGAAAGATAAGAGGGAAACACATTAGCGAACTCCCAAACAACTGAAACTGAATCAATCGTCGGAGACTCTACGGTGGTGTCCCAAACATAATCTAGATAAGACAAACACCCCTTATTGAACATATGCTGAGCCTTTAGGAAAGAAATAACCCGACTAGATGCATCGACTGTGGAACCCTTCCATACCAATCTCGGCAACCCTAGCATCACTAGTGAAACAGTCTTGGCTTCGGAATCTAGGATGATATGATATGGAGATAACCGGTCCATGCCTAGGATAACCTCAAAATCTACCATATCAAGAAACATGAGATCTGCTCTAGTCTCGAATCCACAGAATGTGACCACACAGGACCGGTAGATCCGATCCACAACCACAGAATCACTATTGATACCTTATTTGTCCTAATAAATTTTTCACATTCATAATACCTTTCAAATAGCATATGTATGCATATATAAGTATGCCCAAGGGTTTTCTTATTTTTCATTAATTTTTAAAAAATTTTAAATCAATTTATTGCCCTATTTTACCAATAAAATCCCAAAAATTATTCCCAATGTTATCATTTTGGCAATTTACTTATTAGATTCTCATATTTATATCAAAATATAGCTAACATAATTTTTTCATATTTTTACAAATTTATATAGTATTTTTAAGCTAAATTGCATATAATTGTAATATTAGCTTATTTTAAGATTTAACTGTGTTTATAATTAAAAATTGTCTTCAGTATTTTTATTTTCATAATGATATATTATTAATCATATTAGTACCTTTAATTTACAACCAAAATTTATTTTACTATTTTTTATAAAATAAATAAGGGAAAGTGGCTATTTATATACTAGCCTCATTTATTTCAATTGTAGCCTTAAATCAACCCCTAATTAAACCCAATTTTAGATCTCATTACATGGCCCAGTTCCTAAAATTACCTGACCCACGACCCTTTAAAATAACTCACCCGTCCCCCTTTTAATCTCAGCCGTAGATCTAACAAATCGACGACTCACACTCTTCCTTTCCTTTTTAATTCCCCAATACCCCAAAAACCTCTTCATTTCTCACCGGTAACAGCCCCTGGATTCCCCCTCTCCCAAATTCTCTCCCAGAAACCCTAGCCTCTTTTCTCTATTTCCACCCTAAAACCACCGGAATCTATGGCTTCCAAGGCAATTGAAGTCTTATACTGACCTCCTATAACTCCTACACGCCTGGTTATTGAAGATTCAATGCCTGACCATGATGAAGCTTAGTTCAGGCTTCATTTGATTCGAGTTCTATGGCCATCTTCGGCCTTGCTCTAGTAAACCATGGCTGTTGGAACCTGATCTCGATTTCTCCTGCTTAGATAAACGACTTATCAAGCATTTCTCACCATTTGGGTTCCTTTGAAACCATGGCTTTTGAGGTTTTTCTGATTTTTTTAGATCCGTTGTAGATCCGTATTTTCCCTTAGCTTTTACACGATTTCTCGAGATTTTTTTCAAAAACTATGCTTTCAAACCTTTATCTTTTCGATTTAGGGTTTTGTTAAGATGCTTATCTGATTTTCGTTTTGTTTCTTGTGTGTTTGTTCTACTATGTTTCTCTCCTACTGTGTTCTTATGAGTTCTTCTACAGTGTTTCCTACGTGTTTCATCTACCATGTTCTTATAAGTTCTTCTACCGTGTTTCACATGTTGTTCTTTCACTATGCTTCTCATGAGTTTCTTTTACTGGAAGATGCATGTCAAAGGTCTCAGTTCCTTTATGACATTTATACACTTATTTCATTAGTATTTCTGCCTGATTTACCTGTTTTCATCTTTACACTTGATTCATGGTAAAAACCCTAGAATTTGGGGTTTCATCCGAGTTTTGAGACAATTGGCTATGGGATTTGCTTGTTCTTCATCTCTAAACTTGTTTGGTTTCAAAAACCCTAACTTCTTTGGACCTATTTGTAGTTTTTGAAGATTGTTTCGTCTGTAGATTGTTTCTGAACATTGTTTCTTTGGAACTAACTTCTTTGGACCTGTTGCTCAACTGAGTCTTGAAATCTTTGTTTCAACCTTGGTTTCTTTATTTGATTCTGATTCCCTGGTAAACTTTTCAAAGGTCCTTCTACTAGCCCCTTTTTATGCTATATAATACTCTCTCTTCTCCATTGCTGAGTTACCATGTGATTACTATGTTCCTATAGTCTACTACTTACTGATTGTGCAATTGCATGACACTTTTTCTTCATCTCAATTTCAGCCTCGCATGCCTAATACTTGTGTACTTTTTATATATTCTGAACTTACCCCTCTAAATGACTTTTAGTTTTTTGAATGATTTCAAACTTTCTTTATGTAAGTCTGATTGATTTCTTCCCTTGTTTGCTGATTTCCCTGTTAATTACAAACCTCTGAATCCTTGATTTACTATGTATTAATTGATTATTACCTTATTTACTTAACCGTGTATTTCAAAATTCTTCCATTAAGTAAATTCCTATGTATCTACCTGCATTGCCGACTTTGCATAAGATGCTTGTTTGATTTTTTTCCCATAAATAATTTTGGCCCATTACCGTTTAAGCCTGAATTCCTTATTTAAAGGAAGTCTTATACTGATTGTTTTAATTGATACCCAGTCCCATAACTATTTTTTCTTACCTTATTTCTACTTGTTTTTCACACTATAAATACATGACTCTTTCATTAACACAACATCCATCACTCATAGTTTTTCTGAACTTACACTCAAAAGTATTCTCTCTTGTTGCTTGTCCTGTGGCCTGTTTACAAGACCTGTTGCATGCTTTCTCTCTATTTGCTTCATTGAAACTAGTATGTCCTGATTTAAGGGTTTTAGCACCGCAATAATGTGTTTATTTACTGCTTTTGTATCCCTGTCTGCTTACAGCTTTTGTATAGTTCATCACTTACTCTAAGCATACTTATTTCTTACTACCTATTATATTATGAATCTGAAACCTCTACCCCTATGTGTTTATGCTATGATTTGGGGCATGGCAAAACTGCAAATTATTGTCCATGAATCAAACTTGATCCTTTGGGATCCTAGCCTCTGAGAAGTGTGTTCTGGAAAGCTTGAGAGTATGCTAGCATCCTTCATTGTTGGGCATGCTTGAAGCCTGCCCTTGCCTAAGAAATAGGCTCTTTACGATCTCCACATTCCCCTCAACCCTTTATGTGTACTTATTTGTAGTTGTTTCTCTCTCATTTCCCCCTTTTAGCATTATGTTCTATACTTGCACACTTTATTAGTCTTTAAGTTCTACCCCTCTTGTGAGCCTTGCCTTGGGACCCTTTGAGCTCCCTCTAAACTTGGAAACTTGAGGGTTGGCCCTTCTACAATGCACTTATCCCTTTTCTGGTAATACATTTTGGTGTGAGCATTGCCCGGAGTCCTATCAAGGCTCTTAGGGAACTTTGACACATTCCAATGGGAGAAAGACTTTTGATCATGATCTCTTGGAGTTGGTTTACCTCAAAACTAGTGAGGAAGTCAGAATCAGGCTTCCTCTAGTTGTACTTTTATTTTTCTGGTGTATTCTTATTTTATTTCGGGCTGTAATAATTTGTAATATACTTTTTGGGATAGTTAGTTAAAAGGGGTGGCTTACTGTACATGCAAATGGTAGATACCATGTCTATAGGTATTCTGAATTCTGCATACTCAAATACATATAGAAATCATGCCAATAATACATTCTGAATTTAGCATCTCTAAGTCTCATACGGAAATGGTGTCCATAGGTATTTTGAATTGTGCATACTCAAATATAGACATCATGCCTATAGGTCGTTCTGAATTCTGCATCCTGATATAAAAACTGTATCAATAGGCATTTTGAATTATGCATACTCGATTTAGTATAGACATTATGCCTATAGGATTATTCAATTATGCATATTCAATTACACCTACATACCATGGTCATAGGTCTTAAACAAATTCTGCATCTAGACACCATGTTTATAGATTTTTTTCTGCATTTTTTGCCATGTCTACAAAAGGTAAAACCAACAACACATTTAAAACATCTAAATGAGCTTCTAATAATAATTCTGATTCACTCCATGTTAGGCGTAAAATGAATAACAATGTCAGTTGCAGAACTCAAAACCAATTTGTCTAAAACTTGCCTCTCTTTTTAATAACCTGGTTCCTCTTACTTAGGGAGTTTAATTTGTATGCATTCAAACATTTTATTTCAGGCCTTGCTTCTTCATTGCTTTCTGAATCCAGTAGATACTATACCTATAGAATCTTTGTCCAACACCTAGGCATGCCTTAGGGTAAAGTTATTAATTGAATCTATTACTGTCAATTATTACAACCAACAGGCTGACTTGATTCGAACTTCTTATCTGAGTTATATAATAAACTAAAACTGCTTCAGCAATTGTCCTTCTTCATCTATAATAATCATACCTAAACAGTATGTGTAAGTCATGCTAATTACGTGTTTCTTTGTTTAAGGAGGTATATCTGAGACTCTGCTTATTATGTGCTTTCCTCAACATACAATACGTGTTTTGCATGTCGCCTTAGGGTTTTACCTTTGAAACTACAAATAAGCCTAATATCCCTCCCTTTTAGGATTATTAGTCCTAAATGCCTCCGGGACTAATAGGATTGGGTCGGATAATCGCACGCAATATGTAAACGAGACCAATCTGCGCTTTAAATACCTTAACGAGGTGGGAAGGGTAGATATGAATATGATGACCACGCGGTAACATAACATGTAGCCTTTCATTGATGAGTGATTACCAGGTGTTGTGAGGGGTGATCCATATTTTTAGTCAACCTAGGGCCCCCCTCCTTTTATTCTTATTTCTTTCTGTGATATTTTTTTCCTAAAACCAGCTTCCCTAATTTGCTTCAAACTTCATCTATTTTCAGACCTTTATATGTGAAATCCCCTCTCATTTGAGTCTTATTTGTCTATATGTTATTTGCACCTAAACTCACATTAATTGTCTAGTGGGGAACCAACCTAGCGGATTCTGAGGGGTGCCTAACACCTTCCCTCTTAGAATAATGTGAAGCCCTTATCAAATCTCTGGTTACTCAAATCAAACCCTCTTGATGTCCTAATGCACCCTAATCATTAGGTGCTCTTCAAATGCAAACTAAATTCCCAAAAGGTATGAGCTGTCCTCCCAACTGTCATAAACCTGATTTCGCGAGAAAAAGAGGGCGTGACAGCATCGCGACTCTGCTATGGATCTTTTAAGCTTTTACTATTTCAGACCATTATTGTGACCTTACACTCTTTTATGTGCATATATTTGCTTAATTGCTTTAAGAATTTAATTCCCTCTTCATCTATGAAACTGACTTTTCTTTTTGTTTCTTTTATGTATTTCTTTTACTGCTTTACTTAACTACTTTACTAGTGCTTTAAATGATGAAGAACTATTGTATTTACTATTTCATAACGTGCAAATACGTGACAGCCTCCGTTGATTATTTTATAATCATGCTCAACATCATATTCCATTCATGCCAAGAAAAATATCATAGCAACGCTTATAATGAGTGGTTGCACTCTTCCGATATTATCACCCCAATATCGAAAAAGGCATATTTCCTGTAAAACCAGTCGATCAACGGTGTAGTCGACAGTTCCGTGCCTTCCCCCTTAAGTCTTCACTCAAGGCTACCAGTCTAACACCCCATAGAAACCTTACTCTGCTTAAATGTGCATGCATTATGGTCAAATCTTGCCGAGTCAGTTATGTTGTCCGCATAATGACTCTTTAAGATATCTTTGTCCAAAGTCCACTGGGTTTCCCTAAAACCCAAACTGGCACTACCACTTTCTGTGCATTTATTTGGAGAACTAGATGTTCTATGCCAATTATTGATATCTAAATATTCGAGTCGGTAGGGGTAATGGCCTAACCCTTTTGTCTTGCATAAATATGAGGCACGAAGTCCTCAGATTTGGCATGGTCGCCAACATCCATCTAAACCCGTTAAGCTGATAGGAGGATCTTCACTCTAGTGATCAGACTCTTGTCTTGAAATACCTAGGAAATCTACCTTCCCTCCTGGGAACCCAACCCAACAATAAGATCATAGAAGCTGCTACTCTTTTCTGGGATTGTGATAGGTCTGTGTTTCGCTTTCGGGGATATTGAAATGACACCCCTGCTAGAAGAAATAGAAGGATTGGCTGGTATACCAAAGGAAACTCCGGGTTTGTTATTTCTTGAAAACCTTAAGGGTAGAGGTTTCCTGAAAATGATGGGTTTAAAGAAGAATCTAGATCTAACATGTTTGAAAAAGTCGTATATTCCCTTTATTATTTGTATGAGAGGTACATGCACATCAAATCTTAGCGTACTTATCCTGACGAGTTTGGCCGCACATCATTAGGGCATATTCATCGAAGGCTCTTTGTTTTCATGTTTTGATTCCTAGGGTTGATAGTGTTTCCAATGAAGAAAGGAAGGATTCATATCAGGCTAGATGTGGTCCCCAAAACTTTAATGGAGGGAATTGGTGGGCAACCATTCAGCATAGTTCCCATGATTATCGTGGAAATGTACCGAGCCTTAGAGAAGTGTGACAAAGAGGCAAACACTTTGAAGGCTGAAATTTGCTACATTAGCTCTGGCTCATGGAGCATCTACAAAGGGGTGAATACCGACAAGAAATCTAATGAAGAGACTGTGGCGATCATATCACATTTCATCATTCGAAGATAATCAACTATATCCCAATATGTTTGCCCAGCCAGAAGATGCCAGAGGATGGGTAGAGTTATTTTATAACCTTATTGAGGACTGGGTACGATGGATGTTCGAATGGTTCCCTACCGAGGAGTTCATCACCCGATCCAGGGATGCACCATTTCTGATATTAATCCGGTCTGAGAGGAACCTACCCTTATGTCCCTCTCTTAGTTATGAGACATGCTGGTAGGAAGCATGTCCTACAAAGGGTCGACAAGATGAGTCACTTCCGGGCTGATTTCCAATCTAATGACAGTCCTTATAAGTGCCAAGCTCAACACATGTGGCATTGCAAGATCATCATGGGAAAAGATACCATTGAGCCAGATAGATACCATGCTGGTTGTGCTCCCTACTATTCAGGCTAGTGTTTGTTCGAGGTCACACGATCATAGATGAGATGGCCGAACCACAGATCAAACACAATTAACTGCGCAAGAGGATTTGGGAATGTGAAAGCGAGCACCGTGAGATACAAAATGCCAACCAAAAGAATGAAGAGTGGAAAGACATGACTGTCAGTGGATTTTTGGAGGGGGGTTTAGTGGAGCTGGAAAGGAAATTTCTCAAAAGAATCGAGGATTGACAAAATGCTGAGGGAAATGAGGGCAGACATCTTGCCAGAGCCTACCTATTACTGGTACTTCGCGAGTTGGGAATGCTATTCGATGGAACAAAGATGCCGAGTCTGGGGAAGGTCCTTTTAGGACCAAATAGATAGGAGTTTTCTTTCTGTTTCTTTATTAAATGTAATAAGGCATATGGCCACTAGTGACAGTTTATTTCCTATTATTTAGTGTCGATTTGGGATCCGTCTACGTCTTATCAATAAAATGAGGCATTTAGTATTTAAGTTATCCAAATTAAATTTTGTCGCTAGGCCGTCCCCAAATTAGGACGCAATTTATATTCTTGCACTATGAGTTTAAATATCGCAACATTTTCTTATAATTCTCACTAACTTGTTACCTTTTTGTTTTTGCTTTTTGTTTATCTATTCCCCTTCCCCAAAGATTAGTTCGTACACTTTGGCAACATCATCTTATCTCATGAGACCCAAGGGCCCTCCACCCACTCTTCCTCTTAGTATAGTTCGAAACAAGAACAAAGGGAAAATGGACGATCTGAACAACACCAGAAAGGAGAACTCAACTGAAAGAATAGAGGTCACTCATGGTCATAGTACTCTAGTTCCTAAATACAATGCATCCCAACTTGAACAAATGCTCTGATGAAATTCCAAGAAGAACTTGATTAGGTCAAAAATTTGGCAAATCCGTCATTTACCCTTACCACTCCCGATGTCAATTTTCCGAATGCTGAGAACCCTACACCTACGCAAAATATCCCAAAGCTATAAAACCATCCCGCTCCGCACTATCACTGTAGCACCTGCCATACCTCAAACAACATCCCGCTACTCATCCCAGAACCCCCAAAACAACATAAATGCCAACTTCCACACCCAGCACAACACCCCCATCTACGTGGAGACTATGCCACACTCCACCTAACCTTTCTCAATCTCACCCGAGTCTGATGATAAAGACTCGCTTATTAGGAACCTAGCTGAGGAACTCAAGAAATTGACTAGTTGAATTCAAGGCATCGAAGAAAGCAAGGGAATTGAGGGTTTAAACTATGACGATATCTGCATACAACCAGATGTTCAGCTGCCGGAGGGGTACAAACCTCCTAAGTTTGAGATGTTTGATGATACTAGCGATCCGAGGGTCCATTTGAGGACATACTTTGACAAACTGGTCGGAGTAGGAAAAGACGAGAGGATTCACATGAAACTTATCATAAGGAGTCTGAAAGGAGATGCTCTATATTGGTACATTAGCAAAGAGCAAGGAAAGGTTGAACTGGGTAAGTATGGCATCCGACTTTATGGAGAGGTTCAGGTTCAACACAAAAAAAGCACCAGATGTGTTCTACATTCAGAACCTAAAGAAGAAGCCAAAAAAACATTCCATGAGTATGCTACTCGCTAGAGATCCGAAGCTGCTAAGGTCAGACCTGCCTTAGAGGAAGAACAAATGAACAAATTTTCATCCGGGCTCAGGACCCGCAGTACTATGAATGGCTAATGTTGAGTGAGAACCATTAATTTTCTGACATCATCAAGTTGGGTTAAATAATCGAAGAGGGCATCAAAAGCAGTATGGTCACATATATTGAAGCCTTACAAGCTACAAACAAGGTCTTACAGTCTGGTAGTGTGTCCAAGAAAAGGGATGTAGGTGCCATAATGGTTGCAGAGAGAACCAAATCTCCTATCATGTACCAATACTCTCTGATGCCTCCACTCACATATCAGCCTACACCAAATTACCAAACACCCTCACCATCTTACCAAAATCCATTACCCGCTTATCCCTCACCTCCACCTCCAACATATCAGCTTACTTCACCCAGATACTCCCAACCCGCACCTGTCTACAAAACCTACAATGCTCAACCATCCTACTATCAATCACCTCCTGCACGCCAAAATTGCCCAAGACCTCAACTAAGTTTCGATCGCAGATCTCCTAAACAGTATACGGCCATTCCTGAACCTATTGACCAATTGTACGAAAGACTCAAACCTGTTTGGTTATGTTACCTCTATCCCTGCCATAACCCCTGAGAACCCTTCTCAGTGAGTTAATCCAAACAAATCCTGTGCATACCATTCTGGCATCACCATTGACGAGTGTCGTTGTCTTAAACAAAAGATTTAGGCTTTGATTGACAACAAGATTATTATGGAGAAAGAGTTCACTCTAAATGTATGCAACAATCCTTTGCCAGATCATAAAGGCGGAGGCATTTATATGATTGAAGTAGAGGATGATTGCCTAAGGGGTCAATCGGGTTGATCACACAAGGTGATGACCCAAAGAAGCCAATAGTTACCCTGAATCCAATTGTGGTCCGAATTTAACCCTCTGGGGACGCTGAGGTGAACATGTGTGCCCCTTGAGTTTGAAGCAACTGAAAGACATCAGCGTCAATTGAGGTCGAATTTGTGACTCCAGCAAATGCACCTACACCATTTGAGGTTGCAGTTTTGCCTCCCACAACACATGCTCAATTCCGAGCAAAGGTGTCCACGCCAATCCCAGTGGATTTGTCAACCATGACACCATTCTATACCAAGGCTATACTATGGGACTGTAAAGCTGATGCAAGTAGGAAAGGCAAGGTTTGATTCAAAGAAACTGTTGCCGCACTAGGTATGACGAGAACCGCTAGGGTTTATACCCCCGAACACCTAGATGAGTTAAGCAAACATGCTCTAATTGGTCACCCATCATCGAGATAGGTCCAGACGATCATTGGAGAAAGATATAGGCCAAAGAATACTCGTTCATTGACTATTTGAACAAAAAACCAGTGCAAATCTCTATCCTTGAGTTGCTGCAAAATTCTGAGGCACACAAGAACGCTCTGTTGAAGGTGCTGAGCGAAGAGTACGTGCCAAGCAACATTACTGGCAGATAAATGGCCAACATGGTCAGAAAAGTATTGGAAAGTCACAAAATTGCTTTTCACGAGGACGAGCTACCACGTGAAGGGTTGGGTCACAAAAAAGCATTGCATATCACTGTGTAATGTGAACACTACTTTATCACCTGGATCTTGATTGATTAGGGTTCTAATCTCAACATTTGGCCACTAGTAACACTCAAGAAATTGGGAAAGGAATTGCATGAGATAAAGGACAGAGCTATCAACGTGAAAGCCTTCGACGGTTCCCAACGGTCCACTATTAGGGAAATTAGTCTGTGTTTGAAAATAAGGCCAACTTGGTTCGATGTTGATTTCCAAGTGATAGACGTACCAACATCTTTTAATCTACTATTGGTACGGCCATGGATCCATGTCGTTGGGGCTTTGTCATCAACACTACATCAGGTAGTGAAATTCGAATTGAATCATCAAGAGGTGATCATTCGCAACGACGGTAGCAACCCTGTATACAGTTACTAGATAATCACGTCAATTGAAGAAAGAATGAACTGGGTGGAGACACTTACCATCACATCGAACGGGTGAATGCTATTGACAAAGACAAATGGTGGGATAATAAGATTGAAAGTATACTGAATTGGTGTGGGTACGAACCTAGCAAAGGGATCGGCAAGAATCTCCAAGGAATCGCTAAGCCCATAAAAATAAAGAAACATGGAACCACTTTCGGTCTAGGATATGAGTACACCTGGGAGGATTCAATAGCTGGTTGCCACCATGACGCAGTCCTTACTATCTGTTGCAGCAACCGATACCACATTTGGAGCAGACTTTCCAACTGATCGATAATATATATGGGTCAAAAGAAGAAGAAGAAGAAGAAGCACTCGCGGTAGTGAAGAACTTGTTCTTAAAGGATAATGACATGGATTGTTGTGTTATTCTCGAGGAGGAGGGGGAGGAAGGCCCTTTCATACATGCACTAAATAGAGGATCCCGCCTAACTAATTGGACCATCAGGACAACCAGAGGCCGACAATCAAGGTAGTAAGGCTAAAACAAGCACTGTTTTTGATTTAAGATTTTATTTTCTTGCATTCCTACAATAAGATCTAAAGTGTTGAAACATTTATGCAATTTATCAAAACATTTTCTTATAAATCAAGCTTATTACTATTGTTTTCTCTCATAAATAACTTATACCTCATTACTATTACTTGTCTTGATCAATCGATGATTGTGACGTGCAAGAGACAATGCAACGAATGGATATAGATTCAGAGGAAGATGATATGCCAGAAGAGATTGTCAAAGAAGTCGAGAATTTTGAGAACAGAGCTAAGTCCAACCTGGACAAAAAAACAATTATTAACTTGGGAGATGCTGAAAATGTCAAAGAAACACGAATCAATGTCCATTTATCGTCATTAGAAGAATAGGAGTACATGGAACTTCTAAGGGAATATGAGGACATATTCGCTTGGTCGTATGATGACATGGCTGGTTTGAGTACATCTATTATGGCTCAAAAACGGCCAACTGATCTAACATGTCCATCGGTAAAGCAAAAGCTCAGAATGTTCAAGCTTTTATATGAGTATGAAAATCAAGGAAGAAGTCACTGAGCAAGTCAAAGCTAAAGTTCTTAGGGTAGTGGAGTACCCTAAATGGTTATCCAACATCGTGCTAGTTCCGAAGAAGGATGGGAAGATTAGATTCTGTGTCGACTACCAGGATCTTAACCGGGCTAGTCCAATAGATGACATTCCTTTACCAAATATACACATACTGATTGACAATTCCACCAAACATGAGTTGCAATCATTTGTAGATTGTTTTGCTGGGTATCATCACATCTGAATGGATGAAGAAGATGTTGAGAAAACATCTTTCATTACGCCGTGGGGAATGTATTGTTAAAAGATGATGCCGCTTGGGTTAAAGAATGATGGGGCCACCTACATGAGGGCCATGAAAACTATTTACCATGATATGATACACAAAAAGATTGAAGTATATATAGATAATGTCATCATCAAGTCCATGAAGGCCACTGATCACATTTATTTTTTATAAAATAAATAAGGAAAAGTGGCTATTAAATACTAGCCTCATTTATTTCAATTGTAGCCTTAAAGCAACCCCTAATTAAACCCAGTTTTAGATCTCATTACCTGGCCCAGTTCCTAAAATTACCTGACCCGCGACCCTTTAAAATAACTCACCCGTCCCCCTTTTAATCTCAGTCGTAGATCTAACAAATTGACGACTCACACTCTTCCTTTCCTTTTTAATTCCCCAATACCCCCAAACCCTCTTCATTTCTCACCGGTAACCGCCCCTGGATTCCCCCTCTCCCAAATTCTCTTCCAGAAACCCTAGCCTCCTTTCTCTATTTCCACCCTAAAGCCATAGGAATCTATGGCTTCCAAGGCAATTGAAGTCTTATACCGACCTCCTATAACTCCTACACGCCTGGTTATTGAAGATTCAAGGCCTGACCATGAAGAAGCTTAGTTCAGGCTTCATTTGATTCGAGTTCTATGGCCATCTTCGGCCTTGCTCCGGTAAACCATGGCTGTTCGAACCTGATCTCGACTTCTCCTGCTTAGATAAACGACTTATCAAGCCTTTATCACCATTTGGGTTTCTTTGAAACCTTGGGTTTTGAGGTTCTTCTGATTTCTTTAGATCCGTTGTAGATCAGATTTCCCTTAGCTTTTAAATGATTTCATTCCTTGTTTGTTGATTTCCCTGTTACTTGGTTTGAGTAGAAAAACATTCCTTAGACTTTATGACTTGGTTTATTCATGGACAATAATTACAAACCTCTGAATCCTCGATTTACTATGTATTAATTTATTTTTACCTTATTTACTTTACCGTGTATTTCAAAATTCTTCTTTTAAGTAAATTCCTATGTATCTACCTGCAATTGCCTACTTTGCATAAGATGCTGGTTTGATTTTTTTCCCTAAAATAATTTTGGCTCATTACCGTTTAAGTTTGAATTCCTTTATTAAAGGAAGTCTTATACTGATTGTTTTAATTGATACCCAGTCCCATAACTATTTTTTCTTACCTTATTTCTACTTGTTTTTCACACTATAAATACATAACTTTTCATTAACACAACATCCATCACTCATAGTTTTTCTGAACTTACTCTCAAAAGTATTCTCTTGTTGCTTGTCCTGTGGCCTGTTTACAAGACCACTTGCATGCTTTCTCTCTACTTGCTTCATTGAAACTAGTATGTCCTGATTTAAGGGTTTTAGCACCGCAATAATGTGTTTATTTACTGCTTTTGTATCCCTGTCTGCTTACCGCTTTTGTATAGTTCATCACTTACTCTAAGCATACTTATTTCTTTCTACCTATTCTATTATGAATCTGAAACCTCTAACCCTATGTGTTTATGCTATGATTTGGGGCATGGCAATACTGCAAATTATTGTCCATAAATCAAACTTGATCCTTTGGGATCCTAGCCTCTGAGAAGTGTGTTCTGGAAATCTTGACAGTATGCTAGAATCCTTCATTGTTGGGCATGCTTGAAGCCTGCCCTTGCCTAAGAAATAGGCTCTTTACGATCTCCACATTCCCCTCAACCCTTTATGTGTACTTATTTGTAGCTCTTTCTCTCTCATTTCCCCCTTTTAGCATTATGTTCTATACTTGCACACTTTATTAGTCTTTAAGTTCTACCCCTCTTGTGAGCCTTGCCTTGGGACCCTTTGAGCTCCCTCTAAACTTGGAAACTTGAGGGTTGGCCCTTCCACAATTCACTTATCCCTTTTCCGGTAATACATTTTTGTGTGAACATTGCCCGGAGTCCTATCAAGGCTCTTAGGGAACTTTGAAACATTCCAATGGGAGAAAGACTTTGGATCATGATCTCTTGGAGTTGGTTTACCTCATAGCTAGTGAGGAAGTCAGAATCAGGCTTCCTCTAGTTGTACTTTTATTTTTTCTGGTGTATTCTTATTTTATTTCGGGCTGTAGTAATTTGTAATATACTTTTTGGGATAGTTAGTTAAAAGGGGTGGCTTACTATATATGCAAATGGTAGATACCATGTCTATAGGTACTTTGAATTCTGCATACTCAAATACATATAGAAATCATGCCAATAAGACATTTTGAATTTAGCATCTCTAAGTCTCATACAGAAATCATGTCCATAGGTATTTTGAATTGTGCATACTCAAATACAGACATCATGCCTATAGGTCGTTCTGAATTCTGCATTCTCATATAGAAATTGTATCTATAGGGATATTGAATTATGCATACTCAACTTAGTATAGACATTATGCCTATAGGATTATTCAATTCTGCATATTCAATTAAACCTACATACCATGGTCATAGGTCTTAAACAAATTCTGCATCTAGACACCATGTTTATATATTTTTTTCTGCATTTTTTGCCATGCCTACAAAAGGTAAAACCAACAACACATAGAAAGCATCTATATGAGCTTCTAATAACAATTCTAATTCACTCCATGTTAGGCGTAAAATGAATAACAATGTCAGTTGCAGAACTCATAACCAATTTGTCTAAAACTTGCCTCTCTTTTTAATAACCTGGTTCCTCTTACTTAGGGAGTTTAATTTGTATGCATTCAAACATTTTATTTCAGGCCTTGCTACTTCATTGCTTTATGAATCCAGTAGATAATATACCTATAGAATCTTTGTCCAATACCTAGGCATGCCTTAGGGTAAAGTTATTAATTGAATCTATTGCTGTCAATTATTACAACCAACAGGCAGACTTGATTCGAACTTCTTATCTGAGTTATGTAATAAACTAAAACTGCTTTAGCAAGAGCCCTTCTTCATCTATAATAATCATACCTAAACAGTATGTGTAATTCATGCTAATTACGTGCTTCTTTGTATAAGGAGGTATATCTGAGACTCTGCTTATTATGTGCTTTCCTCAACATACATTACGTGTTTTGCATGTCACCTTAGGGTTTTACCTTTGAAACTACAAATAAGCCTAATGTCCCTTCTTTTTAGGATTATTAGTCCTAAATGCCTCCGGGACTAATAGGATTGGGTCAGATAATCGCATGCAATAAGTAAACGAGACCAATATGCGCTTTAAATACCTTAACGGGGTGAGAAGGGTAGATATGAATATGATGACCACGCGATAACATAACGTGTAGCCCCTCATTGAAGAGTGATTACCAGGCGTTGTGTGGGGTGATCCATATTTTTACTCAACCTAGGCCCCCCTCCTTTTATTCTTATTTCTTTTCTGTGATATTTTTTCCAAAAACCAGTTTCCCTAAATTGCTTCAAAATTCATCCATTTTCAGACCTTTATATGTGAAATTCCCTCTCATTTGAGCCTTATTTGTCTATATGTTATGTTCACCTAAAATCACAATAATTGTCTAGTGGGGAACCAACCTAGCGGATTCTGAGGGGTGCCTAACACCTTCCCTCTTAGAATAATGTGAAGCCCCTTATCCAATCTCTGGTTACTCAAATCAAACCCTCTTGATGTCCTAATGCACCCTAATGATTAGATGGTGACTCTTCAAATGCAAACTAAATTCCCAAAAGATATGAGCTATCCTCCCAACTGTAATAAACCCAATTTCGCGAGAAAAAGAGGGCGTGGCAGCATGGCGACTCTGCTGTGGAAATTTTAAGCTTTTACCATTTCAGACAATTATTGTGACCTTACACTCTTTTATGTGCCTATATTTGATTAATTGCTTTAAGAATTTAATTCCCTCTTCAACTATGAAACTGACTTTTCTTTTTGTTTCTTTTATGTATTTCTTTTACTGCTTTACTTAGCTACTTTACTACTGCTTTTAATTATGAAGAACTATTGTATTTACTATTTCATAACATGCAAATACGTGACAACCTGCTTTGATTATTTTATAATCATGCCCAACATCATATTCCATTCGTGCCAAGAAAAATACCATAGCAACACTTATAATGAGTGGTTGCACTCTTCCGATATCACCCAATATCAAAAAAGGCATATTTCCTGTAAAACCAGTCGATCAACGGTGTAGTCGACAGTTCTGTGCCTTCCCCCTTAAGTCTTCACTCAAGGCTACCAGTCTAAAACCCCATAGAAACCTTACTCTGTTTAAATGTGCATGCATTATGGTCTAATCTAGCCGAGTCAGTTATGTTGTCCGCATAATGACTCTTTATGATATCTTTGTCTAAAGTCCACTAGGTTTCCCTAAAACCCAAACTGGTACTACCACTTTCTGTGCATTTATTTGGAGAACTAAATATTTCTATGCCAATTATTGATATTTAAATATTCGAGTCGGTAGGGGTAAGGGCCTAACCCTTTTGTCTTGCATAAATATGAGGAATGAAGTCCTCATATTCGGCATGGTCGCCAACATCCATCTAAAACCGTTAAGCTGATAGGAGGATCTTCACTCTAGTGATCAGACTCTTGTTCGGATATACCTAGGAAATCTACCTTCCCTCCTAGGAATCCAACCCAACAATAAGATCATAGAAGCTGCTACTCTTTTCTGGGATTGTGATAGGTCTGTGTTCCGCTTTGGGGATATTGAAATGACACCCCTGCTAGAAGAAATAGAAGGATTGGCTGGTATACCATAGGAAACTCCGGGTTTGTTATTTCCTGAAAACCTTAAGGGTAGAGGTTTCCAGAAAATGATGGATTTAAAGAAGAATCTAGATCTAACATGTTTGAAAGAGTCGTATATTCCATTTTATTATTTGTATGAGAGGTACATGCACTTCAAATCTTAGCGTACTTATCCTGACGAGTTTGCCCGCACATCATTGGGGAATATTCATCGAAGGCTCTTTGTTTTCATGTTTTGATTCCTAGGGTTGATAGTGTTTCCAATGATGAAAGCAAGGATTCATATCAGGCTAGAAGTGGTCCCCAAAACTTTAATAGAGGGAATTGGTGGGAAACCATTCGGCATAGTTCCCATGATTATCGTGGAAATGTACCGAGCCTTAGAGAAGTGTGAACAAAGAGGCAAACACTTTAAAGGCTGCAATTTGCTACTTTAGCTCTGGCTCATGGAGCATCTACAAAAGGGTGAATACCGATAAGAAATCTAATGAAGAGACTAGGGCGATCATATCACATTTCATCATCCGCAGATAATCAACTATATCCAAATATGTTTGCCCAGCCAGAAGATACCAGAGGATGGGTTGAGTTATTTTATAACCTTATTGAGGACCGGGTACAATGGATGTTCGAGTGGTTCCCTACCGAGGAGTTCATCACCCGATCCAGGGATGCACCATTTCTGATATTAATCGGTCTGAGAGGAACCTACCCTTATGTCCCTCTCTTAGTTATGAGACATGCTGGTAGGAAGCAGGTCATACTAAGGGTCCACAAGATGAGTCACTTCCGGGCTGATTTCCAATCTAATGACAGTCCTTATAACTGCCAAGCTCAACACATGTGGCATTGCAATATCATCATGGGAAGAGATACCATTGAGCCAGATAGATACCATGCTGGTTGTGCTCCCTATTATTCAGGCTGGTGTTTGTTAAAGGTCACACGATCATAGATGAGATGGTCGAGGCGCAGATCAAACACAATCAACTGTGCAAGAGGATTTGGGAATGTGAAAGCGAGCACCGTGAGATACAAAAAGCCAACCAAAAGTTAAATGAAGAGTGGAAAGACATGACTGTCAGTGCCAACAAGCGACTAGGATTTTTGGAGGGGGGTTTAGTGGAGATGGAAAGGAAATTTCTCAAAATAATCGAGGATTGCCAAAATGCTGAGGGAAATGAGGGCAGACATCTTGCCAGAGTCTACCTATTACTGGGACTTTGCGAGTTGGGAAAGCTATTTGATGGAACCAAAGATGTCGAGTCTAGGGAAGGTCCTTCTAGGACCAAATAGATAGGAGTTTTCTTTCTGTTTCTTTATTAAATGTAATAAGGCATATGGCCACTAGTGACAGTTTATTTCCTGTTATTTAGTCTCGATTTGGGATCCGTCTACGTCTTATCAATAAAATGAGGCATTTAGTATTTAAGTTATCCAAATTAATTTGTCGCTAGGTCGTCCCCAAATTAGGACGCAATTTATATTCTTGCACTATGAGTTTAAAAATCGCAACATTTTCTTATAATCCTCACTAACTTGTTACCTTTTTGTTTTTACTTTTTGTTTATCTATTCCCCTTCTCCAAAGTTTAGTTCGTACACTTTGGCAACATCATCTTATCTCATGAGACCCAAGGGCCCTCCACCCACTCCTCCTCTTTGTCTAGTTAGAAAAAAGAACAAAGGGAAAATGGATGATCTGAACAACACCAGAAAGGAGAACTCAACTGAATGAATAGAGGTCACTCATGGTCATAGTACTCTGGTTCCTAAATACAATGCATCTCAACTTGAACAAAAGCTCTGATGAAATTCCAAGAAGAACTTGATCAGGTCCAAAATTTGGCAAATCCGACATTTACCGTCACCACTCCCGATGTCAATTTTCCGAATGCTCAGAACCCTACACCTACGCTAAATATCCCAAAGCAATAAAACCATCCCGTTCACCACTACCACTGTAACACATGCCATACCTCAAACAACATCTCGCTACTCATCCCAGAACCCCCAAAACTCCATAAATGACCACTTCCACACCCAGCACAACACCCCCATCTACGTGGAGACTATGCCACACTCCACCTAACCTATCTCAAACACACCCGAGTCTGATGATAAAGACGCGCTCATTAGGAACCTAGCTGAGGAACTCAAGAAATTAACTAGTTGAATTCAAGGCATCGAAGAAAGCAAGGGAATTGAGGGTTTAAACTATGACGATATCTGCATACAACAGATGTTCAGTTGTCGGAGGGGTACAAACCTCTTAAGTTTGAGATGTTTGATGATACTAGCGATCCGAGGGTCCATTTGAGGACATACTTCGACAAACTGGTCGGAGTAGGAAAAGACGAGAGGATTCACATGAAACTTTTCATATGGAGTCTGAAAGGAGATGCTCTGTCTTGGTACATTACCCAAGACCCAAAGAAATGGTTGAACTGGGTAAGTATGGCATCCGACTTTATGGACAGGTTCAGGTTCAACACATAAAAAGCACCAGATGTGTTCTACATTCAGAACCTAAAGAAGAAGCCAAAAAAACATTCCATGAGTATGCTACTCGCTAGAGATCCGAAGCTGCTAAGGTCAGACCTGTCTTAGAGGAAGAACAAATGAACAAATTTTCATCCGGGCTCAGGACCCGCAGTACTATGAAAGGCTAATGTTGATTGAGAACCATAAATTTTCTGACATCATCAAGTTGGGTGAAATAATCGAAGAGGGCATCAAAAGCAGTATGGTCAAAAATATTGAAGCCTTACAAGCTACAAACAAGGTCTTATAGTCTGGTAGTGTGTCCAAGAAAAGGGATGCAGGGGCCATAACGGTTGCACAGAGAACCAATTCTCCTATCATGTACCAAAACTCTCTGATGCCTCCACTCACATATCAGCCTACACCAAATTACCAAACACCCTCACCCTCTTACCAAACTCCATTACCCGCTTATCCCTCACCTCCACCTCCCACATATCAGCCTGCTTCACCCATATACTCCCAACCCGCACCTGTCTACAAAATCTACAATGCTCAACCATCCCACTATCAATCACCTCCTGTACGCCAAAACTTCCCAAGACCTCAACTAAGTTCCGATCGCAGATCTCCTAAACAGTATACGGCCATTGCTGAACCTATTGAAAAATTGTACGAATGACTCAAACCTGCTGGTTATGCTACCGCTATCCCTCCCATAACCCCTGAGAACCCTTCTCAGTGAGTTAATCCAAACAAATCCTATGCATACCATTCTTGCATGAAGGGACACACCATTGACGAGTGTCGTTCTCTAAAAGAAAAGATTTAGGCTTTGATTGACAACAAGATTATTATGGAAAAAGAGTCTGCTCTGAATGTATGCAATAATCCTTTGCCAGATCATAAAGGCGGAGGAATTTATATGATTGAAGTAGAGGATGATTGGGATCCTAATGGGTCAATTGGGTTGATCACAGAAGGTGATGACCCAAAGAAGCCATAGTTACCCTGAATCCAATTGTGGTCCGAATTTAACCCTCTGGGGACGCTGAGGTGAACATGTATGTGCCCCTTGAGTTTGAAGCAACTGAAAGACATCAAAGTCAATTGAGGTCGAATTTGTGAATCCAGCAAATGCACCTACACCATTTGAGGTTGCAGTTTTGCCTCCCAAAACACATGCTCAATTCAGATAAAAGGTGTCCACGCCAATCCCAGTGCCAATGTCAACCATGACACCATTCCATACAAAGGCTATACCATGGGCCTATAAAGTTGATGCAAGTAGGAAAGCCAAGGTTAGATTCAAAGAAACTATTGCCGCACTAGGTATGACGAGAACCGCTAGGGTTTATACCCCAGAACACCTAGATGAGTTAAGCAAACATGCCTCTAATTGGTCACCCATCATCGAGATAGGTCCGGACGATCTTTGGAGAAAGATACAGGCCAAAGAATACTCGTTCATTGACTAGTTGAACAAAACACCAGTGAAAATCTCTATCATTGAGTTGCTGCAAAATTCTGAGTCACACAAGAACGCTCTGTTGAAGGTGCTGAGCGAAGAGTACGTGCCAAGCAACATTACTGGCAGAGAAATGGCCAACATGGTCACACAAGTATTGGAAAGTCACAAAAATGCTTTTCACGAGGACGAGCTACCACCTGAAGGGTTGGGTCACAAAAAAGCATTGCATATCACTATGTAATGTGAACACTACTTTATCACCAGGATCTTTATTGATGAGAGTTCTAGTCTCAACATTTGGCCACTAGTAACACTCAAGAAATTGGGAAAGAGATTGCATGAGATAAAGGACAGGGCTATCAACGTGAAAGACTTCGACGGTTCCCAAAGGTCCACTATTAGGGAAATTAGTCTGTGTTTGAAAATGGGGCCAACTTTGTTCGATGTTGATTTCCAAGTGATAGACGTACCAACATCTTACAATCTACTATTGGGACAGCCATGGATCCATGTCGTTGGGGCTCTGGCATCAACACTGCATCAGGTAGTGAAATTTGAATGGAATCATCAAGAGGTGATCATTCGCAACGACGGTAGCAACCCTGTATACAATTGCTAGATAATCTCGTCAGTTGAAGAAAGAAAGAACTGGGTGGAGACACTTACCATCACATCGAACAGGTGAATGCTATTGACAAAGACAAATGGTGGGATAACAATATCAAAAGTATACTGAATTAGTGTGGGTACGCACCTGGCAAAGGGATCTGCAAGAATCTCTAAGGAATCGCTAAGCCCATAAAAATAAAGAAACATGGAACCACTTTCGGTCTCGGATATGAGTACACCTGGGAGGAATTCAATAGCTGGTTGCCACCATGGCGCAGTCCTTACTATCTGTTGCAGCAACTGATACCACATTTGGAGCAGACTTTCCAACCAATCGATAATATATATGGGTCAGAAGAAGAAGAAGAAGAAGAAGAAGAAGAACTCGCGGTAGTGAAGAACTTGTTCTTAGAGGATAATGACATGGATTGTTGTGTTATTCTCGAGGACGAGGGGGAGGAAGGCCCTTCCATACATGCAGTAAACAGAGGATCCCGCCTAACTAACTGGACCATCAGGACAACCAGATGCCGACAAGCCAAGGTAGTAAGTCTAAAACAAGCACTGTGTTTTATTTAATATTTTATTTTCTCGCATTCCTACAATAAGATCTAAAGTGTTCAAAACAATTATGCAATTTATCAAAATATTTTGACTTTCTTATAAATCAAGCTTATTACTATTTTTTCTGTCATTAATTAACTTATACATCATTACTATTACTTGTCTTGATGAATCGATAATTGTGATGTGCAAGAGACAATGCAACGAATGGACATAGATTCAGAGGATGATGATATAACAGACGAGATTGTTAAAGAAGTCGAGAATTTTGAGAACAGAGCTAAGTCCAACCTGGACAAAACAACAATTATTAACATGGGAGATGCAGAAAATGTCAAAGAAACACGAATCAATATCCATTTATCGTCATTAGAAGAAAAGGAGTACATAGAATTTCTAAGGGAATATGAGGACATATTCGCTTGGTCGTACGATGACATGACTGGTCTGAGTACATCTATTGTGGCTCAAAAACGGCCAACTGATCTAACATGTCCATCGGTAAAGCAAAAGCTCAGAAAGTTCAAGCTTGATATGAGTATGAAAATCAAGGAAGAAGTCACTAAGCAAGTCAAAGCTAAATTTTTTAGGGTAGTGGAGTACCCAAAATGGTTATCCAACATCGTGCTAGTTCCGAAGAAGGATGAGAAGATTAGATTTTGTGTCGACTACTAGGATCTTAACCGGGCTAGTCCAAAAGATGACATTCCTTTACAAAATATACACATACTGATTAACAAATCCACCAAACATGAGTTGCAATCATTTGTAGATTGTTTTGCTGGGTATCATCACATCTGAATGGATGAAGAAGATGCTGAGAAAACGGCTTTCATTACGCCGTGGGGAATGTATTGTTACAAGATGATGCCGCTTGGGTTATAGAATGCTGGGGCCACCTACATGAGGGCCATGAAAACTATTTACCATGATATGATACACAAAAAGATTGAAGTATGTATAGATAATGTCATCGGCAAGTCCATGAAGGCCACTGATCACATTTATTTTTTGTAAAATAAATATGGAAAAATGGCTATTTAAATACTAGCCTCATTTATTTCAATTGTAGCCTTAAATCAACCCCTAATTAAACCCAATTTTAGATCTCATTACCTGGCCCGGTTCCTAAAATTACCTGACCCACGACCCTTTAAAATAACTCATCCGTCCCCCTTTTAAGCTCAACCGTAGATCTAACAAATCGACGACTCACACTCTTCCTTTCCTTTTTAACTCTCCAATACCCCCAACCCCTCTTCATTTCTCACCGGTAACCGCCCCTGGATTCCCCCTCTCCCAAATTCTCTCCCAGAAACCCTAGCCTCCTTTCTCTATTTCCACCCAAAAACCACCAGAATCTATGGCTTCCAAGGCTATTGAAGTCTTATACCGACCTCCTATAACTCCTACACGCCTGGTTATTGAAAATTCAAGGCCTGACCACGAAGAAGCTTAGTTGAGGCCTCACTTGATTCGAGTTCTATGGCCATCTTCGACCTTGCTCTGGTAAACCATGGCTGTTGGAACCTGATCTCGACTTCTCCTGCTTAGATAAACGACTTATCAAGCCTTTCTCACCATTTGGGTTCCTTTGAAACCTTGGGTTTTGAGGTTCTTTTGATTTCTTTAGATCCGTTGTAGATCTGTATTTTCCCTTAGCTTTTAAGCGATTTCTCGAGATTTTTTTCAAAAACTATGCTTATGCTTTCAAACCTTTATCTTTCGATTTACTGTTTTGTTAAGATGCTTATCTTATTTTTCGTTTTGTTTCTTGTGTGTTTCTTCTACTATGTTTCTCTCCTACTGTGTTCTTATAAGTTCTTCTACAGTGTTTCCTGCGTGTTTCTTCTACCATGTTCTTATGAGTTCTTCTACCGTGTTTCACATTTTGTTCTTTCACTATGCTTCTCATGAGTTTCTTTTACTGGAAGATGCATGTCAAAGGTCTCAGTTCCTTTATGAGATTTATAAACTTATTTCATTAGTATTTCTGCCTGATTTACCTGTTTTCATCTTTACACTTGATTAATGGTAAAAACCCTAGAATTTGGGGTTTCATCCGAGTTTTGAGACCATTGGCTATGGGATTTGCTTGTTCTTCATCTCTGAACTTGTTTGGTTTCAAAAGCCCTAACTTCTTTGGACCTATTTGTAGTTTTTGAAGATTGTTTCGTCTGTAGATTGTTTCTTAACATTGTTTCTTTGGAACTAACTTCTTTGGACCTGTTGCTCAACTGAGTCTTGAAATCTTTGTTTCAACCTTGGTTTCTTTATATGATTCTGATTCCCTGGTAAACTTTTCTAAGGTCCTTCTAATAGCCCCTTTTTATGTTATATGATACTCTCTCTTCTCCATTGCTGAGTTACCCTGTGATTACTATGTTCCTATAGTCTACTACTTACTCATTGTGCAATTGCATGACACTTTTTCTTCATCACAAATTCAGCCTCGCATGCCTAATACTTGTGTACTCATTATATATGCTGAACTTACCCCTCTAAATGACTTTTAATTTTTTGAATGATTTCAAACTTTCTTTATGTAAGTCTGATTGATTTCTTTCCTTGTTTGCTGATTTCCCTGTTACTTGGTTTGAGTCAAAAAACATTCCTTAGCCTTTATGACTTGGTTTATTCATGGGCAAATAATTACAAACCTCTGAATCCTCGATTTACTATGTATTAATTGATTTTTACCTTATTTACTTAACCGTGTATTTCAAAATTCTTCCTTTAAGTAAATTCCTATGTATCTACCTGCAATTGCCTACTTTGCATAAGATGCTTGTTTGATTTTTTTCCTTTAAATAATTTTGGCTCATTACCGTTTAAGTCTGAATTTCTTAATTAAATGAAGTCTTATACTGATTGTTTTAATTGATACCCAGTCCCACAACTATTTTTTCTTACCTTTTTTCTACTTGTTTTTCATACCATAAATACATGACTCTTTCGTTAACACAACATCCATCACTCATAGTTTTTCTAAACTTACATTCAAAAGTATTCTCTCTTGTTGCTTGTCCTGTGGCCTGTTTACAAGACCTGTTGTATACTTTCTCTCTATTTGCTTCATTGAAACTAGTATGTCCTGATTTAAGGGCTTTAGCACCGAAATAATGTGTTTATTTACTGCTTTTGTATCCCTGTCTGCTTACTGCTTTTGTATAGTTCATCACTTACTCTAAGCATATTTATTTCTTTCTACCTATTCTATTATGCATCTGAAAACTCTACCCTATGTGTTTATGCTATGATTTGGGGCATGGCAATACTGCAAATTATTGTCCATGAATCAAACTTGATCCTTTGGGATCCTAGCCTCTGAGAAGTGTGTTCTGGAAAGCTTGAGAGTATGCTAGCATCCTTCATTGCTGGGCATGCTTGAAGCCTGCCCTTGCCTAAGAAATGGGCTCTTTACGATCTCCACATTCCCCTCAACCCTTTTATGTGTATTTATTTGTAGTTGTTTCTATCTCATTTCCCCCTTTTAGCATTATGTTCTATACTTGCACACTTTATTAGTCTTTAAGTTCTACCCCTCTTGTGAGCCTTGCCTTGGGACCCTTTGAGCTCCGTGGCCTTCATGGATTTGATGATGACATCATCAAGTCATCAAAAAGATTGAACTAGTCAAGCGATACTATGTGTAATCTTTGTGCTTTCCTATATGATATGACATGAAATACGCCTGACCTGATTCCCATTTAAGAGGGGATACGTAGGCAGCCTTATGGGTTCGGTTACAGTTCAATAAAATTTTCATTTCCCCCCGCAATTGAAAAGTGGGGCATAATTTTTAGGAGGGCCCTCAAAATTTTGAAGTAATTTTAGCCAATCACCACAAACAACAATCAGAAGCATCAACTTAGTAAACTGTGGCAGAATTTTTAAGAGCACCCTCAAAATTCCATAGCAAGAAGGGTTGCAATTTCCTGAACTACGTCGCAGTCGTTGGTTTATCTAAAGAAAGATATTCTTAATTATACATTTATTAAAGCATGCATGCCTATTCTCGAAATCTCGTTGTTTAGAAATGCTACCCCAATGATACATGCATTCTCACCATATCAAAATCGAGAAGATCAAGCAGAGCCAGCATGGATACGAACTAACCTCCCCCTCTACAAAACTCACGATTTTTCTTTGGATGCAGTCACTTGAGTTCCAAATCATGAAAAATATCATTCAGAAGTACAACTCTCAGAATTGTTGCACTTACTCACAGTTGTTATCCACACACAACAGTATCCCCAGTAGGCACAATGTCCCCAAGAGCCACAATATCACAATCAGCCGTAAGCTAAGAAAACTCTATTACTATATGTCTTTTATTTCTTGCATAATACCATTCTGCCTTCTAAGGTTAAGCTCTACCTCAATTTGCATTTTTTGTATTGCATAAGGCTACCATTCTGCCTTCCGCGATTAAGCTCTACCTCTACCTGCATTTTTCGCATTGCATAAGGCTACCATTTTGCCTTGCGAGGTTAAGCTCTACCTCCATCTGCATGGCTGAAAGATCGCCACCTTATTTACACCTTCATGTCTGAAAGATCACCACATCACTTGCATGGCTGAAAGATCACCGCTTTATTTACACTTGTATGGCTGAAAGATTGCCACTTTATTTACACTTGCATGGCTGAAAGATCGCCACTTTCTGCATTGCATAGGCTAAAAGATGGCCAAACACCGCATCTCATGGGTTGAAAGATCGCCAAATGATCCGAAGGCGTCATTGTTCGGAGGCACCATTTCCATAGCCCGAGGACGCCATGCCATGGCCTGAGAACCCTTTTTAATCTTTTGCATATCATTATTCAAAGGCATCATAGTTCGTAGGCATCATTCTCATAGCCTGAGAGAATCATCTCATGGCCTGCGAATCCTCTATCATACACTTCATGTCCCAGGACGTCATGGTCTGAGGACAATATCCTAACCATCGAAAGACAATATTCATGTTCCGACGGGATCTTGCATCATGTTTAAATTTTCTCACAATATACGCTTGTATTGCTTATTTGTAGATATTTCGGAGCAATGACCATCTCAATAGGAGTGATCCCGCTCCAGTTCCCGAAGCCCTATGAGACCTTAACCATTCATCCCAACCTGAATATTATGTCCTTTCTTGAACGGTCTCCATCGGCGTACTCCGCCGACAGATCCTGAACTACATATGACCCGATTCCAGTAAAAACACGGATATGTAGGCAATTCAGGAACCAGAGCACGGCCAAACCTCTTCAAATCATTTCATTCAGTCAAAATTGACCATCATATCTTTACCCAACAACTCTTTCATCCTTTCTATGTAAAAAGGGGCAGCTGCTGATCTCCAATTTTTCCCTGTATATTTTTCATATGCAAACTACCTTTCAAATAGCATATGTATGCATATATGTATGCCCAAGGGTGTTCTTATTTTTCATTAATTTGTTAAAATTTTAAATTAATTTATTGCCCTATTTATCAAGAAAATCCTAAAAATAATTCCCCAAATTGTCATTTTGGCAATTAATTTATTAGATTCTCATATTTATACCAAAATATAGCAAACATAATTTTTGCATATTTTTACAAATTTATTTAGTAAATTTAAGCTAAATTGCATATAATTACAATGTTAGCCTATTTTAAGATTTAATTGTGTTTATGATTATAAAATTGAATCCAGTATTTTTATTTTCATAATTATATATTATTAATCATTTTAGTACCTTTAATTTACTCCCATAAATTATTTTATTATTTTTTATAAGACGATTATAATTTGTCTATTGCCACGCCCACATCCATTGATACATTCATAGTAATAATTTTATCTTTTTCAGACTTATGACATAATGCTATTACTTTTTCATACGCGAATGAGAATTGAGAAAATTCAAGGTCGGGGGTTTTCAATTCTTTGCCCACAATCATACATGAATTTGATTATGACAATATATAAAAAAATTTACCACTTTGGGTGGTTATAATTTCTTTTAAGCTCTATTAGAGTTATAATCAAAGTTTATTATCTTTGCTTGTATTAAAATCAAATTATAGAATTTCACTAATTTAAAAGAGAAAAATAAAATAAAATAAAATACTTATCTTAAATCTAGAATTTAATCATGAAGGAAGTTTATGGAATAATTGACAATTATTATGTTTAATCCCAAAACATCTACTCAATTGATTAGAGTCTCGTGCTGATAATGTATTATGAAAATAATAAAAGAATAAGAGCAATATTGTTGAGAAAGAGAGAAAGAACTCTTATTGAATTTTTTGGATGAATTACAATGGAATAGCATCATCTATTTATAGGGAGAGAGTGACTTAGCCACTAAGTAATAAACACTAGAATCTCTCAAAATATAGATATTCAACATAAATAAAATTCTATTTATTACAATTATGAATTTAATAAACTTTTTAATATAAAAATATACTATTTAAACAAAAATTACTGCCTTCAGCCGAATCAGTATCTTGATTTCTACCTCTGCGTTGCTTGTATTGACTATTGAAGGGCGATAAAAAAAAGTAGGATTATACTAATTTCCTGCAGCTAAAAAATGAAGATTTAAGAAAAGCATGAAGTTTTTAAATAAAAAATTTGAAAGGGGAGAAGTGTTCAAATTTGGGCCGGTCGCCACCCCTTACAAATTGGTTACTTTCTGGTAAAACAATACTTTTGTACTTGAAATTTTAATGAAGTCACAAATAGAGCCTTGACAATGCTTATTGACTAAGTCCGCCTGGTACTTAGCCAGAAACCATTTTTACGAATCAATTCCAGGCTTGGTCTGTGATCGCATGATTAATTACAACAGCAACACACGCGGAGTCTTCCTGTAGTGTGTGAATCGGTTGTAGCCTGTAGGTGAGTAGTAGCACTAAATTTTCGTACGAACAAAGAATGTTGTGAGTTTGTCGAAATTCTTGGACTCTTAATAAATTTAATTATATTCTGAAAATAAAAAAATCTCGTGATAGAGAGCTTGTTCCTACTTTACTGGGCCTATTCGACCTGAATTCAAATCAATTAAGATATTAGTTTGGAATATCAAATGTCTGAGGGGTCGTTTGGTTTATGGGATATGAAAAATAATCCAAAAATAAAATATGAGATTGTTTAATCATGTGTTTTGTTGAATTTTTATTTTTGTTATAAGTAATTTCGGATTAGCTATACCATAATTTTTAATTTATTTTTATATATATTATGTAGGATAATAATAGCGAGAGAGCTAATTCAAGAATAAAAACAATCCCTTTTAAATATATAAATCAAATCAAACCAACAAAGTTATGAATTTTTCGGTCTCGGTTTTTCTTGAGTTTTTTAGATTTTTTTTTTTTGGATTTTTGAGTTTTTAATGTCTTCATAACACAAAATATATAATTTATGCTCTAAATATTTCTTTAGTCCTAGTAGGATACAACTATATAACATATTTTCAAGAAAATAATGCAATAATATAAGATGAGTCATATCTTTGTACTAAATATTCAATAACAAAGATAATAAAATCGCATAAAACAAATATAGCTAATTAAATAAGCCATAATAAAAATGAACATAATCTAAAACTGCTTTATAAGTCATGCTAAAATAATTACTTCCAACAATTACTATTAATTAGATGACTAAGCTCTCAAGAAAAATATAAATTAAGTTATACGTTTTCATTATAAACTAATGCAAAACTAAAAATAGATGTCAAACACAATTATCATTTCTAGCGTTGAATTGAATTTATTTTGTTAGCTTAACATTGATTTGACCTTTATTTGACTTAGTACTATTTTTATGGACCATGAAACCTACCATTCAAGAATGTTAAGTCCAATCTTGAAATAATACTCTAAAAGATTAAAACTGTGAAAAATTTAAGAAATATTTTTATATTATATTACAATAAATATTTACGTGTCTGAAATATATTAAAAAATTGTATAAATGTAATATCGGGTTTGTTTAATTTTAGTTTGACTTTCTTTTTAATTAAAACTAAATCAAACCAATTATAGTTTTTATTATTAATACCAAATCAAATTAAATCAAATTACATTAATTCTTTTTAATTTAACTTAAATTATCGATTTATTGTGATATATTATTTTCTGTGTACCCCTATGGAAGGGAATGTAAAAAAAAATGTTGGTGTTGTTATGAAATAATATAAGAACAAGAACAATAATACAAGAACAAGAACAATAGAGAGAAAAGTAGAGAGAGGAGTATTCTTATTGATACTTTGGGATGATTTACAATGGAATAGAACCCCTTTATTTATAGGGAGGTGGTGACTTAGCCACCAAGTAGTAAACCCTAGAATCTCTCTAAATATAGACATTCACCTTAAATAGGATTCTATTTATAACACTCCCCTTGAATTTCTATTCAATAATGTGCCTCGTTAAAACCTTAACTAAAACAAAACCCAATGGGAAAAAAATTATAGAAAAGGGAAAAGAGTACACTTGTTTGAATATGCGCCTATTGGTTGCCTCGTTAAAAACCTTGCAAGGAAAACCCATTGGGACAAAACCTTGTAAGGGAAAAAGAGTGCAACGCGCATTAACTCCCCCTAAAAAGAGCATCAATTCATATCCTTGAGTTTTCGCATTCCGATCTTGTGCACCATCTTCAAAACGATCTTTTGTAAAGATTTGATAAATAAATCAGCCATATTGATTTGAATAAATATTCCGCACCTTGAAATTATCATTCTTGATAGATATGAACATCTTCATATAATGTCGTGGAATGACTCTTCAATATCTCCATAGAGGTATTCTCGATGCCATCATGCTTATAGTTATAGCAAGATACATATGTACACAAGTTGCACTTAGGATGTGGTACTTCAGGACCAAGAATTGTATATGCTTCAAGCAACTTTAATCTTTCATGGATTGACATATAAGTTAAGTCATATAAGCCATATAATAGACTTTAGATGCATATCAAGTTTTCATGTCATGCTAAACAAATAAGATATCGAAAAACTGATTACACATACCATTGACTTTATACTTTCAAGTACATGCCCAAAACTACATGTCTTTCATATGGAATCAATTCTGCTTGAATTGTATCTCTTCCATTTAGCCAATATTTTTGTTTGTATTCGACAAACATAAGATCCTCATCGATATTTAGCGCTATCATAGATGTCGTCGACGAATATTTTATATCGGTTCCAGTAAATTTTCAAAGGACATAACATGGAGATCTCTTTATTCATATATTCAGGTACCTGAATCTCTCATGAGATTTTATGAAGTGTTATATCATGTGATCTTCTAGATCACTTGCCTCCCTATTATGATCACTTTGATCATTTGCTCATCTTCTTTATTAAGAAGTTATTTTGAAACCGATTTGTCTATACGCTTTAAGCGTATCAAAGACTTTGTCCTTCTGGGACTTAATATGAGCATTTGCAGTGAGAATATAGTTACTTTCTTTGGGTCAGCAAATGCGTATAACATGCTTTGCAATATGTTGCAATTGAATTATCCTATTATGATCTTTAGGTTCATATTATGATATTTGAGGATCTATATATACAAATGATAATTCATCCCATGTAACCTTTTCTCAAGTGTTTATCATGTCTCCCCCTCATGTTAGAAAAGCTAACTTGTTTCCTCAACTTTGAGAGTCCATCTTTGTGCATTATGGTGTTAATGAAAATATACACCGCACATCAATAATAATAAGATGAAATTATTTGGTTCCTGACCCTGAACCACTTGTGAGGGGAGAATATAATATACTCTCATATACAACGTATATCAAACTGATATATATAACTTTGTTCTCATAAGAAACAGTTTAGCTATTAAGTGGAGGCACTCAATAATTATCTTGCTAAACCAACTATGATATAAACTAACTTATCAAGATGAACTATCTTGAATAGAAAATTTGGAAATTATGCTCGAAATTATATTACTGAGCATTTTACCTCGCAAGCACCGGCCAGGCTGCAGGTTAATAACAATCGCGCATGTAACCATATCATAGATGCATCATATGTGGTATACATGGCAGGTGAATGGGCCCATATTGACCTTTGATATTTCCAGAATTTATGGGATTCAACCCGAACTCTTTAGTTGGTCAATTAATTAATGAGAACAAGTAATACAAGAGAATTCGTAAAGAACTTTCTAGTTCTTTAATATTTACCCATGTGAATTCTCTATTACTGCACATCATACTTAAAATGATATGGCTAACCCAAATGCCAACTGAATAAATTATCAATATTGATAAACTTCAAATTTACACCATGACATGTGCAATTATCAATAAACTTCAAGTTTATTATGATATGGGTTTTTATATCAATAAACGTCCACTTTATTGTGGTATTCTTGTATAGTACAAACTGGAGAATAAAGCGGGTAATTTTTCACATACAGATTATCCCGCTACAAGTTGTAGTAATAGAAGATATCAAATCTTTCCTTTATTTATAGTCTCAATATAATCAATCGCTTTCGCATATACTTTGGAAACTGAATAAGTTTCTTTGAGACTTACTACAACACAATACCTTATTGGTAATCAATTGTGTTTCTCCAACATAGTAATAATTGGCTCTTCTAGAGCTCTCAATTAATTTTGTATTACCACAAATTCATCAACATCCATGTGGTGAATATCTCTTTTAAAGGGAAAGTTATACCATTATGGTCATGTCAAAATTATATGCAAGAGATGTTTCTTGCATTATTATTGTCCTTTGATAACCACATTGACAAATTATTTTGGCATACAATAGGTACGTGTCCAATGACTATTCATGCCATAACAATGACATTATTTTCATATATCATCTCAAACCTTCTTCTAGGGGTGAGTGTGGTATATTCAATACCAATTTCATGTTCATATTCTTCCAATAATGAATATGTATTCGTGAATCAGATGTTGTCACATTCACTGTTGGGATATGTGATTTTGTTATCCTTTTCAAATCTGTAAATGCGTCTGGCATTCGATTTGCTATTCTTTGCAAATGGATAATATTTTGCACCTCTTTTTCACAAATAGAGGTATGTGGATCAAGATGAGATAATGATGCACTTTTCCACAAAATTTCCCGTTTGGTTTCACCAACTTCTCCCCCTAATTTTGGGAAAAGTGTCTCATCGAATTGACAGTCTGCAAATCGTGCAGTGAACTAATTCCCTGTCAATGTTTCGAGGTAGCGAATAATGGAGGCGATTCAAACTCAACATATATTCCTAACCTTCTTTGCAGACCCATTTTGGTGCAATATGGCGGCTACAGGCACATATACTGCACATCCAAAAATTCTTAAGTGGGATATATTAGGTTCATGACTCAAAACTAATTGCAACGGGGAATATTTGTGACAATTCGTCAGTCAGAGACGAATTAGCATTGCTGCATGCAAAATGGCATGACCCCAAACCAAAGTGGGCAGCCGACGAACTAGCATTGTTGCATGCAAAATGGCGTGACCCCAAACCGAAATGGGCAGCCTCGTTTTCATGAGTAAATGAGGTATTCAAGATTATTCTCATCTATTGTCTCAACATGATATCCATTTTGAATGATATCTTAAAAACTCAACAAGTTCCTCTTAAACTTGGAGGAGAACATTGCATTCTCTATGATAAATATTGTTCCTTTAGGCAGAATTATAGTTGCTCTTCCGGAGCCTTCAATCAATTTAATTCCCACGGTTGACAACAAAAGAAAATATACGAACATGAGAATAAACAAATTCAATCCGTTTGTTTCATATTTAAACAATATTTTCAAAATCTGTTGAGGTTATTCGAATAACTGAGTTGATAGTCGACTATCTTGGGAAGCAGTTATTAGGTTATTCGAATAACTAAACCTGATATTCGACTAACTAGCCTTGCGAAAAAATCCAGTTTTAATGCGAAATATTGGTTAGTCGAATAACTAATTAGTTATTCGACTAACTTAGTAAACAGTCATCAGGTTAGTCGACTATCTTGCCTTGCGGAAAAATCCAGTTTTAATGCAAAATATTAGATAGTAGACTAACTTATTAGTTAATCGACTAACTTTACTGGGAAGTAAAAATGTCTTCGAAATTTAAGCATATTGAAACATTCTAAAGAACTAGTACTAACGTTATATCATAAACTAATTAATACAAGCTGATACTAATGACTATTAGTTTATTTACTGACTAATACAAATAAGTAAAATAAAATCAAACAATTCCATCTTCCTTCATCACAGATCCATCACCAATTAAGTGGTCTATTTTCCCTCTCAGGGTGCTCAAAGAAGTCTGCCACATCCAAGTGGGTGATGTCAAAATTGTCGTCAGAGACAAAATTGGTTTCAGGGCCTTTACTCTTTAGAGATGCTTGATAAAGCTCAACCAAATGTCTTGGTACACGGCAAATTTTCGCCCAGTGTCCTTTTCCACCGCAACGATAACATATAGTTTATGAACTGTTTGCTTTTGGATTCTCATCATATCGTGCTTGTGGCAGAGTGACCAACTTCAGGTTGTCATATCTCTCCTTTAAGCCATTATACAAGGTAGGTGGATTTTTTGACTGTGATATATTCAATTTTCAAACCTTCATCAAGGTGATGGCGCAAGAAAATCAAGGCCTTAGCACAGTTTCAAACCTTCATCAAGGTGATGGCGCAAGAAAATCAAGGCCTTAGCATAGTCTTGGGTGGATGCATTATTTCTGTCTTTAATGGCGTCTCCAAGACCTATTGCATCCAAATGGATTTCAGCATCCAACACCCATGTCATATAGTTCTTGCCCGAAATTTCAAGGGCAACGAACTTTCTTTTCATAATGTCAGACATAAAACAAAATTACATCAAGAGCGTGTCCATACTTACGGGCTTTATTACAATTATCACATTCACTTCAGGGAATGGATCATAATCATCTGTATGTGCTATATACAATCTCATGTCAAATATTACTTTCATAAAGTGAAAGATTATTTTGAGAATCTTTATTATTCTCATTATCACAATGATGGCGATTATAATTCCGTCTATTGCCACGTCCACATCCATTGATACCTTCACGGTAATAATTTTGTCTTCTTTCAGACTTATCACATACTGCTATCACATTCTCTAAAGGGAATGAGAATGAAGCAAATTCAATGGGACGGATTTTCAATTCTTTGCCCACAATCATACATGAATTTAATCATGGCAAGACATAGAACATTTACCACTTCACGTGGTTATAATTCCTTACAAACTCCATTAGAGTTATAATCAAACTTTGTTGTCTATGTTTGTATATGAAATAAAATCGTAGCATTTCAAGAATTTGAAAGGGAAAAGTAAATTACTTACCTTTAAGGTATACCAATTGATATCAAATATACCTCTTGAGTTTCCATCCCGTTGCATTACTTTATGATGATATCATCTCTTCTATTTTTCCGTATAGAAATTCTGGAAGAAGGAAGAAATCAAATTCAATTGGTTAGAGACTCGTGCTGATAACGTGTTATGAAATAATATAAGAACAAGAACAATAATACAAGAACAAGAACAATAGAGAGAAAAGTAGAGAGAGGAGTATTCTTACAATGGAATAGAACCCCTTTATTTATAGGGAGGTGATGACTTAGCTACCAAGTAATAAACCTTAGAATCTCTTTAAATATAGATATTCACCTTAAATAGGATTCTATTTATAACAGGTGCTGTAATTTTATTAGGGTACTCCCGTTAGTATTTATGCATTTGACTTCCCTCTCTCTTGCTATATTAATTCTTCCTTCCCTCTCTCCCACATTTTCCAATCCCGTCTTAATTACTTCCCACCTTCCCCTCCACCCGTCTCATATATTTATTTTCTTTCCATCCGTTTTTTTTTCTTCTAATTTTCTCCACCAAATCCTCTCTCTGAAATCATGCTCATTATATTGTAGTACTATATATGTATCTCTTATTTTCCGTCCGTTACTTATTCCAACATTCTCCCGTTTTCTTAGCTACAACGCATGAACTGAACCATAAGTCTTGCCTCTTACTATGCTGTATATACCATCTTTGATGTTTCCTTTTCGTATTTCAATCTTTAATTCCTTTATATGTAATATATCTTCATCATTATCCATTCTTCTTGGTTTTCTTATTACATCATATTCTTCTTTCTATACATACTAGTATAACTCTTACCACTTCCACCTCATCATTTTCTACTTAGTTCTTACTAATATTATTATTACTATCGCTTCTATTACAAGTATTTATTCGTGTGATTACTAAATTCCATTTATATGACGGGAATAAGTACTGAATTTCAAGTACAATATAGCAAAGACTAATACTACTACTACACGACGGAGTTATTATTTTATCCAAGGTTTTAATATTGATTTCTCCCAGTAAAGATCATCAATGGAATACTGCGGTGTTACCTCCAGCAGCGGCGGCGGTGATGGCTCTGAAACTCACCGGAAAAAGAAACGTTTCCATCGGCACACAGCTCATCAAATTCAAAGGCTTGAAGCGTAAGATACTGCAATTTCTGAACCACAAAACCATTCATTTTGCATTTCTCATTTCTCCCTCAGAATATTATCGGGAAAAATGAGTTTGACGTGTATACACTAAAGTGTGAAACTCTAATAGTATTTTAACTTGGTGTAGGTAGTAACCAGTTATATTTTGTCATTCTATTGAATTAATCAAGTTAATATATATATATATATGGTTGTGCTTTAATTCCCTTTAGTACTTAATAAAGTTTGGTGTTTGTACTTTCTAGCTTATTCAAAGAATGTCCTCATCCAGACGAGCAGAGCAGATTGCAGTTAAGCAGGGATTTGGGTTTGGCTCCTCGTCAGATAAAGTTTTGGTTCCAAAATAGAAGGACTCAATTGAAGGTGAAACATCTTTTTATCTGATTTGTAATTAGTTTGAAAGTAGTACTCCACTATATTAACAAAGACAACCTTCTTTGTGTTAAATTTCTTTTTCTTTCAACCCAGTATAATCCGGGAGGGTAGTATGTACGCAGACCTTACCCCTACCTGGGGTAGAGAGGCTGTTTCCAAATAGACCCCCGGCATCCTTCCTCCAAGAACTACCCACCTTTGCTCTTGGGGAGACTCGAACTCACAACCTCTCGGTTGGAAGTGGGGGTTGCTTACCATCAGAGCAAGCCCCTCTTGTCCTTTGTGTTAAATTTGTTTTTGAATTTTCAGAGTCAACATGAGCGAGCAGATAATTGTGCGCTACGAGCAGAAAATGATAGAATTCGATGTGAAAACATAGCAATAAAGGAAGCCATCAAGAATGTGATATGTCCATCTTGTGGAGGCCCTCCAGTTACTGAAGACTCTTATTTTGATGAACAAAAATTGAGAATGGAAAATATGCAACTAAAAGAAGAGGTCTATGTTCCCTCATTTTATCTAATTTCTTGTCCAATTCTTTTATTGCCCTTTTTCCTTTATCTTATTTCCTTTTCTTGGTGTATGCAGCTTGACAAAATTTCAAGCATTGCTGCTAAGTATATAGGGAGGCCTATTTCCCAACTGCCACCAGTACAGCCTATTCATCTGTCCTCACTAAACTTAATGTCCATGTCTAGTTTTGGAGGCATTGGACTAACTGGCCCGTCCCTTGATCTCGATCTTCTCCCAGGAAGTTCAATGAGTAGTACTATTCCAAGTTTACCATTTCCTACATTGAACATTTCGGACATGGATAAGACCCTTATGGCTGATATTGCTAGCAATGCCATGGAGGAATGGATTAGATTGTTGCAAACAGATGAACCTTTGTGGACAAAGTCCACAACTGATGGCAGAGATGTACTTGATCTTGATAGTTATAACAAAATCTTTCCTAGGGCTAACAGTTCGTTGAAAAATTCAAATGTTCGCACTGAGGCTTCCAGGGATTCAGGTGTTGTGATCATGAATGGTTTAGCATTAGTCAACATGTTTATGGATGTGGTTAGTTTATCTTCTCTCTCTCTAGTTCTCCTTTTTGGGATTTTGAATTTATACTGTTAGAATATAGAAGCTAAATCAATCTCATATTTATCGTTGTTTCCTTCTTTTGTTGTTGTAATTTTGTAGAACAAGTGGATGGAATTCTTTCCTACGATTGTTTCAAAAGCAAGAACAATTGAAGTAATATCATGTGGTGTAATAGGCGGCCAAAGTAGTACATTGCAATTGGTAAATAAGATATAGCAAGATGTACTTTGTTCTTTTACTTGAAATCATATTCATGGTTTTTGTTCAAGGGGCTGAAACACTCAGTCTGGATACATGCAGATGTATGAAGAAATGCAGGTGCTTTCACCTTTGGTCCCGACGCGAGAATCGTTTTTCCTTAGGTTTTGCAAGCAGATTGATCAAGGTTCATGGGCAATTGTTGATGTTTCCTATGATATTATTCAAGAAAATCAGTATCCTTCCTCTTCATGTATGGTTCATAGGCTCCCATCTGGATGTTTGATACAAGACATGCCCAATGGTTATTCCAAGGTTGTCTCTACCATCATAATTTTGTGACTGAGTTCTATCTCTCCATTGTAGTACTACATCTAATTGGTTAATTCTAGTGTGGAATAGGTTACATGGGTGGAACATGTAGAAGTGGAAGAGAAAGGTTTAATTCATAAGCTATATAGAGATCTTATACATAGTGGCATGGCATTTGGAGCAGAGAGATGGCTTGGTTCTCTTCAAAGATTGTGTGAGAGATATGCTTGTCTAATGGTTAGCGGCAAGTCTTCCCGTGAACTTGGAGGAGGTATTATGGATCGAACATGTGATTTTATGTTGATTATTTCAATGTATGAGTTCAAGAAACAACAACTTGTACTTAAATTAGTTGAAGTCGGATATATGAGTCTTTGTATCAGTTTAACTCCATTCAGGCTTAAACCCCTGACAAACTCTAGAATTCATCCACCTTATACTAGTTTACTCTATCCGTCAAACTATGGCAACCATCCTCTTTTATTTAGGCTTGGGGTATCTATGTTTTGTGAAGCTCACAGAGATAAAATTTCTTATCAAATGTACAAAGAAAAAATCAATTGCTTGACATGAATGTGCTTGATGTAATGGTTGCAGTGATTCCATCACCAGAAGGGAAAATGAGCATGATGAAATTGGCTCAAAGAATGGTGAGCAATTTCTGCGCCAGCATCAACCCGTCCAACGGACACCAATGGAGCAACATTTCTGGATTGGATGAATTTGAAGTCAGAGCCACCCTTCAGAAGAGTACTGACCCCGGCCAGCCCAATGGTGTAATCATCAGTGCCGCTTCCACCATTTGGCTTCCGGTTCCTTCACAACATGTTTTCAATTTCCTCAGGGATGAAAGGGCGCGACCTCAGGTGTGGATATATTTACTATGCTCCTAGAAGTTGAACAGAAACCATTATTCATTTTTTTTTGTGTGTAGTACATTGTAGATTGTTTCGAAGGAAAAAGTAGAAAATGGAATGGCTTCCTTGTGACCAGAACTCTGCACCATTTTGTGTTATTAATTAGAAGTTTAAATTAGTCTAAAAAATTGATTTACTAAATTAACTACATCTATCTTGATTTCTTGGTGCAATAATAACTACACCTGCATAAGTACATTTTGCATTGCACCAATCCAAACATATTCGTTCTTTTGATGATTCATCATTTTGGTATTCTTGTTCCTTGACACAGTGGGATGTTCTTTCCAACCAAAATCCTGTACAAGAGGTAGCTCACATTGCAAATGGTTCTCACCCAGGGAACTGTATTTCTGTGCTCAGGGTAATTTCCAAAATCCATCCTATATATAACAAATAATGAAATGATTTGATTTCCTCCTTTTTTATTTTGATTTATTTTTTCTCTTTGAATTACTCATTTAAATTACAATGCAGGCATATAATACTGGTCAGAATAACATGTTGATACTTCAAGAAAGTTGCATAGACTCATCAGGTTCACTAGTAATCTACAGCCCTGTGGATTTACCATCCATCAATATGGCGATGAGTGGTGAAGACACCACTTACGTCCCATTGCTACCTTCCGGTTTTACGATATCGCCGGACGGACGACAAGGCCAAAGGTCCAACAAGGCATCGTGCAGCAGCACAAATAGTGGTACAATGGGAGACAATGGGTCAGAAGGGTCACTTGTTACAGTTGTGTTCCAGATTTTGGTGAGCAGTTTGTCATCATCAGCCAAAATGAGCCCAGAATCAGTAAACACAGTTAATAACCTTATAGGCAACACTATCCACCAAATTAAAGCTGCCTTGAATTGCTCCACTTCCTGATCCATTTTGAATTTAATTCAGCTGCTTCTGCTTTTGCTTCTGCATTTTGTTTTCCCCCTCTTCACTGCCATCTTTTAATTACATAGTTCAGATGACAAGTTAGCTCATGAATTCAATTAAGAGATCCATTTGGAGTTAGTTGAAAATTATCAATGCTATGCTTCTTCATCAATAGCCTGGAGCTGACACAATGCTTAATACATCCATATGCTGCTGCGTACTGCTCCTGCCAAAAGCTTTATTACAGTTTGACAGCTCATACTCTTTTATATATATATATATATATTCAGCTGCTGTGTTCGAGCCAACTTGGGCGACACTACCATTATTCCACTAGTTACTCAGCATAAGCTCGTTCGGACACCACAATTTCTTTTTCCCCAGTTCTTGGTTTTCTTGAACCTCCATTCTGCTTCAAAGGGGGAGTCAAGAACGCACCATACTTTTCTTTCTTTCACAAATCACATCCCTTTCAAGGAATTTCTTGGGTAGAAAGTGCCTCTGATTGTACTCTGTTCAGGCAAGGAAACTGTATGGTTCGGGTATTGACTTCTATGCATTAACTTACTTTCATCAATCTAATGGATTTGAATTTTCTGTAAAGATAGAGTTTAATTATATTCTCATCTGTCTATTTCTCTCTTTCCATATTTGTATATATTTTACATTTATTCAAGTTGTGGTCCAATGTGTGAGGAAAAAAGGACAGCCATGGGCCACTGAGGTGGGGGCCGAAATAATGACTCATTGGAGAAAGCTTGTTTGCACATTCTGTCTACTGTTCTAATTAGATTTATGTTGAGAAATAGTACTGTACGTACCAACATCTAATGTACAACCCCGTCTTATTGATGTACGAATAAAGTTACATGATCTTTCATACAAAATTAGCAAAAAATGGTGCATATTCATGTCAGACACTTCGGGAAAAAACAACTAACACTAATTGTACGAGACTCCTTTTTGTCTCACAAATTTGTGGACCTAAATTTTTATATCCAGAAGTGTAAGATTGGGATCCACAAATTTGTAAGACAAAAGGTAGCTTTATACAACTAGTGTTAGTTATATGAGACACAAAATAAAACTTTTCCAGACACTTACTTAAATTAGGATACATACAATTAATCAAGTCTATTAATAGACTAAAATAAAAGTGAATAAATGAACTCTACTAATTATAATTTGCTATTGCTGTGATGTTGAACATATTCAAAGAGCTTGTAAGAGTTTAGGGTTCATATCCTAAACTGAACATTCTTAATTACTTATAATATTATGCCTGGCATAATCAGAGTTACATAACTAAATGAAGGATACTTGGAGAGTTGCGTACATGGTTGGACCAGTACAGACTGGAGAGAGTTAGAGACCAATAAGAGGTCTTCAACAAATTTTTTCTTGGGCATTTTCCTCTTGAATTTTTATTTTCCAAAATTTTCCCTAAATGACCCCGTTTTATAGCATGAACACTCTTTTATGTTCTCCTAGTTGTAGTCAGGGACAGAGCTAGGTGGGCGGAAAGAGTCATTGCCGAAAATTACAATGTATATAAAGTTTAATTTATTTATATATGTATTAAATGTTGAATCCCCTTAGCTTGTTCATGCATTTACATATTTATTTCTTGAATCCCCTTGGTAATAAATCTTGCTTTCGCCACTGGAACTATTTTAATATTTGATTCACGAGGGAAATATTAAAGCCATGGTGGTGTTACCATCCAAAATCCTCCATCACGGGATCGTGATGGCACACAACATTTAACTAATCAAATCTCGGAATATGGTGTTACATGTACATAAGCATACTAGAAGTACTACAACTAAATGCCTGATGAAAATATAATTGTTTGGAACAAAATAAATAGTAGAACTAGAAAAGGAAGGGGACTACAGGGCTACGACCGACGTGTAGCTATACCTCAAGTCTCCGTAAAAAAGCTAATCCGGGCGAGCCTCCACTAGCTGATGCTGGGACCAACACCAGAAGCTGCACAAGAAGTGCAGAAGTGTAGCATGAGTAAAATCGACCTCATGTACTATGTAAGTGCCGAGCATAACCTCGACAAAGTAGTGACGAGGCTATAACAAGTCACTTATTAAAAAGCTAAACATATATAAAAATAATAATAGCACAAATATTGAAAAAGAGAATTTAACATAAAACCGTAACTGAAAATACTTAACTGCACAGATGGTTTGCAATGTTGAAAATAGGCTGCAAAAGGTTGTGGATGCTTGATTACTGTCGCGATGTGTTGTCATGTCCTTGATGCAGATGTGTTGGTAGATCTTCCAGCTGTTCATGTGAGGGATGAAGCAGATTCTTGTATTTTACTGGCGAGGTGTAGACTCAAGAGGATTAATTAGTCTCCTAATTATTGTGACCATGGAGGGGTCATGGGAAGGTGCTGATTTGAGTCCAGCTTGTGGGAGATCTACTTGAAGATTTTGAGGTCGCGCGCTTCGTATGAGGTCTCTATCCAGTGGAATGCATATAATGTCATTTTGAAAAATTGAGAAAATTAGCTTGACTTTCACAAGGAGTAGTATACGCTCGGCAGAGTCTTCATAGTGTTTATGACTAATATTACATAAGTGTGTGAAGTATTCAGTTGATTAATAGTGCGAGGCTTGGGCAGCTACAAAGGAAAGGTGTTATGGATTATAGGCAATGTGTTGTGCTTGTGGATTGGCTGTGATTTGAGAATAGTTTCATCGAGGATGATTAAGAGAAAGATGGGTGAATGTCGAAAAGATTCTAACGAGTTCAAGATTATTATGTGGTACTTGAGGGTTTTAAGCTCTATGTATGGCTAGAGCTCAAGATGGGTAGCAGATGGTGTCCGGTTTTGCGATACTTCTATATCTAGAATGATTCTACATGGCAGTTGATGTTCGGCCAACACCATGTATTTTTGTATATGAATAACCTCACATTTTGCTTGGTTCTTGTTAGATTTAATATGTTATATCAATGAGTTGAGCTAATTTTTGGTCTTTATATATGTAGAAATAAATTGGGGGTAAAATGGATTAAATGAGCATGAGTTGAAGCTAAAAGGATGAAAAATAGACAAGTGCTGAATTCTAGCGTCCAGGGTAGTGCGTCGCACTATCACGGCACAAATTACAAGCCTGAAATTTTTGTCCAACAGGACAGCGTCAGGACTAGTGGGACACGCTACCTTGGATTCTAGGTGACGAGGTACTCTCATATTTCTCTCAGGGCAAGGTTCTGACGGCCCTACACACCGCTACCTTGTATAAAAAGAAGTCAAAACCTTTTTTAGTAGGGGAGGCGCCACTTTGGGAGGAAAAAACAAACACGAAACACTTGTAAAATTGTTTAACTTTATCATGAGTTGCTAAAACCCAGTTTTGGGGTTGTGATTTAGCCATGAATATTGTTGTTCGAAGTTGACTTTACCTTGATTATAGTTCACTAATTTATGGTTGTTTCCTCAATTATGTGATTGGTTACTTAATTGTATGGCCAATAGTTAGATTCTATTTACTTTCTAGAGAAGAACTAATGATGGCATGATCTTAACTCTAAGTGGGGGCGGATTTGTGTTTGGATAGGAATATACTTAGTCACCATGCTCAATTGAATATTGTAATCTTAATGTATTTTTAAGTAATTGATTGCATAGAAATATATGTGTTAATCTATTTTGAATAGGCATGTAACGACCCACCCAATTATTTTAAATGCCTCGATCCCCTAATAACTACATCCCCCGTGTTTTTTCTGCTATTATGAGTTATGGGGAAGATTTATTTTGAGTTTCAGAGAGTTTTGGGACACTTAGTCCCTAAAAGAGAGTTTAAGTTTTAAAATTTGGACCGTTGTTGGAACAGTGTGAAGATTGCCTTGGAATGGAATTTCATGTATTTCGTTAGCTCCGTTGAGTGATTTTGGATTTAGGAATGTATTCGGATTATATTTACGAGGTCAATAGCTTATTTAGGCTTGAAATGCCGAAAGTTGAATTTTTGAAGTTTTCGGTTTGATAGTGAGATTTTTATATCGGGGTCGGAATGAACTTTTGGAAGTTGGAGTAGCTGTGTAGTGTTAAATGTGACGTGCTTGCAAAATTTCAGATCATTCGGACAAGGTTTGATAGACTTTTTGATCGAAAGCACAATTTAAGAGTTTTTGGAGTTCTTAGGCTTGGATTGGAGAGCGATTTGTGGTTTTAGCGTTGTTTGATGTGATTTGAAGATTGGAATAAGTTCATATGATGTTTTTGGATGGATTGGCAGGTTTGGTAGAGGTCTTGGGGGCATACGTTTGTATGATGTTTTAGGATAGGTTGACAGGTTTGGTTGAGGTCCCGGGGGCTTCGGGTGAGTTTCGGGTGCTTTACGAAAATTGAATTGGACTTAGGAAGAACTTGAAGTTGGCTGAACCTATAATAACCGCACCTACGTGAATGGGAGCGCAGGTGTGGTGCCACAGAAGTGGCTGAGAGACCGCATAAGCAAGATTGGCCAGGCTCCAGAAAACTGCAAGTGCGAGATAGCGAATGCACCTACGATACCGCATATACGGTAAAAGAGCCGTAGGTGCAGAAATTGATGCTTAATGAAATGTTTCAGATGAGACTTGAGTTCCGCAAAGGTGAGACCAGAGGGACATAGATGTTGTTCCAGTATTCAGAACATAAAGTTCAAAATCGAGGGTTTCAGGTTCATATAACAAAATTGAATTGGGAGCTTGGTAGAAGACGTATTTTGGAAAGATTTTCAAATGGAGTTTGCGTGTACTGATTATTAGCTTCTTTTTTCTTATGACCAATTAATCTAAACGTGAATTCATTATCTAATTTGGGATTTGGGGTGAGAAGTTGGGGAAATATTTGGAAAAGTTCTTAGGCCTAAGTTTCGGGTTTTGATTGGGGATTTGACATCGTATTTGGATAATTTTGGTTTGTATGAACTCGTGAGAGTGTGAGGATTTTGAATTTGTAAATATTACCCGATTTCTATATGTAGGCCCGGGGGCATTTTGGTCATTTTTTCTAATTTCGCGTACTAACTTAGAATTAATTAGTGGAATCACTTGCTAGAAGTTATATTTACATTATGTAATTGATTTGAATATATTTGGGCCATTTGGGTCGAGTACTTGTGGCAACATCGTGGTTTCAGGTTGATTTTGAGCTAGTTAGAGGTAAGTGGCTTGCCTAACCTTGCGTGGGGGAACTCCAATTAGGTTTTGGTATCATTGATATTTGAAATACCTTGTACGTGGCGTGATGAGTGCATACTTGTTATAATTTTTAAAATACTATTTCAATTAAGCAACTAAAATTATGTTTCTTTTCCTGTTTATACCACTTGTAATTTAAGCCTGATGTTAGCTTAGGGAAGCATGTCTAATCGGCGTAATTGCTTATTTGCTAAAGCTGCCTTATCTGGATTATGTAGAGCATGCTAAGTTAGAAATACCTATGTTACCTTAGTATGAAATGTGAATTGAATTGAGTATTCATCGTGTTGTTGCTGTGTGTTTACTTTGGGAAGGTATCCCAGGAGATCCCCCTGCCTATTTACTTTGGGACTGTGGATTTGAATTCTGATAGATCGCCCTGGAATTTTATATTGGAACCATGAGACTGCACCCAGTAGATTCCCCTAGTAATGGGTATTTACATTTGGGACTATGCATCGGGATTTTGGTAGATCCCCGTGAACAATGAGTTGGACTACAGAACGGTATCCCGGGAGATCCACGGGATATTTATATTTGGGATAACAGGGTGATATCCCGGGAGATCCCCGGTTGTTATCTTTATGTTGAGTTGTATTCTTTCCGTGATTACTTCTGTCTCTGTTATAGTTGTTGTTATTCTTATTATCATGTATTGCTTCATACTATTAGCATTTAATTATATTTTCGTATTCTACACTATTTTACCCCGTTTTCAGCTATAATCAGTAGGACCCTGACCTTCCTCGTCTCTACTAGGCCAAATTTAGGCTTGGCACTTACTGAGTACTGCTGTGATGTACTCATGCTCTTTCTGTGCATTTTTTCCATGTGAAGATCCAGGTACTTCAACTCAGCCATACTACACTTGAGGTGAGGTGATCCTCCAGAGACTTCGAGGTATATCTGCCGCGTCCGCAGACCGATGAGTCCCTTTCCATTCTCTCTCATAGTATTATCCATTCTGTATTTTATTTTGTTTAGACACTCTGGACTTTGAACACTTTAGTTATTCCATAGCTTGTGATTTCATGAGATTCTAGGTTTTGGAAAATGTAGTTTCATTTTGAGAGTTTGTATTGTATATGCCGAGCGGCTTCTTAAACCCTTCATTTTGTTATTTCTGAAGTTTTGGCTAGTTTTATTCTATTGTTTCTTTTTACGTAATTTGTTAGGCTTACGTAGTCATAGAGACTAGGTGCTGTCACGATAGTTCATGGAGGGCGAACATAGGTTGTGACAAGGCAAGTAGTAATTTGGAAATATATTATGATAGCAATTGCTCGATTAATTAGCAACCATGATAGAATTATATGAAGAGAGATTTAATTAGAACACAATAGGATTGCAAATCAATCGCAATCCTAGAATGTTCATCTCTGCTGAATTCTCAACAACCATTTTTTCTTGATTAATTAGTTACTTGTTACATGCATAGCTCAGTGCACACTATTTAACTTTGATTGACTCGACTGAATAACAATTTGAGTGAAATTAGCAGTAGTTAAATATAAGTCCCTGTGGGTACAATATCTTGACTTACAATCCTATATTACTTATACGACCACATATGCTTGTGCGTGCGTTTGGGAGAAACATAAGTATTAGAGAGATGCAAGAAACAACTTCAGATTCATAGAAAGTTCCTTTAGAGCGAGTATATCGGGTTGAGTTACTTTGGGTTTGGCAGTCTTCATGACTTGGTTGAGTTAGAGAAGATCCGTTCTGATGACTTGATTATGTGATAACTAGTTCCAAAGAATTCAATATGGTTATGACCATAGATTGAGGTTGGTGTCTCTTACAAGTTTAAAGAGTGTGTGGTGTGTGGTGATGTCCCCCTCGATTGAGTTAAATGGAAGTTTCTGAGTTGATGAGATGTTCGTCTTGCTTGTGGTTCTTAGTTGATTATGATATTTTTGTATTTTTGCGAGTTATCATGATGATTGTGATGCTCTTGTGGAGTTGCAAATTGTGAGTTCAAGGTTTCGGTTTAGCTTAGAAGGGAAGGTCACGAGTTTTAAATGAAATGGATGATTTCAGGTGTTTAAGTGAATACTAGCACTATTGGTGATTGAGGGTATGCATGTTAGGGATAGAGAGGAAAGGGAGGCCAAGAGGTCTCGAGAGTCAGGCAATTATTCTGGTGTCGGTGCCCTAGCTGCAGGTCATCATGATAGGGGTTATATGAGTTTCCCCGTTCATTCAACTTTTCCAGCAGCCAGTGGTATTCCAGCTCCTCCTAGACCTCAAGAGCCTTATTATGCACCTCTAGTATGTAGTATGCCTACTATGCATGATGCTTTTAGTGGTCAGTCCAGCAGACTCGGCCCGAGCCAGTCATAGCCGCCACTTCCTCCCAGAGCTTTTTTTGAGTGTGGTGACACACGCCATATGGTGAAGGATGCCCCAGACTTAGGAGGGGTGCACCTCCAAAGACTTCTCAGCCACAACATGCCGTGCAGAGTTCTCAAGCTATAGTTACAGCTCCTATTGCTACCCCACCTGCTCAGCCAGCTAGAGGTGGAGGTCGAGGAGGTAGAGGTTGCCCTAGAGGGGGAGGTTAGGTTAGATATTATGCCCTTCCTGCCCGTACTGAGGATGTCGCATTTGATTCTGTCATCACAGGTATTGTTCTGGTTTGTCACAGAGATGCATGGGTTTTATTCGATCCAGGCTCTACTTATTCATGTGTGTCTTCTTATTATGCCCTGTATTTGGGCGAAATGGGATTCTTTGAGTTCCCCTATTTATTATTCTACTCAAGTGGGAGATTCTCTTGTTGTGGATCGTGTTTATCGATCGTGTTTGGTTGCTCTTAGTGTTTTTGACACCAGAGCCGATTTATTGTTGCTCAACATGGTAGATTTTGATATTATCTTGGGCATGTACTGGTTGTCGCTCCATTATACTACTCTATGTTGTCACGCCAATGCCCCAACAACTTTCATGCGTTTGATGCATACTGTGTTCCAACCATATCTTGACTTGTTCATCATTGTCTTTATTAATGATATTCTGATATACTAAGGGAGTCGGAAAGATCCCGAGCAACACCCGAGGACAGTGGATCAGACTTTGAAGGAAAACAAGTTATATGCAATGTTCTCGAAATGTGAGTTTTGGTTGGACTCTTTGGCATTCTTGGGCCATGTGGTTTCGAGTGAGGGTATTCAGGTGGATTCGAAGAAAATGGAAGTAGTACTGAGTTGGCCCAGACCATCCTCATCTATAGAGATCAGTTTCTTGGCTTGGCTGGTTATTACCGTTGATTTGTTGAGGTGTTTTCATCTATTGAAGCACCTACGACCAGGCTGACCCAGAAGTGTGCTCCATTCCAGTGGACGGAAAAGTGTGAGGTAAGCTTTCAAAAGCTTAAAACAGCTTTGACTACAACCACATCTTGGTATTGCCACAGGTTCGGGGTCTTATGCTGTCTATTGTGATGCCTCGAGGATTGGCCTTGGAGTGGTATTGATGCAAGATGGTAGGGTGATTGCATGCTCGTCCATAAAGTTTAAGGTACATGAGAAGAATTATCATGTCCATGATCTTGAGTTAGCTGCTATTTTCCACATCTTGAAGATCTAGCGTTATTATTTGTGCGGTGTGCCTTGTAAGATTTATACTGATCACCGGAATTTACAGCATCTGTTCAAGCAGAAGGATCTTAATTTGCGTCATAGAAGATAGCTAGAGCTGCCTGAGGACTATGATATCATTATCTTGTATCACCCGTGCAAGGCCAATGTGGTGGTCGATGCTCTATGCCAACGGGAAAAGAGTTTGGGGAGTTTAGCTTATTTACCAATAGCAGAGAGGCCCATGTTAATGTATGTTTATGCCTTAACCAGCCAGTTTTTGAGATTGGATCTTTTAGAGCATAGTCAGATTCTAGCTTCCGTGGTCTCTCGGACTTCCTTGTTTGATCGTAACCGGGAGCGCCTATTTGATGACCCTCATTTTCTTTTCCTCAAGGACAAGGTTTTGCATGACAATGCCAGAGATGTGACTATTGGTGATGACGGGGTATTGAGAATGCATGGTCGAGTTTGTGTACCCAATGTTGATGGGATTCGAGAGTTGATTATAGAGGAGGCCCACGGTTTGCGGTATTCCATCCATCCGGTTGTCACGAAGATGTACCACAATTTGGGACAACACTATTGGTGGAGGGGAATAAAGAAAGATATAGTTGGGTTTGTAGCTCAGTGCCTCAATTGGTAGCAGGTGAAGTATGAGCATTAGAGACCGAGTAGGTTGCTTCAATAAATAGAGATTCCTGAGTGGAAGTGGGAGAAGATCACAATTGACTTCGTAGTTGGACTCCCACAAACCTTGAGGAAGTTCGATGACATTTAGGTGATTGTGGATCGGCTGACCAAGTCCGCGCATTTCATTCCTATGTGTACTACCTATTCTTCGGAGTGACTGGCGGAGATTTGTATCCGGGAGATTGTTTGTCTGCATGGTATTCCAGTTTCCATCATTTTAGATAGAGGTACTTAGTCTAGAAAAAGGGTTCTGGAGGGTCGTACAACATGAGTTGGGTAATCGGGTGGAGTGAGTACATCGTTTCACCCTCAGAACGGACAGATAGTCCAAGCGCCTATTTCGATTCTTGAGGATATGCTCCATGCACGTGCGATTGAGTTTGGAGGGTCTTGGGATTAGTTCTTACCATTGGCGGAGTTTGCCTACAACAACAATTATCAGTCTAGCATTCAGATGGCATCGTTTGAGGCTTTATATGGTAGGCAGTATAGATTCCCGATGGGTTTGTTTAAGCTGGGTGAGGCTAGATTATTGGGCACATACTTGGTTCAGAATTCTTTGGATAAGGTTAAGGTGATTCTGGATAGACTCTGTATAGTCCACTCCAGACAGAATAGTTACATGGACCGAAAGGTTCGTGATGTTTCCTATATGGTTGGATAGCGGGTTCTGCTTCAGGTTTCACCTATGAAGGGCGTTATGAGATTTTTCAAGAAAGGGAAGTTTAGTCTAAGGTTTACTGTCCCTTTTGAGATATTGAGGCATGTTGGGGAGGTTGCTTATGAGCTTGCCTTACCTCCCAGCTTGGCAGGAGTTCATCCGGTATTTCATGTTTCGATGCTCCGGAGGAATCACTGTAACTCGTTGCACGTTTTAGATTTCAGTTCAGTCTAGTTGGACAAGGATCTATCTTATGTTGAGGAGCCAGTGACAATATTGGACAGGCAGGTTCAAAAGCTGAGGTTAAAGAACATTGTATCAGTGAAGGTTCGGTGGTAGGGTCATCCGGTTGAGGAGGAAACCTGGGAAACCGAGCAGCATATGCGCAACCGTTACCCTTATCTTTTCACCACATTAGGTATGTTTCTATGCTCGTTCGAGGACGAACAAATGTTTAAGGGTGGGAGGATGTAACAACCCGACCGATCGTATTAAGAATTAATGCCCTAATCCCCTATTAACTGCATCCCCCGTATTTGTTTCTATTATTGTGAGTTGTCGGGAAGATTTATTTGGAGTTTCGGAGAGTTTTGGAACACTTAGTCCCTAAAAGAGAGTTTAAGTTTTAAAATTTGGACCATAGTCATAATAGTATCAAGACGTACTTGGAATGGAATTTTGTATGTTCTATTAGCTTTGTTGGGTGACTTCGGGTTTAGGAGCTTGTTCAGATTGCGTTTTGAAGGTTTGTAGCTTATTTAGGTTTGAACTGCCGGAAGTTGAAATTTTTTAGAATTTCCGGTTTGATAGTGAGATTTTGATATTAGAGTCGGATTGGAATTCTAGAAGTTAGAGTAGCTCCGTAATATTGAATGTGACGTGCTTGCAAAATTTCAGGTCATTTGTATGAGGTTTAATAGACTTTTTGATCAAAAGTGCAATTTGAGATTTTTTGGAGTTCTTAGGCTTGGATTGGAGAGAGATTTATGGTTTCAACGTTGTTTGATGTGATTTAAAGATTAGAATAAGTTCGTATGATGTTTCAGGATGGGTTGGCAGGTTTGGCTAAGGTCCCTAAGGCCTCGGGCGAGTTTCGGGTGCTTAATAGAAGTTGAATTGGAGTTAGGAAGAATTTGAGGTTGACTGAACCTGTCATAATCGCACTTGCGTGAATGGGACCACAAGTGCGGCGCCGCAGGAGCGGCTGAGAGACCGCACAAGCGAGATTGTCCAGGCATTAGAAAATCGCAGATGCGAGATGTCAAACGCACATGCGATACTGCATGTGCACTAAAGGAGCTTTAAGTGCAAAAATTGATGCTTAATGAAATGTCGCAGATGTGACTTGAGTTTCGCAGAAGCGGGACTGCAGGTGCGATCCCAGGGCCGTAGATGCGGTTCCACTATTCAGAACATAAATTTCAAAATTGAGAGTTTTGGGTTCACATCACAAAATTGAATTGGGAGTTCGGTAGGAGACGAATTTTTGAAAGATTTCTGGAGGGACTTTGCGGGTAATGATTCTTAACTCCATTTTGCTTATAAGCCATTAATCTGAACGTGAATTCATCATCTAATTTTGGATTTGGGTGTGAAATTGGGGGAAAATTTGGAATAATTATTAAGCCTAAGTTTCGAGTTTTGATTGGGGATTTGACATCGGATTTGGATATTTTTGTGTATGAACTCATGAGTGTGAGGATTCTGAATTTGTAAGTTTTACCCGATTCCTAGATGTAGGCCCGGGGGATTTTGCTCAATTTTTCTAATTTCGCGTATTAACTTAGAATTAGTTAGTGGAATCAGTTCCTTGAAGTTATATTTATATTATGCAATTGATTGGAATAGATTTGGGCCATTTGGAGTCGAGTGCTTGTGGAAAGAGCGTGGTTTTAGGTTGATTTTGAGTCGGTTCGAGGTAAGTGGCTTTCCTAACCTTGCGTGGGGAAACTCCCCTTAGGTTTAGGTATTATTGATATTTGAAATGCCTTGTATATGAAGTGACGAGTGTGTACTTGTTCTAATTGTTGAAAATCCTATTTTCATTAAGCAACTAAAATTGTCTTTCCTTTCCTGTTTATACTACTTGTAATTTAAGCATGTTGTTAGCTTACGGAAGCATGTCTAATTGACTTAATTGCTTATTTGTTCAAACTGCCTTATTTGGATTATGTGCAACATGCTAGGTTAGAAATACCTTTTTTACCTTGGTATGAAATTTGAATTGAATTGAGTATTCTTTATATTGCTGCTGTGTTTTTACTTTGAGACCACGGGACGGTATCCCGGGAGATACCCCTGCCTGTTTACTTTGGGACTACGGATTTATATTATGGTAGATCCCCCTACACTTTTATATTGGAACTACGGGACTCCACCTGGTAGATTCTCCTAGTAATGAGTATTTACATTTGGGACTATAGATCAGGATCCCGGTAGATCCCCACGCACTATGAGTTGGACTACGGGACGATATCCTGGGAGATCCACTAGATATATATATATTTAGGACTACAGGACAGTATCCTGGAGACCCCCGGTTGTTATCTCTATGTTGGGATGTATTCTTTCCGTGATTACTTCTATCTCTGGTTGTTGTTATTCTTATTATCCTATATTACTTCATACTATTAACATTTAATTATATGTCGTATTCTATACTATTTTACCTTAGGTTAAAGCTACAATTAGTATGGCCCTGACCTTCCTCGTCACTACTCGACCAAGGTTAGGCTTGGCACTTACAGAGTGTCGCTGTGTTGTACTCATGACCTTTCTGTGCATGTTTTTCATATGTAGATCCAGGTACTTCGACTTAGCCCTACTACACTTGAGGCGAGGTGATCCTCCAGAAACTTCGAGGTATATCTGCCGCGTCCGCAGACCGAGGAGTCCCTTTCCATTCTCTCTTATAGTATTAGCCCTTCTATATTTACTTTTGGTTAGAAACTCTGGAGTTAGAACACTGTAGTTATTCCACATATTGTGATTTCATGAGATTTCGAGTTTTGGGAAGTTAGTTTCATTTTGAGAGTTTGTATTGTATATGTCGAGCGGCATCTTAAGCACTTCATTTTATTATTTATGCAGTATTGGTTAGTTTTATTCTATTATTTCATTTTCCGTAATTTGTTAGGATTACCTATTCGTAGAGACTACGTGACATCATAATATTTTACGGAGGACGAACTGGGGTCGTATTAAGGCGAGTAGTAATTTAGAAAAATATTATGATAGAAATTACTCGATTAATTAGCAACCATGAGCAAATTATATGAAGGGGAGAAATAATTAGAATACAATAGGATTGGTAAATCGATCACAACCCTAGAATGTTCATATCTACTGAATTCTCAACAACTATTTTCTGCTTGATTAATTAGTTACTTGTTATGATCATAGCTCAGTTATAGTCACACTATTCAATTGTGATTGACTCGATGGAATAACAATTTGAGTGAAATTAGTAGTAGTTAAACATAAGTCACCATGGGTACAATATCTAGACTTACAATCCTCTATTTCTTGTACGACCACATATACTTGCGTGTGTGCTTGGGAGAACCAAAAGTATTATAGAGATGCAAGAAATAACTTCGGATTCACAGAAGATTCCTTCAGAGCGGGTATATCGTGTTGAGTTACTTTTGGGTTTGGCAGTCTTCATGACTTGGTTGAGTTAGAGAAGATCAGTTCTGATGACTTGATTATGTGATAACGAGTTTCTAAGAATTCACTATTGTTATGACCATAGATCGAGGTTTGTGTCTTTTACAGGTATAAGGAATGTATGGTGATGTCCTCCTAGATTGAGTTAATGGAAGTTTCTCAATTGATGAGATGTTCGTCTTGCTTGTGGTTCATAGTGATCATGAGATTTTTGACTTTTTGTGAGTTAGCGTGATGATTGCGATACACTATGTGGAGTTAAAAGTTGCAAGTTCAAGGTTGCGATTTATCTTGGAAGGGAAGGTCACGAGTTTTAAATGGCATGGATATTTCAGGTGTTTAAGAGAATACTAGAACTATTGGGTATCGCTTTGGAAGGGCGTGCATTTCAGAAGGCACATTGTATTTTGACTTGCAGATGCTTGACTAGCATTCGGTGATCGCCTAGGTTTGGGCACAGAATATTTATGTAGGTATCTTTTGTGAGAATACTACATACAAGTGAGGTGTTAGCAATTTGAGCAATAGAGCTAGGATCGAGTATGGAGATTTTGTTATTCTCGAGGTTTAGAGACCGAGTATTCTCATTGGTAGACAATTCCTTCGTCACGAACTGTGAAGTAGGTTGATATAGACTTTTGAAAGGATATATATACCTATATGGGAACAATCAGAATTGGTGTGGGGGTTATATGTAAGCCTAATAAGAATGTGCATTCTATATCGAATTGGGTTTGCTTATCCTTACTCAATTGTTTCTATAAGTATATCATTGGGCAAGATGGGTGTTATTTGTGCCCTGGTCTATGTTATATGTTTCTCTCTTATAAAGCGAGGGGTTGTAAGGTTGCACAATTATTTACGCAATGTTGTAATCTCATTTAGGCCTAATGATAATATGGACGTGATGGACCTTGTGATGTTGATTTTCTTATTGCACCCTAGTTGTGCTAGCCTCCTTTCAATATTGTGTTAAATTTATCCACCTTTTCAAAATTGTATTTGTCCACTCTATTGTGTTTGATGTTGATGCACATTAGTTTAGGGAGCACGACCATCAAGGCTCGATGAGTATCTCTAAGTGGATTAATATGCTTTGAATCGGTTTGCACGTCACAACGGAATTATGTGGGATACCCTTCTTTGTATTTATTTTATGTGTTCTGTTTTCCCTTTGTGGGATGAGTTCATAAATTATGTTTTTGTTGTTATATCAGTTGTACTTGTTGTGCAGTCCTCATACTTTCTTTTCTTTTTATTCTTATATGTATATAGAAAAAAGTTAGAATGTTATTGAAAAATTATGTGATGTTATCGCTAAGAAATTTGTCTTCTTTTTGTTTCCAATGACAGGTGGCTTAAAGAAGTTCTATTATTAGTTGGTAACAAACTCCTGTATTTTAGGTACTATAACTTGATTCACGTTATTATATGGTTCTAAAATTTTGTAGTATTATTTGGTTTCACGCTCCTATATTTTAGGCATTAAATATTATTACAATTTTATCTCATATTCTATTGTATTTTTGAAGAAGTAGTTCAATTTTGAAGGGTATAAAACTTTGTCAATATTTTAAAAATATTTTTGCCGTTCAATATTTTGCGATCCAACATTCGTGTTTTTACAATAATTAGTTTATCGGCACGTACGTTACACGCATATACCTAGTCATATATATTTTTGTAATATCAATACTATGTATTTGTATAACAAAGCTTTGAGTAGGTATAACTGAAAGAATAAAGTATAAGTTTTTGTGAATAACGTAGATCTGAGACTGCATTTGGTAAGTATTTCGGAGTCTATGCCTGGACTTTGATCTGCTGCTGTACCCAGTAGGTTATGAAAGAATTGGATGAATTCTTGCTGAATCTGTTGTGGATCAGTAAGTTCCTCTTGGTTCTGCGTTAGGATACAGCTTACTTTATTCCTTGCTTGTCTGGATTTCATGTAGGCATGGAAGTATTTGGTATTACTATCCCCCAGTTGGATCCAGTTTGTTCTTGATCTCTGTCTCATAACCTGTTCTTGAATTGTTTCCCATTTCTCAATGTTCTGTAAGAGTTGTTTTTCTCTGTGAATCTCCTGTCTGTTGAACTGGTCTTCATTCAATTTGTCTTGTGTTTCAGCCAGTTCCTCTCTGAATTGTTGCAGTTTTTTTTCAGCAGATGAGTATTCCTTGTGAATGTGTCTGGTGGCTTGTTGGACCTGTTTCAGTTTGCTCCATATAGAGTACATAGCACAACCTTGAATCTGCTGGTTCCAGATTGTATGGACTGTTGTTTTGTATTCTTGATGGTTCATGACTGAATTTAGTAATGTGTATGGCCTATTTACCCTGGTCCTTAAAACTTCTGTGTCTAGCTGTATGGGAGAATGATCTGAGCATCCGGGCAACATGTACATTGCTTCCACATCAGTATAGGATTTGAACCATTCATCATTGCCAAATGCCCAGCCAACGGTTGACATGTTGGTTAGATGAGGCCTACAAATTAATACATCCTGCGTCCTATGTGAAAGAGATGTTGAAGAAACACATGATCATTTGTATTTTGAATGCGTATATTCCAAAAACCTGTGGAAAGGTATGTTACATTGGATGAAGTACCAAAGAACAATTGGTACATGGGAATCAGAAGTGCAATGGTCGTCCGGCAATGTCAATAGCAGGAATCCCAGAAAAGCCATCCTCGGGGTGGTGTTTGCAGCAGTAGTCTACGCCATCTGGACGGAAAGAAACAACAGAAGATTTCAACAACTGAACAGAACCAGCCAAGATCGAGCAAAGGAGATTACAATTCAAGTGCACATTGCTGGAATGAAACACTCTAAATGGAATCCCATTCTGCAGACTGTGAATCACTATCCCTTATGTGATTCTTCATAACACTTTCTTTGTCTGTAATAGAAAAATAGTTTAACAACATAGGATTGAAGTTTACTATTTTATTGTAATTTTGAGATCTGTTCTAGAGTCCAAATGAACAGCTGATGTAAATTGATAATGGTTGAAATAAAATTTCTTTTCACAAAAAAAAAGTATTTCAGAGTCTATTGCCTCAGCATCATTGATCCTGGTGATTCAAATATCATTAAGAGCATGCATGTGACTAGTGAGATAGCAGTGGATGTTAGATTGTTCTTCTAGGGTATTCTGCTCAATCTTAATTTAGGGAATCTTAATGTTATCATGAACTTTTATTCTGTAAAATTTTCAAAATTGTATGTAGCATTCCCAGTTATACACTTCCTTTATTCTACGAATTCTTGTTTATTCTGAATTTGGTACGGGGTGTGCACTAAATACCTTCAAATAATGGACTAAATGTGGTGGTTGGTCCTGCACTAAATTTCTCTTTCGAAAAACTTGAAGACTTTGAAAAGATAATTTGAACATGCATGATAACCATCTTCAAGCCTTCGACTAATGCCGGATGAATGCTACCAGCTTCAACTAATGCGAAATATTAGGAAGGATCTACTTAACCTTTGTTTAGTTTTAATTTGTCATTTACATCATCTGTGTTCTATAGTACCTACAATAAAGGGAGTTCTCTATTTTGCATTAGTTTTCGAACATGCACCTGTTTTCCATAGCCTGTATAAGTCACTGTTGATTTTATTCTATATCAGAGTATAACTACTTAAACAATAATTTGCCTTATTAGATTTAACTGTCAAGGGACATGAAGTTTTGCACGTCCTATGCTTCTCCTGCTAGCACAACGACTCGCTACCCTCGTGCTGATTATTTCCACAAATAATGAGTAATTATACTGTTTATATTATGAATTCACCTCAAAAAAAATTTAAACAAATGCCCACTAATATTGGAGTCATTTATATGCTATATTTTCATGTTCAAAGCATTTCATGAGAACATTGTAGGAAAATAGAAAGCGCCGCAATTTATTATTAATACTTGTGAAGCGACTAAATGCAGTGTTAAGAAAAGAAATTATTGAAACTCTACAAATATTAATTAGAGACAAAAAGATTAAAATAAAAATATAAAGACTCCATCAGCGTTGGGTATAAATGTGGTGACCAAAAAGACTCTTCTTTATTTTAGAAAAGTATCTTACCACTAAAAGGTAAAAAAATTTACCAGGCAATGACGAAATTTTTGAGTTATGGTAAACATACTTGAACACAAGCAATAATGACTAATGAAAATGTAAATTGAAGCAATACTGTGTAAGCCTTGCCAAACACAACATTGCACTAATTGTTTGATTCTTCATATCAAGATGAGCATATTTGCTCGTACCAACTGTGAAATTTATCGCAGAAACCTGTATTGTTAGGTGATGCAGAATATATTTACATTCTATATCAGATATAAAATGTATTAAATAAAATTCAACAGCAAATAGTATAGAAAAAGAATGTTAGAAACCCACGGATAGATAAATGCCTACACCAATGCATCTTCATTTCAAAACCTTGAATTGTATTTTCTTAAAGAAAACAAACACCAAACTTATATACTGTAATAGACGATAATCCTAAAATACAGAGGATTACAAGAAAACTGAATAACCCAATTGGATATATTGTTGGAATGAATCCAAATAAAACACTTTAGCCTTCATATCGAATTACTTAGAACAATAACATAAGCGGAAGCGTACCTGAATCCATAAGTGGAAGCTCCTTAATCCTTCTTGAAGATTGTTCAAGGTTTGCCTTTGGAAGCTCCTTGATCCTTCTTAAAGATTGTCTTGAAGTTTTGGCTTTCACTTGATATCCAAGACAAATGTGAAGATTGGTTTTCCACTTGATATGCAAGAACAAGTTTGTGCTCTCTCTCTCAATGGGAGGAAGAAGAAGAGAATGTCTTGCATTCTTGTGGGAACCATAACCCCCCTTATTATAACATGTGAGTTATAAAACTCAAAGGTCACAAGAATGTAACCTTGGTTACATGTATGTAACCTTAGTTAGCCCATCATTAACTAAGGTTACTCTTTTGGGTATCTACACATTAGTCCTACACTTTATATGACAATGTATTGGCCCCCTTAACAATAATGTCCATAAGACCACTAATATAGGCCAAACCAAAAGATAGCACATAACATATAATTAATCCATATATTGTCCATATGTATGTAGTATAAGTCCAAATGTCTAACAATCTCCCACTTGGACTATACATTCATGCATATGTAAAAACCTTAGCATTATATGTTACATTATAACTTTATAAGCTCAGAATTGCTATCATAATAAAATTGTCACGAACAATCCTGTCCATCAATCATACCAACATAGGATCTGAGAGATCTTAGTTACTCTTGCGTAACTAGACCCAACATAGATCACGTATATCAATATAACCAACGACATGGATCAAGTATAGGTGTGTAGCATGGAAATAACATAAAGTGTGGTCTGAAATAGAATGTCTACTTCCAACTGGTTCTCTTTATTGAGATCAATCATAAACCTTAAGAGTACATAAAACATTAAAACTGAATATCTGCAGATATAACCTTAAAACTGAATTACTGAATGTAATGGACAATACATAATTGTATAATACAAACTCCCACTAAAATTCATAATCCTTAACCGATTTGACACCCATGCAAGCAATATGCTCATGAAATACTTTGGGTGGCAATCCCTTAGTGAGCGGATCCGCAATCATGGAGTTTGTACTAATGTGCTCTATGCACAATTGTCCATTCTGTACTCTTTCTTTAACAACCCAAAATTTGATATACATATGTTTTGCTTTCGTCAAACTACTGTTATTGTTAGCATAAAGGACTGCTGATCTGTTGTCGCATAATAGCCTAAGTGGCTTTTTAATGCTGTCTACTATGCGCAGTCCACAAACAAAATTTCGCAGCCATAATGCCTCATTGGATACTTCATAACATGCCATGAATTCCGCTTCCATAGTGGAAGTGGCCGTAAGAGTTTGCATGATGCTTCTCCAAGAGATAGCACCGCCAGCAAGCATGTAAATATAGCCTGATGTAGACTTCAGACTATCCTGACATCCAGCAAAATCGGAGTCGGTGTACCCGATGATCTCAAGCTGGTCCGATCTCCGATATGTGAGCATGTAATCCTTTGTTCTCTGTAAGTACCTCATGATCCTTTTGGCTGCCTTCCAATGGTCCATTCCCGGATTGCTTAGATATCTGCCCAGCATCCCAACAATGTATGCTATATCAGGTCGTGTACATACCTGAGAATACATCAGACTACCTACAGCCGAAGCATAAGGTGTCTTTTCCATTTCCGTAGTTTCAAAATTATTATTTGGGCACTGTTTGAGACTAAACTTGTTTCCCTTAGCAATAGGGGTGTTGCCTGGTTTACAATCCTGCATGCCAAATCTTTTAAGAACCTTATCGATATAGCCCTTTTGTGACAGACCGAGAATACCTTTGGAGCGATCTCGTTGTATCTGAATTCCTAATACAAAAGAGGCATCACCAAGATCTTTCATTTCAAATTTCTTTGAAAGAAATTTCTTAGTTTCATGCAATAATGCTATATCGTTACAGGCAAGCAGTATGTCATCGACATATAAAACCAGAAAAATATATTTACTCCCACTGAACTTATGGTATATACAGTCATCAGCAATATTCGGTTCGAAACCAAAAGATGTAATGACTTCATGAAACTTATTATACCATTGACGGGAAGCTTGCTTGAGCCCATAGATGGATTTCTTTAATTTGCAAACCCTTTTCTTTGAGTCTCCCGAAACAAAGTTTTCAGGTTGCACCATATAAATTGTTTCCTCAATGTCACCATTGAGAAACGCTGTCTTAACATCTATCTGACGAAGTTCAAGATCAAAATGTGCTACTAGTGCCATTATAGTCCTGAAAGAGTCTTTCGATGAAACTGGAGAGAAAGTCTCTTTATAATCAATGCCTTCCTTTTGAGTGTAGCCTTTTGCGACAAGACGAGCTTTATACTTAATGACATTGCCCCCTGAATCCCTCTTGGTTTTAAATATCCATTTACAACCAATTGGTTTAATACCTTCAGGCAATGTAACAAGCTCCCAAACGCCGTTATCGCTCATAGACTTCATCTCATCATTCATGGCATCAATCCACTTTTGAAAGTTAGAACCTTTAATGACTTGACGGAAGTTGATTGGATCATCTTCCTCAAGTCCAATGTCACTTTCTTGTTCTTGGAGAAATACAACATAATCATCCGGAATTGCATTTCTCCTCTCTCTAGTGGATCTCCTTAATGGCACTTCAGTTTCTTGAGGTTGTTGAGTTTGATTTTCATTAGTAATATCAGGAACTTGATTAGGGAGATTTTCGAGATTGTCTTGAATATCCGTGTCAGGAATGAGAACACCCTGACCAAGATCAACAACTTGAGAGAAAGACACATGTTCTTCCTCAAAGACAAAATCTCTAACAACTTTATCTCCCCACCCCCCAAACTCAATATCCTCAAAGAATCGAGCATTACCCATCTCAAACTAGAAGTGGGATCATAAAACTTATACCCCCTGGATCTTTCAGAGTATCCAACAAAATAGCTACTAACTGTTTTAGCATCCAGTTTCTTTTCATTCGGCCTATAAGGCCTTGCCTCATCTGGACAACCCCAAATGTGTAAGTGCTTAATACTGGGTTTATTTCCAGTCCAAAGTTCATATAGGGTTTTGATTGTAGCTTTAGTTGGAACTCTATTAAGAATATAAGCTGCGGTTTTCAATGCTTCTCCCCAGAGTGAGTCTGGCAAAGTAGTACGACAAATCATACTTCTTACCATGTCCTTAAGGGTCCGATTTCGTCTCTCAGCTACACCATTCATAGTAGGACTGCCTGGCATAGTATACTGAGGAACGATCCCACACTCATCTAGGAATTTAGCAAATGGCCCTGGACGTTGTTCACCTGAACCATCATATCTACCATAGTATTCACCACCACGGTCAGATCTAACGGTTTTAATCCTTTTGCTTAGTTGATTTTCAACTTCGGCCTTATATGATTTGAACACGTCTATAGATTGGGACTTTTCATGAATGATATATAGGTACCCATAACGAGAGTAATCGTCTATGAATGTGATAAAGTATTGTTGACCATTTCTACAAGGTGTAGGGAATGGCCCACAAATATCCGTATGTATCAATTCTAAGACATCCGAAGCTCTCTCAGCACCTAATCTCGTCTTGTTTGTTTGTTTACCCTTGATAAACTCAATGCAAATATCCGAATTTGAGGAATCAAGAGAATCAAGAATTCCATCTGACACAAGTTTCTGAATTCTTGTTTAGATATGTGACCCAAACGTTTGTACCAGAGTGATAAAGAATTCTCATTAGTTAATTTCTTTTGGTACACTTGAACTTGTATGCAAAGTTTCAAGAGGTTATTATGTCAACCAAATATAGGCTATCATATGTTGATAAAAGACCAGTACCGATAAGATTTGAACCTTGAAAGAGACTAACTTTATTGTCACCAAATGAACATGAATAACCGGATATGTCCAATTTGGGAACAGAAATTAAATTTCGTCTAAAAGACGGTACAACAAAAGTCTCATTCAAATCTAAATAAAAACCAGTCTTAAACAACAGCCTAAATTTTCCAAAAGCCTCAACTTGAACCATTTTGCCGTCACCCACATATATGTATCTTTCACCATCATTTGGTTTTCGGCAGTTCAGGCAACCCTGCATAGATATACTTATGTGAGTAGTAGCAGCAGAATCTACCCACCAAGTATCCTTAGTTACCGAAATTAAATTAACTTCAGAACAAACAAGAGAAAGAGATATACCCTTTTTTGCACGCCAAGCGTGGTATTTGGTACAATCTTTCTTCATGTGATTAGTCCCCTTACAGAAAAAGCAACCTGATTCTGTAGTTTCAACCTTAGGTTCCTTATGTTGCTTCTTCTGGGCCTTGCAACCGCAACTTCCTTATTTTTCCTCTTCTTATTATCTTTAGAAGAGGATGCCAAATGAGCACTTTCTGTCTTATCTTGCTTTATTCTCTCTTCCTCTTGCACACAATGTGAAATGAGCTCATTAAGAGTCCATTTCTCCTTCAGGCAGTTGTAACTGACCTTAAACTGATTAAAGTGTGCAGGAAGAGAGATCAAAACTAAGTACACAAGCAGTTCCTCAGGTAATTCTAACTTGAGTGACTTTAGTTTCGAAGCAAGATGAGACATTTCCAAAATGTACTCCCTTATGTTTCCCTTGCCTTTATACCTCATGGAAACAAGTTTACTCAAAAGAGTACTTGTTTCCGTCTTTTCGTTTTGTACAAAACACTTTTCAAGGTTTTCAAGGAAAATTTTGGCATTATTTTCATCATTCATAGTGCCCCTAAAAGATTTTGGAATTGCACGTTTCATGATCATTAGACTCATGCGATTTGAGCGTTCCCACTTCTCCATCTCCTTCTTTTCATCAGAAGAAGATGTATCCTCAAGAGAAGCAGGTTTCTCAAACCGAAGTGCAAGGTCTAGATCCATGCAACCGAGAACTATCATAATGTTCTCTTTCCATTCCTTAAAGTTTGTGCCGTTAAGAACAGGGATGCTGTTAATGTTTGCAGATATTGTAGCAGCTGAAGAATTCACTGAAAATAGAACAAGGACAACTTAATACATGCTTACAATTACTTGAATTTTAAACTGGAGTTTACAGATTCAAAATAGGCAAATCCCATTACAAGATACCTAGCACAACATTGATTTTAGTCTTTGGACAGAAAATCAACTTGTAAGTGGTACTCTTGGTGTAGTAATCAAATATTGACAATAAACTCCTGTCAAATATCAAGCCTTCCTTTGGGCCGAGTTAATATTCACATGGAAAACTTAATAATTGTCACATATTTATCACCACAAGCATGTTCTAATTCCTGCCAAATAACAACCTTCCTTTGGGCCGGTGTTAAACGCATGGAATACTAACATACACAGTCATCTTATACTTCAAAATCAATCAATCTACACAAAAGAGGTTACTTTGGTAACATAATGTTTCAATGGACTAATTTAAAATATTATATGCAAAACTAAATAGTTCTTTAAGCCATATTTTGAACCTTAACTGAAAAAGTTACATGTTTGACATGTAAAAACTGAACATTAAAAACTTAATCTTAATTGTACAAAACAAAATCTGAAGCATGATGGACAAAAAAACAATTAATCTTAAAACTGAATATTAATGTACAAAATATTAATAATTAAAAAACTGAATATTAGTTGACATATTATTAATGTACAATTAAAATCTGAAAACTTAAAAAAACGTTTCAATTTATAATGAAAATTGTTTCTTTAATTAATTGAAAAAACGTTTCTTTAATAATGCAAGATTAATGTTTTAATATTAATCTTGCATTATGACTCCATTAATATCTTAATTAAATAAAAAACGTTTCAATAATAATGAAAAACGCTTTTATTAATTAATTTTGCATTATGGTTTCATTAATGTCACCAGAAAAACGTTTTTAATAAAAATACATTATCTTTATTAAAAAAAACGTTTTTGTCCAGGACCTTTTGCGGCGACGAACGCTGCCACTAAACCCATAGAAGTCGCCGCTAAATGTATTAGTGGCGACTATGTATTGAAACTGGAGTTGCCGTCACTGAAGGTTATTTGTGGCAACATTGCGACGAACGCTGCCACTAAACCCATAGAAGTCGCCGCTAAATGTATTAGTGGCGACTATGTATTGAAACTGGAGTTGCCGTCACTCAACGATAATAAACTAAATGGGGCTTTCAACAAAAGGCTTAATCAAGGAATCATGTTGCTCAACAACCAAAATTATGCAAATTTCAATATTTCAATTCATCTAGAGATAACATGGTATCTAAATATTAAAGTTCATCATCAACATATCATTCATGAAAGCATGCTATATTATGGTACTAGAATTTCATAATCAAAATTCTATCTTAAGTTAATCATGAAGCTTTATAACATGGATTTCATGAACTTCCAAATGATCAAATACGAAGGAGGCTCTGATACCAATTGTTGGAATGAATCCAAATAAAACACTTTAGCCTTCATATCGAATTACTTGGAACAACAACATAAGCGGAAGCGTGCCTGAATCCATAAGTGGAAGCTCCTTAATCCTTCTTAAAGATTGTTCAAGGTTTGCCTTTGGAAGCTCCTTGATCCTTCTTGAAGATTGTCTTGAAGTTTTGGCTTTCAGTTGATATCCAAGACAAATGTGAGAATTGGTTTTCCACTTGATATGCAAGAACAAGTTTGTGCTCTATCTCTCAATGGGAGGAAGAAGAAGAGAATGTCTTGCATTCTTGTGGGAACCATAACCCCCCTTATTATAACATGTGAGTTATGAAACTCAAAGGTCACAAGAATGTAACCTTAGTTAGCCCATCATTAACTAAGGTTACTCTTTTGGGTATCTACACATTAGTCCTACACTTTATATGATAATGTATTGGCCTCCTTAACAATAATGTCCATAAGACCACTAATATAGGCCAAACCAAAAGGTAGCACATAACATATAATCAATCCATATATTGTCCATATATATGTAGTATAAGTCCAAATGTCTAACATATATATATGATTGGATTACTCAAGTATAGTAGGAAAAATAGTAAACTTCTCTCAAGCAAATAAAAAGATAAGAGTAATTAAACCACTTGCACTCTGTTGGACCACGAGAGGTGCGATGATGAATATTTCAAGCACGTCGTCAACCTTTTGTTTATAGTAAATGGTTGAGACCAACTTCAGTCTTGTTGCTTCCACACCGTTTGAAGTGGATACTTGTGACTGTTAAAGAAAATTGAAGCGGTGGCTTTGTGTATTTAGGTCACTTTATAAGTATTTGTTTCAATTAAATAAGGTAGTTAGAAGATACTTTTGTAATTTTACTTTTGACTTTGGAGGTTATCACTTTTACAGTAATCCATTACTAATGCGAAGCTTTTTAATATGCACAACCCTTCGGAATAATTTTTTCCGTCTTCTATTTAATATTATAATTATAGTTTTTAAAAATAAGTAGGGTAATTATATATTTAAAATGGTAAAAAAGCAATTTAACTTTTGAAGCTTCCCACTTTTTATATATATATATATATATATATATATATATATATATATATATAAGAGTTATTACTTGTTTGGTGTTCAGCACACGTTATTGAGGTTTCACGTGAATTTGGTGTGAATTGTTAGTTGGGACGCTTATATTGGGCCAAACAAGGTTTCTAGACTTGTGATATTTCACTATTGCATGAGAATGTTGGTAGAATAATATCATATTTCTGCTAAGAATTTGGCTATAGTCCTTGATGGACAATAGAGCTTCTTGACTTGATGATTTCATGGGTAAATGAGTTCCCGCATGCTTTTTTTATCGTTAGCAGCGTCGTGAGTCGTGTAGGTCCGAAACGAGGTTTCATTTGATATGAAGTATAATATCGGTACCAAAATTGTTATTGAGCAGCTATTATGGTAGGAAATTATTGCTACGGATGTCTGAGTTATGTTGAATATCATGTGATTATACCTAGGGTTATGGTTATGGCTCGATTCAGCTTGTTCGAGCCTATACAGTGTATTGATATGAGATTAGAGTCTTATGATGAGATTCGGATGTTGCGCCTCCTTTTTTGTCGCGGTGTCCGGCTTTCAACATTCATTGGGAACAACTCATTTCCTTTTAAGAATTAGGTACGGAATTTGAAGAGTCGCCACCTAACCTATTTAAGGTGCATTAGGGCACCTAAAGCAAATAACTCATAAAATTAGTTTGCATTACCAGAGATTGGGTAAAGGCTTGAAATAACATTGACGGGAAGGAGTTAGGCATCCCTCGAGGTCCACAACGGTGGGTCCCGTTCGAACTCAAATGATGTGAATTAGTCTTATAAACAGATAAAGCGAATTAGACAAATTGATATTATATTTAATACAAGGAGTAAACGGGGGTCCTAGATTTTTTTGTCTACAAGATCACTTATGCGCAATACTTGGTAGTTGTCCCCCAAGTTGGGGTGTTATACATAGCATTAGCGCACATGTCATTTTATACTTAACTACCTAATTACCCTCTTCTTAGTGGTTATACAAGCGATTCTAATTAAACGTACTCTATGCGTGCATTACTCATCCATTCCATATGGTCCTGGAGGTGTTTCGGACCTCTAATTAAGGCAGTTCTAGACTCTTCTAAAGTGTTTAAAAAGAGAAAATCTAAGAGACAATAAAAAACAAATAGGACATTCACAAAAAGGGGCAATTAAAGGCTCACTTTACCTCCTCACACAAGTAGACAATAACACATCTCAAACAGCTTCAAATATTTCAAAGGACCCCAGAGCAGGATATCTAGGTGCCCATGACAAATAGAATATATGCAGCATTGTGTTAAAGCTAGACAATAGAGACCTAATCAGTTTGCCCATTGATTTTAGGGCTTGATGAATCTGGACAATTCACAAATAACAAAAATGCAATTTTACAGTTTGCAGGATTTCAGTCGCCCTACAGGCTTGCCTAGGTATGTATCGGTGATGTCCTATGAACATGATATCTAGTCATTAATCAGAAGTGCAATAAACCATTAAACAATTTTAATTAGGCAGTTTGTGAAGATTGCGCTCAAGTTAAGTGTTCTGTCTTACCCTTTTTTAAAATTTCCTTCGTCCTCATCTCATTTCTGTTGATCTGGTTTTTCTTGCTTAATTCCAGAGTTCAGATTAGGTTTAGTTTGGTTTAATTAAATTGTACTAGTCTTTTCTGTTAGTTTGTCTTGCATGGCAAATTCATTTTATTCTGTTGGTTTGAAGTTCATGAGTTTAATTAGTTTTTAGTCTCCTCTGTTGAGCTGAATTTCATGATTTTAGTCCAATTATATTTTCATTTCTCTCAAATTTTTTTCAAAATTAAAAGTAAAAATCCTATGTCAAAATTATAATCCCAAATAAACCTATAAAAAAAGCTAATTATCCTACATAATCATTATCACAAATAGTTAAAATAAAATTAAAAGAAAAATCACCTAAAAATCAAAGTTAAAATTAAAAGTGAAATTAAACTATATATTTGTTTTTGATTTTTCCTTTTATAAAATGACTAATTGTTAATTAATTCTTGAAAAATAATCAAATCAACTTCTAAATGCACATGCAATATATTTTTGTATTTGCACTAATTAAAATGCACAAATCAAATGCAAACAATCAACGGAAAATGCCACAAAATCCACAAAATTGCGAATAAATGAAAGAAATTATTTTGTTTAAATTTATGAGAGTAATTCATGCAGGGGAAAAATCACATGCTCACAGCTGCCTCTCTTTGCTCGGAAACACGGAGGGTTTTCGTGCAAAGATAAGTGAGCGGACACGAGTAATTTTTTCCTGTTTGAATACTTCGTGAGAAGCATTTTGAAAAGCTTGACTGCACTCTGCTTCAAAGGTTGCCTATATATCCTTAGCTAAAAATGAATCAGGTTAGTGTAGTTCAGGAGTGTTTGGTAGCTGGTACTACGAAGCTGTGATCTCACTATTGTTGCTGATGCTTCTGCTACTGCTTGCTAGACCCCTTATTACACCATGTAAAAATAAAACGAAGCTACACTAGGATTACAAAAGAACCTATCTATGTCTTCAAACTAGCTTTCGATCCTTGTTGCCTTGTATATCTTCCTGTGAAATTCCTTGTTGCCTTGTTGATATGTTTCTCTTTCTCCATGTTGATACCTGATTATTGGACTTGAATTGTACTCCCTTATTCTCCAGGTGGGCGTCTGATTACCAAATCTTGAAGTATATTCCCTTGTTATCCAGGTGGGCGCCTGATTACAGAACTTGAAATGTATTCCTTGTTATCCAGGTGGGCGCCTGATTACCAAATACCAAAACTTGAAATGTATTCTCTTGTTATCCAGGTGGGCGCCTGATTGCAAAAACTTGAAATGTATTTCGGCGCTTGATTTCCAAATACTTGAAAATTTATTCCTTTGTTATCCAGTGGGCGCCTGATTACAAAAACTCAAAATGTATTCCCTTGTTCTCCAGGTGGGCGCCTAATTACCAAAACTTGAATAAAAATTGAAATGTATTCCCTTGTTCTCCAGGTGGGCGTCTGATTACAGAAACGTGAATCTTGAAATGTACTCCCCTATTTTCCAGGTGGGCGCCTGATTACCGAAAACCAAAACTTAAAATGTATTCTTTTGTTATCTAGGTGGGCGCCTGATTGAAGAAACTTGAAACTTGAAATGTATTCCCTTGTTCACCAGGTAAGTTCTTGATTACCAAAATTTGAATAAAACTGAAATATATTCCCTTGTTCTCCAGATGGGCTCTTGATTGCAGAAACTTGAAACTTGAAATGTATTCCCTTGTTCTCCAGGTGGACGCCTGATTACCAAAAGCCAAAACTTGAAATGTATTCCCTTGTTATCCAAGTAGGCGTCTGATTAAAAAACTTAAAATGTATTCCATTGTTATCCAGGTGGGCGCCAGATTACCAAACAAAAAAACCTGAAATGTATTCTCTTGTTATCCAGGTGGGCGCCTGATTGCAAAAACTTGAAACTTGAAATGTATTTAGGAGCCTGATTGCCAAAAACTTGAAAAATTATTCCCTTGTTATCCAGGTGGGCGCTTGATTACAGAAACTCAAAATGTATTCCCTTGTTCTTCAGGTGGGCTCCTGATTACCAAAACTTGAATAAAAACTTAAATGTATTCCCTTGTTCTCAGGTGGGCGTCTGATTGCAGAAACGTGAATCTTGAAATGTAATCCCCTGTTCTCCAGGTGGGCGCCTGATTACCAAAAACCAAAACTTGAAGTGTATTCTGTTGTTATCCAGGTGGGCGCCTGATTGAAGAAACTTGAAACTTGAAGTGTATTCCCTTGTTCTCCAGGTGGGTTCCTGATTACCAAAATTTGAATAAAACTGAAATATATTCCCTTGTTCTCCAGATGGGCTCTTGGTTGCAGAAACTTAAAACTTGAAATGTATTCCCTTGTTCTTCAGGTGGGCGCCTGATTACCAGAAACCAAAACTTGAAATGTATTTCCTTGTTCTCCAGGTGTGCACCTGATTGCCAAAACATGAAAAGTATTCCTTTGTTATCCAGGAAAACTTGAATAAAATTGAAATGTATTCCCTTGTTCTCCAGGTGGGTGCCTGATAACCATAACTTGAATAAAATTAAAATGTATTCCCTTGTTCTCTAGGTGGGCGCCTAATTACCAAAAACTTGAAAATATATTCCCTTGTTCTCTAGGTGGGCGACTTATTACCAAAAACCAAAACTTGAAATGTATTCCCTTGTTATCCAGGTGGGCGCCTGATTGCCAAAAACCAAAACTTGAAATGTATTCCCTTGTTCTCCAGGTGGGCGCCTGATTGCCAAAACTTAAAAAGTATTCCTTTGTTATCCAAGTGGGCGCCTGATTGCAAAAACTTGAATAAAACTGAAATGTATTCCGTTGTTCTCCAGGTGGGCGCGGGATTACCAAAACTTTAATGAAAATTGAAACGTATTCACTTATTCTCCAGGTGGGCGCCTGATTACCAAAAACTTGAAAATCTATTACCTTGTTCTCCAGGTGGACGCCTGATTACCAAAAACCAAAGCTTGAAACGTATTCCCTTGTTATCAAGGTGGGCGCCTGATTGCCAAAAACCAAAACTTGAAATGTATTCCCTTGTTCTCCAAGTGGGCGCCTGGTTGCCAAAACTTGAAACTGGAAATGTATTCCCTTGTTCTCCAGATAGCCGCCTGATTACCAAAATTTGAATAAAACTGAAATATATTTCCTGAGACTGCTACCTTTTTACCTGATTACAACAAAACAAACAAAACAAAAGATATTTTTCCTGGCCCAGTTTGGTGCTGGGTGCATTTGTGAGTATTAATCAAATCCTACAAAATATCTCTAAACTTTGAAAGCTAAACCCTATTATCCAGGAGAGAATCTGATTTATGTCTGCTGGGGACCATTAATTAAAGCTACATCCCATTTTTCAGCGTAATTATTACATATCCTGATGAACAAGACAACACAACATAAGGAAAGTGATTCGAAATATTTGGAGGCTAATATCATACTTGAAGAAATTGTCAAAGAGGTAGAAAATTTTAAGAATAAACCTAAGTCCAATATAAAAGAAACGGAGGCAGTTAACTTAGAGGATTCTGAAACAGTCAAAGAAACTTGCAATAGCATTCATCTATCGTCATCAGAGAAGGAAGAGTACATCAAAATCTATATATTTATATAAAATAGAGTCATAACCTAGTGATGTAACAAGTCTTACAAGCCAGGATTAGAATTTATCTTTTTTCCTACATTTTTTTTATTTTTCCTTCAACTTTTTTCATTTTATGTACTCTACATCAAAACCTGAAAAGTCGCACCTTAAAATTCCTTTATTTCTGTTGCTCTCTTCCTCGTCTTTCTCCCATAAACGTTACTTCACTTCTTTCATCCCATATTCATGGGTATCATCGCTGATTCTAATTCTTTTCTAAGTTATTATCACCTTTTTCCTAATTCTTTTTTCTCTCTAAATTATCTCTGTTTTCCCCCTTTCCTCTTTCTTATTCTTTTTCGTCAAAATTTAGTTGGCTTAAAATTTTCACACCAATCTTTGTTACTCTTTCTTGCTGCATACACAGATTCTGAATCGAGGTTAGTATTTAAAATTTTATGCTCTTATATTTGTGGTTTTCTTTGAAACATTTTATGGCTTTATATTATAATTCTTTGGTTACTATTTTTTGCCGCATGTACTGTTGAGTTGTCCCATATCGGGGGGATTTGAGGTTATTGGTCTCCTTATATGAATGGGAAAATACTCACCTCATAAGCTAGTTTTTGGGGTTGAGTTAGGCCCAAGGTCCATTCTTATGATGGTATCAGAGTCAGGCCCATCCCAATTATTGTTACCGATGTTGGGCCCCCATTTATGTTGTCAACGCTCCAGAGATCTGAGCGTGAGGGGGGTGTTGAGTTGTCACACGTCGGAGAGATTTGAGGTCCTTGGTCTCCTTATATGGCTGGGGTAATCCTCACCTCATAAGCTAGCTTTTGGGGTTGAGTTAGGCCCAAGGTCCATTCTTATGATGGTATCAGAGTCAGGCCCATCCCAATTATTGTTACCGATGTTGGGCCCCCATTTATGTTGTCCACGCTCCAGTGATCTGGGCGTGAGGGGGGTGTTGAGTTGTCCCACATCGGAGAAATTTGAGGTCCTTGGTCTCCTTATATGGCTGGGGTAATCCTCACCTCATAAGCTAGCTTTTGGGTTGAGTTAAGCCCAAGTTCCATTCTTATCATGTACGCCGAATCCGCATCAAAGTTAGTAATTTAAATTTGATGCTCTTATATTTTTGTTTTCTTTCTTACAAAGTTATTTTATGGTTTATTATATCAACGTCCTAAATTGTTGATGCTTCACATCTGTTACATCAATGTCTTGAATTGTTTATGCTCTCGTCATTGTATTTTGGTTTCGAGTATGTACAAGACCAGAGCAAGTACGTGTGTCTGTTTTACTATTCTACCATAGATGTCTTTTGTTATGTTATTCCTCCAAGATGGAGTGTTATATCAAAGATAATATAAAATGTTGTGATGTTCATGGAAAATAAATGGTAAAATCTCAAAAGTGATCGCTTTGTAATTAAACAACTACGAGTAAAATGTAAATCAGTGTTTATATAGCAAATGTTAAAACAATTCGTGTCTCTTAAGTGAGAAAGCCCACAAGGCATAAGTAAAATTTCGCCTTTATGCAATGAAAGGCTTCTTCAACAGTAAGAATATGCAGTGCCTCCAGAACCAACTCTGTTGTAACTTAACTATAAGGATGGCAGTGGACAGGTCCGGGAGGCTAAACGGGCCAGGACCGATATTTGTGGGCCTAGGTCGATCTCGTGGGTCGGTCATACGTTTTGGGACCAGTAGGACCGGGACCATTTCGCCCGCTAAGGGACCGAGATCCGGTTCCTTAGCGGGCCAAATGGTCCAAACGGCAAAAAAATTAAAAAAAGAGCAATTTGAAAAGTTTAAAAATAGCAGTTAGGCTATCAAAAGTAGTCGTTGACTATTTAGAAAATATCCATTTAACACTCCCTCCCCTCCCCCTCTCCCCTCCCCCCCCCAACTTTATTTTAATCTCAACCTTTTCATAATTATACGTTTTTTCTATTTTTAACTATAAACAAACCCTCATTCTTTCATTTTTCTTATAAAATTATCAATCTATCACAATCTCTCTCTAGTTTACTTCTATACTTTCTACTATTACTTACTATATTGTTAATTTTTTGAAATAATTGTGAAGTTGGTGAATTGAAATCTTCAACGATAATCAATTTTCAACAAGTTATTCGTCAATTCGGTAAACTCGTTCCAACTCTTAAGTTTTAATATTATAATTTTGTTTGTTTTATTTATGGGATTTTTACATATACATCCCATATACCAAACCTTATAACCACTCATGTTTAAGGTTTGTGTTTATTACATTTAAGTATACCACCTTTCAATTTATGTACCAAAATTATATTTAAGGTTAATAATCAACTCATTAATTATTTGCTTGATTTGTGGAACAATTAAAGGTTTAATTTGTGGAACAAGATCTTTTCATATATTTTTTTTACACATTTATAATGGAAGATCTCAACTTGCACCTTACTGTAACAAACTTCGAATAGTAAGTAAATAATTAGTTCATTCCAGTTATTCCTTTTAATTAGTTTATTCCAGTTTGCTAAAGGGTTAAGCCTCTCACTTTTCATAATTTTCTTTTAATTAGTTTACTCCAGTTATTCACAATAATGTTTTTAAATAATTTAGAAAGTAAAATAGAAAATATTGATTTTAATAATTCAAAAAATAAAAAAAAAGTCGAAAGAAGATTTTGAATTTTTGAAGATGGAGTTTATATACTCAAAGTTCGACGTCGGGTTTCAAAAATGCATTCTTTGTGGAATGCATTTTTCCATTATTTTTCTTAACATTACAATATTTGGCCAAAACTTTTAGAAGGAAAAAACTGATTTTGAATAGAAATAAAAATAATTTTTTAGAGCAGAAAAACTTAACTTTTAAAAATTTTATTTTTATGAAAACTTAACTTTTAAAAATTTTATTTTTATTCGAAGATGTTCTAATATCAGGAGTGTCTGTTGTAATCTTATTTTTTTCATTGTATTTTTCAGATTATCAGTTATTTGTAATCAAATTTATTTTTCATTCTTGTTTTGATCTATTTTTATTATTTTTCTATTTTTTATTATTGTTCTTGCTTGAAGAAGTTGTAAACTTGTCAAGTGCACGAGCCTTGTAATCGTCTATATGTACCTACAAGTAACTACAATTAATTACAAAGTTCATACAACTACAAAAATTTGATTACATTTTAAAAACACACTGGAAACACTGCATATAACCTTAACTACATTTACCTACATTTGCCTACATTTGACTACATTTTAAAAACTCATTGGAAACATTTCGTATAACCTTAACTACATTTACCTACATTTGACTACATTTTTAAAACTCACTGGAGACATCATTAAATAACCTTAATTACCTTAAGGTTATATGCAGTGTTTCCAGTGAGTTTTTATAATATAGTCAAATGTAGTTAAATGTAGTTAAGGTTATATGAAGTGTTTCCAGTAAATTTTTTCGTTTCGTATTTATTTGTTATATTCGTTCCGATAATCTGGAATAACTAAAATATGTTGTGAAGCTCTCACCTACAATTCAAGATCAAAAAGAAAATAATAAGGTGTCAATAAATTAACTATGTTAGCAACAATCAGTTAACTACAAATCAGCTACAAACAAACGGCATATAAACGTTCACTACTATTAACTACAATTATCTACATTTTTAAAACTCTATGTAAATACTTCATAACTACATTTAACTACATTTAACTACAATTATCTACATTTTAAAACTCTCTGGAAATACTTCATAACTACATTTAACTACATTTAACTACAATTATCTACATTTTTAAAACTCTCCGGAAATACTTCATAACTACATTTAACTAAATTTAACTACAATTATCTACATTTTTAAAACTCTCTGGAAATAACTTCAACATCTACAACTTTTTTTGTTTTTTTTTTCCTACACCAAACAAGAATATATTAAACTACGATCTATGTTGAAAAAAAATGTTGACAACAAAATTTTCTATTCATATACAAAATTTCTAGAAATAAACTACAAAATCAAATTTAGTACTGTATAAAGTTGTATTGTTTTTAAGGGTATCTACAAAATTACTAATACTACAATTAAACAACAATCTATGTTGAAAAAAAATATTGATTACAAAATTTTCTCTTGACCAACAAAATTTCTTCAAAAAAATTACAAATAAAGTTATATTATTTTTAAGATTATCTATAAAATATTATATTTATATTATAATTAAACAATAATTTATATTAAAAAAATATTGACTATAAAAAATTTCTTATGTGATATAGAAATGTAAAAAAGCCCCCCAAAAATAGGGTTTCCATATTGATAATAGAGCTACCAATGTGCAGAAACAAAAACAAGAAAAGATGATAAACAGAAAGAAGAGAAGAAGGATTAAAAGATGAAGAAAAGAAAGAAGAGAAGAAGCTGGACAATATGGACGAAAATCACAATTATTTTTGGTTTAGAAGAGATATATAATACATTAAATATGTTACCTTACATGATCTAGACTTTAAATGGTAGAAAATCAATCATTAATTCCCAACCTTAATGTGGGGCGTTATTTTTGGTCTAAATTTATTAAGATTCTGATTTTGTATTAATTGTGTAGTCTTAATTTAGGATGGAAATTTAGTTTGGTACATATTATGTAACAAAAATATGGGATATGAGTGTAATAAACAAACCATGCACAATAATGGTAGTAAGGTTTGGTATATGGGATGTATAGGTAAAAATCCCTTTATTTATTTGCTATTACTTGATCAATTAAGAAGGCTTCCTTAAAAATAAGGAAAAATTCAAGAGTGAAAAATCTAGTAGTCATGTTGTTCCTCATCCATTACCCCCGGTTCCCCGAACCAAACTCCATGTCCATCCTACACATGTTATTCTTGATGCTGATAATAATTTTTTACAATTTATTGAGAGCCAATTTTTCCATAATTTTAAAGTTGGTGAACAATTAGACTATGAATGCTCTTTATTTTAATAATACTATTGATGAAAATGATGATGGAAAAATTGGTCCTGATGAAACTCAACTGGATGATGATACACCTATTAGTCTTGCTCATAGTGTTAATCCAACTAATGATATCCCTGCTAATCCAAATAATGCCTCATCTGGTACTCTTGTTACTGCCCCTACTTTTTCTAGACAACCTACCAAACATACGAAAACTTCTCTTGTTTGGCCCTTTTTTACTCAACTATTTCCAGAAAATAAGGCTAAGTGTAAAATTTGTGGTACGGAGTTAGCTACTAAATATTTTGGATCGCGTAGGGAGACGGGAACTTTAGCTAGACCCATAAAAAAACACCCTCAAGATAGAGTCGGATATCTTCTTCTGAAAGCTTTGGCCGAGGGGAAAATTGTACCTACTCCTAGTCAGGATGACACCCTAGTACCAGTTCAAATTTCAACCGAGAATTAGCATTATTACCGTTTATATTATGATCCAAAAAAAGCTCGGGAAAAATTGCCAAAGATGGTAACTATTATGTGCTTACCTTATAGTTTTCCTTCTGACCCTAACTTTACATTATATTAGAAAAAATTTTAGTCCTACTTATAAGGGTTTTTACCGCACAACCATAAAGAACGATATTTATAAATATAAGCATGAATATGAACAATATTTGTACTATTTATTTGCTCAAATAAATTAGTGTGTTTCTATTACAACTGATATTGGTAGAAGTGGCAACGACTATAATTACCTTACTGTTACCAGTCATTGGATTGATGAGGATTGAATAATACAAAAGCGCATAATTACTTTTAGAATAATTATTTCACGTCACACATGGCAGTTTATTGCTAGCACATTTACGGATATTTACATATATTTTTGCATTAATGATAAGATAATATCAGTTTCAATGGATAATACTACTAGTAATACAAATAATATAGGCTTGCTTACCATAAATTCTGCATTTAGTGACATATTCATGTTAGATGTACCTGTTGTATTTACTATTTAATTGTGGGTGATGGTATGAGAATTTTAAATATTGAAATTGAAAAGGTTAAAATGGCTCTAACTGTTTGTTTATTCAAACCGTAAAAGTAGACTTAGAGAATATTGTAAAAGATGTGATGAATGTTGCCTAAGAAAAAGAAAGGTTCTTAAACCTTGTCCAACTAGATGGAATTACATGTATGAAGTTTGATTGTTGCATATGAATATAGAAACCCCATAAACTCAACGTTTAATGCACATGTAAGTGATTATGATGAGCACCTTACGAATGGGATTAGGCTAATGTTAAAATGCTAGTTGATTTTTTAGAAAAATTTCATACTGCTACAAATAAATTTTCTGGGCAATATTATCCTACTTTTTCTAACTGTTTAGTTTATATTGCAAAACTTGCTAATTTGTTTGCTCATTTTTCAAAAGGTGGAAAAATTTATAAACTTGCTACTGAATTTATGAGAAAAAAATTTAAAAAATGTTTTTTCCCTATTTACGATGTTACTGCTTTGTTAGATCCTTGTATGAAATTAGTAGGTCCTCAATTTTGGCGTGAAACTGTTTAAAATGGTTTAGCACTTGAAGATGATGAGTTGTCTCAACTTCTGAAAGTAATAGCCTCAATTAGAATAAATGTTCAAACTATTTATAATGCTTATCAAGTTGCATTAAATCATGCTAGGCTAAATGTTCCAACTCCTTCTTCTTCTGATTCTCAATCATCTAAGGGGTCATTTGGTATGAGGTATAAGAAGGTATAAGGGTGGTATAAAAATTTAATACTACCTTAATACTCTGTTTGGTTAGCAAATCAGGTATACGTTATTCCTGTGTTAATTTTAACATTGGAATAACTTATGCCTTATATAATATGGGGTAATTAGCCGCGGTATAACTTGTACTTTCTTCTTAGAAATTATGCAATTGTCATTCCTAATACAACATACCAAACAATCAATAATAACAATCCCAGCATAACTAATCTCAGCATAACTTTTCGCAATATAACTTATATCGGCATAACGTATACCTGTATAAATCGTATTCCAACTAAACGACCCTTAAAGAACTGCAGGATTAAGAGCACTTAGTGCTTGGCAGGGTTTAGGGGTTCTCAAGATTCTAGTGGTAGTGATTTTTCACAACTAAATGAACTTGAAGTTTATTTGTCGCAGGGAAATGAGGAAGTGAATCCCAACAGATTCTTTAATCTTTACAATGATTGAAGGACAAAAAAACGCCTTCCGGTTCTTTGAAGGATGGCCCAATATATTTTAACTATTCAAGCTTCAACAGCGGCATCGGAGAGCACTTTCAGTCAATCAAGACTTCAACTCGGTGATTATAGAGAATCTATGAGGGAGAGCTTGGAAAAATCAGCACTTTTCAGAGATTGGATCCGTTCGGAATGAAGAAATTTTAGACTTGTTGAATCACAACCAGAGAAAGACGAAGCTTACGAAGAAAAGCTTATGAAGTGGCAATGACCAAGCTACTTTTTCGCTACCACCAATGAAAATTTCTCCGGACCTTGAAGAATTTATGAAGTTTGTAAGAGATACCATATAACTTGTATGAACAAAAATTAGTATGTATTATGTAACTTATATTTTGGCACATCTTGATTAGTTTCTTTTTCTTCTCACTTGTGGTATTATCACCTTGTTGTGCTTAATTTATAGGGGAGGAAGACTAAGAAAGTATTGCCATATTTTTTTTTATGCTATAATAATATTAGCATTGCTTTGAATATCTCATTATAATAATTTTGTCTTTAAATTTTAATTATAAATTTAGATCACAATTCTATAATAAAATTTACAACGCATTGCCTTAGATATCTTTTTTAACATCTTTTTGTCTCTAATTTATATTTAATTTTTAAATAAAAAAATTAGCCGTTGGGCCCATTTAACCCACTTAGCCGCAGGCCTGGCCCGTTTAGCCCGGGACCATGAGTTCGTAGGCCCGCACCAGAGCCGGTTCCTACAAAAATATTGTTTGCCTTGGGAAGAGAGCGTTCGGACCGGCCCACTTGGCCCGTTTAGGCCGGACCGGCCCACTTGCCAGCGCTACTTAACAACTTCTTCTATTCTTTTTTCCCGCAAAATCTTTCTAATTTCAAATTTTGGTTATGTAGTTTTTGTTATCAATCGGTTTCTGAAATTTGTTTAACCACGAGAAAAACCATGTGGAGAAGGATTACAAAAAGTTGAAAGCTCTCAGGAATCAAACGCTCTCAAATTAGATGTTATTAAGTTGGTAATCATGAATTCAATTGTAATGTTTCTTCAAATTCTCACATGCACAATACTGAAGTTGTTTCGTCTTTTCAAATTTTCTCTTTAAATTTAGTAAATATATTGGCTTTGCAGTACTTAGGTTGGTAATGAGATATATAATACTGTCTTGCTCATTTTTTTTGCTGTATTAGGATACTTCTCAAGATTAGTATTTCAGCACCAACTTTCCCCTTTGCCCATGCCTTATCTCCTTCATTTGTTTCATAATTTTAGTATCCAGACAGTTGCTAAATTTGTGCAAACTATTGTGCCTTTTGTTCTCTTTTCTTAGTTCTCCACTTAAGTGCATCGTCAGATCCATTGTGCATGCTCTTTTTTTCCCGATGAACATCGCGATTTATTTAAAAGCAATACAATGTGAATGTACAGTTTTACTCAATTGTATTGAATCAAAAATTATGATATCTGTGATTCTTTATTGGACCAGGTAAGGCAGAAGCTATCCTCCGGGGGCCAGGAAATACGTATCAATAAATATTGCACCTATTAAATTGTTGGAATATTTACACCCTATAGAAAATTTTAGTACCCTATTTATATTAAATAAATACCATTTTAAAATATTATATCATATAAATACCTGTTAAGAATAGAATTCTATTTAGAGTGAATGTCTATCTTGTAGAGAGTTTTACTTTGAGGCTAAGTCATTGTTCCTCCTATAAATAGAGGGGTCTTACCCCATTGTAAATCACCCCAAAATACAATTTTTCTCTCTTTCTCTGTAATATTACTCTTATTCTTTTATTATTTTATAATACGTTATCAGCACGACGCTCTAACCAACTTAGCTAAACCCTGGAGAAGACAACATGGAGGAAACAAAAACAAAAACCCTGTGCAACTGAACCCTAGAAGTTGCCGCCGCCGACCACCACTGAAACCGCCTCCGCCAGCGACTCTACTCGCCGGAAAAAAGCACACAGCCCTCCAGTCATCTTCTCCATCCTCATTCGCCAAGTGAAACGCTGCTCCACCATCTCCGTTCATATCAGTCGTTGTCCACCACCTAGCTCGAAGCCATCCTCGTCACCCCTCTCAAATCGCGGCTGCCCCTTCACCTTCTGACTGCTGCCCCCAACCCCCCTCCATCGAAGATCACCAAGCAACAGCAACGAGAACCGCCGCCACCCCCGCCTGACTGGACATCGACGACCACTCCATACACAACTCCACCAGATATCAGACGCAACTCTAGCCTTTCCAACAACCAAGAGACCTTTCTTCACCATCGGAAAACACCCCGTAAACCAACGAACGACTCTACTCTCCAAATTTTGTTCGTTTTTCTTTCAGTTTTGCTTAGCGAAAATAGAAAAGAATTTGTTTCCTTATTAGCGATCCAGTTTCAGTTTTAGGTTCGTTGTTCATGTCCAAAGCTCCTATCATCTGCTGAAGTTTTCAAATTCCGTTCGGGGCATTCGTTGATAACTTGGTTTCACTTGAGATTTTCTCAAAGAGATTCGAGTCTCACTTTTTTGTCCGGGGTGAGGTCCGTTCGAAGTTGGCGTCGGGTTCGAGGTTTTCGGGAATATTTGCGGTTCCGTCGAGTTTTGTTAAGCGTTTCAGATCTCATTGAAAAAAAATATATCTAAGCACGAGACTCTAACCAATTGAGTAGAAGCTTTGTGATTGAGAATAATGATCGTCAAATGTTCTATGATCTTCCTTCAAGATTAATTCTGGATTTAAGGTAAGTATTTTACTTTTCTCTTTCAAATTCTTGATAGTCTATAATTTGATTTTATATAGAAGCAAAGACAATAAAGTTTGATTATAATTATAATGGAGTTTGTAAGAAATTACACTCACATGAAGTGGTAAAATTTCTATGCCTTGCCATGATCAAAATCATGTATGATTGTGGGCAAAGAATTGAAAACCCGTCCCATTGAATTTGATTCATTCTCATTCCTTTTAGAGAATGTGATAGCAATATGTGATAAGTCTGAAAGAAGACAAAATTATTACCGTGAAGGTATCAATGAATGTGGATGTGGCAATAGACGAAATTATAATCGTCATTATTGTGGTAATGAGAACAATAAGGATTCTCAAAATAATCATTCACTCTGTGAAAGTAATATCTGTCATCGATTTGACATGAGATTTTATATAGCACACACAGATTATTATGGTCCATTCATGTTGTGAATGTGACAACATCTGATTTTATGAATACATATTCATTATTGGAAGAATATGAACATGCTATTGGTATTGAATATACCACACTCACCTCTAGAAGGATGTTTGAGATGATATAAGAAAATAATATCATTATTATGGCATGAATGGTCATTGATCACATACCTATTGTACGCAAAAATATTTTGGCAATGTGATTATTAAAGGACAACAATAATTCAAGAAATATATCTTGCATATAATTTTGACCATAACCATAATGGTATAACTTTCTCTTTAAAAGAGATATTCACCACATGGATGTTGATGAATATGTGGTAGAACAAAATTAATTGAGAGCTCTAGAAGAGCCAATTATACTATTTTGGAGAAATACAATTGATTACCAATAAGGTATTGTGTTGTAGTAAGTTTCAAAGAAACTTATTCAGTTTCCAAAGTATACGCGAAAAAGATTGATTATATTGAGACTATAAATAAAGGAAAGATTTTATGTCTTCTATTACTACAACTTGTAGCGGAATAATATGTATGCGAAAAGCTACCCGCTTTATTCTCTAGTTTGTACTACACAAATAAAAGAATGCCACAATAAAGTAGAACTTTATTGACATAAAACCCATATCATAATAAACTTGGAGTTTATTGATATCCAGTTGGCATAGCTGGTTTAGTCATATTAATTAAAGTATGGTGTGCAAAAATAAACGAGAATCTATATGGGTAAATATTAAAGAACTAGAAAGATCTTTACGAATTCTCTTAAGTTGCTTGTTCTCGTTAATTGATAGACCAATTCAAATTGGGATTGAATCCCATGAATGCTGGAAATATCAAAGGTGAATATGGGCACATTCACCTTCCATGTATACCACATAAGATGCATTTATGAGATGGTTACATATGTGATTATTATTAACCCGCAACATGGTGTTTTGCGAGGTAACTTGCTCAATAATTCAATTTAGAGCACAATTTCCAGATTTTCTATTCAAGATAGTTTATCTTGATAAGTTAGTATACATCACAACGGGTTTAGCAAGATAATTTATTGAGTGCCTCCACTTAATAGCTAAACTATTGCTTACGAGAAGAAAGTTATATATATCAATTTGATATAGGTTACATACGAAAGTATATTACATTCTTCTCTCACAAATGGTTCAAGGTCAGGAACCAAATAATTTCATCTTATTATTATTGATGTGCGGTGTATATTTTCATTAACGCCATAATGCACAAAGATGGACTTCCAAAGTTGAGGAAGCAAGTTAGTTTTTCTAACATGAGAGGGAGATATGATAAACAATTAAGAAAAAGTTACGTTGAACGGATTATCATTTGTATATTTAGATCCTCGAATACGGTAATATGAACTTGAAGTTCATAAAAAGATAATTCATCTGCAATATATTGCGAAGTATGCTAGACGCATTTTGCTGACCCAAATAAAGTAACTATATTCTCATTGCAAATGCTCATATTAAGTCCTAGAAGGACAAAGTCTATACTACGCTTAAAGCATATAGACAAATCGGTTTCAGATAAAAAGGATGAGCAAATGATCAAACTGATCATAATAAGGAGGCAAGTTATCTAGAATATCACATGACATAACACTTCATAAAATCTCTTGAGAGATTTAGGTACCTGAATATATGAATGAAGAGATCTCTATGTTATGTCTTTATGAAAATTTATTGGAACCGATATAGCATGTTCTTCGACGACATCTATAATAGCGCTAAGTTTATATGAGGATCTTAAGTCTATCGAATATAGACACAAAAGTATTGGCCAAATGGAAGAGATACAATTCAAGTAGAATTGATTCCATATGAAAGACATGTAGTTTTTGACATGTAGTTCAAGTACTTGAAAGCATAAAGTCAATGGTATGTGCAATCAGTTTTCGATATCATATATGTCTATGCAAGACATAAAAACTTGATATGCACTAAAGCCTCTTTAGATGGCTTATATGGCTTAACTTATATGACAATCCTTGAAGAACTTAAACCGCTTAAAGCATATATAATTTTTGGTCTTGAAGTACCACATGCTAAGTGCAATTTGTGAACATTTGTATCTTGCTATAACTATAAGCATGATAATGTGATAGCGAGGATACCTCTATGGAGATATTGAAGAGCCATTCCACGATATTTGTGAAGACATTATATATCAATCAGGAGTTATGATTTCAAGGTGCAAATATTCATTATAGTTAATATGGCTGATTTATTTATAAAATCTCTACCAACGATCTCTTGAAGATGGTGCACAAGATTAGGATGTGAAGGCTCAAGGATGTGAATTGATGCTCTCATCAAGTGGAGTTAATGCGTGTTGCACTCTTTTTCTCTTACAAAGTTTTGTCCCACTGGGTTTTCCTTGCAAGGTTTTTAACGAGGCAACTAATAGACGCATTTATAAACATGTGTACTCTTTTTCCTTTTCTAGAAATTTTTTTCCCATTGGGTTTTCTTTTAGTTAAGGTTTTAACGAGACACATTACTTATTGAGTAGAATTCAAGGGGGAGTGTTAAGAATAGAATTCTATTTAGTGTGAATTTCTATCTTGTAGAGAGTTTTACTTCGAGGTTAAGTCATTTTTCCTCCTATAAATAGAGGGGTCTTACCCCATTGTAAATCACCCCAAAATTCAATAAGAATTTCTCGCTCTTTCTCTACACTATTGCTCTTATTCTTTTATTATTTTATAACAATATCTTTTATTCTTTATAGTAAAAATAATATTATAGTTATATCCTACTTATAAGGCACCATATATGCTATTTAATATTTTCTCTCTCCTTTTTACTAATTTCTCTCACCAAATACATGTTCTCTCTCTTTTGTATTCAAATTTGGTTATTTTTGTTTGCAACTATTTAATCTTCCAGTAAGTTTTCAAATGTATTCATTTGTATTCATCTTACTTATTTTTTAAGCTTTAGTTTTCCAACTCTTCAAATTTAATATTAGTTTTACTTGTATTCATATGTATTCATGTGTATTCAGCTTTGGTTTTCCAACTCTTCAAATTTAAAATTAGCCTTACTTGTATTCATATGTATTCATGTGTATTCAGATTTGGTTTCCAACTTTTTCAAAATTAATATCAGTTTTACTGGTAATCATATGTATTCATGTGTATTCAGATTTGGTTATTTTTGTTTGCAACTGTTTAATCTTCCAGTAAGTTATCAAATGTATTCATATATATTCATCTTACTTATTTTTTATGTAATAATTTTAGTTCGTTGAGTTAAATTAGGAGACTATCAGTGATTTGATTTTCTTCCATTTAAAACAACTTTAAGTTGCCAGAAATTGCGTAAAACTGATTTGTATTCAGCTGAAATTTTGCTTGAATACAACTAAATACAAATTTTATTTAGCTAATTTCCCTGTTTATCGCCTCTTTTTAGTTCGTTCAGTTAAATTAGGAGACTATTAGTGATTTGATTTCCTTCCATTTAAAACAACTTTAAGTTATCAGAAATTGCGCAAAACTGGTTTGTATTCAACTGAAATTTCGCTTGAACACAGCTAAATACAGATTTTATTTAGCTAATTTCCCTGTTTATCGCCTCTTTTTATTCTTGTATTAATAAATACAACATCTTAAATACATGAAATACATTGTATAAAAACATAAAAAATATCTATAAAATGTAATATAATAAAAAGTATCTATAAATGGTTAATTAGGACTAAAAAAATGGTGCTTTATGAAAAATTCCCTAAATTGTTTCAATTAGGCTGGTTTGTCCTTTGGTCTGTTGCTTGTTTTCCTCACAAATATCCTATTTCATTACACGAAAACTAACCTTCCCATATTATCTAATTAATCTGCATAATAATAATACATAAAAATCTCTATGCTTCATCATATTCTTAATATATTTTGTGCATTACATATGTATTGAACCGGCTCTAACTTCCTCTTTTATTGTTCTATTGTAATAGAGCACCTTTTTCTTTCGGAGTTGAATGGTGATATAGATGATTGGACTGCAATGATTGTTATACCCTATTTTAACATGGATTAAATTAGAGTATAATATATTGGTGATTCCTGAATTAATTACTAAGTAAAGAGTCGTCGCCTAACTATATTAAAAAGTGAGTTAGGGCATCCTAAATTATCTATTATTAACTTTGTATGGTCTACTAAACATTAGGGATTCTAGGATAAGGGTTCAATTAATTTTAAAAAGAATGTGTAAGACACTCTTTAAGATCCATATTAAGATGGTTGACCAACTGAACTTAAATTAATTAACCAAGGGTTTGTAAAATCATTAAATGGTAAGGAAAATATCTCATTAAAATTTTATAAGTAAAATATAGATCACTCGTAAGCAACCCCACAACCGAGAGGTTGTGAGTTCGAGTCTCGCCAAGAGCAAGGTGGGAAGTTCTTGGAGGGAAAGATGCCGGGGGTCTATTTGGAAGCAGCCTTTCTACCCAAGGGTAGGGGTAAGGTCTGTGTACATACTATCTCCCCAGACCCCACTAAATGAGATTATACTGGGTTGTTGTTGTTGTATAGATCACTCGTAAAACTCCACGTTTGAATTTGAAGATTCAACTCTCATGGAACATCTAGTACAAAATGAGCAGAAGTTCAAAGGAACGTCATTTTCGAAAAGATCAAATCTGAAACTAAGATACTTAAGAAAGCAAATGCATTTTTGTTCTTTTAACAGGATCAAGATCTTGAAAGCATGATATTAATTTGACTGTGTTGTAGGAAAATATTAGTGGGAAAACTTTTAACCGGACTAAAACTGATATTCTTTCTTTTTAAGTCATAATCATACAAAATGGATGCTGTCTTTATGTGATAAAGAAAACTATCTTGATTGTAGGATAGAGGGAAGGATCTCAATGATTAATAGAACTCTACTATTAATCCTATTCTGAATGTGAGTTTCAACACAGAATCCAAAAAAAAAAACTTGAGATAAACCCAAACACATAGATCAACAATCACAGAAGAGTTAAAACAGGACAAATGATAAAGAAAATAGAGGAAATATGCCATAGGCATCCCCAAGCAATTTTCGTTTGTTTTTCTGGTTGTGATGAATCTATGCGAGGATGAAGAGTCTTGCACGAAAATTTCATGTCGCTTCAAAATGTACATGCTACGAAAAGGAAAAAGAACGAAATAAGAAGGATTAGAAACTAAGGAAACTAATTCTTATTTATATATGAAAGCCAAAATAAGAGAAACATAGAATGCACATTTGTTAAATATATAAATGACTTGAACCTGACATGAAACTTGCATATGCCTAGAAACTTAATAGTGTTTCAAATAATGGCATTGTAACGAGATCCTAAAGAAAATGCAACTTAATATACATATATACAGTTTTAGATAATTTTAATAAAGCCATTTGGCTTATGTGGAAATTAATACACTCAAACTCAAAATGTTCTACTCTACGATCATACTATTGCAACTTGGAGTCATTTTTAAACAAGCCGTGAAACTAACTAAATTCTGGAGTGACAAATTATAGTTAGACAAAGGTAGGTGATTCAAGTATTATGAATAAGAAAACTAAGTACCGGGTGTCTATAATAACATTTAAAAAATTTATCTTTTAAGCAAATCAAGCTTCTACCAGATAAAGAAACTAAAGCTATTTTTTATTATTATTATTTTTCAATCAAACCAACTGCTATCATATAATAGTCTAGGAAACTAGAATACTAAATCACACTTTCATTTCTATATAATATATATTTCAGGTTAAAATATAAAAAGAGAGACATGACGGAATAGAATAATTTTTATGAGCATCTCAATATTTATGGAAGAAATATTCATAGACAAAGAGGGTTCCAACAAATCAACACAATCGTGAATCAATCCAGGCATTAATATTATTTAAGATAGACTTTAGACATGGTTTCTAAAAGAAAGACAACTCAATAGTCATATTTGAAGAAGAACCAAAATATTTTTTATTTTTATATTTTATGATGGTATGCTATTCAAGATTCACGGTAGAAACAAATCTACACCAACATTCTGTAATACAAAAATCCTAACGCATTATTTCTAAAACGTAGTAGTTTAACATCAAAAAATAAATAGAATAGAGTAAAATTTACCTTTTGTGGGGCAATGAACTAGGACTTTAAGGTCTTAGATCTATTACTCCTTAGTTATCGAGAATAAAAAAATAAAGACTAAATATTGAAAAAAAATTCACAAATTGTAAAGTTTGAGATTAAAAGAAAAGTAGAGTAGATATAAATTGAATTTTTCTTTTTTTGGATTTTTCTGATAATTCCAGCTTGGTTTTCGGCTGAAGGTTTTAGGAGTATTTTTAGGAGAAAACAACTAGGGTTTCATGAGCGAGAATTTAAAGAGTCGTTTGAAATCTGACACGTCACATGAACTCCTTTGCTCAGCAAATCAGATTTTATGAACTCTTTTCTTGGATCTTTATGCTATTTTTGGGTTGATCGAATCTTGTAGCAAAGATGAGAATAAGAGAAGTCAGGATGTTTTATAGATATCAAAAAATCTTACACGAAATCGGATTAGCAAGTTCTGACATGGCTGATGGGGTGAGGTAACTTTCACCAAAAGAGAAAAGAGGAGGTAGGCGGCTATTAGGGGTGTAGGATTAAGGTTTGTAAGTTTGAAATAGCTTATAATAGATGGTTAATAGGGCTTCAAGTTTTGGGCTTCTAGAAATTGGGCAATAACTGATTGGGTTGGTGTAAATTATTAGAGAGTGAACTAATGGAAGAGATAGTCGAAATTCAGTATTTCGAGGTCTAAACCTCTCTTTTACCTCACTTTAATTTGTGTGTGTGATTCAGACCTATATTCGAAATGCTTTTTATGTGAAAAGATGAGAAATAAAAATTATAGAGATGTTATGAATTGTTAGGAAGATACTGGATTGCAGGACTGATGTTATGAAGAACCAACAGATGCAAGGAAACCCCTACAACAGACTGCAATCATTATGCAAACTGGACAAGTTCCAAATTCACAAGCTATACCTTGTTATGCTCCCTAGTTACAGTAAAGTTGATTGGAGGAATCTGATGTTGACTGTCAATGTACAACAAAGACACAAGTTTACAGTATGGTTAGCAGCTCAACACAGACTACCTACCATTGACAGACTACGCAGATTTGGAGTTGATACTCCTTCTGAATGTGCTTTCTGCAAACAGCAAGATGAAAGTTTTGAACACCTTTTTTTGCTTGCTCTGTCACAAGCAGATTATGGCTCAGAATTTGCTATTGGATGGGTTACCAGCGAGCAGTTAGTACTTGGGAGGCTGAGATACAGTGGATATGCAGCAAGGCTCGAAGCAGAAATTGGCACAAGGCAATTACTGCTACAGCCTTTGTCACTACTGTTGCATTGATATGGAGAAATAGGAACTCTATTCGATTTGAGAACAAACCTTTTACTGAAGATCAATTCTGTAAGGAGGTGGCAGTGTTGATTCATACAAGAAGCAGAAAATGTAAAAAATGGCAGGAAGGGCTACGACAACTCAATTGCTATCCTTAGCTTAGATGAATAGCTATATGTTAGATTTGTCTATATGCGATTACTTAGTTTAGCATTACATATAAATGAGTAGTAGAATATCCATACTACTACCACAGGAATGCATTGTACATATCTTTTGAAATCAATGAAAATGGCAGTTTGATCTAAAAAAAAATATAGAGTTAACATTCTGATTTTTGGTTGGCTTTGGCCAATATTTTTAGCAAACGCATCCGGATTTGTATTTCTACGATCCCGGGAGGTCCACAGTAAAATATAGGACTTGGGTGTATGCCCAGAAATAAATTCCGAGGTCCCAAGCCTTAGAAATCAATTTTGAAATAAATTATTTTGTTGAATTATCTAAGAAATAAGGAAAAGAATTAATGTTTGAAAACATTGGTATCGGGTATGTATTTTGGTTCCGGAGCCCGGTATAAACTTGTTATAGTATTTGAATGATAACTGTGAAATTTGATGAAAATGGAGTCCATTTGACGTACGTTGGACTTCCGGTTGAAGAGTTATGAACTTTATGTCACAACCCTAAACCGGCCCGGTCGTGAAAGCGCCTCTCGTGAAGACAAGGCCAGCCGACGCAACACTCATGTTAACTCTTTAAACATTAAGAGCCATTTTTAAGAATTTAATTAATAATGTTTCATAATAACATTCTGAAATAACAATGCAAAATAGAAATACAAGCCCGACATCGGGATGTCACTAGCTATGAGCATCTACTAAGGTCTGAATACAACAACAACAATAAAAATATACTAAGTACAGAAGTGAAAGTGAGAAGGAAGAAGCAGTGCTACGAACGTCGTGCAGCCACCTTGCCAATTCTGATGACTCCATATGAGCAACCAACATTCGCTACCGGGTTCCGAAATACCTGAATCATCTGGACACGAGTTGTAAGGAGTAATATGAGTACTCCAACCCAGTAAGTAATAAGAGTAAATAAAGGATGAACAGTAAAAAATAATGAATCCACATTCAAGTCAGGCTCCATAAACATAACAGGCTTTCAAATCATAATACGAGTCAATCTTCTCTTTTTTAAATCCAGATTTTAATAAAAATTATTTTTTAAAATACTTTCCAGCAGTTTTGATAGGGGTTCAATACCATTTAAAATAACAACGGAGATTAAAGCTATAATCGGCCCATTGGGCTAAGCATAGTTCATAAAACAGCCTCTCGAGTAAAACTGTAATTATAAAGACTTCATAACTAGAAAAATCTCAGTGGAAATAACCAATTCCAAATCAGTGATTTTTTAAAATATTTGTTTAACTTTCCAACAGAGGCTCAATATAAAGATGAGTGAAATAGTCAATAAATCAACATATTCGATAGAAACTCACTTTAAAGAGGAGTGAATCAATAAGTTCATAAACATGCCTCTCGGGCAAAAACATCACTCATATACATGCATATATCTATCGCCCCTCGGGCTAACCTCTCTATCACTCGAGACTCAACTCTAACCAATCAGTATTCACACTCAGCATCACGTTCAATAGGTACCATATAGTTATCGATGTGGTGTGCAACCCGATCCATATATCGCTGCAGCGTGCAGCCCGATCCATATATTTCGTCGACATCGCTCATTGGGGATGTGCAGACTCCGGAAAGGGCCCCTTGCGGCCCAAGCACAATATTTCTGCGGCGTGCAGCCCGATCCAACATATCATTGCGGCGTGCCGATCCATATAAGTATCGTTGCGGCGTGCAGTCTGATCCGTATATATGTGCGTGTGTGTGTGTGTGTGTGTGTGTATATATATTTTTTTTTTATTTTTTTTTTTGCTGCGATGTGCAGCCCGATCCATAGATATATAATCACAACTAGGTCATTGGCTTCTCTCAGTTATTAACCTCACCATCAGACTCCCAGTCTATCTCAATCATCAATCTCACCATCAGACCCTCGGTCTATCTCAGTAAAAAAGGGAACTCGGCCCAAAACAGTTTCATCACATTTAAGAATATTGTGATAAAACCAAATTTGAGCAATAAACAGGTAAAACATGACTAAGGATATGTTTTCAAGCAAATGGAGTGAGGAAAGATAGTGAATATGCCCCTAAGGGTCTCAAAAAGTCGGCACAAGGCCCCAACATGGCATACAGCAAACATCAAATAATTAACAATCAAATACGCATTAAAATAATCGTTCGGGATGGACTAGGTCAAGATCCCACCAACGATGCTCTACCCCACGCTCGTCATCTAGCATGTAATTCACCTCAAAGTAACACAACGATGTGTAATCTGTAGTTTCAAACCCTCAGGACAGTATTTACAATCATTACTTACCTCAAACCGGTGAAATCTCTAGCTCGCGACGCCTTTGCCCCTCAGATTAGCCTCCACGTGCATCGAATCTATTCAAAATTAGAACGAATAGATCATAATATGCTAAGGGAAAAAATCCCAAGCGAAAACAATCAATATGGCACAAATCCCGATATTACCAAAACCTGAGCCCCGAGCCCACTCAGAAATTTTCATATCAACGGGTTCTTTATCCTCTCATGAGTTTATATATATCAAAAGTTCTCTAATCCAACCTCAAATGGTCCTTCAAATCCCAATTTAAAAGTCCAATTTCTCAAGCCCTATTCTTCACTTTTAGGCTTAGTTTCCATGAATTTCTAGGTGGATTTCACAATAAAACGAGTTTTAAGTTCAAAAATCTTACCTCCAATTGATTCCCCTTGAATCCCTTTTTAATCTCCACCAAAAAGCTCTAAAAATGGAAAACCATGGAGGAAAAATGACCCAAAATCGCGGATGAAGTGACTTAAAACATTCTGCCCAGCACTGACCATTACTTCATCGCGATCGCGACCCAAGTATCGCGATCTCGAAGCACTAAATTTCCACCTCTCAAATTACCACTATGCGAACGCGATGATGTTGCTGTCAACATGATGCTTTAAATCCCAGAGCTACGCGAACGCGACCACAATGATGCAAACGTGAAGAGCAAAACACTGGACCCCCAATTACTTATACGGGAACGCGAAATACTGTACGCGTACGCGAAGCACAAGCTCAGGGCCCTCCGCGAACGCGGGACTTCAAACGTGAACGCGAAGGCCAAACTCGGGCCAGCCCATATTCCTTCTACGCGATCCCGAGAGACCTCACGTGATCGCGAAGGCCAAAAATTGACTGCAACTGCTGCTGCAATTTCTGCAACTCCTCAACATAGAAATTGGTCCGATTGACCATCTGAAACTCACCCGAGACCTCCAGACCTCAACAAAAGCTACCAACATAACCCATAACATCATTTAAACTTGTTCCAATCATCAAAACACCTCAAACAACATCAAATTACCCTAAACTCATTGAACTCAAGCCTAAGTTTTCTTAAACTTTCGAAATACACTTTCGATCAAAAACCCGACCAAACCACGTCCGAATGACATGAAATTTTGCACACACATCCCAAATGGTGTAACAAAGCTACTACAACTCTTGGAATTTCATTGCGACCTCTATATCAAATTCTCACCTATCAATCGAAAAACATTGAATCTCACTTTCTCCAATTCAAGCCTAAATTCCACTCCAAACTTCCAAAATCATTTCCGGTCATGCTCCTAAGTCTCAAATAACCCAACGAAGCTAACCAAATCATAAAAATTCCTATTGGAGATCATATAAAAATAAGTCCACTCTTGGTCAAACCTTTCAAATTCAAAGCTTTCAACTGAAACTGTTCTTTCAAATTCATTCCGATTTTCCTGAAACTAAAACCAATGACCTACATCAGTCATAATACATTACACGGGACAATTTGTGCCCGAGAAATGGTGATCAAAGTGCAAAATATCAAAACGACCAGTCGGGTCGTTACATCCTCCACCACTTAAAGACACATTTGTCCTCGAACATACTCGGAGTTGTTCCAAGTGCCAACTAATCGCTGACTAACCTTACCATACACATACCTGGGTGTGATCCCACGTCACCCTATCTCACATAGGTTTGATAACACAATATAACTAAAATTTCACAACCCATCTTAGCCCATAAACCATAGAACCACATCTCTTCTTCTAAAATCCTCAATGATGTCAGAATCTCACATTTATTTTGTGAATAATTCCAAACAAGCTGTAACAAACCATATATGCTATCTCAGGCACAATCACATGATATACCACATAACTCAAATACTTTCATCGATAACTTCTAATCACAACAACTACATATAACAACCGAATACCAATGGAAACCTCTTAACAACTAAACTCTCTTTCCAATACTGCCATAAACTGCCAATGATAGATGAAACATGCAATAAACCATAACCATCTCTCAGATCAGCCATCCATAAGGCTACTTTTCCTTTGGTAAGGACCATAGCAAATTTCTGAACTGAACCTCAATACTTATCCATCAAACATGCTGAAATTGAATCCATTTGTGTTCATTACAGACCCCAACGATCTCATCTAATCCAACATAATTACCCTGGTGACATGACACGCCAAGAGAGGCTAAAGCCACATCTTGCAGTCTGTGCACCTATAAGCAACAATCCAGACATACTCACATCATGAAACTGACTCAAATGATAGAGTTGTACCTCAAGCTCGACCGTACCATCACAACACACGGCTGAGAACCCATCTCACATCATAGAAATAGAACACACGAATCTAATTCGCCAGGTCATTCTTTTTTACATAGCTTCGCTACAACGCGCAATCCTATCCAAACACTGCTCCACATAAGACACCTCAAGTCACTATGCTCGAAATCAACAACCACGCCCAATTGATGTCTGGAACCAAAGCAAATCATTACACCCTCGGTGAAACAAATGACATACACCACACAAACCCTATAGGACATAACTGATACGACATTCACCGCTCCCAACTACTCTTCCCGCTCGACTTCTATTATGAAACTCTGATAGAACCGCACCATAGGTGCCTATTACAAACAGATTGTAACGTCTCACAATACAGAAAGGTAACTCAAAGATCCCCCTAATGGCCAATAGCTTAAAACAACTGAATCAACACATCTTTCACCAACAGCAACTCGAAGTCAACAAAACCGTCTCGATGCCGGACACATATCCATATAGGTCTACCAATGAACCACACATCAACTCAAGTTACACACAACAGATAAATAATCCTTCGAAGGTCCACAATGACTTAATCATAGCACATACTAATATCTGACCAACTTACCCACATTTTGCCATCCGCAACCACAAGCTAACCTGTATATGAGAACTTCCAGTCTCCAAGTCCATAAAACACACGAATTACCCTATCTGGTCCCAATTCCTCCACTCTTATATATAACTCATCTCTAGCCCCAATCATCCCATATGAGATATCTAAGATCCTTTGGTGCTGCCAAGCAAACTCGAATATCAGCAGCTAACCTGACGAGAAGTGATGCAATACTACGAAGGTACCATCAACTCAATCATATTGCCTCTTTCTGGAACATATACCCTTGTCAAATTACCTCAATTAGCATTACCATTTTTCTTAATCATCTGGAGATCCCTTCTCAAATCATCTGAAGATCATTTCTCTAATTATCTGAAACTACCCACATTGCCTAAGAATTTATGTCATTACATTCAAATCTGAACCGTGACCTTACACATACAAATCTCAATCCTACACAATATACCACATAAACTATACCACTCTAGGATATTCACGAGAAATTCATATCCCTTTCGAGCCACAATATCTACGTAATCCACTAGTCAAAAACTTTCCATTGGTCCCCCCTCGAAGAGAATCACTATACATCCCATGCTCCTCACGCAATATGAAAAATACCTTCTCTAACTGTGGTGGAAACCATCTAGAACTCTACGAATCCCATTCGCATAATCTAAATCGTCAGGACTGAATCTTTTTAGCTCGACCAAACTATGCAGGTCATTAAAACTCAAGAGAATTGCTGCGAAACACTTGTAGAAACTCATTATCTCGTAAACATCCAAAGATCTAATCATATCATTACCCTACTAACTAGGCCTACTGCCAAGCTATCCAAGCTATCTGAATTCCCTTCCGATTTACCTTCAACTCGATACTCATTCTTTCTATAATATTACAATTCTTCAACCCAGACTTACTACACAGGACCTAAGCATAAAGCCACACCATCTAAGGCTCATAAGCCGTCGAATACTTTCTCAAATATTCCCACGAGCACCACGTTCAAAATGCTTTACTATAAACAGACTTCCTACGAATCTAAAAATCTGTTACCTTTACCCTCTTGATACTAATACATAGAATCCTATAATTTATAAAAAATACCCCAAGTCTTGACATCCTCCAAATGCAAACCTCAATTTCTAGCCAAAAATACGACCTGAAAACCCCCAATTATTACATGCAAAATCTGGAGCACATTAGAACCATTCCCGAGCATCATCCACTCTACTCGAACCGCAATTAACCCGATCAACAGAACGAGAACAACTAGTTCCTCATTGGCACTTTTGACACTGTAGCATATAACCTTACCTTAGTTGAAATTCTTCTTTAACTCGAGCCATCCTCGGGCTCAATCTCCGCAACCAGAACTGATTCACTATCACACCTCAAACCGGAACCAACATAGCACATAATCGTGCAATCAGCTAATCAATAGAAAACTCCCCTACTTGGCTCAAAGTAATAGATCAAAAGAAACATAATATCTCATATAGCATATACTCTATTGCTGCCATAATACCATAGTGATTAAACTCAATCCTTCAAAAGCTCGTGAAACACAGACCTTCTAGTACTTTAAATCTTATGCGAATCTTGCATTCACCCTCGTAACAGTTGAACCTTACTCTCTTAATCGGCTAACTACAACACATATCTTTCACTTGCAAATGTGATCTTCTAGCAAACAGCATAGAGATCGCACAAACTTTCGACTACTTCGCATGAGGTAACCCCACCTTCTTTGCCTCAAGCAAACATTTATGTACAACTTTTACTATTATAAACATTATGCAGTCACTTAGTTTTCCCGAGTCTGAACTCATATAGCAATATGAAATTTACTTCACTCCCAACTAGGAAACATAAAAGATTCTTCACACGCCCATAACTCGGGGCTACACCTCTAATCAAGATGGAATTTAAGCACCTAGCAGTTCTTCTATCATCCAGCAGACTCTTCTAGTCGCTTCTAAACCATATGGACACATCTCGCAGTCACCCCATACTCATCACATAGCCAAGTAACCATCACTCCCACTGATAGGGACAATACCGAACATATAAGTTCAAAGACACTTTCTCACACAATTAGCACCTCGGTGCTCAAGCCATAGGCTAAGATCCAGCCTCAAGTCCTCCAGACTGGCCCAACATCAAACTCACAGAGATCACGTCTCGCCTCCCGATCAGGGAATCACAAACCATCAAGGCACATTTGATACTGAGTGCTCATGCGCGCATACAAACATGTGAAAGGAATTCAAAAAGTTACTTCTGAAGCTGAATCAAGGACGCACGATAAGAATTCCAAGAATGTGAAGTTCTTCCTAAAGGTTCCGTAGCCTCTCGAGGATAAATACAGTCGTCTCCACACCGATCCGCGAGACTCTATTAAACCTGCTCATGACTCGTGAAACCTATGTAACCTAGGCTCTAATACTAACTTGTTAGGACCCCAAACCGGCCTAGTCGTGATGGCACCTCATGTGAAGACAAGGCTCGATGACGCAACACTCACGTTAACCCTTTAACCATTAAAAGCCATTCTTAAGCCTTTAATTAACAATGTTTCATAATAAAATTCTGAAATAACAGTGCGGAATAGAAATACAAGCCCGACATCAGGGTGTCACTAGCCATATGCATCTACCAAGGTCTGAATACAACAACAACAACAACAACAACAATAAAAATGTACTAAGTACAGAAGTGAAAGTGAGAAGCAAGAAGTGGTGCTGCGAACGTCGTGCAGCCACCTTGCCAACTCTGATGACTCTGCGTCTGAGCAACCAGCACCCGCTACTGGGTTTCGAAATACCTTAATCTGCACACGAGATGCAAGGAGTAATGTGAGTACTCCAACCCAGTAAGTAATAAGAGTAAATAAAGGCTGAGCAGCAGGAAACAATGAATCCACATTCACGTTAGGCTCCATAAACACAACAGGCTTTCAAATCATAATACGAGTCAATTTTTTTTTAAATCCAGCTTTTAGTAAAATCATTTTTTTAAATACTTTATAGCAGTTTCTAGATGGGTTTGATACCATTAACAATGGAGATTAAAGCCATAATCAGCCCCTTGGTCTAAGCATAGTTCGTAAAACAGCCATCGGGCAAAACAATAATCATAAACACTTCATAACTGGAAAAATCTTAGTGGAAATAACCAATGCCAAATCAATGATTAATTTTTGCACCTCTCATAAATCCTAGTTTAAATAAATGTTATTTTAAAACGTTTGTTTAACTTTCCGACAAAGGCTCAATATAAGATGAGTGAAAACAGTCAATAAATCAGCATATTCGATAGAAACTCACTTTAAAGAGGAGTGAAATCAATAAGTTCATATACATGACTCTCAGGCAAAAACATCACTCATATACATGCATATATTTGTCGCCCCTCGAGCTAGCCTCTCTGTCACTCGTGACTCAACTCTAACCAATCAGCTCTAACCAATCAGTACACGCACTCAGCATTCATGCTCAATAGGTACCGTATAATAACCACTCCGGCGTGTAGACTGATCCATATAGCGATGTAGCATGCAACTCGATCCTTAGTTTTCGTTGACGGCGCTCATTGAGGGTGTGCAGACTCTGGAAGGGGCCCCTTACGGCCCAAGCGCAATGCGGCACATAGCCCGATCCATATAAGTATCGCTGCAGCGTGCACCCCGATCCGTGTATATATATATATATATATATATATATATATATTGTTGCAACGTGCTGCCCGATTCATAGATATATAATCCTCACAACTAGGCCCTCGACCTCTCTCAGTCATTAACCTCACCATCAGAATCTCAGTCTATCTCAGTCATCAATCTCACCATCAGATCCTCGGTCTATCTCATTAAAACAGAGAACTCAACCCAAAACAGTTTCCACACCTTTAAGAATATAGTGATAAAGCCAAATTTGAACAATAAATAGGTAAAACATGACTGAGGATATGCTTTTAAACAAATAGAGTGAGGAAAGATAGCAAAAATTCCCCTAAGGGTCGCAACAAGTCGGCACAAGGCCCCAACATGGCATACAACCAAATTTATAATAACATCAAACAATTAACTATCAAATACGCATTAAAATAATCGTTCGAGATGGACTAGGTCACAATCCCCCAGCGGTTCTCTACGCCACACTCATCATCTAGCGTGTAAGTCACCTCAAGTAACACAACGATGTGTAATTTGGGGGTTCAAACCCTTAGGACAGTATTTACAATCATTACTTACCTCAAAACGGTAAAATCTCAAGCTCGCGACACCTTTGCCCCTCAATTATCCTCCACGTGCGTCGAATCTATCCAAAATAAGAACGAATACATCACAATATGCTAAGAGGACAAAGCCCAAGCGAAAACAATCAATATCTGGCACAAATCCCAAAATTACCAGAACTCGAGTCCCGAGCCCACTTCTCGAATCTCAGAAATTCTCACATCAACGGGTTCTTTATCCTCCCAAGAGTTCATATATATCAAAAGTTCTCAATTCGACCTCAGATGTCCTTCAAAATTTCAATTTAAAAGTCCAATTTCTCAAGCCCTAGTTCTTCAATTTTAGGCTTAGTTTCCATGACTTTCTAGGTGGATTTCACAATAAAACGAGTTTTAAGTTCAAACATCGTACCTTCAATTATTTCCCTTTAATACCTCTTTAATCTCCACCAAGAAGCTCTCAAAATGGTCAACCCTAGAGGAAAAATGAACCAAAATCGCGGATGAAGTGACTTAAAAAGTTCCACCCAACACTGACCATTACTTCATCGCCATCGCGAACCAAATCTCGCGATCGCGAAGCACTAATTTTCCACCTCTCAAATTAACACTATGTGAAGCGATGATGTTGTTGAGAATCTAATGTTTAAATCACAAAGCTACGTGAACACAACCACAATGATGCGAACGCGAAAAGCAAAACACTAGACCCCTAATTACATATACGCGAACACTAAATACTGTACGCGAACGTGAAGCACAAGGTTAGTGCCCTCCGCGAATGCGGGACCTCAAATACGAACGCGAAACCCAAACTCAGGCCAGCCCATATTCCTTTTACGTGATCGCGAGGGACCTCACGCTATTGCAAAGGCTAAAAATTGACTGCAACTGTTGCTGCAATTTCTACAACTCATCAACATATCCAAGGCCCCTGAGACCTCAACCAAATCTACCAACATAACCCATAACATCATTCAAACTTGTTCCAACCATCAAAACACCTCAAACAACATCAAATTACCCAAAACTCATTGAATTCAAGCCTAAGTTTTCTAAAACTTTTGAAATACACTTTCGATAAAAAAACCGACCAAACCATGTCCAAATGACCTGAAATTTTGCACACACATCCCAAATGGTATTTTGAGAAAACGGCCTTGGATATATGTTCCGAAATCCCACGAGGTCCGCAATAAAATATGGAACTTGGGCGTATGCCTGAAAATAAACTCCGAGGTCCCAAGCCTTAGAAATCAATTTGTGAAAGAAATTATTTTGCTGAATTATTCAAGAAATAAGAAAAAGAATTAATGTTTAAAACCATTGGTATCGGGCCCATATTTTAGTTCTAGGGCCCAGTACAAACTTGTTATAGTATTTGAATGATAACTGTAAAATTTGGTAAAACATGAAGTCTATTTGACGTGAGTTGGACTTCCAATTGAAGAGCTATGAACTTTAAGTGTTCTTGATAAAAATTATGAGTTTTGAGGTATAATTGCATGTTATTTTGATGATGTCATCACATGAGTAGGTCCATATGATATTTTTGAGTTAGTACGCACATTACGTTTGGACTCCGGAGGGCTCGGGTGAGTTTCGGGTAGGTTCTGGGATGTCTTAGGCTTAATATATAAATGTTGTAGGTTCAGAGAAGTGCAAATATCTAAACCCACTAGTGAGGTCCGCATTGGTTTTGTGTTGTCTGTGGCGAAGGCTTTGAGACCACACTCAATTTTGTGCGGTCCGCACAGGTTCAATGGTCCGATTTCGGAAGCTATATCGTTTGATCTACAAGAAATTTTGAGATGATTCAAAAACAAAAGTTGTAGTCCTTCGTGTCTAGTTTCTAGAAAATTCAAAAAATTACAATTTGGACATATGTAGAGAAAGTTATGGCAAAAATATTAAAATATATCACTGCAGTCAACCTTGTGAGCTCCGTCGCCGCACTCCTTTTTGTGCGGTCCGCACAGGGGGTCTGAGAGGGGTATATTAAAACGATATTTTCAGTTATTTTTCATATTTCAAAACCCAAGAAATATAAGAGGCGATTTTTCAAACAACCTTTCTTCTCCATAATACCAGTAAGTGATTTCTAAATCATTTTCTTTACTCCTTAACTTCTTTTTACAAGATTTCATCTTAGAATCTACAGTTTTCATGGTGGAATTGGGAATTTTGGGTAAAACCTAGGACTATTTAAAATTTGGGTATTTATACCTCAAATTGAGGTCGGATTCCAGAACCAATTATATATCCGGACTCGGGGTGAATGGGTAATCCGGTTTTGGTCTAAATTTTAGGTTTGAACCAAGAAGGCCGAGGTTTTTTTTTTTGACTTTTTGGAAAAAACTTTACAAAATTATTTCCATGCATTAGAATTGATTCTTTTAGCACTTATTGATATTATTAAGTAATTTGTGCTAGATACGAGCAAGCTAGTGGTGGACTCAAGAGGTAAAGCGATAGTTAAGGCTTGAATTGTGTTTGTGACATCGAGGTAAATGTTTGTCTAACCTTAGCTTGAGGGATTAGGAGTTGACTCATGCTTTCTATGTGCTAATTATTGAGTATAATGTATAGGCATGGTGATGAGTATCTATACGTTGGTGTCAAGCATGCATGTGATTCGTGTATTGTAATTGTTATGACTCCGTTTGTGATTTATTGTGCTTCATATGAGGATTATCATTATTTTTCCCTTGCCGGGATGTTGTTGTCATATTATTTATCCCCAGCAGGGTCACCAGAGCTGTCATATTATTATTCCCTTATCGGGATATTATTGTCATATTATTGTAATTCCCTTGCTGGAATTTGTTGTTAAAATATTATTCTCTTGCCGGGATTCTTTTATGATTGGTATTGATAAATAAAAAGGGAGAAGGTTGCATGCCTGCAATGGTACTATAGGAAATAGGAGCGGGTTGTACGCCTACAATGGTAATATATGAAATTGGAACGGGTTACACGCCTACAACGGTAACATATGAAATGGAAGCGGGTTGCACTCCTGCAATGGTAACATGTGAAAGGGTAGTGGGTGCATGCCTGCAATGATATATGAAATAAGAGCGGGTTGCATATCTGCAATGGTAATATATGAAATGGGAGCAGGTTATACGCCTGCAACTGCAATATATGAAGTGGGAGCGGGTTGAACGCCTGCAACGGTATTTTATATATATGAGAAATGAGAGCGGGTTGCACGCCTGCAACGACATTATATGAAATGGGAAGGGGTTGCACGCCTGCAACGACATTATATAAAATGGGAGCGGGTTGCACGCCTACAATGGTACTATGTAATTGGGGATCATGTTGCACGCTACAATGGTATTACATGTGTACTTGTTCCTTATTTCCTTATCTTTTGCTCGTATTTGATTTATGGCGTTCCTTACATTTATCTACTATTATACTTTTGTTACATGCTATTCCCTGCAGCGTGTTTCCCCCGCACAACTTTTGTTGTAATTATCTGATTCTATTACTGTTGTATATGATTTAACTGCACAGGTTTATTTAGTAGTTTGGTCCTAGCCTCGTCACTACTTTGTCGAGGTTAGGCTAGGCACTTAGCAGCACATGGGGTCAGTTGTGCTGATACTACACTCTGTAGTGTGTGTAGATACGGATATCGGTGCATTTGGACCACAGTGAGGGTGTTGTCTTCATTCCACACAAGCGACTTGACGTAGCGATGTAGATGTCCGCGGGCCTTGGCGTCTCCTCTTTTTTTTCTCTTTCTTTTATTCTCTTTTCAGAGACAGACTTATGTATTTTATTCAGACCTTGTTTGTAGTATTCTTATACAGCCTGTGACTTGTGCCACCAAATTCAGTATAGTATTGTACTTCAAATTATGTAGCAGCGTTTGGTTGAAATATTAAGTTTTCGATTCCGCATTTCCGATTATTTAATTTTATTATGCTATTTAATCATTTATTATTTCAAACTATTTAATATGTTTAATAAAAGGAGTAATGATTTTAAAATATTTGGCTTGCCTAGCTTCCACAAATATGCACCATCACGACACTCCCGAGGGTGGGAAATCCGGATCGTGACAAGTTGGTATTAGATCTCTAGGTTACATAGGTCTCACAATTCACGGACAAGATTAGTAAAGTCTGAGGGATTGGTACCGAGACGTCTGTAATTATCCCTAGAGGCTACATAGTTATGAAAAAACTGCACATTTATTCCTTCATGTCGTTCGGTTTGGTTTCTCAATGCTAATTGAACTTCTTCTTTGTTCTCTCACGGATGGTGATAACACGTACCGCTTCTTTAACTGAGCAGTAGAACAGACTGGTGATGGATCAGCTACGTCTTCAGAGGCTTTGTGGAGGTTGGATAGGTTTACTAAGCTCTTCACTACCATTTTCAGCAGTGCATCTTCAGAGGATCCCCAGGATTATTAAGAAAGCTGTCATGAGGTTCTTAAGAACATGGGGATAGTGGGGACCAATGGGGTCGACTTTGCTACTTCTGATTGTCTGGATCCGTCAAGACTTGGTAGAGAGATTATTGCTTGGCTAGACAAGCTGGATCACCAGTTTTGACTTGGGAGCAGTTTACCCAGCTATTTCTGGAGAAGTTTCTCCCTATTTCTCAAAGAGAGATCTATCGGAGGCAGTTTGAGCATCTCCAGTAGGGTTCTATGACTGTTACTCAATACGATACCAAACTTCACAACTTGGCCCGTCATGCTCTTATTATACTTCCCACCGAGAGAGAGGGTGAGGAGGTTCATTGAGGGACTTATTCAGCCGATTCGACTTCAGATGACCAAGGAGACGGGCAGTGAGATTTATTTTCAGAAAGCGGCCAATGTGGCCAGGAGAGTTGAGATGGTTTTATCGTAGGGGGTGGTCAGGTGTCCGACAAGAGGCCTCATCATTCAGGCAGATTAAGTGGCACCTTGTTTAGAGGTAGGGATTTATATGGTAAAGGTCATCCTCCTAGGTTTATCACGGTGCTTCAGGTGGTCGTGGTTCTTAGGTGTAGTATTCTGATCAGCAGTCCTACAGTGCACCACCAGCTCCTATCAGTGCATCGTCGCTAAAGTTTTCAGGTTCGTTAGCCCCATCAGCCGAGGGCTTGTTTTACTTTTGGAAAAGCAAGGCACGTTATTAGATATTTCCCTCGAGCATCGAGCAGTTCTCCGCACCAAGGTTTTCGTGCCACGGTTTAGGCACCGAGTGTTCCACCACCCACCCCAGCTAGAGGTGGGGTGTAGAGGTTCTAGAGGTAGAGGTAGAGGTATTAAAGGTGGAGACCAGCCAACAGTAGGCCGTCCTAGATATGTACTTAGTATTGTGGTACTTGTTTTTGGCTAAGTTATCAGATTTCGTCTTCCGCATGTCTTTAATTATCGTTAATATTTCACTGTTGATCATATATTGATTTAAACTGTTAAAAGGGGCCAAATAAAATAATTAGTGAATTTATAATGCTTGGCTTGCCTTGCTTTCACGAATAATCACCATCACGACTCCCGATTGTAGAAAAACTGGGTCGTGACAAATTAATAGGATTTTCCCTTCTTCAATAAATTTAATTAGGCTCCCATATCTTAATAACTTGGACTCAATAAATAAATAAATAAGCATATATAATATGACATATTAAATTAGCTGGTTAACTCAATAATAGTCATATTAACAATAATGCTAATAGTATTAATAGCAAAATAATAATTTTTGTAATAGTAGTAATATCTTCAATTATTATAATTATAATAAATAGTAGTAATAAATAACTAAAAATAGAGCATTAGATTATTAGTGACTAGGGAGCGTCAGAAAATTGATTAAAAGAAAGGTTGGAAAAAGTTGGATATTAACAATGATTAGAGTACTTTATCAAATGTGAAACTCCGGTAATGTGAGGAAACAAGGTGAACTGATTAGTTTACACGTAATTTTCTTAAATGACATAGTAGTTTAATGTTTCTGATCATGTTTCTTCTTTTATACATGATATATTTTGTACACTTTTGTTAGATTCTAATTTTGACGTGAGGTTGAAGCTCAAACTGGAGCTCTAATGTAGTCATTATAGAAGGTTTGGAGGGAGAGAGAGTTAATCGGAAATGAAAGTAGAAAATGTAGAAATAGAGAGGTTAGTCTTTCTTCATTACTGTTGTGAATATATACACATGTGTAACAGCAAATATTGAGCTGGCCATTAACTACTTAACCAACACTACTCTAACAACTAACATGTAACTAATAACATAACAATATACATATAAACTACAAATTATACAACTCTCAACACCCCCCTCCCCCAAGTTAGAGGTGTCATGTACACTACTAAATTGCTCAACATAGCTGAATGTTTCACTCCTGTTAGAACCTTGGTAAGGACATCAGCCATTTGATTGTATGTTGCCATATGTTCAAGTAAGATCAATCCCTCCTGTAACTTGCTCCTGACAAAGTGATAATCCACTTCAATATGTTTTGTTCATTCATAAAACACATGATTTCGCGCTATATGTAGATCTGATTGGCTGTCACAAAAGACTTTTATTGGTTTGTTAAAAGGCACAATGAGTTCTTCAAATAATCTGCATAGCCATACCAGCTCCCCCACTACTTTTCTGAGTGCCTTGTACTCTGCCTCTGCTAATAACGATGAAATTGTCTATTGCTTCTTAGATTTCCAGCATATTGGGATATTCCCTAGTAAAACTAAGTACCCACTTACTTATTTCCTTGAATCTGGAAAAGAATCCCAATCAGAGTCACAATAAGCACTAACCTTAAATGTTAGATCATAGGACATGATTATTCCTATTGAGGGATCACCCTTCAAATATCTAAGCAGGTGAAATGCTGCTTTCAAGTGGAGTTCTCTTGGATCTTGCATGAATTGGTTGAGGTGTTGTACATTGTAGCCTATGCTTATTCTTGTGTTGGTGAAAAAGTTTAATTTCCCGACCAATTTTTTGTAGTAAGTGGGATCAGGTAATGCAATTCCCTCTTTGGCTCTTAACTTCGCTGATGGATCAAGTGGTGAAGCAAGACTGCAATAGTCTATGCAGTTATATTCTTTCAGCAAATCAAGTACAAATTTCCTTTGTGTGATTACAATTCCATCAGCTTTATACAATACTTCCAGCCCCAGAAAATAGTGGAGTTGCCCAAGTCTTTGATCTTGAAGCTTTCATGTAGGAATGCCTTCAGTTCTTCTATTTCCTCCTTATTAGTGCGTATCAGTACTACATCATCAACATATACTTCCACATATATTGTTGACTTAGTTATTTTCTTGTAGGAAAGTGAATAGTCATACATGGAGTGAGTATATCCCTTGGAGCACAGTGCTTCACTTAATTTTTCATACCACTGTCTACTTGTATGTTTGAGACCATACAAGGATTTCTTAAGTTTGTATACTAAATGTCTATCCTCTACCACCAATCCGTGTGGTACTTCCACGTATACTTCTTCATGGAGGTCCCCATGAAGAAATAGTATTTATGTCTAACTAAAAAATGTCCCAACATTTTTTCACTGTTGCAGCTATAAGAGTTCTTACTATTGTAATTTTCACCACAAGACTAAATGTTTATGTGTAGTCAATTCCTGCTTGCTGGGTGTACCCTTTGACCACCAACCTGACCTTGAACCTTTCTGCACTACCATCTTCCCTGTGCTTCACTTTTTACACCCACTTGCACCCCATGGCTTGTTTCATCACTGGTAATGGTACTATCTCTCAAGTATTATTGGCATGCAATGCCTCAAACTCTTGTGTCATTGCTGCTTGCCAAGCCGGATACACAACTACTTCCTCATATGAATTAGGTTCCTTGTCACTGCAAGTGCTTCTCACAAGGAATGGCTATTTGTTCTGATTTGGATACTCGGTAGGTGTGTGAGTGTGGGGAATGCATTGACAGAAAAGGAAGCATTGGTGGTTTTGATGTTTGGTTTGAGTTGAGGTAGTTTGTGAATATGATCTTTCAGGTACATAGGAACTTTGTGTGTTGTATGAGATTACCTTAGTATTAAGACATGTTCATGTGTGCTTATAGATCTTATTGGTGAGTCATTTTGTGAATATTCTAGAGTACGTGAATCTTCTGGAGTATGTAAACCTATATCATTAGGAGAAGAGGATGAAGGAACAACAGACAAATCTGGATGTGTCACATTTAAAATCATTTGACTCACTGGTTTGGCTTTGCTCATTATCATTAGACACATAATCAATGAAAGGAATAGACTCAACAATATGAGGGAATGAAGTAGTGTCCTTAGAATGCAAAAAGGAAAAACATTTTCACTGAAAATGATATCTCTAGATACATGTGTTTTCTTGGTGTCCATACTGAGAACTTTGTACCCCTTTACTCCAAATGGATATCCAATAAAAACATGTGGTGTGGTTCTAGGTTTAAACTTATCTCTGTGGATTTTGGGTACTGTAAGGTAACATAGCCACCCAAAACTCCTTATGTAAGAGTAAGTAGGCTTTCTATTATAAAGTAGTTCATATGGTGACTTGCCTTTGGAATGAGAAGGCAATCTGCTTACTATGTAGGTTGCACATAGGATACATTTAGCCCAATATATCAATGGTAATTTTGATTGGAATAAAAGAGTTCTAGCTGTCTCAAACAAATACCTATGATTTCTTTCCACTATGCCATTTTGTTGTGGTGTATAATGACATGTCTTTTGGTGGATAATTCCTTTATAGAGAAAAAAATGATTGGCTTCTGTATTGTTAAATTCCATACCATTATCTGACCTTATAGATTTGATAGTGGTACTGAATTGGTTTTTGACCATTGACATAAAGTTCTTGATGACTTGGAGAGCATTACTTTTACTGGTTAGTAGTTGAGTCCAAGTGGACCTACTGTAATCATCCCACCATGGTGATGAAATATTTGAAACTTTTATGAGTTGGCATGTGATAAGGACCCCATAGATAAGAAGATGAAATATTTTGGCAGAATCAGTAGATTTTTTTGGGAATGGTAATCTCCCCTGTATTGCCATGGGGCAGACAGAGCAGGTAAAAGATTATTTTGGGAAGAAGGATGCAGGGATACTAGACATTCCCTTCATCTTGACAAAGGGTATATGGCCCAGTCTGTTGTGCCACAACACATTTATGTCACTACTTGAAGACATCAAAGAGCTGACACCATTTACAATAGAAGGTTGCACTTTATTATTTGGGGAACAAGTATTTACAACAGAATGAGATATGCAACTGCCTCTAGACAATAAGCTATTTACAGTGGAATGATGAAAACAATGTGAGTTGTGTGTGCAACAAGTGCCAGAAATAGAACTATCATTTGGATTATTTACAAGTGACCTTGAATGTTTGCTCTTGAGTCACCTTCGGTATAGGCGATAGAGCCCATCACTAATCTTACAAATTTCCATAGGCCTTTTCATTGAAGGGGTCTGTAGAATGTAGATATTATTAGTAAAGGCAACTGTGCTTTGAAAAGTTGAACTAGTTAATGTATGAATTGATATGAGATTGTATTTGAAAGAAAGTATGTACATGATTTTATACAGAATAATCTTAGGAAACAATGTCAGACTTCCAATTTGTGTTACTTTTACCTTATATTCGTTTGGAAGAACTACTAATAAGGGATATGGTAAGGTCAGAATGTTAGTTAATAAGGACAAGTAGAAGGTCATGTGATTAGATGATCCTTAGTCTAATATCCAGCAGCCTGCCTTGTTTTTGAAGCACTCATAGGACAATTTGCTAAAATCAATGGAGGAGGTGCAGACTATTATACCTGCAAAGTTCAATGCACCATTGGCATGACTCGTGCAACTGGAGCTTTCTCCTCCTTTTCTAATTTGAAAATATTGTAGCAAGCTTATAATATTCCTTGGATAGATTGATTCCCCCCCCCCCTTTCCATCTTTTGATTCGTCTTTTCTTGTTGGCATTACTTCAGAGGAAGTGCCCTGCACACTGGACACTATTCTTCTTCCCTTGTTGAACCTTTAAGCTTGGTTCAAATTCTGTCTTCTATTTGAATTTTGAGTGTATGAGTTTCCAAAGTCCTGAGGGTACCTGTGTAACTTGTAACATTTGTCCTTGGTATGTCCCAACTTTTTACAATAGTCACAAAAAGGAAGAGGCATATTTCCTCCTATTAAATTGTTATTAGCAGCACAATCGGTCTTTTAAGAGCCAGGTCATGATGTGTTGACATTTAGGGAGGTAGACTCAAATAGCATTTGGTTATTTGGTTTAATATCTCTTTGTTTCTCATACTGAACAAGTAACGAGAAGGCTTGTCCAAGATTTGGTAGCGGATTCATCACAAGGATTCTACCACGCACAACAGTGTAGACTTTATTGAGTCCCATAAGAAATTGTATCAATTTTCTGTCCTGCTCGGCCATGTGCATGTTCTCCTTGGCACGACATGTACAGGTACAGTTACAGTGAGTTAGTTTGCTCAAAGTGTTTAGTTCTTCCCATAGCTTTTCCAGCTTAGTATAGTAGCTTATAATTTCCAACACACCTTGAGACACATCATTTATCTCCTTTAGATATGGTATAGTCTAGCACCATTAGTCTGCTCATATCTATCCTCCAATTATTTCCACAACTCAACATCATTTCTATCATATTCTACACTATCCGCAATATCTTCAGAAAATGAATTTAGAATTCAAGACGTTACCATATCATCATATCACTCCCATTGTCTGAATTTCTAAGATTGAGGCTCCGGTGGCTTCCACTCTTCACTTATGAAACCTAGCTTGTTTTTTATAGATAGACCACGTATTACACTATATCTCAAAGACCTGTATTTAATTCCACTAAAAGGAACTGAAATGAGCATTACTCTAAGTTATTTGATGGAAGCAGATAAAGAGGATCACTTGGATCTATTCCAATGCTCATCGCAACTGGAGCAGCAGTATCCCTAACGGATGAATTTTCCTGATCTAATATGGCCATGAGTATAGAGCTTTATTGTGTTATATACTAACACCAGTAGAAATTTGAAGAATTAACTATCGATTTTGCGATTTGAAGAAATTAGGGCAAAAATCGATCTGATTGAAGAAACATGATTATGATAAGGACAAATTTGGGGAAATGAACGGAGATGAAGATGGATAATCTAGGATGAGCTTCCCTTGCTCTGATACCATGATAGATTCTGATTTGGATGTGAGTTTGAAGTTCGAACTTGAGCTCCAATGGAGTCGCTCTAGAAGGTTCTGAGGGAGAGAGAGTTCATCATAAATGAAAGTAGAAAATGTAGAAATGGAGAGCTTAGTCTTTTTTCATTATTGTTGTGAATATATACACATGTGTAACAGCTAATGCTGAGTTGGTCACTAACTACTTAACTAATACTACTCTAACAACTAACATACAACTAATCACATAAAAATACACATATAAAGAATATAATTATACAACTCTCAACAGCTTTAATGGTTTAACACCAACTAAATTCTTTTTAACCATCAATTTCACTGCAGTGCCTTCTATTTACTTAGTGTAGAGATATTGAAGAGGCCGGCAAAGGAAAGGGATTACCAAGAATTTCCCAGGATGGCTATCTTCATGGTCACTATTGCTGGATTTTAACTAATATGTTATCCGTGGTTCATTCAAATATAGTGACTTTTTCACTTTTTATTCAGTGCCGTGACATGTACTCTGCCGTTATTATACATTTTGTAGTTCACTATTATATATTCTATTGGTTTTATATATTTGTTGTTGTATTAGTATGACAAGTTACTGCAATGATATTGTGATATTGTTAATGCGTTAAGAAAATGATGAAAAGAAAAGTACTAATTCTCTTATTTTCTTTTTATTTCACAAATGAACTTACTGCACTCAACTATTGTAATACCATATTAATTGCATGCAATTCTTATACCTAATGATACTTTTAAGACCAACGCTATTTTTTTGAGCTTTTTAGAATATTGTCAAAAGATAATTAATTGTTTGCACCTCAAATACACATTCAAGAAACTCATAGTGTCGTGGCCCGACAATAACCCAATCATTCGATGGCGGATTTGGGATGTGGATAAGTTGTGAACAACTCATTTTTTTATTTTCACCTGCTAACATATCACATTATTTGTCGTAATGAAAAACTTTATCACCAAAGTTATCTGACAAAAAATTAAAAAAATAACAATTTTGAAGTTTGTAACTCTTGCTTCACTATATGATAAAACTGTAAATACTATCTTCAGTTTTCAGAAGCTCTGATCTATCTAAAAGAATTAGTTAATATAAATTAAAAATTTTAATAATTTGTTTTCTTCTAAGTATGGATAATAAAACTCCATTCTAGAAAAACAAACCCAATATGGTCTTATAAGAAACTTGATTTGCTTAATTATCTTTTATATAACCACGCGAAGCGCGACATATTCACTAGTTCCTAAAAGAATATGAGAGTATTTTTGCATAGTCCTAAGACAACATGACTAGGTTAAACACATCCATAGTAGCTCACAAGTTACCTTCCAACCCCATGTATTTGTCACTAAAGCAGAAGCTCGAAAAATTCAAGCCACATATGAGTTTGAAGATAAAGGAAGAGGTTACCAAGCAAATCAAAGCCAAGGTCCTTCGAGTGGTCCAGTACCCAACCTGACTAGCCAACATTGTGCCAGTTCCAAAGAATGATGGAAAAGTCAAATTGTATGCTGATTATCAAGATCTGAACAGTACAAGTCCCAAGGATGATTTCCCATTTCCCAATATATACATAATGATCGAAAACTACGCCAAACATGAACTCTAATCCCTTGTGGATAGCTTTGTAGGATACCACCAAATTTGGATGGACGGAGAAGATGCCAAATAGATAGCCTTCATCATGCCATAAGAGATATATTATTACAAAAAAATCTCATTTGGTTTGAAGAACACGGGGGCTACCTATATGAGGGCCATGACTACTCGTTCCCACGATATGATACACAAGGAAATAGAGGTGTACGTGGTTGATGTTATTACCAAATCTAAGAAAAGTTTAGATCATATAGAAGACCTGAAGAAGTTTTTAGACCGACTTAGAAAGTATAATCTGAAGCTAAATCCAGCAAAATGTGCTTTAGGACTCCCTTCTAGGAAGTTACTAGGCTTCATCGTCAGTCACCGTGGTATTGAGCTTGACCCATCAAAAATACGTTATTCAAGACTTGTCACCGCTAAAGAACAAGAAGGATGATGATTTTTCTGGGACTCCTCAATTACAGCAGTCGTTTTATAGCACAGTCAATAGTGATATGAATCGATCTTCAAAATGTTGAGAAAAAATGTTGCGACGAGCTGGACTGAAGAATATCAAAAGGCTTTCGACAAAAATCAAAGAGTACTTGTCTAAGCCGCCTGTGTTGGTACACCAGAGCCCGAAAGTCCTTTACTGTGGTACTTATCTATGTTGGATGGAGCTTTTGGCTGCGTTTGGAAAACATGATGAAACCAGGAGAAAAGAGTAGACAATTTATTATTTGAGTAAGAGTTCACACCTTGCGAAGCTCGGTACTCTTTTTTTGAATGCACTTGTTGTGGATTGACATAAATAGCCTAGAAATTGAGGCAGTACTTCTATGCATATACTACATATCTCATATCAAAGATGGATTCATTGAAATACATCTTTCAGAAACCCATACATACGGGTAAGCTAGAAAAGTGGTAGATATTATTGAGTGAGTTAGACATCATCTATGTGACTCAGAAGGCGGTCAAGGGGCAAGCATTGGCCGATCACCTAGCATAAAACCTAGTAGATGAGGAATATTAACGGAGATATATTTTCAGACGAGGAAGTATCATTTGTAGGGGAAGATATTGTTGAAACATACGACGGTCGGAGGATGTTTTTTAACGAAGTTGCAAACTTCAACGGAGAGGGCATCGGGGTTGTTTTGGTATCAAAAATTGGTCATCATTATCGATAATTTACAAAAAATTGGTTCCCATACACCAACAATATAGCATAATATGATTATTTCATCTTGGGACTCAAATTGGCCATCGATATGAATATTTAGGAGTTACTGGTAATCGGAGATTCAGACCCGTTGGTACATCAAGTACTTGGAGAATGGGCTACAGAACACCAAAATATTGCCGTATTTGCATTGTGTGCAAGATTTTCTCAAATGGTTCACAAGGATAGAATTAACCACGTTAGGATTCAAAATGAGTTCATCGATGCATTGGCTACCATGTCTTCCATGATACAACATCCAGAAAAAAATATCATTGATCTTATCCCAATAAAGATTCTTAAACAACCAGCTTATTGTGCTCATTTGAAGAAGAGTTTGATAGAAAGCCATGGTTTCACGATATTAAGGAATATTTGGAGAAAGGGGAATACCCATAAAACTTTACACACACTCAGAAGCGCTTGCTTCGAAGATTGGCGAACCATTTCTTGTAGAGCGGGGGAATTTTTATATATGGACTCCGAACTTGGGATTGCTGCGATATATCGATGCCAAAGAGACATCTAGATTTCTCAAAGAAATGCACATTGGAACTTGCGGATCTCACATGAATGAGTTCGTTTAGGCTAAGAAGATATTAAGGGCAGGATATTTCTTGATGACTACAGAGACAAACCGTATCAAGTATGTACAAAAGTGCCACCAATGCCAGGTATATGCTGATATGATATGAGTGTCACCCAACAAACTCAATGAAACGAGTTCACATTAGCCTTTTTCTCTGTATGGGGCATGGATGTCATCGGACCAGTTGAACATACTGCTTCAAATGGAAACATGCTCATTTTGGTGGCTATAGATTACTTCATAAAATGGGTCGAAGTCGTTTCCTATAAAGCGATGACTAAGAAGGTCGTAGTAGATTTCATTCGAGGTCATATTGTTTGTCGATTCAGAGTACCTGATTCAATCATTACCAAAATTGCTGCCAATCTCTAAAGTGATCTGATGAAATCAATGTGTGAAACATTCAAGATCATGCACCAAAATTCTACAACATACATATTGTAGAAGAATGGAGTCATGGAAGCCGCCAACAAGAACATCAAGAAGATATTAAGGAAGATTGTGGACAATTACAAGCAATGGCATCAAAAGATACCATTTGATTTGTTCGTGTACCGCACCAAAGTTCGTACGTCAACTGGGGAAACCCATTATCTACTAGTATATGGTACTAAAGTTGTTATACCTACCGAGGTAGAGATTCCTTCCCTAAGGATAACAAAAGGAGGTTGAGCTTAGCGATGCAAAATGGACACGAAGCCGGTATGAAAAACTGGATATCATTGATGGTAAGAGGATGAACATAGTGTCTCGTGATCATATCTACCAGAATATAATGGCAAGGGATTTAACAAAAATGTTAGATCGAGGAAATTCACACGGGGAAATTGGTGTTGAAATGGATATTTCCACATCATAATGAAGCAAAAGAGAAATTCTCACCTAACTAGCAAGGACCTTACATGGTTCACCGAGTACAGACAGGAGTAGCGCTTATACTTGTAAATATGGATGGAGAAATATGGCCAAAACCTATCAATTCGAACATAGTCAAAAGATATTATGTTTGAGATTATGTTCACAATTTCTTTTGATGTAACATGAACTACACTTGAACTGATTCCATTTAAGAGGGGATACATAAGCAGCCCAGTGGGTTAGGTCACATCATAATAAAATCTTCATTCCCCTCTACGGTCAGGAACCGGGACAGATTTCGAGTTTATTCAATCTCATTATGTCAAGGATCGGTAAGAAATGCGATGTTAAAAGTATGTATTTAAATTGGGGCAAAATTTTGAGGAGGATCCTCAAAATTTTGAGTTCAGAAAGTTGCAATGTTTCGAAACATGTCACAATCTTCGATTCTACAAAATTATTTATTTTATTCATCATCACATATTTTGAACAACTGCATTTTTCACAAATGATTTATCACGAATGCATATTTTTGAAATTTTCATTTTTCTATAGTAGCCAGATGTTACCTAGGGTGACTCGAACAAGGCATCAAGACAGTAAAGGCAAAATGAAGAATCAAAATTCACAGACAAACCTCTCCCCCCCTCTCCCTCCCCACAAAAAAAACTCATAATTTTTCTTTGGATGCGGGGATAACGGACATGACAAGCATGTACACGAATATATAACAAGAATGTTGTCTTCACTGACAGAAGTCACCAAGCACAAATGGGTCAAGCTAAGGATCACTTTCCCTCCCTCATTTCATTATATAGCTAAAAATCGCCTTTATTATTGCATAGGGCTAAGCACTTCCATCATTCTTTGCATAGGGCTAAGCAATGCCCTCATCATTGCATAAGGCTAAGCACTGCCTTTCTCCACGTAGGGCTAAGAACCTCCCACATTCATTGCATGAGGCTAAGCATTGCCTCCACTATTACATAAGACTAAACGATGCCTTTCCTTGCATAAGACTAAGCACTGTCTCCATCACATTGCATGAGGCTAAGCACTACCTCTAGTATTGCATAAGGCTAAATGCTGCCTTTCCTTCATGAGACTAAGCACTGTCTCCATTAAATTTCATGAGGCTAATCATTGCCTTTACTATTGCAAAAGGCTAAATACTATCTGTCTTTGCATGAGACTAAGCATTGTCTTCATTACATCGGGTGAGACTAAGTATTGTCTCCACTATTGCATAAGGCTAAACATTTTCTTTCCTTGCATAAGACTAAGCATTGTCTCCATTACATTGCATGAGGCTAAGAATTGCCTCCACTATTGCATAAGGCTAAACGTTGCGTTTCTTTATATGAGACTAAGCACTATCTCCATTACATTGCATGAGTCTAAGCATTGCCTCCACTATTGCATAAGGTTAAATGCTTCCTTTCTTTGAATGAGACTAAGCACTATCTCCATTACGTTGTATGAGGTTAAGCACTGCCCCCACTATTGCATAAGGCTAAACACTGCCTTTCTCTACATAGGGCTAAGCATTTCCCTCATCACATACAAGGTTAAGCGCTGCCTTGTATCATTATTGAATAAAACTAAGCATCACATATTCCCTCTATCAAACAATCGATCTGCATCTTTTCATTTTATAGACAGAACATCGCCACGTTGTCCGAAGGTGTCATAGACTGAAGGTATGATCCTCATAGCTCGAAGACATCATGCATGACCTAAGGATCTCTTGAATTTGCATATCATTATTCAAAGGCGTCATAGTCCGGAGGAATCATCCTCATGGCTAGAGGATACTATTTCATGGCCTGCAAATCCCTTATCATACCCTTCATGGCCTAGGACGTCATTGTCTAAGGATATCATCATCACCGTCCAACGACAACTCTGATGGTACGATGGGAATTTGCATCACGTCTAAATTTTCGCAATAACCATATATGTTCCTGTGCATCATGTTTTAAGTTTTATAGGTAGCTCAAGAGTTAACCGTTCTACAAATGGGAGCAATTCTAGCTCCAGTTTTCGTTCACATCCATTGATTACTCAAACATAACCGATAATCAACAATCATTTGCTCTTTGTACCGTAGCCACCCAAATGTTTATCTCGAATATTCGTAACGTTCAAATTCTCACCAACTGAATTATCCGTTGCTCATGACACTATCCTATACAAAAAGATCTTTACTCAAAACATATGATCATCCTAATGAAAACTCCACCAATTTTGTTCGTTGTTGGATCCAGAACTACACGCAGTCTGATTACAGTAACACCGGGGATATATAGGCAACTCAAGAACCCAAGTTCGACCCCCATTTTTCAAAGAACACATCTTCACTCATTTCGGATAAAATTGGTCATCATTTCTTCACTCGACAACTCTTTTATTATTCTCGGGTAAAGAGGGGCAACTATTGATACGCATTTTTGCTCTCATATTTTATAAAAGTTATATATATATATATATATATATATATATATATATATATATATCATATCAATATTGAAACATCATTTTTGCATTATTACCCAATTTATAAGAGCCATACAAGTATTTTCTATAATATTTTCATAATTTTCAAAGCTTTAAAATTGCATTTAAATTGTTCAAATATTTATTAATTATACTTTTAAATTATTTTTTGATGCCTTAATCATAAAAAATTATTATTTACACCTACATGTATGTTTTGTAGTATTTTACTTTATTCCATATAATTATATCTTTATTTTTAAGTTATTTACACAATTGTTGCAATACTAGCCTATATTCTATACATAATTATATCTATTATATTATATATGCTAAAATAGTATATTTATATTTTATAATTATTTTTAATCATACTACATAAGTAATATTTTATTATTTTATTAATTACTTTTTATAAATTATTTTTAATAAATTTCATATATTTAATTTATAGCCCAATACAGGGCTAATTTCGAACCAAAACAGGCCCAAGGCACTTGACCCATTCCAATTAACCCTTCAACAGTCCAAACCAAACGACCTCTTCATTTAACCTGATCACGACCCGTCTCACGACTCGCCCTACTTCACTTTGGATCCTAGATGTTGATCTTAAATGATCAATGACCCATAATAGCTCTTACCCTCTCTTTATAACCCTCGCCCCAAACCATAGAGATTAATTTTCCCACCTAACTACCTATGTATTCTCTCATCTCTCAACTCTCACACTAAACCCTAGCTGACCATGGAAATTCTCTTATTCCTTCTTTGTACGCGTTCATATACGGATTCTACTTACTTTTTCTGCTATTATCACTCATTTATGGTAACCTCATTGCCATTACACTCATGGTAACTTTGATTCTTACAGATCTAGCTTTGATTCTATGGTTTTGGTGTGATTGTGGTTCTATTCACTCAAGAAGAGAAAATTTCTCTTGTGTATGGTATGTCTACGATGATGGTGTCGTGAATGGAGCTTGTGAACGATTTGCCCTAAATCCGAATCCAACTAGGGTTCGAAGTTCTTACTTCCTCTATTATTTTGTGTATGCATGGGGTATATTCTTTCCTTTTTCGTGTGTATTGGTTATCTTTATAAACCCCATCCTTATTCCCCTTCTAAGTCCTAACGATTATCATTCAACTACTGCTATTACACTCTTACTCTCACTCATTCTACTATTCTAAGCTTGAGACCTTGTTTGGTTGAATACCAAGGCCACCAGAATTCGATTGTTGCTCTTTTCTTAGTGTGATTACTGCTCGAGATTCATTTGAAACCCTTGAGAACTTTGACGCACTGAGATTTTGGGGTTATGCTGCTATTTTGGCTTATTGACGATTAGGGTATTGTTGAGATTGTTCTTCTTACTTTGCTTATGTGATAATTTTCAACTGGTAAGCCTCTCTGTGTTAGAAATTTCATTCTCTTTCGTTCATATTCATGCTTTAGGACACCGAAACTTCTAGGAATCAGTGTCCGACTATTCTATCTTATTTTTAGCCTTGTCTACACTTAAGTATTCTTGCGACTCTATATTCGTAGCATCTGAACTTGCCTCGGTTATAATTATGGTGTATGCTTATCACATGCGTTTAGCATAAACGACTTCTAGTTCTTTTAAACTTGTTTAGCTTGTTGTGTCTATGTTGATACATGATGCTTGCCATGAGTTTGTCTCCCTATTTTGTTCCAGATTATTATGATAAATAACTCATGTGTTCTAGACCTTATGGAGTCATTCATGCCCAACATGCTACATTTATGAGGTTATATTGTTAACTAGGACCTACTTCCATGCTATTTGTAGTTCTAGTGTATGCTTGTGACTTGGGTAATCATGTGCTCTTCAGTACTACTTAAGGACTTAGGATAAATCTTATATCTAACCTTTTCTCTTATATGTAGCCAACTAGCACAAGGTCTGATACCTTTCTGAAAGTTGACATCTTGCTTGTTTACCATGAGTTCTTCTTATATTGACTGATACTCAACATGTTAAAGTTGTCTCGTGCTCAACAAAGTAGTATTTCCTCATTGAAGCTATTCTTCTATGATGGTTTTACTAGGCTCTCATATAGCCTACTTATTTTGTTTATGACTCAGCTATATTCTCATGTTTAAGTCTTTTATCTAAAGTCCTTTTATGCTATCCATAGAACATTTTACTTTTGAAACTCTTGTTGGAATGATGGTCAATCTCGTCATTCTAACTTGGTTTCTGATAATACAAGCATGAACTTGCTACAAACTTGTCAATATTGCATGTGATCTTGTTTATGTACTTTGGTTAGAACTGCATTTAAATAAAACTTTAAGATTTAAGTGCGAAAAGTTGTTTAATTCCTTGAGTAGTTGTCACATGCGTGGTTAAATCTAACATCAATTGGGTTAAGTAAGTCATGCATCTTGGGCGTGGTATTGGGCCATATATGTTGTTGGACATGGGTGCCAAATTCATGCATACCTTATTGTTCTGCTAAGCCTGGGATTTGGGTTTTCTGGTTGTGTGAAGAATGAGGATGGTGAAGGCTCGGTCGGTGTTGGGTTACTCTCTTTTGGGGCATGTTCTTAGGCTTGCAGTTGTTCTTTGCATAATATTTTTACTTGTACTCATTATCTATGCCTGTAATAATTTGTAAACAAACAATTGGGGAGTTAGTGAAATTGGGGGAATGAGTATATTCTTTTTTTGCATAAAATGATAGAAAACATTTCTATAGGGTCTACATGCTTTGTTTGCTTTTATGTTTGACATGATCTATTTTATTACACTAATAGAAGTAATGCCTATAGGAATCACATACTTCACTTAACTTGTCTAATACCTATACAGTTTTCAAATCATGCTGGTAGGCATAATTGTTATACGCGTTTCCACGCCTAATGTTATGTGCTATTATTGAGCATGTCTATAGGAATCAAACGTCAATAACTACTTCTTTAGTCATTAGACAACATTCCTATAGGATGTAATAATACATGCCTTCGCTAATGCTTGTCTAGATATCATGACTATATGATTTTAATTAATTAATCGGCTACTTTTTTTTGTTTTCATTATACTACCCCACCAAAATGACATGCCTATAGGGATAAGTATGATACAATCAAGTTCGAATGCCAACTATTATATATCCTGCCTATAAGAAATTGTTACTCGCCTAAGAAGCATGTCTATAAAATCAAACACTGGTAATTCTTAATTCACAAATTGTTTTACTGCTTCGTTGTTCGAACAATTGAAAGATCATGCCTATAGGGTTTTTAATACCTACAATCTACAAATTCATTAGTCCAAAACAATAATGTTGCATGTGCGATTCTTGCAATCAGAATCACATAGAAGACATGTCTATTGGATTTAACGAATCTAAATGGGTCTTGATTTTGAAATTGTCTTCTACCTAATACAAGAATCTGCCCGCGTGCCTATGTTGCTTATCTGTGGAGGCTAACTTGATCCACTTATCGTTTTCACATGTAGTCCCACATATTTTGAATATGCTCCTAGTTTTATCATTTTCGAGCACCCTAAGTAAAATCTAGAAACACCAAATAGTAGGTCCAAAGCCTTTGGACCATAGGCATAGTATGGGTAATACATGCATAGGACACACCTTAGAATTGAATTTCAACGCTTTAGGTAAACAACTATAACATAGTAATTGGCTAATAGGAGATGATAGTTTGTGCCCACCCAATATTATGAGCAACCTCTATCCTAAGGGATTTGCGCAGTATTATTTATGTTGCACGGGGTGAGACTTTACGCTAAAAAAACTTAGGACCACCCTCTTTTATATATATTTATTGTTCGCACTTTGTCATTTGAAAATAGAATAATTAAGTTGTGTCGTGTAACCACCAAAGACTTGTATTGATTGTTTATAGTTTAATTCTTGCACATTTTTTATTACACTTGTTTACATCATAGTTGAACTTTCAAATTCCTTAAACGATCATAGGACAATTGCAATTCGATAATCACACATAGCATAAACTTCAGTCGGGACCCACAGTTGTGGACCTTGGAGAGTGCCTAATACCTTCTCTTTGAGGTAATTTGATCCCTTACTCAATTTTTGGTGAGTAGACTAGTTAAAAAGAGTTGTTTGCAAATAGGTGCCCTAACGCACCTTAAAAACTGTTAAGTGGAAACTCTTCTCTTTAAATACCCATTTAATGAAGTTTTCACATGTCAAAACCAGCTTTCGTGATAAAATAGGGTGCAAAAATAGTCATCCCTCCCTGGCGTAGCTTCTCAAAATATCCACGCAACTCCTCTCTACGAGTTTGTGGGACAAACTTCTCTAAAAAAAGAATGGAGAACTCATGCTATGTAAGTGGTGTTGCGCCAACTAGCCTGCTCAACTCATAGGCTTGCCACCATCTATAGGATGTCCCAGTCAGTTGAAAAGTAGTGAATGCAACTCCATTGGTCTCCAAAATGCCTGTCGTGCAAAGAATTTGCTGACACTGATCGAGAAAATCCTGAGCATCCTCCGACTCCTACCCGCAAAATAAGGTTTAAGCCTCTTGAACTGCTCCAATCTCTTTTGCTCCTCATTACTCATATGCGGGCCAACCTCAGCCCTAGCAGCAGCAACCGACTGAACTAGTAGTCCCCTCAATGTCTAAAGTCCTTGAATTAGCTACTCTAGAGCATGGGCGACAGGAATATGGGCACCTTCTTCAGCCTGTGAAGTGGTTGGTGTAGCTATAACCGATACCGCTTGATCCAGGATCATACATATAGTCAAAATTTGAATTAAGACCTTTGAAAGGCCTAGTATCACAATGGGTACTTCTGGTGCCTGAGTTGGTCCTACCAGCTCAACAACATTGGGTACCTGCTCTTTATCTTGAGCAATTGGTAGCTTCACAAGGGCTATGGTTGTAGTACGAGTTGTACCTTGGCCTCTACCACGACCCCAACTTCTTGTGGACCTAACTAGTGGTACTGGTTACCGTCCTCCTGATCCAGTTTCAAGTTTCCTCACCATCTATGAGAGAATAGAAGAATAGAAGTTTAGATTCTGGAACAAACAAATCCACACGATAGAAATGCAATAAAGTGAAGTTTCCTAATAGTTTGGTAGCCTCTCGAAGATAAGTACAGACATCTCCATACTGATCTACAAAACTCTACTAAACTTTCTCATGACTCATGAGACCTAACCAACCTAGGGCTCTAATACCAATTTATCACGACCCAAGATCCACTATTCATGATGGAATCTAACCCAACCCACTAGGTAAAGAAACAACTGCAGAATCACAATGAAATAGAATAAACTTGGTTTAACATACTGAACAGTGAAATAAAAACATCATGAAATATCTGAGAATATAGCCATAATACCGCTACAACCAACCTTAAAATATGGTGTCAACGAGTACATGAGCACAATTGAGTATCAAAATACAAGGCCAAAATCTAGAATACAATTGTCTGAATGGTAGAACATCAATAATAATAATAATAATAATAATAATAATAATAATAAAGATGAAAGAGAACTTCAAGGTCTATAGATGGTGTGGTGTCTACCTCGTAGTCTCCAAAGCTAACTATGACTGAACTCTAGAGGTCACCTTGTGCAAAAATACATGGATTTGCACACGAAGTGCAAAGTGTAATATGAGTATAACTAATCCATGAGCTCAAAAAGTAAAAAGTCTAACCATGAGATGAAACTAGTGATGAGCTTAGAAGGAAACAATCAAGGACCAATATCCACAACTAGTAATGACTCAAGTCAAGAAGAAACATTATAAGTGAATAACTCAGTGATTCATGCTCAGCTCATTTACATTCAGGAATCTAAACATGCTTTCCAGTTACAACAGATAAAGTCCGAGATAGATAAAATATTTCAAAACTTCAGTAAGCATGAGGAAATACATCATTATGCCTGCATGTGAAGTATACACGTCAAAATAACATTGCCACAGTGAACCCATCAAATAATCACATTTAGCATTGTACTGGTGCTGGAATAAATGCCCATCATCAAGTACGTGTATGAAATATTCTATATGACCCCACTGTTGTTATGTCAGGTTCCCGAGGGGCAGATCCTGCCCAAACGCTAATTATAATCATATAGCCCAATAGTGAGGCATGGTGCGCGTGTAGCCCGAAAACACTCACACTTAGCCCAATATGGGCCTGGAGTACGCGTCACCTCAAAATAAATACCAAACTGAATATAAGTCCCAAACGCAGTCATTTACCATTCAAGTCTCAGATAAATATATCTCACAAATATTAATTTTAATAGTGTTACACATAAGGGGCATCTACAACATGTGAGGAATCAAATAAGAAGCATTGAAACGAGACAGTATGCACATATATGGCATCATGACTGAGAGCATGTGTACAATTAGGCAAATAGCTAAAAAGCATCAAGAGTTGCCCTATCAAGTCTCCAGTAGATAGAACATATACTAGACATGATATCTAATAAGATTTCCAATTCAAATAACCGAGCAAGTAGAGAAAACACGGACGTAATCAAGGTACGATAGTAAAACAATCTGGTAATAGGCTAAGATCGACCTCTAATCATGAACACATCAGTGGACGTACACACATCTGTCACCTACCATGTACATCACATCCCAATACCTCTCATAACGTAGTTCTCAGAGTAAAATACCCTCAAACCAAGTTTAGAAGTATTACGTACCTCAAAGCGCGTAAATCAAGTCCCATCCTGCCTATTTCTTCTTATGTGGAATATCTCTTCGAACATGTAGGCTCGCAGATGGGGGAAGTACCTCACATCTGCACCCTCTACTAAGCTAACTATCCTTCACTTTTTCAATATATCTGTCACTTCTGCGGCTTTGCACATGCGGCCATAACCTTGTAGGTGCGATCACACCAGTACCTGAAGCTTCAACACTTCTCCAAAGTGCAACCATGATCCACCAACCATCCAAATCACACCCAAGGACCCCGAGATCCCATCCAAATATATGAACATGTCCTAAAATATGATACAGACTTACTCGAAACCTAAAATCACATTAAACAACATCAAAATCACGAATCACACATCAATTTAAGCCTAATGAACTAACAAACTTCCAACTTTTAAAACTAATGCCGAAACACATCAAATCAACTCGAATTGGCCTCAAATTTTGCATTCAAGTCATAAATAACACAACGGACATATTCCAACTCTCGAAAAAAAAGCCTAACTCGGTATCAAGAAAGTCAACTCTCAGTCAAACTTCTCAACCTTCCAAACCTTTAACTTTCAAACTTTCGCCAAAAAGCCTCAAACCAACCTACGGACTTCCAAATCAATATTCGAACACACTCCTAAATTTAAAATCCATACAAAGATATTGGAACCATCAAAACTTCATTTCAGAATAGTCTAAACGGAAGTCAAAGTCAGGTCAACTCTTTCAATTTAAGCTTCCAACCTAAGTGTCCCAACTCGCACTGAAACCTCCCTGAAACCAATCCAATCACATTGGAAAGTCACATAACTATAAATGAAATAAAATAAGTGATAACTAGGGGAATGTGGCTAAAATACATAAAGCAATCGCTCGAGTCATTACAGGAATGACTCTTGGCACGTTCGAGGACAAACATATATTTAAGTGAGGGAGAATGTAACGATTCGACTGGTCAATTTAAGCATTTGCATTCAGATCGTTAATTTGAGGTCATGAGTAGATGCATACGGTGTATTATGACTTGCATGTTTTATCATATTTGGTTTTTGAGTTTTTCATAATTGATTTAAGAAATAAATCTTAAATATGAAGCTTTAAGTTGGAAGAATTGACCAAGTTTAAATTTTGTATATTTGACAGAGTTTTTATGGATATATTAGGTCCAGATAATGATTTTGAATTTAGGTGTATGCTTGGATTTGCATTGGATGTTCCTAAAATGATTAAGCACTATTTGGCGGAAATTAACAATTTGATAATTTGGAATGTTCATAAGTTTGATAGGGAGTTGACTTTAATGATGTCGTATTTGAATTTTGTTTCGAGAGTTAAAATAGGTTTTTTGTGTCATTTTGAACTAGTGTGCAAAATTTAAGGTCATTCCGAGTTGATTTGATAAGGTTCGACACGAGTTTTGGTGGTTGAAAGTTCAAAGGTTCAATAAGTTGGATTTGAGGTGTGATTCGTGATTTTGATGTTGTTATGCAAGGTTTGAGGCCTCAAGAGGTCCGCATTAAGTTTTTGTACTTGTACTTATATTTGGTAGCATCCCAGGTTACTCGAGTGCATTTAAAAGCATTAGGTGAAAAATTGGAATATTTGGGTTAATCTTGAAAATCTTGAGTTTGATGATCAATTCTTTTCTTTTTTGATGTTATTTGGGAGATTTGAGTGAGCGAACAAGTTTTGTAGGATACTATTATGCTTGTATGCATGTTTGGTTTTGAGCCCGGGGGGCTTGAATGAGTTTTGGATGTGTACCAGACTTCTTTTTAGCTTAAAAAAAATGTTAGTGCATCAGGTCTGCAGGTCAGGCTCGCATTTGCGATGATGAAGGGGGTTGGGTCAGCTTTCACTGTGAAGTTCTTTATGCAAATGCGACGGTGGGCTATCTCACCTTTGCTAGTTGAATGCTATATTTGTGAGTGTGAACAATCTGGGGCAGACTTGCATTTGCGAGGTTTTGTCTGCATTTGCAAACTTCCTTGATTCGTGTTTGCGATAATTTCATCACTTTTACGATATAAGCAGGCTAAGAGACTTTTCGATTTTGCAAAGAGTTGGCCCTTTTTGCGATCGCTGCAGTTGCATACAAGGTTTCACAATTACAATATCTGCAGCTGGGTAAAAGAGGGGAAAAATTGGGACTCAGCTCATTTAACATTATTTTTCAACCCTAAGCTTCATAGAGACAATTTTTGAAGAGAATTCTCTTTCAAGATTCATTAGTAAGCATCGTTAACTAGTTTTCAACAAATTTCAACTGCTTCTACATGATTTTTAACATCAAATCTATGAATTTAAAAGTAGAAATTGAGGGTTTTTGGTAGAGTTTAGGAATTTTGTAAATTTGAGATTTAGACCCCAAAATAAATTGCATATCCGAGCTTGAGGATGAATGGATGATCGAATTTTGGTCCAACTCTCGGGTTTTGACCAATCGAGTACGAGGTTGACTTTTATTGACTTTTTGAGATTTTGTCCAAGATTGAACCTTTATTAGTTATTGATGTTTTCTTTAGCATTATTTGACTTTGTTAGATGATAATTGACTAGGTTTTGATCATTTTGAGGATTATCTCTATGGAAGACTGTATTGGATTGTGGGAATTATTTTTTTCAATTTGTATCTTGCCTAACTTTGCTAGGATAATTATTTTTACCAATTGATATTATTTTCTACATGCGAGGGTGATGCATTTGTAATGCGATGTGCATATATACATGTTCCAGGATTATTTATGCTCGGGGTAGATTATACAATTCTTTATGACTTGTTGGACTATGTGAATTTCTTGCCTCATATTTTACTTGAATTCTATGATAATATGAATATGAATTTCAATGTTACAAACCATGTTTCAACTTATTATAACTTAATTAAATTTGATGGACGTTTTGTGAAATTGTTGACGTGCTAACTCCGATCATCACTATACGTAGTAACAAATACATCACTACGATTGTTAGCTTGAGATATTTGGGTTCTATACTTGAGTGGAATATCACTTTTGAGATAGGTTGAGATGCTTGAATGATAAGGTTCTTGAGATTTATTGAATTGTTATTGCCTTGAGAGCTATGATTGATTGTTCATTTGGGGTATTTGCTCAACCACTCTTCTTGATGTTATTCATGCTTCCTACTTGGTTGTCATTGATATACACGTTCTTGGTGAGGAAGAGTGTAAAGAACGAAGGGTGATATCATGGCATTGCATATACATTATCATGTGAGGAATAGTGGAAAAGCATGATGGGTCATGTTGTGCCATTGCATTTATATTGCCATGTGTGGACATGAGTAAAAGCACGAAAAGTGACGTGGAGCTATTATTTTTATATTATCATGTGTTCATGGCACAAAAGATGTTCACGTACTAGCAAGGATGATAGACATGGATTATATTATGATATATTTTCCTTGTGTATACATTTATGCCTTTATCTTGAGTTGTTACTATTGCACCTATGTTATCTATGTGACTTTTTGTTTTAGTTATGTATTTGCCCTCTACATTATTTCTCATTTGTTACACTTTCATATAAGACTTCTACTATGTTAGTTAGTGAAATTTATGTTCTCCTATCTTAAGTGCTATCATTACTTCTATGCTTCCCACCTGGTCTGTTACCATTGTCCATGTGCATTGCCTTGTTAATAATTGCTACTTGTGTATTTCCACATCGTCGTTATTGTTGTTGGCATTTCTTTAATGTAGTTGGAACTATTATACGTATATTTGACGAGGATGCGATAAATGCATGAATGATGTTGCCGTACCATTTGATTTGATATCTTGAGTATATTTCTCAATTGCGTCCAAAATCTTCACAATTGCAAAGATGATTTACTATTGCCAGGTATCGCAAATGCGACCAAGTGATTGCAAAAGCGATCCATAGTTGTTATCAATTGCGAACCATTTCCTTGCAAATGCAGGTTACCCAATCACAGGCCTTGCTCGCAAATGCGAACTCTTGTTTGCAAAAGCGAGACTTGCAAATGCGAGATCTGCAGCACATACCAGAATTGTGGCAACAATCTTCACATCATCCAAATTATTCGAAACACGTTTGAAACTTACCCGAGCTTCTCGGGCTCCAAATCAAACATGCACATAAGTGTAATAACATCATGAACTCGCTCACGCAATCAAATCACCAAAATAATATCTAATTATACGAATCAAACATCAAATCATAGTAAACTCAGGAACAACTACAATCACATATAAGAGTCCGAATTATGTCAAATTAATTTCTAATTGCACCAAATTTTGTAGACATGTCTCAAATAGCGATACATGCCTATTTCAAGTTTCAACATAAAAAATCTAAACCCGTTAGCTATGAAGTCAACTTACGATCAAACTTAGAAAATTTTCAAACTTTCTAAATACTAGATTACGGCAAAATGAGTCAAATCAACCTAGGGACCTCCAATTTCAATTCTGAGCAGATGCCTGAGTCGAAAATCACGATATGGACCTAACGAAATTGTCAAAATACCGATTTGACATCGTTTTTGTCAAATATTAATCGTGGTCAACTCAAGTTATTTTTAAAGCCAAAAATTATGTTTTCTTCAAATTTTCACATAAAAGCTTTTCAAAAAGTAATAGAGACAATGCACGCAAAACAAAAAAATCAAACGAAGCTAATAGAGGTCTCGAAACGCAAAACTAAGGGCTAATACTCAAAATGACCTATTAGATCGTTACATTAATCTATAAATTTTAGATGTCTATAGTGACATGTGGTTTGATTTGGTAAAAAATGGTATTAAATTAAAATAAAATCAAGATGTTTTGTTTTAGTGAATAATATACCACAAAATATATTAAATCAGACCAAAACAAAGCCGTCAATATTTATAATATTGAGATAAGCCAATAAAAATAATATGGTGTGAGATATTATATATTTTAGGTTAAACTATATAATTTTTCCAAAAGGCTTCATTGTATTAAGCTAGCGTTTGGACATAAATTTGATTGAAATATAAAAAAGTTTTTGAAGTTGTGTTGGAAAATAATTTTTGGAACCCCACTTATGGAATTTCACTGGGTTTGTTTTGTCATTGTTGAAGTTGACATGCATTTTTATTTAAAAAAAAATTGAAGTTTTGTGAATGGAAAAATATTTTCACCCAAAAACTACCCAAAACCAATTTTGAGAACTTGAACTTTTTTTTCTTTTCAAATATTTATCATATTTGATGTACAAGTAATGTTTTAAATTTTATTTTGAGAAAAGTAGCTAAAATCTATGGCCAAACGGTAGCTAAGAATATCCTATATCTCATACATACATTTTTATTTACCAATGTGAGACTGTATTTACACAATTAATATAACATTTCATACTATTCGATTTTATATATTTATTCCTAGAAATCTTTTGTAATATCTTATATTTATTTCTAAATTTTTTGTGAATGTTAGATCTTTGGCATCTAATTTTGTTGAGTAACCTTAACATAAATTCCACAGCTTGTTTGGACCTCGTTAAGGGATCTCATCATTGATGAGGGTATATTTCGGTTTGTTCATTTATTCTGTCCAGCTATCAAGTCAAAATATTAAAATAAAGTTATTGGCCAACCACACATATAGAAATATAAAATAAAAACACACATTTTCTGTTAATGAGAAAAACCAAAACCAATGATTTTGGACAAAAAGGAAACTTGAAATACACATCCCATGTGACCCAGAAAATTCCAAAAAGATGGATAAAAAATAAAACCGAGTAAACTTATTTAACATTTAATTTAATTTGATATTATTGATTTACCAAACTTCAATATAAACAGTTGGATTATGTTTCCTATTAGTGACCTTTGCAACAGTAGAGCAGCGAAATGAAGTAGAGTAGGGACAGATTCGTCATTTTAGAAACAACCAACCCGTGGTTTTAAAGGAGCGAGTCTGCTTAACGTTGTCTCTCTTTGCCTTTTGTTATCTACACATTTTATTTTCTCTCTCTACAAATCACACTCACCTATCACTCTCTTTCTCTCTCTACAAGCATATAGTGCCGTTTCTCTCTCTCCGCCTCTCTTCGTGTTTTAGGGCACCGTGGTGGTTGGTATCCTGGCGGCGGTTTTGAGGTATATGATTTTACTGCGTATGTGTTAGTTTAGCTTTTACATTTTTCTGTTAGATCTAGCTGGGTTTTTTATTGTGTTTTTTTTTCGATCTAGGGGTTTTGCCTTGCACTGATAGTTTGATTTTCTTGTTTTCTTTGAGTTCAGTTAATTATCAGATCTAAATGACAGTATGAGTTTCTTTGTTTGCTTGTGTTATTAGTTTTTTCTCATGTTGTATGTGCCTCGAAATGTAGATTTTTAGAAGTTTGTTTGTTTCGTGGTTTATTTGAACTCTTCTCTTTTTGTGGGTTTTTCCTCCAAAAATGTGAAGTTATGAGTTCAGTGTTGATCTGTTTATCACTTGTATGTTCTTTTGATATGTTAGTTTTATAGACTGCTGTAAGGAAGTGAAATTTTGATTTCCGTTCGTGTATCATCCTGTTAGCTCTATTTTAATTGTTTGATGACTAGTTCTTAAGTGATTGCTAAACTATATGATTTTTTAAAATCATTATCCGGTTCCTCTTTGTTATACTGCATATGACACTCTTAAGGTGTGTTGCTGTAGTCCTGTGGAGGCTAAGGCTGTGAGTATGTCCTTTATATCTTCTATAATTGCGTTTAAGATAAATGATTATATGGGTAACTAAACTGCCCATTGCTATATTTTGATTAGTGAGGTTCTGTTCTTTGTTAAATTATAAACCTATATTTTTAACAACATTTGTCTTGTTATCTTTGTTTATCAAGATTTATTGTTTTGTTCTATTTTGTTATCAATTTCAGAGCAATCTGGATGGGAAGAAATTACCTTTTGGGTTTGGTAGTGAAAAATGTTTCTGTCAATACTTGTCTCTGAAAGAAACAGAAAAAAGTCTATCCGCTTTTTAATCACAAAACAACCCAGTCGAAAGTAGTGTACCCTATTCTCTCCTGTCGCCTTGTTTGAATTATGAATTCAATTAAGGTTGTCCTTGTAGGAGTGAATAGTTTTATTTTGTGTTGTTTGTGGTCTTGAGAAATGGAAATTATATGAGGTTTTACCCTTTTGTTGCCCGCTAATGCGTTCTCTTTGATCATCAAATAATATGTCTAAAACCTTGGACATGTTTTTCTGTGAATCAAAGATGAATCTAGTGAAACCTTTTGTTTATGAGCTTGTTGCTGCATAAGATTATCCAGTGGATCTTTTTGTTGCTGTTTGCAATAAAAGTGGCTTGCTTGAACACATGCACACGGATGTTAAGTTTGTGATTTATGGGGTTCAGCACAGAGATGTTTGGTTTGTGATTTATGGGGTTCTGGATCTGGAGCCTATAAGTTATCCTTAGGGCTCGTAGATTGGTATCAGATACAGGCAGCAGATATGCTTTTCGACGAGTATTATTAATTGTGTCTTGAGGAAAATGCTGTTGATCTCTTGAACATTTTTAAGTGATAATCGTCCTTGGGTTGTTGTAGTTATTACCATGGTGCGGAAGAAGAGAACTGATGTTCCTGGTGGTGCTGAGAGTTTTGAGTCCCATGAAACTGGATGGGGACGAGGTGGTGCTCAACGGCCATCACAGCAGCAGCAACATCAGCATCAGCAAGGTGGAGGAAGAGGCTGGGCACCTCAGCATGGAGGACATGGTGGCCGTGGTGGTGGGGGAGCTCCACGTGGTGGAATGGCCCCTCAACAGTCCTATGGTGGACCTTCTGAATACTACCAACAGGGCAGGGGAACCCAGCAGTATCAACGAGGTGGAGGACAACCCCAGCGCCGTGGTGGCATGGGTGGCCATGGGGCACCTTCTGGTGGCCCTCCTCGGCCACCAGTACCCGAGCTGCACCAAGCAACCCAGACTCAACATCAGCCTGTACCATATGGAAGACCATCAGAAACATACTCGGAGGCTGGTTCCTCGTCTCAGCCACCCGAACCAACGACACAGCAAGTGACTCAGCAATTCCAGCAACTTGTTGTGCAGCCAGAAGCAGCTGCAACCCAAGCAATACAACCAGCATCGAGCAAGTCGATGAGGTTTCCACTCCGGCCAGGAAAGGGTAGTACTGGTATTAGATGCATAGTTAAGGCCAATCACTTCTTTGCCGAGTTACCTGACAAAGATCTGCACCAGTATGATGTGAGTGTTCAAGCGTTGATAAGTGTTCTAGTTATGATCTTCCTTTATATTATCTAATGAGGGTCTATCTTGATAATTGCTTGTCATCTTTTCTAATGGCTTTCAGGTTTCAATTACTCCTGAGGTCGCCTCTCGGGGTGTCAACCGGGCTGTCATGGAGCAGCTGGTGAAGCTTTATAGAGAATCCCATCTTGGGAAGAGGCTTCCAGCCTATGACGGAAGAAAAAGTCTATACACAGCAGGGCCCCTCCCTTTTGTTCAAAAGGATTTTAAAATCACTCTAATTGATGATGATGATGGACCTGGTGGTGCTAGGTGTGTCCCTAGGGTTTTGAGAAATCAGATTCAATTTTTAGCAATATTTAATTATCCTTTTTCTTATTTGTTGTTGCAGGAGGGAAAGAGAGTTTAAAGTTGTGATCAAGCTGGCGGCTCGTGCTGATCTTCATCACTTGGGGATGTTCTTACAAGGGAGACAGGCTGATGCACCGCAAGAAGCACTTCAGGTGCTGGATATTGTGCTACGTGAGTTGCCAACATCTAGGTATGGTTCTTGAACTGCTATAATATCTGTTCGTCAAAAATATTGAATCCTTCTCAAATGATTTATTTATTTATCTTTTCCCCTTTATCACGGTTGACTGTAGGTATTGTCCTGTGGGCCGCTCTTTCTATTCCCCTCATTTAGGACGAAGACAACCACTGGGTGAAGGTTTAGAGAGCTGGCGTGGCTTCTATCAAAGTATTCGTCCTACACAGATGGGATTATCCCTGAATATTGGTCAGCACAATTTTCATGACTTTGTTAAATCCTGGTTTTTGTTGCTTGATTTAGTAGAACTAGTAACTGATTGCCAGTCAAGCTCAGTACTTTTACCATAATGCTTGTCTGTACTGAGTACACATTTCTCATCATTGTGCACTTTTGTATATTGGTGGAACAGATATGTCTTCCACGGCTTTCATTGAGCCACTGCCGATTATTGACTTCGTGAGCCAGCTTCTGAATCGGGATATCTCTTCTAGACCACTGTCTGATGCTGACCGCGTTAAGGTTGGTTTTGACACTTGACATTCTTATTCATGATTATGTCATAATCTATCTGAATTTCTTACTGTTGCCAGTGATTGACTCGATACTTGGATTCTTCAAATATTAGGGTCATTTACATTTTTTCTTTCAGGTTATTTGGCTACTTTTGCTTTAACTTCATTGAACTGCAGATAAAGAAGGCACTGAGAGGTGTAAAGGTGGAGGTCACTCATCGTGGAAATATGCGGAGGAAGTATCGCATTTCTGGCTTGACGTCTCAAGCAACAAGAGAGTTGACGTATGTATCTGGCTTAGTATAATTATGATATTACTTTTTTCTCTGTTTATATCCAGTCTTGACCATAAACCTTTTTCATTTGGATTATATATAGGTGTAATTAGTGGTGTGCCTTCTGTTCTTTTAATGTTCTGTCGTCTATATGTGGGATTTTCTCATCGTGCTAATCCTTGTCTTTTATTTGTTTTGGGCAGTTTTCCTGTCGATGAAAGGGGTACGATGAAAGCTGTTGTGGAATATTTTCGGGAAACCTATGGTTTTGTCATTCGGCATACCCAGTTGCCTTGTCTTCAAGTTGGAAATACGCAGAGGCCAAATTACTTGCCAATGGAAGTAGGTGCCTTTCTCATTGATAACTAGTCTTTTCTAAGTATCTTGTGTATTTTATGTGCTTACATATCTTGAGTCCAGGTATGTAAGATTGTAGAGGGACAGAGATACTCAAAGCGCTTGAATGAGAGGCAGATAACAGCACTTCTAAAAGTGACCTGCCAACGTCCTCAAGAGAGAGAACGTGATATTCTTCAGGTTGGATCTTGCTTCTGAAACTGTTTCTATTACTCTTATCCTAATAATGAGGTTCGTAGCCAATGTGTAATCTGTATGATTTATGTCCCTTTTTTGTTAATTGTTTTATGTGAACCTTGACGTAGCTATCTTTCTTTGTTAAGTTTTATTGCCTTGTTTCATGTACCAGTTATGGTATTTTTTGAGAAGGATGCACACATTATAATATTTGTTTGTCAATGATGCCTGAGTAAAGGCTTCTCTATGGTGAGGAGGAACGCAATGAGAGTATGGTAATAAATTTCCAAGATTTTTCCGTGGTCATTGGCGAATGCAGAATTTTTCACAAGTAGTGTCATATTTAAATAAATTAACACAAATACAAATGTTGTAGGAAGATCATGTAAATTAAAAGAAATTTTAAAAAAAGAAAGCAAAAGAAGGAAAAAGAACTATAACCTTTGTCACAAGTAAAGATGACACCAATTGGCAAGATTGGTAGTATATTGCAGAGGGGTGTCCAGTCCAAAAGTATTTAAATGAATTTGCTAAAAGGAAAAATAAGGCAAATTACAGCAGGGAAGAATTGATCTTGTAACCTCCCGGATAAAACGTAGCATCTCTCTTGCACCAGACAAATTTTGTTTGCCAAGTGGTGTTATCCATTAATATCAGAATGTTTTTTATGTTCAGATAACATATATATAAAATAAATTTTTCATCGAACCGGTGTCACATGACCCGGCTTCATCCAATATAAATCTACCCCTGCCCGTGGTTTTTAGTTAATAAATGTAGAACTGTGGCAAAGGGAATGGCAATGAGTGACCCAATGATTCATATTTGTTTTTATGGGTGTTACGAAGTGTGGTTTATTTGGTGAAAGGGTTGAATTTAGTTAGTAGAGTGTTCATTTTGATACAATTGCTGGTTCGTAATTGTACATGTAATTGTGCATCATAGCAGAACACTTTCAAGTTGTCGTGGTCAAAATGTTTACAATGAGATCTTTTATGAAAGCTTAGTGGGAACACTCTTACAGGATAAATTTGTTGTTTGTGGGTCTTGTACACTTGATACTCCTTGGTAGTCAAGGTATTCACTGATTGCTTTAGTGTTTTTCTCGGGCAAAACTTTTCCATCTTGCTCTTCCTGCATATTTTTCAGGCTAATTTCAGGCCTTTTTTGCCATGTTATCTGTATTTACAATCTATTATTTTCTTTTATTAGACTGTTCATCACAATGCTTATGCTGATGACCCATATGCGAAGGAGTTTGGTATTAAGATCAGTGAGAAGCTTGCTCAAGTTGAGGCTCGCGTTTTGCCTGCACCTTGGGTAAGTTGAAGCTTTCTCTAGTTTGTTTGGTGTGATCATGTGATTGAGGGTGATGCTATAACTAATCCTTCTTGATATAAGATATTCTTGCTGCAGATCTTTGCTTTTGTGAATTAAGCTTATTGTAGGATTGTGAAATTATTTTAATTGTTTCTGCAGCTTAAATACCATGATACAGGTCGAGAGAAAGACTGTCTGCCACAAGTGGGCCAGTGGAATATGATGAATAAGGTAACTGAAAGTAGCATAGTCGAGATTCCTGTAGTTGGTTTGACTGTCATTTCTATGCAGATAAATACCATTGATTTTAGTGTGTGGTCTTTCAAGATTTGCCTGGTTTTGCCACTGAACACTAATCTTTAGGTCTTTGCTTATATATAGTTTAGCTGGTCTTGCCTTGTTGGCACTTGTTTACGCTACATGTAGCTTATGACAAAATACCTAACCTTAAGGAACTTCCAGTTTGTTTGTTTTGTGCTTTCTTTTTTGATCTTGTAAATATCCTAGAGCAATACAACTCATCATTATATTGGTGGTCAAAAAGTAGTTTGGGTACTTTTTATTACTAATTCAAGACCATGCATTTAATATTGTCCCCTTAGCTGATGAGAGATAGAATCCATTTTTCTGATTCCGGTGGTTCGGTCGTATGATTTATCATGGACGTCGATCCATCTACTTTAGCTGCACCTTAGGATGATATAGCCCTAAAAGTGAATAGTGGGGTTCAAACAAGGAAAAACCTAAGGTATTGGCACCCAAGTACATTGAAATGGTGTAGTAATTGCCATGTCGATTGTCTACTCTGTTTGGATTTTCGGACAGTGTTGGAGCTTTAATTATTTACTCTTCGCTTTATTATTTTTGACAGAAAATGGTTAATGGAGGAACAGTGAACAACTGGATCTGTGTAAACTTTTCTCGCAATGTGCAAGACACAGTTGCACGTGGATTTTGTTCCGAGCTTGCACAAATGTGCATGATATCCGGAATGGTAATTCAGAAGTTCCAGTTTCCCCCCTTTTCTCCCTGTATCTATTTGATGATCCTGAGATATTACAGTTTAAGATACTATTGTCTTTGTAGAACTTCAATCCCAATCCTGTTCTACCACCAGTGAGTGCTCGCCCTGATCAAGTTGAGAGAGTCTTGAAAACTCGATTTCACGATGCTATGACAAAGTTGCAGCCAAATGGGAGAGAGCTAGATCTTTTGATTGTGATATTACCAGACAATAACGGCTCTCTTTATGGTACAAGCCTAGAATGGTGAAATTCTTATGGTGCTTTTGCAAACTCCTGGAATATGCTACAGCTGAAATTTTTTACTTCTTTTCCTAGGTGATCTAAAACGGATTTGTGAAACTGAACTTGGAATTGTCTCACAATGCTGCTTGACAAAACATGTATTTAAGATGAGCAAGCAGTATTTAGCTAATGTATCCCTGAAGATAAATGTGAAGGTTGGAGGAAGAAATACTGTGCTGGTTGATGCGCTCTCTAGACGAATTCCCCTTGTCAGCGACCGCCCAACTATCATTTTTGGTGCAGATGTCACCCATCCCCACCCTGGGGAGGATTCTAGCCCGTCAATTGCTGCGGTAAAAGCTGTAGACTTCATTCTTTTGGTTTCATGAATCCACTCCCTTCATCTAAATATCTGAAGCAAAGAAGTGCTAACTTTTCATATCTTTCAGGTGGTTGCTTCTCAAGATTGGCCTGAAATTACAAAGTATGCTGGTTTGGTTTCTGCTCAAGCGCATAGGCAAGAGCTTATACAAGATCTGTACAAGACTTGGCAAGATCCAGTTAGAGGACCTGTGACTGGTGGCATGATAAAGTATTGCCTTTTTCTTTCCTTATTTTCAAGGAACATGTCTTGATTTTCAAGTTTCAAGCTAATGGACTTAATTTTGCTTCTGACTGATGGTCTATCTCACTTATAACTCAGGGAATTACTTATTTCCTTCCGTCGAGCAACTGGACAGAAGCCGCAGAGAATTATATTCTACAGGTATTGTTGAATAACGCTTCTATACCTGCATTATAAAAATTTCTGTTCCTTTTGTGTCTAAAATGAATTATCCTTTTCCCTTCAGAGATGGTGTTAGTGAAGGACAATTTTACCAAGTTCTTCTTTTTGAACTTGATGCAATCCGCAAGGTATTTTCCCTTCTGTTATACCTTACTCTGCCTGTTTACTATAAACTCTGGATTTGTCTATTTTTTGGACCATGAATATGGGTAGAAAAAAAGCTTGCCCTTTTTATTTGTTAGAAGGTATGAACTGACTTGAACCCAATTCAGGCATGTGCATCTTTAGAACCCAACTATCAGCCCCCGGTTACGTTTGTTGTGGTCCAGAAACGGCATCATACTAGGTTGTTTGCCAATAACCACCACGACAGAAATGCAGTTGATCGGAGTGGGAACATTTTGCCTGGTGAGTATTAGTCTCTGCATCTCTAGCGATTCTATACTAGCTTAGCTGCAAATGGATTCTAAAACCTTTTTATAATGTAATTCTTAAGGTACCGTTGTAGATTCAAAGATATGCCACCCTACTGAATTTGATTTCTATCTCTGTAGCCATGCCGGCATACAGGTAATAAGATTGGTATTCTATAAACATATGATAGTCATGTACTAAGGACTCTGTTGTAAGTTACTGGATTTTGTGATACTGCAGGGTACTAGCCGCCCAGCTCATTATCATGTTCTGTGGGATGAGAACAATTTTACTGCTGACGCCCTGCAGTCTTTGACTAACAATCTTTGCTATACGTAAGTTTACTTTTGATCTACCGTAGTTCTTGAAATTTTCCAGCATTCTAATTCTAGTGGCTTAATTGTTACTTGTTAATTTCAGATATGCTAGGTGTACTCGTTCTGTCTCCATTGGTATGTTTACTGCACTTGTTATTGGCTTTACTTCAGCATCTATTTTTATTTCGTCCCAACCCCCCTCCCCCCCTTATCCTTTTTTTGTTTGGAATTTCTCCGCGTATAGTCTGTTCATCGTAGCATGTTACTAACTTGAGTTCATTGATGCTGTTTGCAGTTCCACCAGCATATTATGCACATTTGGCAGCTTTCCGTGCTCGGTTTTACATGGAGCCAGAGACATCTGATAATGGATCAGTCACAAGCGCAGCTGCTTCAAACAGAGGAGGTTTAGGAGCTATGGGAAGGAGCACGCGAGCACCAGGTGCTGGTGCTGCTGTAAGGCCCCTTCCTGCTCTCAAGGAGAATGTTAAGAGGGTTATGTTTTATTGTTAGTGAAGTTCCTCCCTAAACCGGCTATATGATGTGGATATTGGTTGACTTGCTAGGAGTCATGATTGCCACTAAAATGGCAAAGATGTTTTTTCTTTTGAAAATTCTTAACTTTTGTTTATCACATCTTGGCTTGGCTTTACCTTGAGTGTGTATAGTATCCGGTTATTGTTTTGAAGTATTGGAAATTGGGTCATGAAATTTCAATTGTGTAAGCCGTGTCAGTTTAGTAAGTCATTTGCACATGATGTTTGTGGTGTCTAGGAGTCGCAAATGGGCGGGCTGAATCGAATATAGTTCGGGTTGAAAATGGGTAATGAGAAACGGATCAATTATCTGACCCAATCCATTTTTAATATGGATAAAAAAGGGGAATTCATGAGTTTTTGTGTATGATTACTTTTGAGAGAATTTTTAGTCTAGCCTACAATTTGAGACTTTACAAACATAAAAGTTAAATTTATTGGTTATTTTAAAAAAAATGGATAATATAGTTCTTATCAACATTTGATTCGTTTTTAAAAAATTTATTATCCGATCTATTTTTTAGTGGATAATATGTGTGATTAACTGTTTTTTTTATTTATTGTTCTTGAGGAGCTTGATTGCCTATTGTCGTGGTATGCCTATTTATTTATTTTATTTGGTCCTTGCTTGTAGTATGCTGCTGGGCTCCCGGCTTATGTGCCTATTCGGGGACTAACGTGACAGGAAAAGAAGGTAACTTCTCAAAGACACTAGTAGTTAAGATGCCATAAATTCGAATTAGGGCAAGTTACATATTTAGCCACTTGCGGAAATGATATTATATCTGCTAATCAAATATACAAAAAAATGTATATTATACATTAATATACGAAAACTACATAATTTGCCGATTATTGTTTTTGGAAGCGGTTGTACTTTGTAGTTTTCCCTTTGAGTTGTCTGTGTTACAAACTTTCACAAATTTGAGGAAAAAAGTTATGTCGTGGTCTGTCTTAATTATGTGTGAGCAAGTAATTGTGATAACTCGACCATTCATAATGAAAATACCAATAGATTGGAGCCGTTTGTTGATAGGTAGGCTCATCCTTGTTTAGTCTCTCCAATTATGTCGTTGTAAGTTAAGACGTTTTCTGTTTTACTGCTAGCTATTTGATTTAAAAGGAAAAGAATAGCTCTCCAATTGTAGGAATTTTTTCAACACCTGCTAAGGTACGATCTTACCCTTTTGTCCTTTTGAGTTTAAAACTAACTCATTACAGGCTTTCGAACAAGGGCATACGATCTCGAAGGGATTGTATTTCTACACAAAGACCTTAGATTTTAAAGTATGTATTACACTCTTTTTCCCTTGGATCGAATTTTGCCCCAAATAGGTTTTAGCGGCAAGGTTTTTAACAAGGCAACAATTATGTGCTATCTAAGGAGAACTCAACTCTTCCCCATCCTTATACCTACCATCTACTCCAAACTTTCATTGTGAGCTTAATAGTTTGATATTTCCATAATTATTACAATTTCAAATATAATTTTTATTCTTGTATAATAAGATTATTGTTTGGTTTGATGTATTAAAGTATTCATAATTTTTAAAGAATTGTGCAATTTATTAAAAATACACTCAAAACCAGTCCATCACTGCAAAGTTCTCCAAGTGTGAGTTTTGGCTCAGTTCAGTGGCTTTATTGGGAACATGGTGTCTAGTAAGGGTATTCAGGTTGATCCGAAGAAGATAGAGGCGGTTTAGAGTTGGCCCAGACCGTCCTCAGCCATAGAGATTCGTAGCTTTCTTGGTTTGGCGGGTTATTATATTAATGAATGGCACAGTTATTGGCATCAATTTTCTCCTAATCAATATGTCGCTTAGGCCTATCTCGGGGACAATGAGGTCCCCAAATTAGGACGTAAAAGGGTCTTCTTCCTTCAGCCAAAAATTCCCTAGTAGACTGCTCATTTTTCAGATTTGAAGCTTAATTTCAATTTAGAAATTGTAGGTTTTAGTTTTCATACTTTTTATCTTCTATTTGGTCTGTATATAAAGTTACATTTTTGTATATATTCATCCCACATTGCATATTCTGGTCCTCTTTTGTAAATATTCATTCAATATTCATTTCCATATTTTACATTAACTATTTTTAGAGTTGATTTAGTTTATCAGGAATTAAATTGTTAAAAATATTTTATCTTGGGTCGGTGATTTAGGGGGACGAAGAGATCGGCCAGGATGTCACTCACCGTATAGAGGTGGGATAGACGAAATGGAAGCTTGCATCAGGAGTCTTGTGTGACAAATTAATATTTTTTTTGAAATATTTTTATTTTAAAACGAAAAATACTTAATAAAATACTAAAAATGATACAGATCTGTACGTCTATGCCACAAACTTGTAAGTCTGAAACGTTCAAATTTTAGAAATGCAGAAGGGAAGCTAAAACACCAGAAATCATGAAACTAGCTTACTTATCATCAGCAAGCACCATTGCAGCAGAGTCCTTGTTGATTGCCTTCTTATACTTGTACCTCTTGGCTACCGCAAGAAAAGCAAAGAAAGCACAGTAGAAGAACATATCTGGTAAAAGGAAAGCATATGAACATAGTATAGTCAAATACACACGAAAGAAAAATCTTTTTCCTTCGTTCTAGCAACCTGATGGGAACCGCCACGAGTTCAAGGCCGGGACCAATTGTTAGATAATACGCTTAACGCTAGAGGGGGGGGGGGGTGAATAGCGTTATAATAAAAATTAGCGTAAACTTGCGGAATTTAAAAACTTGCAGGAAAATAAGTGCGGAAATTAAATGCAATAAAGAACAAACGCACCGATGTATTCTGGTTCACCACAACAAGTGGCTAGTCCAGTCCCCGAGAGACTCTCTTGAGATTTTCCACTAACTTGTCAAGCTTACGGGTGCTCAACAAACCTTTACAACTTAAGGACACAAGCCTTAACACCTTTGCTCGGAGATACAACACTCCAAGACTTTACTGTTAAGCTTACGGGTGCCTAACCAACCTTTACAACTTAAGGACACAAGCCTTAACACCTTTGCTCGGAGATCAACACTCCAAGACTTCGACCAAGGAAACACAAGTTCCTTACAACAAGAGAATCACAATTCTCTTCAAGTGTACAAAACACTAAACACTCAAACAATACACTCCTTTATGAGTAGATATGAGTAAAAGAAGTAAGCTCAAGATCATAACAACTATGGACAAGACTTTGGCTCTCAAAAGCTTTATGAAATGAATATAAAATGATTAACAATAGTATGCAAGCTTATAGCAATAGTATGATCAGTTGTTGTGTTTAAAACACTGAAATGAAGCTGTATTTATAGTTGAAAAACTTGGCATTACCGTTGCCTAATTGCCAATTAAGAGTTGCTGATTTTACTGAGTGACAATCGATTGTCAAAGAGCCACAATCGATTGTCTGCCAGTCATTCCAAAATTCAATCCCAGAGTTTACGCTTGACTATCGATTATTTAGAATCCATAATCGATTACTGGCAACGTTCAAAAAATCCTTTCCAGATTTTACCAAAAACAATCGATTGTCCAGAATCAACAATCGATTACTCAGCAACGTTCAAAAAATCTTTTCAAGATTTTAATTAATACAATCGATTATACAAAATCAATAATCGATTACCTGACGGTATTTGAAAACTTTACGACAACGGTCAGCTTCACAATCGATTGTACAAAGTTAACAATCGATTATTTATTAGTTTTTGAAAAACATTTTAGACACTGCCTCTTGACATCAATCGATTGCACAAAGATAACAATCGATTATTTAATAACTTTGAAAAGTCTGGAAGACACTGTCTCAACACAATCGATTGTCATATGTTCACAATCGATTATTTTGTGACTTTGAAAAATCTGATGGACACTGTCTCTTCACAATCGATTGTCATTAACTTCACAATCGATTATTTTGAGCGTTGAAAAACTTTGATGGACACTGCCTCATCACAATCGATTGTCATAAGGTTCACAATCGATTGTCATGCAGGTTTTGAAAAACCTGATGCTCACTGCCTTAACACAATCGATTGTCATTAGTTCACAATCAATTGTCATGCAGTCTTGGCTTAACATAATCAATTATCATTAGTACATAATCGATTATCTTAGTCCAGATTTTAGAGGCATGTTTAAAAATCATTTTGACTAAAGTAAATATGCATGATTTAAAATCATTTAGCATTAAATTAAATATGCATGATTTTATAAAAATAATTTTACGAGAGAAGCCATGTCATGAGTCAAGTTGTCGGATCAAGATCACAATTAAGAACGACTCATGTAAAACTATAAAACTTTGTATTGTGCTTGAATCTCGTTATCCACCAATTGTGCGCTTGTACTTGAACTTCGTCATATATCAATTTGCGCTTGTTTGTCATTCATCAAAACCTACACATAAGAACACACGTTTTAGTATAAAGCCTTGAGAACGTGTTTCCAACACCAATAGGTTTAGAAAATTCTGGAAATTATAACTCCAGAATCCCGATGGTGGAAGGATATGGCTCCCAAATATGGGTGGAAGGCCAATCACCATGGTAAGTGTCACGGGGGCGATTCTGGCCACTTAGATTCTGGCCGAGGTTTCACCTCCGTACGGCAGTCAAGTTCCGAACTTGGCTCAACCTTCCCAACACTTAGTTTTATTTAGGACGTTTTGAGTTTAGAATGAAAAATAGGCAACAAAACAGTAAGACACACGAGATTACAGGAATCCCTATTCCCAACTTGTATTATTAGAGTGAATACAAGAACACTAAGATTTTCGGCCACACAATGACCAGGACAAAGACTCCCCTGACCCCCTGCCCCAATTACAAGCTCACAAAGCCAACCCTATGGCCAAGACAAAAGAATTCCCTAACTCTCTGTCCGAAATGAACTTGGAAGGAAAGAAAAGACTTCCTACCCGAAGAAAGCCAACTTAGACAGATTTGGCCCCTGCTCAAATACTATAGGCTAAGTACAATACTCTTTCTCATGCCTTTCTTGGCTTGACATAGGCATCTATTTATAGGCTACATTTCGGTTGACAAGCCCTAACCGATGGGTTATCATGCCTAAAACGTGGGCACACGTCATGGTCCATGATCAGCATGTTTGCCCCATGATCAGCATGTCTGCCCCATGATCAACATGTCTGCCCCATGATCAGCATGTTTGTAGTAGTGGCAGTAACCGCCGAACTGTTTCCATGTGCATTGCATGTGCGCCTTGGCCGAGCTGATCCGCGCCTAAGGCTGGCATTGCGCCCAGCCTTAGCCTTCGACACTGCTCTCACTCAATGTCATTGCTTCAGCTTATTGCCGCCGCCGCAGTTGTCCGTCATTGTCAGTCACTTTGGCTGAACAAGTCCGCCACTAGCCGATGCCGAGTTTGCCCACGTTGCTTGTCATCGAATGCCTTGCCATGCCTTGTCTTGCTATGTCTTTCCCCTGGTTGACATAGCTTTGCCGCACAAGTGTGTTGTCCCGCCTTGTCCAAGTGAAATGCCCTTGAGTCCGTCCAAGGCGCATTTGTCATGCCCCACATAGTCCGTCATGCCGAGCTGCCGTCATGATGATGCCCCAATTTTAAGGGTCGTGCAACAAGTCCATCATGTAAATCCTTGTCACAACCCGCATCTGCCGAGGATCAAAGTTAGGGGTCTAACAAACCACCCCCACCAGAAGGATTCGTCGCCCTCGATGAACTAGCTTCGGTTTTATGGAACACCCTCAAAGGATTCACATATACTTGTGTTTGCTCCTGATCTTCTTCTTCTTTAGTTTCTTCAGCAAACAACGCCGAAAGCTTTTCAATTCTGGAACAGTCCCTCGCCAGATATGGCCCTTTGCAGAGAAAACAGCCACCAAATTTCCTGTTTTGCTCCTCGTTTGTCGAAGGTCCAGCCCCATGCTTTTCCTTCTCATAGCCGTTGCCCTTAACAACATCGTCTTTGTCGTTCCCGGTTCTCCTCCACTCTTTTCCCTTGTCCTTGTTCCCATTTTTGGACTTTGAAGTAGTAGAGAAATCAGAACACCCTTGTCCCAACCGGAAATCGCTCAATGCATCCGCAGCCGCAATGGCACTAGGAAGGTCTTTCACATTCTGCCTTCGGAGTTCCATATGCGCCCACGACTGCAACCCGTAAAGGAAATTATGCAACTTGTCTTCCTCAGACATGTTGCTAATATCCAGCATCAAAGAACCGAAGTCTTTGACGTATTCCCTCACTGATCCAGTTTGTTTCAACTTCTTCAAACGGTCTCTAGCAATCCAGCCCGCATTGCTAGGAAAGAATTGATCCTTCAACTCTTTCTTGAGCCGTTCCCAAGAGTCGATCCTTGGCCTACCAGCACTTGCATCATCAGCCACCCGTGTTCGCCACCATAATTTTGCATCGTCAACCAAGTACATAGTTGTAATGGTGACCTTTTCCTCGTCACGAACTTTGGCAGCCTGAATGTACTGCTCCATATCCCAAAAGAAGTTTTCGAGTTGCTTGGCACTCCTTGTGCCAGTGAACTCTTTCGGCTCCGGGATTCTGACCTTGGTCCGATCTGCCCCACGCTGAGTCTCATCATTGGCAACAGCCCGACGCAGCAGCCCATTTTTCGTTTTCAGTTCTGTACATTCCTGGCTCAGTCTGTTTAACTCGCCCTCAAGATAAGAAAGCCGAGTCATGATGGTCAGAAATTGATCCCCATCAGCTTGACCCACGAGTGCCTCGAGAGTGGAAACCTTTTCCCTCAATTCCGCATTGCCACCAGCCATTCTTTCACAAACTTCAACCCGATGAAATTTGTGTCGTTGTCCCGAATCAACAGCGCTCTGATACCAGTTGTCACGGGGGCGATTCTGGCCACTTAGATTCTGGCCGAGGTTTCACCTCCGCACGGCAGTCAAGTTCCGAACTTGGCTCAGCCTTCCCAACACTTAGTTTTATTTAGGACGTTTTGAGTTTAGAATGAAAAATAGGCAACAAAACAGTAAGACACACGAGATTACAGGAATCCCTATTCCCAACTTGTATTATTAGAGTGAATACAAGAACACTAAGATTTTCGGCCACACAATGACCAGGACAAAGACTCCCCTGACTCCCCGCCCCAATTACAAGCTCACAAAGCCAACCCTATGGCCAAGACAAAAGAATTCCCTAACTCTCTGTCCGAAATGAACTTGGAAGGAAAGAAAAGACTTCCTACCCGAAGAAAGCCAACTTAGACAGATTTGGCCCCTGCTCAAATACTATAGGCTAAGTACAATACTCTTTCTCATGCCTTTCTTGGCTTGACATAGGCATCTATTTATAGGCTACATTTCGGTTGACAAGCCCTAACCGATGGGTTATCATGCCTAAAACGTGGGCACACGTCATGGTCCATGATCAGCATGTTTGCCCCATGATCAGCATGTCTGCCCCATGATCAGCATGTTTGTAGTAGTGGCAGTAACCGCCGAACTGCTTCCATGTGCATTGCATGTGCGCCTTGGCCGAGCTGATCCGCGCCTAAGGCTGGCATTGCGCCCAGCCTTAGCCTTCGACACTGCTCTCACTCAATGTCATTGCTTCAGCTTATTGCCGCCGCCGCAGTTGTCCGTCATTGTCAGTCACTTTGGCTGAACAAGTCCGCCACTAGCCGATGCCGAATTTGCCCACATTGCTTGTCATCGAATGTCTTGCCATGCCTTGTCTTGCTATGTCTTGCCCCTGCTTGACATAGCTTTGCCGCACAAGTGTGTGCTCCCGCCTAGTCCAAGTGAAATGCCCTTGAGTCCGTCCAAGGCGCATTTGTCATGCCCCGCATAGTCCGTCATGCCGAGCTTCCGTCATGATGATGCCCCAATTTTAAGGGTCGTGCAACAAGTCCATCATGTAAATCCTTGTCACAACCCGCATCTGCCGAGGATCAAAGTTAGGGGTCTAACAGTAAGCCAAGTCATTTTCTTTTACACTACCTTGGATCAGGCAGGGTTTCTTCCCCTTGCTGCAGCCACATCCCAGGCTCGGGGAGGAGCACAGACTCTCGCCGTCCACACTCCTGAGCAGTGAGTGCAGGTTGAGCAGGCCCCATGAGTCGGGGTCGAATCCCACAGAGAACAATGTGTAGGCGATTAGGAATGTAAGAAAATTATCGCTAGTTGCGCAATGCTAAACACTAAGAATTTTGGGTTTCTCCCTTTAAGTGACTCATAGGGAGTTTTCTCAACAAGAGGTCTTGTTATGCATCTATTGGTTATATAACATGCAGTGTTTACATCCTCTGCCTAGAAGCTATGAGGTAATTTACTAGAGAGAAGCATGGTCCTTTCCATATCCTCAAGGGTACTGTTCTTTCTTTCAACTACACTATTTTGCTGAGTAGTTCTAGGGGCAGAGAAGTTGTGATCTATACCATTTTCATCACAAAATATATTTGCGTTTACCATGGAAACAAGTGCATGACAAATAAAGAGGAATAATAATTGAAAATTTCTTAACCAATGTCTGAACTATTTGATTACGGTTTGCACTCACATTTTATTGATAAACATTGCAGGTTACAACTCTGTTTATTTTATGATTCTTCTCCCCGATTTAGTATCCATAATTCAAAGGTTTTAGCAGCGTATCAACGTAAAATGATATGCATCTCCTTGATGTAATTTTAAAGAATTTTAATATTAATATTGTTAAAGTTGATTTTGATCAACATATTTGGTAAACGGACCCGGACCCGTGATTTGATGGTCTTGGAAGGTCCGTATAAAAATATGGGACTTGGGCATATGCCCGGAATCGATTTTTGACTTTTATGGCGAAGTCACTTGGCCTTAAACTTAGTTCGAGCAAGGTCGAAATGATCAAACTTTGATGGTGAAGGCACCTGGCCTTTATATATATATATATAAAACCAAATTGAATGAAGATTCATAAAACGATCGGTCAGGTTGTTATAAGTGATGATCACGAGATTCTTTACGTTAAATTCTGCTAGTTTTGCCTTTGATTTAGCCTTGAACTGTTCGACAGTTCACAAAGGGAAAAAATCGAGGAGGTGAATGTTCGGGGGGAGGTTGTGATGTCGATAGAAATGGCAGATTATTCGAGGAGTGTTTCCACTGCTAAAGCTGGGTTGTAGAAGTTTGATGGAATTTTTGATCAAAAGCGAAATTTAAGCTTGAATCCGATGCATTTGGAGGGATTTGGTGTTGTATGAGGTGTTTTGGTTATTGGAACATGTTCGAACGTTGTCAAGGGATGTGTTGGTACAATTGGTTTGACGTTCCGGGGATGCGGGCGAGTTCCGGGTAGGTTCGGGAATGTTTTAGGCCAAAAATAATAGCTGTAGAAAGTCTAGAAGGGTTGCAGGCCTTAGGACTCACCAGCACGGTCCGCACAAAATGAAGTGCGTCCACGGTGAGTGCTGTGCAAACCGAGAATTCCTAGTTTATTTACATGGTTATGAGTTATCCTAATTAATTTTCAAATGTAATTCGTCGAATCTGAAAATAAGCAATAGGGCCATCCGCTTAACATTTACAGGCCTAAGAGTTAGTGGTTGTCAATTCCAAAGTACTAGCGGTATAGAATTAAACAGACATGCTCATGAAGGTTCCGCCAGTAGTGCTGCTGCTCAGGGTAAGCTCTGCCCCTACCTCGGCCTCTAATGCGGCCTCGGCCTTGCCCTCTGCTCCTGGTGGGAGCCGCCTAAGGCTATGGAAAAAGTTATACTATTATGGTCATGGTCAAAATTATATGCAAGATCTATTTCTTGCATTACCGTTATCTTTTAACATTCACATTGCCAAAATATTTTGGCATACAATAAGTACATGACCAATGACCATTTATGTCATTATAATAATTTTCTTGTTTCATCCCAAACTTCTTGATAGGAGAACTTTGTAATGAGCCAAACGATCAGATGAACCTTGTACATCTAGTATAGTCAAGCCCCGATGGCAAAATATGTACGCATGTATCGGGTTTTTATCTACCCATGAGTTCATACATACTAAGAACATCAAAATCCATCCACAAATATCCCTTCAAATCCCAATTGTTTGGTTTCATAATTCAAGCCCTAGTTCTTGATTTCTAAGTTACTATGCCAAAGCAGCATGTACAAAAACTCTTGGTAAACCTAAGGATTACCTCTAACCTTGTAATGGCAACCGGCCTCTAACTGTTGCGACAACTTCAAGTTAACTCTGTCTGGATAAAGTTGAAAGGTACAATATGAAGATACCTACTACAATTAAACTAGAATAAAAGACAAATACTTGGAACCGGTTCTTCTATCTGGTTAATGTAGCTTTAGGTTCGCACACTTGATTCACACAAGAATTGCTTGCAAAATGTCTCGCTGTTTTTCTCTCAACTCACGTTTAACTCAAGCTTTTGCGCGTGCCTATAAAGTAAGAACATCCTGCGGTTATACTGTTAGTAGAATAGAAAATAACTAGATTTCTAATGCTACTCTTACTTGGTAAAAGAGTTCTAGTTAACTTTAATTTCTAACTCCTTCCTTATCTTGGATAGTGTTCTTTTTGAGTAAGGAGATCTTCTCCTTATCAATTATGCAACCTTTTCTGTCCTGTGCCACAATATTACGTCTATATTACGTCCCGCGGTATTATACTACGACGATGTTATGCTCTGTAGTAACATATTACGATGATGTTACCCTTTGCAGTAATATATTACGATGGTGTTACATCCTGCAGTATTATATTACCATGATATTATGCCTTGCAGTATTACATTACGGTCATATCATGCTTACCAGTATTAAGTTACGACAGTGTTGCACCCAACAATATTACATTACAGTGATATTACGCTTCGCAATATTAAGTTACGATGATATTGCACCCTGTAGTATTGTACGTTGAATTTGTGGTAAGGTAATTGACATGAGTCTAAGTAAAAGATTATTTGGAGATTATATTGATTATGCTATTTTACAAGTGATGAGTAAATTTGTGAAGGTGAAAGGGGAAGCAAGTAAAAAAAAAATTCATTAAAATTTGGCATTTTGGGGTAAAATACGACCCAAGCTAAAATATATGATATTTATGGACTAGTGCCATACAAGATACTATATGATCATCCTATACAAAGTATGTAAAAGAGAGTAGTATTTTAAGTAAATTAATTTTTTTTTAATTATACGAGTAATTGATTAATTATCGGATAACGGGACATTACCTAATTAGTTGGAATATATTGGATTGGGATTACAAAGGATTATGTGGCAGCTCCAATTTCACAATAAGTGACTCATGCATTTGGTTGAAGACCGGATTTATCGTAAATTGAGATTATTTCGTTTCCTTCCTTATCAGAGAGGGGCCCGCGGGGCTTATTTATTGAAAAAGGTGGCAAAATTATGCAAAATGAGCCACTAGACCATCTTTATATTGCTTACACATAATTATTGTTTGGTGTCTCTATTAGAGTAGTATAAGACCTTGCAAAAAATCAGTAAAACCACATTTATATACCATTACAAAAGATAACAAGGATCAAAACGTGAAAACTCCCTAGAACCATAAAATGTCCAAATGTGAAACTATCTTAAACGGTACCATGTCCAAACGTAAGAATTCTCTGAAATGCTATAAGGTCCAACATAAAATGTTAATTCAAAGAAAGTCTGGTGAAATCTTTTCCACAATATCTATGAATTTTTTTCTACTTCAGGTATGTTAAGGCTATTCCTTCTTTCTTTTGGTATGATCCATACGATACGAACGAAACGTACAAATGCACAAATTCCATAAACGAATCTATTCATGGAAGTATTAGAGATATTTATATTCTTAAATTTTCATGTGTCATAATATTTTATCATCTGTTCATGGGTCTTAGAAAAATATGAAAGTTGAAAAAAATTTACTTGATGATATTACTCAAAGGCAAAATGGTCTTATGACATTCCGAAAGATTTTTGATTAATGTACTTTTCTTGAATTGCATTCATGTATATTGACCCATGACCAGATGGTATTATATACGTGTATGTATATATATATATATATATATATATATATATATATATATATATATATATATATATATATATATATATATATATGAGATATGAGAAAGGTTATGGCGTTATATATGCACCACCACCTGATCAACTGGTATACGTTGATGATTTTTCCAACAGTAGCCAATATGACAATATTACAATATGATGAAACATGTACCTATGCATGACATGACATTCATAAGTATATGCATGACACTATAATTATTTCATGATTTACAAAGTTATTCAAACTTACAGGTGGAGTCATTTACTTTATATTTCATTCACGTCTATTGTGTACTTATTTATGTGCCTTACATACTCAGTACATTATTCTTGCTGACATCCATTTTACCTGGGGCACTATGTTTCATGCCCGCAGGTCCAGATAGACAAGTTGAAAGCCCTCCAAGTAGGCTATCAGCTCAGTGGAAGATGTTGGTACGCTCCATTTGCTTCGGAGTTTCGTGTTTGGTTAGTATGATTTAGACGTGTATTATTTGGTATGGCGGGATTCTGTCCCGACCTTTATGATATTTATGTACTTTTAGAGGCTTGTAGACATATGTTGTGTACGTGAAAGATTTTACGACCTTGTCGGCATATGTTCTGAGCTTATAAATGATTATGTTGGCATATTAGGCTCGTATGTCACGTGTATATGATGATGTAATAAGAAAGATACGTTACGTGGCACTCGATTGAGTAAGGTGCCGGGTGCCAATCGCAACCCATCAGTTTAGATTGTGACAAAAGTGGTATTAGAGCAGTTCTGCCCTAAGGAATCTACAAGTTGTGTTTAGTTGAGTCTTGTTTGTGGGTGTGTTGTGCAACACACTTATAAGAAGGAGTCTACAACATTTAGGATTGTCGCTCTTTCTTCTTACTTTAGATCGTTTGGTAGAGCTCACTTATAGGAATTCAAATTTTATTTTTTTTGTTCGTATTAAGATGATACTTACATTTAGAAAGATGGTTTTTAAGTGATTGAATGCAGTTGTGAAAGATTTGAGTCAGAAGAACTCGGCGAGCTTATGGAAAAGGAGCCTCAAGGCAAGAATATCTATGCACCTTCACGGTGAAAGATAATGAGAGATTAAGAAGATAAATACAAGTTTCAACAGACAAAAGAAGCAAGATGAAGAAGGGTACGAGATGCCCAGTTAACGAAGGTTAACAATGTTTATAATTTAGGCGTAGGAACATAAGCTTTTTGAGTTATATACAATAATAACAAAGGTATATACAATTAGTCGCACCCATTCTAGATATGCCCTTTAACAGAAGTAGTATAAGAAGATATAACGGATGAATTATTTGCAACAATGGACATTTCTGAAAGATATTGCGAATATGCTAATAGATCTCTTTATGAGACACCTAGGTGGTGCACTCTAAAATAATACAGCCAGATATGAGTACTACAAAGACATGCACTATAAGCCTTGACTAGTGCCGAGCTAAAATACCCAATATTTATGGACTAGTGCCATATAGGGCTGTCCAACGGGACGGGACTGGACGAAATTAACGGGGTAGGATGATATTTAAGCGGGACGGGACGAAACAAAATGGGACAAACGGGACGAAACGTTCGTCCCATCCCATCCCGATAACAAACCGGATGGGACGGGATGAGACGGGACGGGTTCGTGGCCTTAAGTGTATTTTTTTATTAAAAAACTTTGAAAATTACTATGTTTTTAAAGTTTGCAACGGCTAGATTTTTGACTTATTGAATAAACTTAAATTTTACTATGTCAAAATTAAAATTAGAAAACTAAGTAAAGAATTATAAAATATTAAAACAGAATACTTCTAATGAAATATTATACTAATTATATATTTATAATACGATTATAATTTATTTAATATAATTTCAAAATATTAACTATTAAGTAACTAATACAATTCATAAAAAAACTTCAATGCTTAGAGCATTTTATTTTATTAATAGAACTTTTAAATCTCAAATACAAATATAATTCTTTTGAAGAGCACCTAATCTATGCAGCCACCTTTTAGGAATGGTTCTGTTTGAACTAGGCCTCTTAGTAGCCAATTATAAATTATCATACTAATATTTGTAAGCTCCTATATAGCTTCTTTCTAACTTATAAATAATATCTCTCGGACATTCTACAGGAATTGGCAATGTTGATTGATATTCCATGAGCTCCATGCCGTTATCGCTCCCAGTGGTAAGTATCTCATTGTATTCTTCTTCTTCACTAGTGGTTAATTTTTCAAAACCCAAGATTTATTCTTTTTGAATTAATCCAATCTCTGAATAATATGGAAATCTCTAGACTGTCCTCCGCTAATGCATGTCTATGATCTCCAATTTGAAATCTTGCCGCGCTAAAAGCACTCTTCGATGCTACTGATGAAGCTTGAATAGCCAGGATATCTCGGGCCATAATTGAAAGTGTTGGAAAAGCCTTGCCATGCTCCCTCCACCATGACAAAAGTTGTTCCTTGCCTTCTTCATCTTTAATATTTTCTAATCCTTGATTAAGATAAGAATAAGTTCATCATCAATAGAGGAATCAAAACCTGTTATATCATCCATATCTTCCCATAAAAGATCTTCTCCAGACTTAGAAGTAGAAGGAGTAATTTTAGTACTAGTTGTATCCATAGATTTATATTTATCAAACATTGATCTAGCATAAGAATATATGCTATCATGGCAGTTTTTGAGAGATGGTTGTTCATTTTCTTGAATTTCTAAATTCTCATAAATATTACGACCAAGTCCCTCTGCACCTCTTAGTTTTAAAGATGGGTTAAGTAGAGTAGAAATTAAATAAACTTCGGCAATAGGAAAAACATACTTTTTAAATTTTAAAATCATTTCTTTAATGGTCGGTGCATAAGTCGGATTTACTTTAAACTTATCAAATACAACAGAAATTCCACAAATATACCATAATATTTGTGTAATAGTAGATAATATATACCAGAAAATTATTTTGTAGCATAATAAAATTTTTCTAAAAATTTAGTAAGCTCTCTGATCTCATCCCAATCAGAATCAACAATTTGATCAACATGGTAAGCATTATGTATATTAAATACCTTCTGGATAGGCACCTGATAATCATAAGCAACTATAAGCATTTCATAAGTAGAATTTCACCTAGTACAAACATCTTTTGGAACTTTTCTAAATGGAAGCTCAGCACTAGCACATTGTTGAGCAAATTCACGAATTCTACTTTGTTTATTAGCACGAAAAAAAAATATAGCCACAAGCATGTTATATTTTACTACAAGCTTCAGAAAATAAATTAAGACCATCTTTCACAACCAAGTTAAAAATATGGCATGCACATCTAACATGAAAAATTGTTGGATTAATTGGACAAAGTCTAGTTTTAGGCTATTTGCCGCGGTTGTGTTAGCAGAAGCATTATCTAAGGTTATAGTTAAAACTTTATTAACGAGTCCATAAAAATCAAGTATTTGTAGAACAGTAGTTGAAATATATGCTCCAGTGTGTTTTGAATCAACAAATTTATAACCTATAATACATTTTTGCAAGTTCCAGTGATGATCAACCCAATGACATGTGACAGTTAAATAATCACAACCATTAGGACTACGACATATATCAGATGTGATAGACACTTTACAATCTAAGTGAAAATTACACAACGAATATACTGAAGATATTCGGTTTCAAATTTAAAAACATAATTTCTAACTGTGGTCTTAGAAAAACAGGGTTATAAGTTTCTTGTATATAATGTACAAAAGCAGGGTGAGAAGGAAAAGTAAAAGGTAAGCCACAGACAGCCACCATTTTTGCTAAGTTCTCACGATCTCTATCTTTGTTATATTTGCGTAAAACATGACCAGAAGCAGGGTCAAGTTGTTGTTGAATTTGATTAGAACCAGGTCCACTAGGAGTGCCAGAACTGATGGTAGGATCTATAATTTTTTCAGCTTCTATGTTAGCTTGTATCCATAAAGATTTGTGATCCTTTATTAAGTGTCTAGTTAAACCCCACGTCCCACCACTTGTCGAGTGTGCAAATACTTGCTTACATTTTTTACATATAGCACGATGATTGACTTTATCATGTTTAAAAAATTTCCATACAAGTGATGTTTTGGGACGTTCAACCCTAGGTTACCCCTTACAGGGGATACATGGGGTAAAGCTCCAGACTGCGATTGGCTCTAAGTTGGAGTTTGTGTTGCGGAACTAGTGGGAGTTTCATTTACTTCTTCTTCCTCATTTTCTTCATCCTAACAAAAATATCATTGCCAATTGTCTTTGTAAAGTTTCATGATCTAATTGTTCTCCGACATAAACATCATAAAATGTGGGGGGTTGGGAAAATGAAGTTTCATCAACATGAGTCATTTCATCAACATCCTTTCTAACTCTAGGTCTAGGAGAAGGGTTAGGATTAGGATTACTACTACTTTCACCTTTACTATTTTTAAAAAAAATATCAAATACATTTTTAGGTAACATAATTTAAATATGAAATTAAATTTAAAAAGGTAACACAAATATTAAACACACAAATGAAATATGAAAATATAACACGTAAAGTAAATACAAAAATTAAGCACTAAAATGATACACAAAAATTATATATTAAAATTAGGAGATGGAACGAGTGCACCGTGATTAAATATTGAAACTTGAAGAAATTTCCCAAATATTGTTCCAAATACTTGACGAATTAATTTGAAGCTTGAAAATTGCTCCAAAAAATTTGCCAAAATACTTGAAACTTGAAAGATAACACTTGATACTTGATAGTAACAAAATTGACAGAATAACATAGAATATAGATATGATATTAGAATGTAAGAGATTTGAGAGAGAAGATTGATTTTTTGTGGGAAAAAATGAAGAAGAATGAGGGGTATAGTAGAAAATAGGGCCAAAGTGTAATTTAATAAACTTAGGAGTTATATTAAAAGTTTGGGAGGGGGAGGGGGTTAGGGGGTGTTTTGGGGGGAGGGGGTGTAGGGGCTGTTTGGACCGTTGGCAACGGCTATTTTTGCCATTTAAGCCGTTGGCCAACGACTAGTTTTTTTTTATAAAAAATCTGGCGGGACGTGGGACGGGACAGGACAAACGAGATGAAATGGACGTCCCTTCCCATCCCGTGTACCGTTTAACATTGGCCCATTCCATTTAACTTGAAACGGGACAGTACGGGACGGGACTGGGACGGGACGTGAGATGGGACGGGATGGCCCGTCCCGTTGGACAGCCATAGTGCCATACAAAATACTACATGATTATCCTAGTAAGGTATACAAGACATGTTAAAAGAGAGTAGTATTTTAAGTAAGTTAAAAAAATTCTTAATTATATGAATAATTGGTTAATTACAGAATTACAGAACATTACCCAATTTGTTGGGGATATATTGGATAGGGATTATAAAGAATTATGTGACAGCCCGAACTTCACATTAAGTGACTCATGCATTTTGTTGAATCGTGGAAAAATTATGTAAAATGAGTCACTAGGCAACCTTTATATTGCTTACACATAATTATTGCTTGGTGTCTTTATTAGAGGAATATAAGACGTTGCAAAAAAAAAAAATCAGCAAAACCACATTTATATACCATTACAAAGAGTTAACAACGATCAAAACGTGAAAACTCCCTGGAACCATAAAATGTCCAAATGTGGAACTCTTTTAAATGGTACCGTGTCCAAACTTAAGAATTCTCTGAAATGCTATAAGGTCCAAGATGAAATGCTAATTCAAAGAAAGTTCGGTGCAACCTTTTTCAAGAATATCATACGGATTTTTCCCTACTCCAGGCATGTTAAGGCTATTCCTTCTTTTTTTTGGCATGATTCATACGATATGGACAAAATGTGCAAATGCATAAATTCCATATGTGACTATATTCATAGAAGTATTAGAAATATCTTTATTCTTGAATTTCCATGTGTCATAATATTTTATCATCTGTTCATAGGGCTCAGAAAAATATGAAAGCTGAAAAGAACTTTATGATATTACTCAAAGGCAAAATTGTTTTATGACGTTCCGAAAGATTTTATTAACGTACTTTTCATGCATTGCATTCATGTAAATTGACCCATGAACTGATATCATTATATACGTGTATATATATGTATATATATGAATATGGGAATGTGAAAGGTTATAGCGTTATATACGCACCACCACTTGATTAGTTGATACACGTTGATAATTTTGCCCACAGTAGCCAAGGTGATACAATAGGATGCCCTCAGAGGCTGATAATATTATGAAATATGTACCTATGCACGACATGACATTCATATGCATATGCATGACACTATAATTATTTCATGATTTACAAAGTTATTGAGACTTACAAGTGGAGTTCTTTACTCTATATTTCCTTCACATCTGTTGTACTTATTTAAACGCCTTGTATACTTATTAAATTATTTATAATGACGTTCCTTTGCCTGGGGACGCTGCATTTCATGCCCTCAAGTCTAGATACACAGGTCGAGAGCCCTCCAAGTAGGCTATTAGCTTAGCGAAAGATGTTGGTGCGCTCCATTTGCTTCGGAGTTGCATGTTTGGTTATGTGAAAACCTGACCAATCGTCTTAAGAATTAACGCCCTGATCCTCTATTGACTGCTTTTCCCAAGTTTATTTCTTATATTTTGATTTTTCGGGATGTTCGGTTTTAAGTTTCGGAGAGTTTTGGGACATTTAGTCCTTAAATGAGAGCTTAAGTGTTGGAAAGTTGACCCTAGTCATAACAGTGTGAAGACGGCCTTGGAATGGAAATTTGATTATTCCATTAGCTCCATTTGGTGATTTCGAGGTTAGGAGCATGTTCGAATTGTGTTTTGGAGGTCCGTAGCTAATTAGGCTTGAAATGCCGAAAGTTGAATTTTTGAAGTTTTCGGTTTGATAGTGAGATTTTGATCCGAGGGTCGAAATGGATTCCGAGAGTTAAAGTAGTTCTATTATCTCATTTGGGATGTGTGTACAAAATTTCAAGTCATTCAGATGTGGTTTGATTAGGTTTTTGATCAAAAGTGGAATTTGGAAAATTTTGGAAACTTAGGCTTGAATCTGATATGTTTTGGTTGATTTGATGTCGTTAGAGGTGTTTTAAAGATTGGTAAACGTTTGAATAAGGTATTAGGATATGTTGATGTCTTTGGTTGAGGTCTCGGGGGCCTCGGGTGTGTTGCGGGTGCTCAACAGATCATATTAAGTTGTAAAAAGTTGCAAATTTTGTTCAGATGTTGCAAAGGAACTTAATCCTTTGCGTTCGCGAGTGGACTCTCACGTTCATGAAGAGTCAGTTGAGGAAGGAAAATATTAAGCCTTGTCATTTGCGAAGGGCATCATGTTCGTAGGGTAAGTGTCGCGTTCGCATAAAGAAGGAATCGAGAGGTTGAGCTTTAGTGGAATTAACTCTTCGCTTTCGCGGTGGATGGAACACGTTCGCGAAGGTTCGTATGAGTAAAGCATCACGTTCCCAAGGGCCTTGTTGTGTTCACGTAAGAGGTTTTTGGTAAAAGTCATTTTTATGCTTCGCGAACATGAGGCTTTGAGGGCAAAATGTTTTAAAAGTCTATTTCGTTAATTTTAGCCTAGTTTCCTCCATTGTTAGGCGATGTTGAAGATTTTGAAGATAGTTGACTTCATAACTCATTTTTATGTGATTAAAGACCTAATTCTTGGTGAAAAAATTGGGAAAAATGGATTACTAGGACTTGAGATTAAGAAACTATAAAATGAGAATTTGAGGGGTCATTTGGACTCTGATTTTAGTGTTTTTATGCATAGACTATGAGGATTCCAAAAATGTAAATTTTTCACGATTTTGAAACGTTCGCCTGAGGGGTATTTTGGTTATTAGCCTAATTTCGAGTATTAGTTTAGAATTTAATTGTAGAATTAGTTACTTGAAGTGTTATTTATAATGTGCAATTGAATTGGATATATTTGGGTAATTTGGAGTCGAGTACTCGTGGCAATAGTGTGGTTTCAGGTTGATTTGAGCTTGTTCGAGGTAAGTCGCTTGTTTAACCTTGTGTAGGGGACCTTCCCCTTAGGATTGATAAATTTGGTCATTGAAATGCCTTGTACATAAGGTGACGAGTGCGTACTTGTGCAAATTGTTGGAAATACTCTTTTCATTAAGTATTTACTAGTATGCTTCATTTCTTGTTTTTATTGCTTGTCCTATTAAGCCCATTTTAGCTTAGGAAAGCATATCTAAGTGATTTAATTGCTTTATTTGTTCAACCTGCTTTACCTGAATTCCGTACAACATACTAGGCTAGAATTATGTGTTGCCTTAATATGAAATTTCCACTTCTAAATATTTTGCTGCTGCTGCTGTGTATTTACATGGAATTTTGGTAGCTCCCCGTTGTCTGTTTATTTGGGACTACAGATTGGGATTCCGGTAGACCCCCCTTGTTTTTTTATTTGGGACTACGGATGTGGATTTCGGTAGATCCCCTGCACAGTTTTATGAAACTACGGGACTACACCCAGTAGATTCCCCAGTACTGGGTATTTATATTTGGGGACTACGGATCAAGATTTTTGGTAGATCCCCGCATACTGATAGTTGGACTACGGGATGAGATTCTGGGAGATCCTTCGGATATATATATGATGGACTACGAGATGGTATCCTCAGAGATCCACCGGATAGTTATGGACTACAGGACAATATCCTGGAAGATGCCTGTTGTTTTCTCTGTGTTTAGCTGTATTTCCTTCCCGTGATTTATTTTGTCTATGTTCTAGTTGTTGTTTTTCTTTCAACTCTATGATATTTCTTGCTGTTGCACTTATTTATGCTGTTTTATTCCACACTGTTAACCCTTATGTCTTATTTAATCTTAGTAAGGCCCTGACCTTCCTCGTCACTACCCAACCGAGGTTAGCCTTGTCACTTACTGAGTACCGCTGTGGTGTACTCAGGCCCTTTCTGCGCATGTTTTTCATGTGCAGATATAGGTACCACTACTCAAGCCTACCATCCTTGAGGGAGACATCTGCTCTAGAGACTTCGAGGTACATTTGCCTCGTCTGCAGACCGAGGAGTCCCTTTCTATTCTAGCCGTTAAACGTTGCCCTTCTATATTTTCTTTCTTGTTAGATAGTCTAGGTTAGACTCTTAGATATTCCAAAGGCTTGTGTTCCCATGAGTTTCCAGATTTTGGGATGGTGTACTTGGTTTGAGAATTTTGTGTTGTATTTTCCAAGCGGCATTATAGCTATTGTTTCCATTTAGTTATTTTGGGTTTGATTATTCTTCCGCAAGTTTTGTTTATTTTTCCGCATTTGCTAGGCTTACTTAGTCATATAGGCTAGGTGCCGTCACGATGGTTTACGAAGGGCGAACCAGGATTGTGATAAATTGGTATCATAGCTCTAAGTTTATATGATCCATTGATCACAAGACGATTTATTAGAGTCTCGGCGATCGCTACGGAGATGTCTGTACTTATCTACGAGAGGCTATGCAACCGTTAGGAAAAATTCCACTTCATTTGATTTCCCTATCGTGCAAGATTTTTGACATCACAATCCTAAACTTATGTTTTTCATTACCTCACATATGGTGAGGACACGTGCTACCAAAGATGATCAGACACCTACGCCCCCTATGAGAGCCATCGGAGGTCGGGCCGGTGTAAAGGCCGAAGACGTGCACGTGGTTCAGATAGAGCACCCACGTGAGTTTCCATAGTAGATTGACTAGCATTTCCAGCTAGAGTCCATGCATCAGATACGCCTGCTGCTACCACTACTCCGCACTTCCATAAATATTAGCACAATTCTTGAGCACGTTTGATATATTAGTTAAGGTGGGGTACATTCATATTTTACAAACTACTTCGTAGATCAGGGGAGAGACCCAGAATCATGCCTCTCCCACTCTAGAGCAGCGAGTTCCTATTGGTTAGGCTCCAAGTGTATAGCGGCACAACCTATGGTTCCAGTTCAAAGGGTGGTGAGGACCTCCCGTCAAGTAGAGGACAGGTAGGTCCAGGAGAGAGAGGACATATGAGTTCAAGATGGAGAGAATAGGGGAGTGAGTAGACCTCGTAGACTATGGATACCCACTAGTCCTTATTTTTGAGGAAGAGTACGACATGGAGGTTTTGTGGGTCAACCAACTTAGTTTGCATCTCAGATTTTACATGGTGTTTCAGGTGTTCAAGGGTCTTGGAGTATCTGTACTGCACAGTTCCCATTGCCACATCAGCCACGAGGTTGCTTTAAGTGTGGTGACATATGCCGTGTGGTGAGGTATTGCCCTAGACTTGGGAGGAGTGCACCTCCACAGATTTATCTGCCACATCGCGCGCTGCAGAGTTCTCAGGCTATGATCATAGCACCAGCTGCTACCCCACCTACTCAACCATCTAGAGGGGAAGGCTAGGCCAGATACTATGCCCTTCTTGCCCGTACCGAGGTTGTTTCCTCCTATTATGTCATCACAGGTATTATACTGGTTTGTCACAGAGATAATTGGTTCTATTTGATCCAGGCTTTTCTTACTCCTATGCGTCTTCTCATTTTGCTCTGCATTTGGGTGTACCTCAGGATTCTTTGAGTTCTCCTATATATGTTTCTACTCATGTGGTATATTCTCTTGTTGTGGATTGCATTTATCGGTCGTGTTTGGTTGCTCTTAGTGGTTTTGAGACCAGAGCCAATTTATTGTTACTCAGCATGGTTGAATTTGATATTATCTTGGGCATGGACTGGTTGTCGCCCCATTATGCTATTCTTGATTATCACGCCAAAGCCGTCACACTGTCTATGCCAGGTGTACCACGTGTTGAGGGAAGGGATACTTTAGATCACACTCCCAGTAGAGTTATTTCTTTTCATAAAGGTCAGCGTATGTTTAAGAACGGGTGTGACGCATATTTAGCTTATGTGAGAGATGTCAGTATTGATACCCCTTCAGTTGATTCAGTCCCAGTTGTATGAGATTTTTTCGATGTGTTTCCAGCTGACCTTCAGGGCATGCCGCCTGATAGAGATATTGATTTCGACATTAATCTGTTGCTGGGCACTCAGCCCATTTCTATTCCTCTGTATTGTATGGATCCTCCTGAGTTGAAGGAGTTGAAGGATTAGTTACAAGAATTCCTTGATAAAGGTTTTATTCGGCACAATCACCTTTGGGGTGCTCCTATCTTGTTTATGAAGAAAAAGGATGGTTCTATGCGTATGTGTATTAAATATCGCCAGTTGAACAAGGTTACCGTGAAGAATCATTATCCTTTGCCTCGTTTTGATGATCTGTTTAACCAAGTTCAGGGCGCACGAGTATTTTCTAAGATTGATTTGCGCTCATGTTACCATCGGTTGAAGATTCAGGAGCCAGATATCCAAAGACTGCTTTCAGGACTAGGTATGGTCATTGCGAGTTCCTTGTTATGTCATTTGGGTTGACCAAAGCCCCAACAACCTTTATGCATTTGATGCACAGTATGTTGCAGCCGTATCTTGAATTGTTTGTCATTGTCTTTATTGATTATATTCTGGTGTATTCTCGGAGTCAAGAAGATCATGAGCAGTACCTGAGGAGTGTGCTTCAAACTCTGAGAGAGAAGTAGTTATATGCTAAGTTCTTGAAATATGAGTTTTGGTTGGATTTAGTGGCATTCTCAGGCCAAGTGGTATCGAGTGAGGGTATTCAGGTGGATCCGAAGAAGATAGATGCCATGTAGATTTGGCCCAGACCATCTTCAGCTACAGAGATGCGCAGTTTTCTCGGTTTGGTAGATTACTACTGTTGTTTTGTGGAGGGGTTTTCAACGATTGCAGCCCCTATGACTAGACTAAACCAGAAGGGTGCTCTGTTCCAGTGGACGGAAGAGTGTGAGGCGAGCTTTCAGAAGCTCAAGACAGCTTTGACTACGGCCCTAGTTTTGATATTGCCTACAGGTTCAGGGTCTTATACAATCAATTGTGATGCCTCAAAGGTTGGCCTCAGAGTGGTGTTAATGTAGGATGGTAGGGTGATTGCCTACGCGTCCAGACAGTTGAAGATATATGAGAAGAATTGTCCTATCCATGACCTTGCATTAGCTTCTATTGTTCACGCCTTAAAGATTTGTCGTCATTATCTGTACGCTGTTCCTTGTATGATTTATACTAATTACCGGAGTTTTTGTTAAGCAAAAGGATCTTAATTTGCGCCAGAGGAGGTGGTTAGAGTTGTTTAAGGACTATGATATCACTATTTTGTATCACCTGGGTAAGGCCAATGTGGTGGCCGATGCATTGAGTCGCCGTGCAGCGAGTTTGGGGAGATTGGCTTATCTTCATAGAATCCAACTCTAATATAGCATCAAACGCAAACAAGAATTATCCACAAACATAATTGATTCAGCCTAGATGACGAGATTCGAAATCCGGATAACCAATTAAAGAAATCTAATAAAGAATGTTGACCAAACCAATATAAACACCACAATCCATCGCAAACAAAATAATGAGAAGAGAAAGAGCTGAGTTGAACTTGTTGAGCGAAAATTCTTTAAGGTTTTGAGAATCCGTAGATACAAACTTTCGAGTTCAAAATTCTGATGAAATCGAGCATCCAATAATGGAAAATGGAGCTGAATACATACAAATAAGCCCGACCCAACAAGAGATTCGAACTGAGGTCATCCTCTATCAAATTACAGCAGAATCCATACTTATCAACAATGGCTAATTTGAAGAGGAACCACAGGCGAAATCGAGACCTCAAACCGGAAACCTCGTCGAATTCGGAACAGGTTGCCTTCAATGGTGACTCCACACTACCCAAACTCAATTACAGCTGCAAACTTTGATTAATTCCATATTTCGGAGATTAGGAATCAAATCAAGGATGAAGGAAACGAAGTAGTTTTGAAAATATACTATTTTGGATTTTTGTTTGCGTCTATCTACTCGAGCTCTAAGCTTGTTCTTTCACTCTGTGTGCGTGCGTGTGTCTGGTATCTGACGTGAGGGACATGGAGTAAGGTCCAATGGTTGTCGTTGTTGAAGCATGCGAATCGATCGAGTGAGGATCGTTCTAGTTCTAGTCAGAGATGGTCTTGATTTTTTGCTTGAAAAGCCATGAAAATGGCTGAGAAGATGATCCTCCATCCCTTGCGTTATATGTGTGTGTTCTATTGTGTATCTCTTCTATTTTGTATTGTGTATGGTGTGTGTGTATTGTTATGAAGAAAGCAAAGATGCGCCGCTTCCCTTTAATAGTTCAATTTCCAGCCTCTCTTCTGCTATATCGTGTGTATATGCCCGTATATTGTAATGTGTATTAGGCTTTTAGGTTAGGGTGGATTTGGGTATTGGGTTGGGTTGGGTCGACCCAGTTTAGGGTTGGGTAGGGGCTAATTTGGGTTGGGTTTAAAAGAGAAATTGTATTGGGCTTGAATTTTAATAAGATTTGGCCCAAAAATATGATTCCTCTCTTTTTGTTTTCATATTTTCTAATTAATTTTTTAAAAATTAAAACTAAAAATAAAACCTAAATTAATTCCTAGTCAAATTATTTTCAAATTAAACTAATTACTACAACTAATATTTATTACAACTAATTAAAACCAAATTAAGTGGAAAACTACTGAAATTCAAAGCTAAAATTAAAACTTCAAAATTAACTATTTTATTATTATTTTTAAACATAATTTATTCAGTGTAATTAATTCTAAATGCAAATTGAACCTAAGTTGACATAAAATTAAAATGTGGCATTTTTATTGCTTTTCTATGATTTTTTCAAAAATATTAAGAATGTATGGAATGCAACTAAATAAAGAGAAATTCTTAAAATTAATAAAAATTATTTTGGTCTATTTTTAGGAGTTATTCTCATGTAGGACAAAAATTACGTGCTCACACCTACCACCACTCTTACACCATTGGTGTGGAGTGCTGCAACTTCCACCTATTTGGACACGTAGGCCCCGTTTGGCCATGAGTTTTGCCAAAATAAATTTGGAATTTATTTTTAAAACTCATGTTTGGCCATAAATGTTTCCCATATTTTGTCCAAATTCCAAATCCCAAAATCAGCTGTTGAACTGATTTTGGGCCAAAATTCTAAAACTTGAGAACTATATACATGTTTTTCTAAAATAAAATTGAAAAATATGTTTTGAAAATATATGTCCAAACACATTTTCATCTTCAAACCAAATTTCACCCAAATCATATTTTTCAAAATAAATTTGGAATCTATGGACAAACTCTAGCGTAATTTATAGCAACAATTATATACCTATTGCCAAAGAAGCTGACGAAGGGACCCATGAAATCTATCCCCTATACATTGAACATTTCAACCGCTTAAGTTGGGTTCATGAGCATCTCATGGCGACGGGAGATGTTCCCAATTCGCTAACATTCATCACAGCCCTTCACCCATTGATGTGCATCCTTAAACACTGTTTTCCAGTAGAACCCTTCTTCTAGAATTTTTGCTACTGTCCTGACTCATCCAAAATGTCTGCCATATGCCGATGCGTGACATGCCTACAAAACGGAAGATTGTTCTATTTAGGGGACACACCTCCGGATCATATTGTTAACACAAATTCTAACCAGATAAGGTTCATCCCAATAATACATGCAGCAGTCGCGGTAAAACTTATTCTTTTACACAGAGGAAAGGTCATAGGGTATACTGCTTTCCAGGTAATTTGCAATATTTTCATACCATGACACTTGTTCAAGGCTTGTGACAAGTAGATCCTTGTCTGGAAAGGTTTCCAGAATATCCTCTATCTCAACTCAGTTTTCAGCTCCTTCAAGTCGAGATAGATGATCAACAACCTAGTTTTCCATGCGCATACGGTCACGAATCTCTGGGTCGAGCTCTTGCAGTAGCAACACCCAATGAATTAGGCGTGGTTTGGACTCCTTCTTTTCAATCAAGTACTTAAGAGAAGCATGATCAGTATATACAATTATCTTAGAGCAAATCAGGTGTGATGTAAACTTGTCGAATCTGAGCACCACTTCCAGCATCTCCTTTTCAGTTAAAATGTAGTTCAGTTGGGCTCCACTCAACGTTCTACTGGCATGGTAAATTAGGTGCATTATCTTGTCTTTCCACTGTCCCAGCACTATCGCCACTACATAGTCACTGACGTCACACATGAGTTGAATGATTTCTCCCAGTCAGGGGCAACAATGATGGGTATTGTGACTAGCCTATTTTTCAACTTCTCAAATGCTACCCTACAATCATCAGAAAACATTAAAGGGTGATCTTTTTCTAATGACTTACAAAAAGAGTTGGCTATTTTTGAGAAGTCTTTGATGAATCTCCGGTAGAAACCGGTATGCCCGAGGAACCTCCTGATTGCCTTGACAGATGTGGGGGTGGATATTTTGCTATCACATCAACTTTAGCATGATCCACCTCGATTCCCTTGCTTGACACCAGATGTCCCAAGACTATACCCACATGTAGTATGAAATGGCACTTTTCCGAATTAAGTACAAGGTTAGTCTCCATACACCTTTTCAACACTCGGGTCAGGTTTGTATGGCACTCATCGCATGAGTTTCCTACCACTAAGAAATCATCCATGAACACCTCCATTATGTCTTCACCCATGTCGGTGAATATGGCCATTATGCACCTTTGAAATGTGGCGGGTGCATTGCATAGGCCAAAAGGCATCCTTAGTAAGGCATAAATCATATATGGACATGTGAATGAGGTCTTCTCTTTGTCCTCTGGTGCAATGGAGATTTGGTTATACCCTGAGTACCCATTAAGAAAACAGAAGTGGGACCTCCCTACTAGTCTAGTCAAGCATCTGATCAATAAAGGGAAGTGGGAAGTGGTCTTTCTAGGTGGCCAGATTCAATTTCCTATATTCCATACAAATTCTCCAACCTATGATGGTTCTTGTAGAGATCAGCTCATTGTTATCATTTTTTACCACCGCCATACCACCTTCTTAGGAAGACATTGCACTGGGCTAACCCAGTTGATGTTAGATATGGGGAAAATTAGTCTTGCATCTAACCTCTTAATGATCTCATTCTTCACCACTTCCTTCATGTTAGGGTTTAGCCTTCTTTGGTGATCCCTAAAAGGTTTGTACCCCTCTTCTAGCAGAACTTTATGCATACAATATGCCGCGCTGATCCTCTTAATGTCAGTTATGGTCCATCTAATGGTAGTCTTGCACTCTGTGAGTACCTGCAAAAGCTGTTGTGCCCGAACATCTAACAAACTAGACGAGATAATAACAGGCAATGTGCATTTAGGTCCGAGGAACGTATACTTGAGATGGGCGAGCAGTGGCTTGAACTCAAGCTTTGGTGGTTCTTTTATGGATAGCATGGCTGGATGAGTTTCTCTTTTTTCTAAGTGCAAGGGCTCAATTCAACTATTCTCTCCCAACAGCCTTTGCCCTCAAGAGCTAGCACCCATTCTACCAATTATTCCCCATTCACCTTATGTAAATTCATAAGACATATAGTAAGAGGATCCTCAATAGTCAATGTTTCATCATCCTCTTCCACGATTACATCCAGGTCATCAATAAAAGAACAATTGGAGAATTCACTTGGCTGCCTCATGGATTTCTACACGTTGAAATCATCTCCTCATCGATCAACACCATCTTGAGCTCCTCAATTTCACAATCAATGAGGCTCGTCCTGTGGCCAAGAACGGACTTTCCAAAATTATGGGAATTTCTTCATCTACTATGCAATCCAGAATCATAAAATCTATAGGGAACATAAATTTCCCTATATGTATCAACGTGTCATCCAAAAAACCTGAGGCTCTTTTCACAGTTCTATCAGCCAGTTGCAACAACATAGATGTTGGTCTAGCTCTTCCAATCCCCATTCTCTTATAGATTTCCAGAGGCATAAGATTTATGCTAGCCCCTAAATCACAAAGTGCCTTGGCAAAGGAAAAGTTACCAATGGGGCAGGGAATTGTAAAACTTCCTGGATCAGACAACTTTTCAGCAACTGGTCTAGTCACCACAACACTGCAGGTCTGAGTTAAAGTCACCGTGGCCAAGTCTTGGAAGTAGAATTTTTGGGACATCAAGTCGTTCATCATTTTTTCATGACTAGGCATCTCCTTCAAAGCATCAATCAATGAAATATTTACCTGAATTTGTTTCAACATCTCCAAGAATTTCTTGTATTGTTCCTCTTTCTAGTATTTGGCCAGACTTTGTGGGAATGGTGCTGGAGGTCTCTTCTTCCCCGTGATTTGGGTTTTCTCTTTGTCAGACACCACCTCAACTACCAGTTCTTGGGCCGTCTCAACTTCTTTCTCAGCCTCAATCTGCGTGTTGGTTTCTTCTTGGATAGGCTGTACTATCACCTCTGTCAGTTTTTACGAATCATCTATCTCAATGGGCTCTAATATAAGTGTCTCAGCCTATCTGCTTTCTCGATCCCTCTCTTGCTCCAAGTTTAGGTATCTTCCATTACGTAGATTCACTACCTTCAGCTGTTTTGGGCCTTGATCTTTTGGATTTACCTGAGTGTCTGCAGGCAAGGTTCCACGGGGACAATTATTCAAAAACATCAAGATCTGGCCCATTTGCACTTCAATATTCTTTATGGCTGACTCATGTTCATATACTCTTTCACTCATTTTCGCATTTGACCCAATAACTTGTTGCATAATTTCCTTGAGTATAGCAAACCCATCTTTCTGCTCCCACTATGTTGCTGCTGAGAAGGATGATAACCCAATTGTACCCCTGTGGCCTTTGGTAAGGCGCCACATTATTAGATCTAAGGCCATTGAGTGAACTACTAGAGTGATAGGTGCATTCCTATTTGTCCACCCCGAATTTTGTGCCATCTTGTCAAGCAAGATCTGGCTTTCTCTCCATGATTTTCTCAAGAATGCTCTACCAGTTGAAGCATCAATATTAGTATTCAATCTATCAGACCTATGTAAAATCGCTTCCCCAACATCCGCACTGGAATTCCATGACGTGGACATATAACTAACGTCCCTTTGTATCGTTCCTGTGTTTCTTGAAATGTTTACATTGGTTTCTGGCTGAAGCTCAAAATTTCATCAATTTGGTGAGCAACCTTGTTGGGTGGATGAAATTTACTCACAAATTTCTTGACTAATTCCTCCCAAGTCATGATGGAATTAATAGGGAGTGAATTTAACCAAGTCTTGGCAGCTCATGTCACTAGGAATAGAAACAACAACAACTTTATTGCTTCTTGAGTTACGTTGAGCTGCCTTTGAGTTTGGCAGATCGACAGGAATTTCTTCAAGTGTTGTTAAGGATCTTCAATGTACGAACCCGAAAATAGTCCCTTGTTTTGCAACAAGTGCAGCATGTTGTTTGTGATTTGAAATGATTCAACACGTATCTACGGGACTAATATCTCTATGGACGAATTCTCTATTGTGGGTTGCACCTAATCATTCAGAGGAGCCTCTGGAACTAGAGGCGCCACTACCTGCGCAGCTGGGTCTACCACGTTATCCCTGTTACTGTATCTGTTGTTTACCTGGTCTTCCATGTCAGGTTCAGGTAGTTCAATTGATTGTTGTTGTTTGTTTTTCCAGTTAGCCCGATTCAAGGCCTTGAAAACTTTCTTGGGATCTGATAGTGCATCAAACACTTCACCAATTCTCGTTGAGTTTCGAGGCATGCACCTGTACAACAAAGTTAGCAAACGTTAAAATATTAATGTATGGACTGACAATAAAGAAAATTGACGACACTAAAACTTTTTGTATTTCTTTCAACTGTTGTTGATAACACCATTATTCCCCAACAACGGTACCAAAATTTGATCATGCCGAACTATGCCTTATAAAAAGGACAAGCGATCGTTGCAAATATAATCTGGGTATTTAGCCCAGAGTCGAATCCCACAAGGTTAACCTACCAACCACTTTTGTCAAACTCACTGAATTCTCCGTAATCAACTCCCCAGAAATTTTGAATAACACTTGGCGATATTTCTACTAACTATAACTGAATAAAATTAAGTAAACTAAAAGCTAATTATGACTGTAAACAGATAAGAGAAGGATCTAAGGTTGTGATTTCCCCTATTAATGGAATCCCTTCCTATTATGCTTCATATGGATTTGCGTAGTCATCTCTGTCGATCATGAGCACTTCTACTACCCTAACTCTCTCCCAAGTAATTATAACAATTTACTAGATACACTCTCCCGACTTCTAGCTGGCTTTTATTACAGCTCATTTAGATCGTACTGAAGGTTTCGTTATCCCTAATATCACCTTTAGACCCAACATTATTGATTCTTCATATACTTTGAGAGTGGTTATGTTCAACAGCTACCTAAAGATACACTCTATCTAGTGTAATACACATTAAATAGGCATATCTAATTGGGGATCCTATCAATTAACTATAACAAGAACATAGTTGAACAAATAAAGATTAAACTGGACAAACTGTATTAACACAACACGAAGTTCACCCTTCAACAGGTTTCATCAACACCGTAGACTAAATAATTAGTTACACATAATTGTGGTCATAATAACAACAATAAAATTCATTGTGAATGATGAAAACAAAAGGAATAAAGGTATAACTCGTTGTTGAATTATCCTCATTGCCTCTTGCCTCTTCTTGCCTTGAACTAAACTATAAAAATCTTGATATCTTCTTTTTGGGAGAGCTGGACCTCTTATAGGTTAAGTGGAATTACCCCCAAAACTTCCACGTTTACCTCTAATTGAGGATCCTATCAATTAACTAAAACAAGAATGTAATTGAACTAATAAGATTAAACTGGACAAACTGTATTAACACAACAAGAAGTTCATCCCTTAATAGGTTCCATCGAAATCCTAGACTAAATAATTAGCTACTCATAATTGTGTTCATAATAACAACAACAAAATTCATCATGAATGATAAAAACAAAAGGAATAAAGGTAGAACTCATTGCCGAATTATCCTCCTTGCCTCTTCTTGCCTTGAGCAAACCTATAAAAACCTTATATCCTCTTTTTAGGTGAGTTGGACATCTTATAGGTTAAGTGAAATTTCACCCAAACTTCCGATACCCCTAAAATATATGTGTTTCAGAATGACTAGCGCGACCGCGCTCGAACTGTGCATGGGTTGCGCAAATGGAAAATCCCACTATCGTTGTTTCCTGTACTAGCGCGGCCACGCTCGTGACCATGCTTGGGCCACACTAATCTACTTCAACACTTCCCAGTTCTTCTGCTCAAGCATGTCCACGCTAAGGCCGCGCTTGGCCCACGCTAGAGTGGATCAGCTATTTATCTCTTATTTTCTTTCTTCTTTCACATGTACTCAAATCCGAGGGATTTTCCTTGCTTTAATTTAGCTCCAAACACTGTCCTAAGTCCCTATAAGCATGATTTCTCCCGCAAAACATAAAATTCACAATTAGAGCCATTTTATCGTTATTTAACCTTTCTAGAACAGTGAAGCATAGTCAAGTTGGGGCATACATAGTCACCAAACTATATGAATCTAGCCTATAATCACTTTTCGTTCAAAATAGCTGTATTTCTTTCAGACTCAATAGAACATTCTAGAAGCTTGTGAGTTGTGACTCCAGATCCGGATTGTATTAGATATTATGGGCTTTTATGTTATTCCACGCCAATTTTAGCTTCTTTTATCATAATTGATCATGTTATTTAAATTGACTAAAATTGGCTTAAGGAATCCACTAACGTTGGCTTGCCTAGCAAGTGAAATGTTAGGCATCACCACAATCCAAAAGGTGGAAAATTTCAGGTAGTGACAAGTTGGTATTAGAACACTAGGTTGTTTAAGTCTCACAAGTCATGAGTAGGCTTAGTATAGTTTGAAGGATCACTACGGAGATGTTTGCACTTATCTTCTAGAGCCTATGAAGTTTAGGAACAAATTTCATTTATATTCTTATTTGTTGTCTGATTTTGTTTTCTCATTGCTAATTGAACTCTTTTACTCATGTTCTCTCGCAGATGGCGAGAACACATACTGCATATTCATCTTAGCAGCAGCCAAAGCCCTAGTGGCAGCTCCTATGAGAGGCAGAGGTCGAGGCAGGGACAGAGCTCATCCCAGAGCTCGAGAAGCAGCACCAACAGTGGAACCTCAGGTGGAGTTTGATGAGGAGCTTATAGCTCAGACTGTTCCTATTGCACTAGCTCAGGCAAGGGTGCCACCCTAGTGTTTCAGGACGCTCTAGTCTGTTTAGTGGGCCTTATGGAGAGTGTGGCCCAGGCCGATACATTTCCTAAGGCACAAGTCGTATCTTAGGCTGGGAGAGTAGCACAGACTCCCGCTACTCACACTCCGGTGCAGAAGCTCCCCAGTATCAGAGTCCAGCAACCCAGCTAGTTGGGGTAGTTCAGTTGGTTATTGCGACACAGGCCGATGATTGACCAACTTCCACTTCTGCGGGCTTATTAAGATTGGACAAGTTCACCAAGCTCTTTCCATTTCAGTTTAGTGGTGCACCTTCTGAGGACCCACAGGATTATTTTGACCACTGCTATAAGGTGCTGCAGAACATAGGGATGGTTGAGACCAATGGGGTCGATTTTACTGTGTTTCAGATAATGGGATCTGCCAAGAGATAGTGGAAAGTTTGTATTGACCAAACAAGCTGGGTCGCTACTCTTACTTAGGACTAGTTCTCTCAGATATTGCTTTGGAAGTTCCTCCCTATCACTCTGAGAGAGGATTATCGCAGGCAGTTTGAGGGTGTCCAGTAGGGCAGTATGTCAGTCACTCAGTATAAGACCCGTTTTATGTACCTGGCCCGTTATGCACTGTAACTAAGATGTAGAATGTTAGGACAGTAGTTGCTCTAGCTGTAGCCAAGCATAGGCTAATATACCAAATAGATATTCACAATGCTTTACTTAATGGTGATCTACTAGAGGAAGCTTATATGCAAGTTCCTAAGGGGTTTACCCGACAAGGGGAGTCAGTGAAGGTATGTAAACTTCACAAGTCATTGTATTGGCTCAAACAAGACAGTGGAACAAGAAGCTTACTAAGTCATTGCTGCAGATACGCTTTCAACAAAGTCATTTTGACTATTTCTTGTTTATTAGAGTAGTTCATAGAGTTGGTTAGTTAGTTAATATACAAATGTGCATAAATAGAACACTGTAGCAACAAGTTAGTTTGTACAATCATTTTCACATCTCAAAAGAATTAGTTACTCTCTTTGTGCGTACTATTCTTTCGATTTCTCTTCTCTTCTTATCTGGCTTAACCACCATAGCAATGGAAGTTAACATAATATCCATTGGATGAATCTGCTTAATTAAGGACATTCACATGATATTAGTTTTTGAGAATGTCAAATGGAATATTGATGTATACCCGTTTTGCGTTGTGGAATCTTTGGGTTAATAGGAATAAAAATAAGCATAACAATACTAGGCTCAGCCTAAATCCCAAAACAATGTTTCATCTAGCATGGGAGTACATATCACTTATTTTCCCGGTTATAGGATCAATTCAAGTTCGATTGTGATAACTTTCCAAAGGCTCTACAAACTAAGTAGTAATGGAGCCTTCAAGAAGGAGACATTGCGAGCTGGCCTAGGTGGATCAGTTCTTCATACTGCTGATTTATTAACTATTTCTTTGCAGCTTCTCCATTACATGCCGAATTCACAGCACTACGGCATGGCCTGCAAATAGCTTTCTATTGATATACAGATCCAACCTTTAAAATTCGAAACAAAGTTTATCAAAATACTGCTTGATGGAAACAAAACATTTAATAATATATTATTAAAGAATGTAGGTCGTTCATGCTTCAGCTGAAGGTCCTACGAATCAAGCATAACCGTGGGGTCGAGTTGGCTTTATTGTTAGCGGTTTATATAGCTTAGATCCTATCACATCAACATCTCTATCTGCAATATACGGGGAACCCTTTATATATCCCATGATAAATATACGCATCAGGAACATTGTCAGGTTTTTGAATGTTCGGGCAAACCATTCAATATTCCATAATATAGTAAAGCATGATTGGGCGGGAAATAAAGCAGTTGGTAGAATGACGAACATATGTTTCAAACTGAAAGATCTCAAAGCTCAGTTTAAACAACTGAATACACAAGAGATTTAACGTGTTACTGAGAAAATTGAGCAAGCTAGAGAGTTATTGTTTAATGTTCAAGTTCTAATGAAATCCCAATACTCTGATCTATTATCAGCCTCGGAGAAAGGAGGGTGGTTACAAAAATTGGAGATATGATCACTGGTTGAGGAAAGAATTCTGCAGCAAATATCTCGAGCTAACTGGATTATGGTAGGAGACTCTAACAATAAATACAGTTGTGATTACGGAAAAGAGGCAAAGAGAACAGACAACTGAATTTCACTCCTTCATAGGGGTGAGACTAACTAATCCACTAGCAATTATGAAGGAGATAATGAGATTTTATAAATAGCATCATTTTGGCACATGAGCTTTGAAAATCTTATAACAGAAGGCATGTTTCTCCTAGATGTATGCTAAAGGTGGACATGATGAAAGCATATGACTCGGCACAATGGGTGTATCTTGCATAGGTGATGGAATGCCTGGGTTTCCCGATAAATTTCTTGTTTGGGTGATCAATTGTATCACAGCAGTGAGCTGATCCTTATTTTTCAATGGAGAACTAGCAAAATATTTTCTTGCAGCCTTAAGGGAAGGAGACCCAATTTCTCCTTTCATTTTTGCTATATTCATGAAGTACTTGAGCAGGTTACTAAGTGGATTAAAGCATTAGAAGAAATATAAATTTCATCCAAAATGTTTAAAACTGGGCATCACCCACCTTAGATTTTCTAAAGATTCAGTACTATTTGTGAAGAGTGATATAGAATCTGTTCAACCAGCGCATCAATGTTTTGAATATTTCTTCTCTACTTCTGGACTGCGTGCAAATCTGTCAAAGAGTGCCATATATTTGGAGGGGCTCAAGCTACTGATAAAACACAAATTTAACAGCAAATGGGTTATTCCCTAGGAAAACTTCCACTCAAGTATATAGGGGTGCCATCGGATACAAAGAAGCTTGATACATAATTCAGTTGCAACCTCTCATTGAAAAAACTAAGCTTGATACATAATTCAGTTGCAACCTCTCATTGAAAAAACTATGGCTAATATTGTAATGACCCGACAAATTGTTTGGAGTCTTAAAAATTAATTCTCCTATTTGAGACTTTCCGTATTGATTTGATAATTTATGACTTGCAAAGATGGATGGTTCGTGTTTCGAGAGATTCGGAAATAATTTGGAACAGTAAGTTGATGCTAAATTGAGGCTTAAAGTAGGAAGAGTTTACTAAAGTCAATATTATGAGTAAATAATCCGGATTGCATATATGAATTCTAATATTTTTGCAGCGCATGCATATTCCTTTTTCTTCTTCTTTTTTCTCGTTAAGAGTACGTGGTTATAAATTGGTTATTTACTATGGATCTTTCCCGATTTATGGTTATGACAGTGAAGCTAACTTCCTACGGATTCTTTTACCGATTAGTCAAAGGAGTGAGGCTTCAATTTTGTTGCTTTATCTTTTGAGCGCGTCGTTGCATTTAAAAACTCTACATCAACTGTATCGAGCGGCTTTTTCCATTTAAATTTCATTAACAAAAAAATAATAGAAGATTGTCTGATACAATTTTTTTACCAATATTTCTTTATCCTTAGTAGATATTCTTATACCGTTTGACATTGTATCTGCCCATTGTTCCAATATATCATTTTGTACAGATGGTTAAACAACTTGATTCACTAGAATTCTGTTTGAACCAAGCAATAATATTGTATTTTGGCTTCTTGTTTGATAAACTATTATATATTGATTCTCGATATAATGATATCTGAAAGGAGTACACTATACATGGTGAATTCATTGCTCAATTATATTCTCATGTCGGTCATATTGGTAAATATCAATTTCAATGTGCAAATAGACAATTTAAGTTAAATATCACAATTACTTTTTATCTAGATATACCTTTCTATAGTGCATAAAAGGGTTGTTAAAGTATTGTCTTTCATCCTACATTTTCTTATCTAAAAGACTGAAAATTTATAAATCTTTACTCCTCTTTGCTTCATAGTTCAAGTCTCCAAGCATTAGATAATGGAATATTTGTTGCAAATTATCAATTTTTTTACTACAGGTGAATGTTACTCAAAACAGTTTTTTTTCTTTTGCTAAGGGGTTCGATTACTTTATCTTTACCTGATCTGTATTTTATTTGAGTTAGCAAATTTTATAACAGATAGATCTTTTTATATGGCACTCAACTTACTATTTATGTCTATATATTCTAACAAAGGTTATTCCAATTTGTATCCTCCAGTTTATGTAGTTGATCTTGAGTTTGTATAGTTGTGGGAACCCCTAAGGACGCATAAAATTTATGAAGAATGAAAAGAAGTGGAGGAGGGACAGATGATAGGGTATATGGTTGAGGAGAAGAGAGGCCTGTCAACCAAGGGCAATATTTACCTTTTTTTATCTTAAAAAGACTAAACGTAGCACTAAAAATTTTCAAAAACAATCATGCAACCTTGGCCAAATTTGCAAATTAAAGTTTCATTCGATTAATAATATGGTGGATACTTAATTCAAGACTACCATATGTGTATTGTGTATCTTGGAGCAAAGAGTCGGGAATTTGACCAGCAAAACAAATTAAAGCGAGCTGGCACGATCAACTAGAGCAAGTTGCCTCTGAACTGATAGAATCTTATATTTATTTTCTCCTATAAGAAAAATTTATTATACTTTAAATAATCTGAGAGAAGTAGAGTTGTACGACACTTGATGCAAAATCTATGATTGTATACTAGATTGTTCATTATCCTAGCTTGTAGAAATACAAATTGCCTTATACAAACAGATTTATAGATATTCTAATTAGTTAATGTTAGTATTTTTTCATATTCAATTTGTTGCTGGATCTTCATATCTAAATTTCTGCTTACAAAAGTAATAGAAAAATTTTAAAAGTAAATTTAAAGACTACTACTTTGATGTAACTAATATTTATAATAACTGCACAAATTAAACTAATTGATCGTAAATATGCGGGGAATACAAGAGATTAAGTTAGTTGTTTGAGGCAGATAATTCAAATATAGATGATTTCTCATATGAAATAAATCAAACTTAACACCAATCATTTTTAGCAAACCATAAGATATTGATAGGTTTAAATTGAAAATGTGCCTTCAATATGCATTGGCATAAACCCTATACTTATTTTTATCCAACACTCTATCAAAAGATATTATTATGATATAAAAGACAACCCCTTCATACTTTCTTTTATTTTGTGTTTTGTGTCCTCTTTTCTGGCTCAACCTCCACAGCTAAGGTTGAATAGTCATGCAGGTGTTATGCTATTTCCTTTAAAGAATATGTTCCTGCCTTAGCAATGAGTATATATTCCACTAATGAAGGAAACTTTTGATTATCGTTATTTTAGCACCATAAAGCAGGTTGTGTGAGTCAAATTGTAAGTGATATATTTTGATTATGTGCTGATATTATTGTTTAACCAAAAAATAGAATTTTAGTCAAAACTACAATTTAGAAGAACACAGGTTCTTGACAATAAAAAATAAAAAAAAAGAAAATAATTTAAGTAACAAAAGAGTATTTCAAGAGAAAAGCAAGTAAACCAAGATATATTCCAATGAATTTGTGTCCTTAACTGATTAGATGTCTCCCTTTTATATATGTCCTAGTGATATACGTTTTTCCTGAATCATAATGAGATTATTATGAGTAATTAAATACATTGAGAGCTATGTTACCTAATCATTATATTCAATAAAAATTCCCTAACGTATTTCGTATTTAATGTCCATTAAATACCGTATATGCACTCTTTTCTATTGCCAGATTAATTTCTTTTGACCCTCAGATATAATGACTTCAATAGTTACGGGTGCAGAGTTATTTGAATAACTACCCATACCTCTTCTCCTGTCATTTGCTCGTACCTGTTGCAGCTCGTGCCTCTTGGTTAGCTGTAATTCTTTGACCATTTAATCAGTTTATGTGTCTTGACGCGTTTTCTTAAATATAATTTTTTCCAATACAGATAGTTCCCCCATATTCCATTTATTCATCAGTTGAATATTTGGAAAGTGGATTTTTTTAAAAGCGAATTTTTGTCCCTATTAATGCTATGAAAAAATTGACGCTTGTTGCTTCCATTTAATACTTCGTACACGTGTTATTTCTTCATTGGTTCTGCAGTTTTACAGCTCTTTTCAAGGCTTTTTCTACGGCTCCACTATTCTCGAAGTGCCAGTAATCATTATTATGGTCCTTCCATCATTGTACTTTGTCCTTTTGCCGGTTGTCCATCAATATAAATAAAACTTCTTTCCCTGTCTTTTACCACATAAAGCTTATTAAACACTTTAATTCTTCAAATCTCTATTCACTTCTTCCTCACTTTAATCTTCTTTGCCATGACTTCATCAAACCCTAACCCTAGTAGAACTCCTATTTTAGATCATTTCTCCAATGCCCCATTAGGCATACAAGAGGTGGTAGACTTCGTAGCTTAGGGTCTGCTCGCGGTGATAGCACATCCACGCCTTCTCCTAGTTCTGGTCTCTCTTCTAGAACTAGAGGTTCCCTTTCTCAAAGGTCTTCTTCTAGGAACAAATAACCCTTTGAGCCCTTACATGAGCCTTCAGCTGAAGAGATAGTCCCAACATATTTATCTTTTTACCATGATAGGGAATCTCTTAGGAACCAAGTTGCCAGTTTAGATCGTCCTGATGCTTTCCCCCACTCAAATTACAGAAATTTTAGCTCCTATAGTTTGTAAGGACTGTCACTGGAGCAATGATTTTCCCATTATCATTCCTAATCCAAATCAGAGGATCATTTCTTACATGATTGGATTCTCTTTTGTTTATACATCCCCTTTCACTCTAGGGTTCAAACCAGCCATTGACCCGGTCATTCTAGATTTTTGCTGTTTTTTCAAGGTCTGCTTGGTTCAAATCGGTCCAATTGTATGGAGGGTTGTTGCCTGTTTGAGGCACCTCACCAACATGGCAGATGTTGGCTTTACTTTCCCTCACCTAATTCACTTTTACTCCCCTAGGCTTTTCCACAATTGTGTTTTTACCCTAAAGGCTAGGAGCAAGAGGGTTGTAGTGAGCCCTGAAGATGATAAGGACAATGGATGGTATGCTCAGTTTGTTGCTGCCGCCGCTGCTGGCTTAGTGGGTGAAGATAACGTTCCCTTCCCTGAGAAGTGGAATTTTCACGTAAGTTTTATATCCTTCTCGTGCCTTTTTCCTTCAAGTTTATTAACTTCTCTAATTTTGCTTCTTTTCTTTTCTTAACAACCGTGGGAGTTGTAGAGGATGTGCCTAACTTTTGTGGTTGGGTAGAGAAGTTACTACAAACCGCTCCAATGGAGGGTAGGCCCTGGAAAAACCTTTCCGATCGTTATGGTTAGAAAGTAAAAGACTAATGGTAAGAGTTTTTATTTTGTCTTTCACGTATATAAATATTTTCCTTTATTGTTCTAACTTTCATCTTTCTTTTTATCGGGTTTTGCTATTCGAGGAGTTACTGCTGAAGTAGTTGTGGCCTCTCATGACTCTATGAGTATCTGTACCTCTTTAGCCCGAGAAATAGTCTTGAGTTCTTCTTTTGCAAATAGAAAAGCTCCCAAAGAAGAGGATGAAGGAGGCTCCCTAGTGATAAGACCACGGGCTAAAAGACGTATCGTCTCTGATGATGAAGCTGAAGTCTCACCTCATCTTCCTGTTGATACCCCGATTATTATTCCTGATGAAGATGCCACTCTTCATAATACTCGTGAGTCTATTCATCAACCTTTTACCAGTGGTTTTGGCTGTTTTAGATGAACTTCCCTTATCTTCCTTTACAACTCCCCCACTTGTGATTCTTTCCTTACCTGCCCTAACTGTTTCTGTTCCCCCCTCTACTATTTTTACTTCTTCCACCGCTCCTCCTTTGGCAATTCCCCCACATATCATTCACCATTTTGAGGTGGTATCTTCGAGTAGAAGTACTGCGATGAGGAGCGTAACTACTGAAGATCCTGCTGAGAGCAGCCTTTTGAGGAAGTCAAGTCAAGTAGACGTTTGGCTCGAGCCTCTAATTTTCCCAATAGAGAAAGAACTAGAGACCCATATCTACCTGACTCTAATAAATGACATAGTGCATGCCGCTTTGAAGGTATTTCCTTCTTTCTCTTATTTACTTTGTAAAATTTTCTATCTTTAGGATTCTTATTTTCCTTCCTTTTTCTTAGGCCAATGTTATCGGCACAGAGCTGATGAATAGAATCGCCCTCTTGGAGAAGGTAGCACGTGATTTAGAGAAGGTTGCACATGATTCAGTTGGAAGAAAACAATTGGAAGGAACAATTTAACAGTGCTCAAATTAACATTGAGGATTTACAAGAGAGCAGGAATACCTTAGAGCAGCAGGTACGAGCATTAACTTAGGAGCTAGCAGTTATCAAGGCTTCCTTGAGCCAAGCAGAAAAAGAACACCTTGAATCCTCCTTTTCAGAACAGCTATCTAAGGCTAGCGAGGAGAACAGGGTGTTGAAGGCTCTGTTGAATCAAAAAGAAGTTTATGCTGAAGAGCTTGTACAAAGCTTAACACAAGCACAAGAAGATCTTCGAGTCTCTACTGATAAGGTACATGATTTGGAGAGCTCCCAGGCTTCTCTTCAAGCTTTTTGTAATTCCACTTTGGCAGAAAATGAAGAGCTCAAGAATGAGGTTGCTTCTTGGGAAAAGGATTATGAGATCCTTGAAGAAAAATTTGATGTTGAGGTAAGTTGGGCTTTTTTGAATTCACGTCGTGACACCCTAATTGAAGTTGGTCAAGAAAACTTTGACCTGGAGTCTGAATTGCTAAGGTTAATGAAACCATTGAACAAGCTCAGAAAACACAAGCCTTTCCTTCTCCCGTGATTGAAGCTCCCGTGGTTGAAGCTCATATGGGTATCACATCTTCTTCGAGCCCAATCGAACATACTGCTGCATGCCAAGTTGAAACTGCATCTGCTGATGCTCTTTCCAAAGTTGAGCATGTTGATACAAATAAAGATAAACCTGCAACCTTTGATGCTCCTATCCATGTTGAGCCCATTGCCGTTGATGCATCTTCTTCAATTCCCTCATTTCTTAGTGAAAAATTTACATTGTCTTGAATTCCTTCTTTTTTACTTTGGAAATTTATGTTAAAAACCCTTGGCTTTATTTGATGGTTTGCTTTGGAACGCAAGTCCCCATTTCTTTTATGGGGCAATCTGTATAAACAATTTCATAGCTTTATGACTAAGTTTGTACTTAGTCTTAAGTTTTTTTTAATTAAAAAGTTCTTCATGTTAGTATTTCAAACTTCTATTATATTTACTCTTTCTTTTTCTTTTATAAGGACTTACAGAATAATTTTGCATTTTTGTCCTATGAAAATGCTTCTGTTATTCTCATTCCAAATTAACTTAAACATGAGTTTTATAAAAGATGACCCTTTTATATTTCGATACATAATGAAGAAGACGTCTCAACTTCATAATAGTGTTATCATATGATAAAAGAAATAGGAACACACATGTTTCTTTGAAATAACTTAGATAAGTTTTGAATAATACTTAACAAGTTTTGAATAATACTTTACATGTATTTAAGGTACATCAATAACTTTCTTGTAACTGTTTTTCTTGTAACAGACTTTTGGAAAAAATAATAAATATGAGGTTTTTATTTATAACCCATATTAGAACAATAAACACAAGGTTTTTCTTTATAACCTGCTTTAGTACACAGCTTTTACTACAGTAAGGTTTTCTTTAGTCGTGGCTCGTGACTTCGTGTGACTTTTACTCTGTACTTGACTTTTTCATGTTTGATTTTCCTTCAATATTCTTTGCCTTCTTTATACATACTTGTGTATATTATGTATTCCCCTAAGTGTTTGAGTATTAAAGTATGAACCGTCGAGCACTTGATTGCTTCTCTCGTTTGGTCCTTTCCCTGAAAAGCAAAAACATACGGGACTCGGAGGTGCGATCATAGATGAAGTCTTCTTAACCCTTTTAAGTTTCTATTAGAATAATTGTAACCCTAGACCAAGAATGTTAGGTTATTCTGTGTGCCTTACAGGTCATAACTCATCATTTAGTACGGGTTAGCTTTTTTTCTATCATCTAAAATCATTAGTAAAATCATAGCAATTTAAAATTTTAATTTAAAATAACGATACCTGACCGTGAGTACTCCTTAGAAATAATATCTCTTCAAATGAATTGTATTCCAATGTGAAGGAAGTATCTCTCCATCCATTGTTCCCAGTTCATATTCTCTCTTTCCTGCTATATTACGAAATCTATAGGGTCCTTCCCATGTTGGACTTAGTTTACGTGTGTTAGCTGCCTTCGAAGATTGAAATATTTTTAAGCACGAAGTCCCCAACTTTGAAGAAACTGAGGCATGCTTTTCGATTGTAATATCGTTCTATGACTTGTTTATATGCTTCCATTCTTATTAATATAGATTCTCTCCTCCCTTCGGGTAAGTCAAGATTGACCCACATTTCCCCGTCATTAGATTCTTGTGTTACCTGTGTGAACCGTATACTTGGCTCTCCTATATCAATTAGAATTAGAGCCTCGGCTCCATAAACTAATGAAAATGGTGTTTCTCCCGTGCTTGTTTTTGTAGTAGTACGATATGCCCATAAAACTCCAGGTAACACTTCAAGCCAGCTACCTTTTGATTCCTCTAATCATTTCTTTAGATTGTTGATAATAACCTTGTTCATCAATTTTGCTTGCTCTTTACCAACTGGATGATAAGGTGTTAACGTAATCCTTTCAATTTTCCAACTTTGAAAAAATTTAGTGATTTGAGCTCTTATAAATTGAGGCCATTATCACACACAATCTCCTTTGGTGCACCGAATCGGCATATGATATTCCTCCAAAGGAAATCCTTGACTTTCTTTTCTCATACCTGTTTAAATGTGTCTGCCTCTACCCATTTAGTAAAGTAATCAGTAAGTATGAGCAGAAATTTTACATGTCCTTTTGCTTGTGGTAATGGACCAATGATATCCATTCCCCATTTCACAAACGACCATGGTGCGATTACTGGATGTAATAATTTTGCAGGTCCATGCATATTCTTGCCCTAATTTTGGCATTTATTACATTTAGCCACGAAACGTTTTGCTTCTTCTTCCATTTTAAGCCAATAACAGCCTGCTCTAATAAGGGCTCTTAACAATGATCTTCCTCATGCGTGATTCCCACAATGCCCCTCATGAATCTATCTTGTTACATACTCCGTTTGAGAAGGTCCGAGACATTTTTCTAAAGGTCCTCCGAACATTTTGCGATATAAATTGCGTTGCTTTAAGCAATACCGGGTAGCCTTTTTCAAAGCGCATGAGCTTTTTTCTTATTATCAGGCACGGTACCATACTGCAAAAAAGTAACAATTTTGTTCCTCCAATCCCAAGTTAAATTGTTAAAATTTACCTCATTCTTATCAAGGTCAAGAACTGAATGAAATAAATGTATAATTGAGGCGTTTGAATCGTTTGCCACATCAGCGCCGACTCCAGGTTAGCTAAAGAATCCGCTTGAACATTTTCATCCCTTGGTATTTGTGTAACTTTGCAAGTTTGAAATTGTTGTATCAATTCCCATACCTTTTCTAGGTACTGTTGCATCCTCGTTTCCCTGGCTGTATAAGTCCCCATCATTTGATTAACCACGAGTTGTGAATCACTCTATAATCTGATTTATGCCAAGTTCTCATGCCAATTCTAGAGCTGCAATCACAGCCTCATACTCCGCTTCATTGTTAGTTATAGAGTTACATTTAATAGCTTTTCGAATGGTTTCACACATAGTTGGTACCAAAACAATTCCTGAACCTGCACCTCTTAAGTTAGATTAACCAATCAGCAAATAAAGTCCAAGTTCCTGGGTTAGCTCCATTGAAAGCCTGTAATTCTTTTTCTGCTTCTAATTGCATACCCTGGCTAAAATTAGCCATGAAATCAACTAATACTTGTGATTTTATAGCAGTCCTAGGTTGATAGGTGATTTCGTATTCTCTTAACTCTATAGCCCACTTAGCCAATCGACCTGATAACTCATGTTTATGCAATATATTTCGTAAAGGGTAAGTAGTTACTACAGTAATAGGATGACACTGAAAATAAGTTCTTAATTTTCTAGATGCCATGATTAATGCAAGTGCGAGTTTTTCTAACTGAGGATACTGTGTCTCCGCATCTAACAAAGATTTACTGACATAATAGATGGGGGATTGTTTACCTTGCTCCTTCCGGACCAATACAACACTTACTGCTACTTCAGAAACGGCAAGGTAAATAAGTAGTCTTTCCCCTACCTTTGGTTTTGCCAGAAAGGGTGGATTTGACAAATACGTTTTCAAATTCCTGAGTGCTTGTTGACATTCTTCATTCCATTCAAATGATGCTGCTTTTTAAGGGCCGAGAAGAATTTAAAGTATTTCTTTGATGATTTATAAATGAATCTCCCCATTGTTGCAATTGTCCCTATTAACCTTTGAACTTATTTCTTGTTTGGAAGTATATCGGGAATTTCTTCAATGGCCTTAAGAAAACCCAAAAACTTACCCGATGCAACACCAAATGCACATTTCTCGGGGTTTAACTTCATATTAAATTTGCGCAAAATTGAAAATGTGTCAAATAAATTAGATACGTGATCCTTTGAATACTAAGTTTTAACTAGCATATCATCTATATATACTTCCATTATTTTTCCTAAATGTTCTTGAAACATTTTGGTAACTAACCCTTGATATGTTGCACCTGCATTCTTGAGACCAAAAGGCATTACCTTATAACAATAAGTCCCCCTGTCTATTATGAACGAAGTTATTTCCTCATCTCATGGATAATTTTTAATCTAATTATAACCTGAATATGCATCGAAAAAGCTTAAAACCTCATGACATGCAGTTGCATCAATCAGTTGATCTATGTGTTGTAGTGGAAAAGAGTCTTTAGGGCAAGCTTTATTAAGATCAGTATAATCTACGCAAACTCACCACTTACCATTCTTCTTTGGAAATACAACGGTAATAACTAACCGATTAGGATACTTTACCTCACGAAATAGAACCAATTTTCAGCAATTTTTGGACTTTATCTTGAATCACCTGATTCTTGAAAGTTTCTTGCTTTCTTTTCTTTTGTTTGACCGGAGGGTACGAGGGATCTTCATTTAATTTATGAGTCATCACCTTTGGTGGAATTCCTGTCATGTTAGAGTGGGACCAAGCAAAGTAGTCCATGTTAGTTTTCAAAAATTCAACTAACTTACCTCTCATTCCTTGGCTAAGATTAGTTTTTAAGAAAATAATGTTGAAACACGTTCTCACAAGGCACTAAACTAAACGTGTGTTCATATTTATAGGTTTTGATAAATGACAAACGATGCGCAATTGACATATGACGAGGTCCAAGCACAAGCGCGCAATTGATACATAACGAGATTCAAGCACAAGACAAACAAAGATCAAGATTAAGCAAAGAAATAAAGTTATACATGAGTCGTTCTTTAATTGTGATCTTGATCCGACAATTGACTCAAGACTTGGCTTCTCTCGTAAAATCATTTTTATCAAATCATGCATATTTAATTTAAAGCAAAATGATTTTAAATCATGCATATTTATTTTAACCAAACTGATTTTTAAACATACCTCTAAAATCTAGACAAAGATAATCGATTATGTACTTATGATAATCGATTATGTTAAGGCAGCTGCAAGACAATCAATTGTGTACCTTATGATAATCGATTGTGTTGAGGCAGTGTCCATCAGATTTTTCAAAGCTGCAAGACAATCGATTGTGTACCTTATGATAATCGATTGTGTTGAGGCAGTGTCCATCAGGTTTTTCAAAGCTACAAAATAATTGATTGTGCACCTTATGACAATCGATTGAGTTGAGGTAGTGTCTATTCGATTTTTCAAGACTGTAATATAATCGATTATACATATAGCATAATCGATTATGTAAATGACCGTTGCCAAAATATTTTCAAACTCTGTCTGGTAATCGATTGTATGATTCTGATAATCGATTATCCTAAGTAAAATCTGAATATGATTTTTTGAACGTTGCCAAGTAATCGATTATATGATTTTGATAACAGATTGTTTTAAGTAAAATCTGAAAAAGATTTTTTGAACGTTGCCAGATAATCGATTATACGATTTAGATAATCGATTATTATGTGTAAAATCTGGGAATGATTTTTGGACGATTGGAAAACAATCGATGCAACTTAGACAATCGATTGTTTTAGCACAAAATCAGCAATTGTTAATTGGCAATTAGGCAACGGTTGTGCATGTTTTCAACATTATAAATACATCTTAAAATCAGTCTTTTAAGTACAACAACTGATCATATTATTGCTAAAGCTTGCATACTCTCTTATTCATCATTTTCTATTCATTACATAAGTTTTTGAGAGCCAAATTCTTGACGAAAATTGTTGCGTTCTTGAGCGTATTTATTTTACTCATATCTACTCTTGAGGAGAGTCTTGTTTTGAGTGCAAAGTGTTTTTATACACTTGAAGGGAAGTGTTAATCCCTTGTATTGTAAGAAGGAATGTTGTGATTCCTTTGGTTGAAGTCTTGAAGTGTGGTATCTTCGAGCAAAGGTTGTTGAGGCTTGTGTGACTCAAGTTCTCAGTTTGTAACGGTTTGTTAAGCACCCGTAAGCTTAACGAAGTTAGTGGAAATCTCGAGAGAGTCTCTCGGGGACTGGACTAGCCACGGGTTGTGGTGAACCAGGATAACATCGGTGCGTTCGTTCCTTATTTACTTATCGAGCACTTATTTCATTCCTGCAATTTTTAAATTCCGCAAGTTTACGCTATTTTTTATTATAACGCTATTCACCCCCCCTCTAGCATTAAGCGTATATTCTAACAATTGGTATCAGAGCCCAACTCTCTGAAAAACTTAACCGTTTGAGAGAAACAATCCATGGCTTCTACTCGTGATTCTTTTGCAGGAATAGGTGAAGGATAATGCTCCACCCGACCACCACTATTCGATGGCACAAACTATACGTACTGGAAGGAGAGGATGAGAATATTCATTGAATCGAATAATTTTCATCTGTGGAAGGTTATAGTGAAGGGAGAACAAATTCCAACCAAAAAGGTTGAAAATGAATGGGTTCCAAAATCCGAAGATGAATACGATGCGGATGATATCCGAAAAGTGCAGAACAACGCTAAAGCCATCAACTTATTGTATTGTGCTATAAAAGCTGATGATTACAGAAAAATATCATGTTGCACAACGGCGAAGCAAATGTGGGATAAGCTGGAAATCACGTACGAAGGTACGGACCAGGTAAGAGAGGCTAAAGTTGATTTTCTAACCCATGCATATGAACTGTTTCACATGAAGGAAGGCGAAAGGGTAGATGACATGTTCGAACGATTTTCAAAAATCGTTAATGACTTACATGCTCTTAAGAAGACCTTCACGGATAAGGAACTTGTTCGAAAAATTCTCCGAAGTCTCACTCCGGAATGGCGCTCCAAGGCCGACGCGATTCAAGAGTCTATTGGCATTTCAAATGTCACCATCAACGGATTAAGAGGTAATCTTAAAACTTATGAATCTACTATACTTAACCCTCTTGTTAATGATCAAAGGAAACAAAGAACCGCCCTCAAGGCAAGCACAAGTCAACCTCAAAATGATGAGGACGGAGATAACGAGTTCGGAATCGTTATTAAGAAATTTTAAAAGTTCATGCGAAAAGAGTATGAACGAAAAGGCAAAGAACAAGGAGATCAAGTAAAGTGCTATGGATGCAGAGAAATCGGGCACATTAAATCAAATTGCCCAAATGTTAAAAAGGAGAAGAAACCCTTCAAGAAACAACGAGCATACATATCTTGGGGAGGCGACTCCGGAGACGAGTCAAGTGAGGAAGAAGAAGACAAAACCGGAAATCTTTGTCTTATGGCACACGAAGACAATCAAGAAGAGGTATGTCAAATTTCTTCCAAAAACTTCTATTCTCTTGAGGAAATGCAAAATGCCTTTGATGAGTTGTATAGTGAATTCATTAAAGCTTCCAAAACTGTTAAAAACACTAAGGAAAATGCTTCTTTGAAAGAAAAAGATTTTGAAAGACAACTCTCTTTGAAAGAAAAAGATTTGGAAAAATTGATTTTGGAAAATGAGAAGTTGAAAGAAGAAAACAAATTTTTCGGCAAGAGCAGCGCCGACAAACCCGAGAGCTCTAGTAAAAATTGTATTTCTTGCATGCATCTAAAAATTGAGGTAGAAAGACTTAAGGCACCCTAGATAAGTTCAATTCTTCTCATAAAAATTTGAATGAAGTTCTTGTTAATTTGAAATCGACCAAACATGGGATAGGTTTTAAAAACGAGCCTAAAGAAAAAGTTGAAGCCAAACCCCAACCACCTAAGGCTCAACCTAGGATAAATAAAACAAATGTTCATCCTAGAGATAACAATCCTAGAATCAACATGCATGCTAGACCAAACACTAGAAGAAACTTTGAACATTTTAGGACACCTAGAAATGGCCTTCAACCTAGAAATAACTATTCTAGAAATGCTGCATATCCTAGAACAAATAGTAGGAGAAATGATTTTCATGAAATGCGCAATAGTCATATTGTCGAAAATAGAGTAAACAATTTTCGCCCGTCCAACTACTATCAACCTAGACGAATGCATAATCCTAACGTCATTTGTCATATTGCAATCGAATTGGACGTATTGCTCCTGCTTGTTTCACTAGACATAGACACTTAACTGCATGTCAAGCACAACAGCATGTTACACCTAACTCTCAAGGACCCAAAACAGCTTGGGTACCAAAGACTCATTAATTTGTCTTGTAGGTATGTTTGAAGAGATCAAGTGTACTTTGGTACCTTGATAGTGGATGCTCCAAACACATTACTGGAGACGAATCCAAGTTCCTTCAACTAGAACACAAGGAAGGAGGAAGCGTTATTTTTGGAGATAACAACAAAGGAAAAATTATCGGCATTGGATCAGTCGGTAAGGATGAACCTTCTTCCATTAAGCATATTTTGCTAGTTAAAGGTCTAAAACATAATCTCTTGAGCATAAGTCAATTATGTGACAAGGGAAATCTTGTTTTATTTGATTCAGATGAATGCTTAGTTTTTCGCCGTAGCGATTTTAAAATTATTCTTCGTGGTTTTAGAATGGATAACATCTATATGGTTGATCTCGAAAATTCTTCATCTGAATATGTGAATTGTCTTCTGAGCAAAGAAGATGATATGTGGTTATGGCATCGTAGAGTAGCTCACATCAACATGCATCTTTTAAACAAATTAGTTTCACAAAATTTAGTTATTGGTCTTCCAAATTTGAAATTTGAAAAAGACTCTATCTGTGATTCTTGTCAAAAAGGGAAGCAAACAAAAGCATCTTTTAAATCGAAAAATATTGTTTCAACTACTAGACCTTTGCAACTTCTCCACATGGATCTCTTTGGACCATCTCGCATTGAAAGTCTTGGTAGAAATCGTTATGCTTTTGTTATTGTTGATGATTATTCTAGATTTACATGGACACTATTTCTTGCTCACAAAAGTGAGGCTTTTCATAATTTTAAATGCTTTCTTAAACGTGTTCAAAATGAAAAGGACACAACCGTCACTTCAATAAGAAGTGATCATGGGGGAGAGTTCGATCACAATCTCTTCGCGGAATTTTGTGACGAACTCGGTATCGAGCACACCTTCTCCGCTCCACGTACACCACAACAAAATGGAGTGGTGGAAAGGAAAAATAGGTGTCTCGAAGAGATGGCTAGAACCATGCTCGATGAGGCTAAGATTCCCAAACATTTTTGGGCGGATGCCGTGAGTACCGCATGCTACGTTTTAAACAGAGTAGTCATAAGGCCAATACTCATGAAAACTCCCTATGAACTCTACAAGGGAAGGAAACCAAATATCTCCCATCTTAGAGTATTCCGTTGTAAATGTTTTATTCATAACAACGGAAAAGACAATTTGGGAAAATTTGATGCAAAATCCGATGAAGGAATTTTTATTGGTTACTCTTCACGTAGCAAAGCATATAGAGTATTCAACAATAGAATCGAAACTGTGGAGGAATCCACTCATATTGTGTTTTCCGAAAATAATGCTCGCTTAGTGAGAAAGGATTCTGGTTTTGATCTTGCAGGTATTTTAAACTCAATAAGTCCTCAAGACAAAGTACAAGAGGAAAATCCAAAGGAAATTCAAAATGAAACCTTGGAACAATTATCGGAAGAAGCGCCCCAACTGGAGAAAGAAACGAAACTGCCTAACGCGTGGAGGACAATCAAAGACCATCCTCTCGACCAGGTAATTGGCGACATTGAACAACAGGTAAGTACTCGAAACGCTCTTAAGAACACCTTAGGTCATACTGCTTTCATCTCTCAAATTGAACCCTCAACCATCTCCGAAGCAATTGGGGATGAATTTTGAACCTTGGCAATGCAAGAGGAGCTTAACCAATTCAAACAAAATGACGTTTGGGATTTGGTGCCAAGACCCGAAAATCATACCATAATTGGTACGAAATGGGTTTTTCGAAATAAATTAGATGAAAATGGTGTAATCACTAGAAACAAAGCTAGGCTTGTAGCAAAAGGCTATAATCAAGAAGAGGGAAATTGACTATGAAGAAACATATGCACCCGTAGCAAGGTTAGAAGCTATTCGTTTATTACTTGCTTTTGCCTCTTCTATGAATTTCAATTTATATCAAATGGATGTAAAAAACGCTTTTCTAAATGGTGTCATTCAAGAAGAAGTCTATGTTGAACAACCCCCGGGCTTTGAAGATTTTAAATCTCTCGATCATGTTTCAAGCTTAAAAAGGCACTTTATGGTCTTAAACAAGCTCCCCGAGCTTGGTATGAACGATTGAGCAAATTTCTTTTGGAAAATGAATTCATTAGGGGAAAAGTTGACACCACTCTTTTTGTTAAGCATAAAAACAATGATATTTTATTAGTTCAAATCTATGTGGATGATATTATTTTTGGTGCTACTAACAATACTTTGTGCAAGGAATTTTCTGATTTAATGACAAGCGAATTTGAGATGTCTATGATGGGTGAGCTAACCTTCTTTTTGGGGCTGCAAGTAAAGCAAATGGAAGAAGGAACCTTCATTTGTCAAGCTAAATATTGAAAAGAATTGCTAAAACGATTTGAAATGAGCAACGCAAAAGCAATGGGCACTCCCATGAGCACATCCGACCATCTAGACAAAGATGAGAAAGGTAAGGAAGTCGACACCAAGAAGTATCGAGGTATGATTGGATCTCTCCTTTATCTTACTGCTAGTAGACCGGACATCATGTTTAGCGTGTGCTTATGCGCTCGTTATCAATCATGTCCTAAGGAGTCTCACCTAACTGCGGTGAAACGGATATTGAAGTATCTTGTTGGTACTGTAAATGTGGGTCTATGGTACCCCAAAGGTTCTTCACGCCAACTTGTTGGCTATTCCGATTCCGATTTTGCTGGAGGCAAATTGGACCGCAAGAGCACTAGTGGCACTTGCTATTTGCTCGGTAGCTCTCTAGTTTCTTGGTTTAGCAAGAAACAAGTAAGTGTTGCGTTGTCCACAACCGAGGCTGAATATGTAGCCGCGGGGAGTTGTTGCGCTCAAATCCTTTGGATGAAACAGCAACTCTTGGACTATGGCCTAAGTATCGATCATATCCCTCTTAGATGTGATAATACTAGTGCCATATGCTTGACGAAGAACCTCGTTCTTCATTCAAGAACAAAACACATTGAAATTAGGCATCATTTTATAAGAGATCACGTTCTCAAAGGTGATGTCGAAATTGAATTTGTTGAAACCAAACATCAATTGGCCGACATCTTTACAAAGCCTGTAGAGAAAGAGTCCTTCTTCCGAATTCGTAGTGAACTCGGGATTCTTGACTCCACGTTGATCTAAGTCATGCATTGCATTTTCTCTTTCACATAATTACTAACTTGAGCGTCGGAGGAGCCTAACTTATTTTTGCAGGTATTGCCCTAAAGGCAGGGGGAATTATAAAAGATTGGTGCAGAATAATCGATTCCTCTTCAGAATAATCGATTTCCCTTTAATATATAATCGATTATCAAGTATCACTAATCGATTATGTTGACATTATTTGTTTTATTATCTCTTTTATGAAATTGCAATTCTAGTTAATCAATAAACAAGTTATTTGCTTATTCTTTTTTGCTAATGTCAAAAGGGGGAAGAATAAGGGCTATGCACTTAATATTTATTGGCATAAATTGAGGGGGAATTCATATGTTGAGGGGGAATTAATTGCATATCTATTTACTTGTCATATTGCATATCTATTTACTTGTCTTGGAACGTCATTATGAATTATCTAATATGCATATCCCGATTAAGGTTTGCCATTATCAAAAAGGGGGAAATTATTGAAACACGTTCTCACAAGGCACTAAACTAAACGTGTGTTCATATTTATAAGTTTTGATAAATGACAAACGATGCGCAGTTGACATATGACGAGGTCCAAGCACAAGTGCGCAATTGATACATAACGAGATTCAAGCACAAGACAAACAAAGATCAAGATTAAGCAAAGAAATAAAGTTATACATGAGTCGTTATTTAATTGTGATCTTGATCCGACAATTGACTCAAGACTTAGCTTCTCTTGTAAAATCATTTTTATCAAATCATGCATATTTATTTTAACCAAAATGATTTTTAAACATGCCTCTAAAATCTGGACAAAGATAATCGATTATGTACTTATGATAATCGATTATGTTAAGGCAGCTGCAAGACAATCGATTGTGTACCTTATGATAATCGATTGTGTTGAGGCAGTGTCCATTAGATTTTTCAAAGCTGCAAGACAATTGATTGTGTACCTTATGATAATCGATTGTGTTGAGGCAGTGTCCATCAGGTTTTTCAAAGCTACAAAATAATCGATTGTGCACCTTATGACAATCGATTGAGTTGAGGCAGTGTCTATTCGATTTTTCAAGACTGTAATATAACCGATTATACATATAGCATAATCGATTATGTAAATGACCGTTGCTAAAATATTTTCAAACTCTGTCTGGTAATCGATTGTATGATTCTGATAATCGATTATCCTAAGTAAAATCTGAATATGATTTTTTGAACGTTGCCAAGTAATCAATTATATGATTTTGATAATCGATTGTTTTAAGTAAAATCTGAAAAAGATTTTTTGAACGTTGCCAGATAATCGATTATACGATTTAGATAATCGATTATTATGCGTAAAATCTGGGAATGATTTTTGGACGATTGGAAAACAATCGATTATGCAACTTAGGCAATCGATTGTATTAGCACAAAATCAGCAATTCTTAATTGGCAATTAGGAAACGATTGTGCATGTTTTCAACACTATAAATACATCTTAAAATCAGTCTTTTAAGTACAACAACTGATCATATTATTGCTAAAGCTTTCATACTCTCTTATTCATCATTTTCTATTCATTACATAAGTTTTTGAGAGCCAAATTCTTGACGACAGTTGTTGCGTTCTTGAGCGTATTTATTTTACTCATATATACTCTTGAGGAGAGTCTTGTTTTGAGTGCAAAGTGTTTTTATACACTTGAAGGGAAATTTTAATCCCTTGTATTGTAAGAAGGAACGTTGTGATTCCTTTGGTTGAAGTCTTGAAGTGTGGTATCTTCGAGCAAAGGTTGTTGAGGCTTGTGTGACTCAAGTTCTCAGTTTGTAACGGTTTGTTAAGCACCCGTAAGCTTAACGAAGTTAGTGGAAATCTCGAGAGAGTCTTTCGGGGACTGGACTAGCCACGGGTTGTGGTGAACAAGGATAACATTGGTGCGTTCGTTCCTTATTTACTTATCGCACTTATTTCATTCCTGCAATTTTTAAATTCCGCAAGTTTACGCTGTTTTTTATTATAACGCTATTCACCCCCCCTCTAGCGTTAAGCGTATATTCTAACAAATAACACGCAAACTCCAATTCTTCTATTGCAGTTTTGATATTTTCATTTTCTTCTGGTTTTTGAATAGTATCAGGTCTTGAATCCATATCTGTTTTTCCTTGTTCAGTTGAGGTTTGCGTTGTAGTGACCTCAACTGCCTTCTATGGTTTTTATTTACCTTCATTTTTGTGCTTGTATCTGCAATGGAGTTGATCACACTGGATGTATGTTGATCTCCACTAATTTGACAGATTCCTCATGGCGATGGAAATTTAATAACTTGATGCAAAGTTGAAGGAACTGCATCTTATTCGTGGATCCATGGCCTCCTAAGAATCATGTTGTAAGCCATCTCCATATCTACTACCTGGAACTTTGTATTTGATGACACATTCAGCGAATGTGGTGATTGTTACCTCCCCTTTCGTGACCATACTGGAATTATAAAATCTAGATAAAGTGTGGGCCCTTGGTATTATTTTGTCTTCGGCTTGCATTTCACGCAATACTCTTAGCAAAATAAAGTTTACCAAGCTACCTGGATCAATCAAAACTCGTTTTACATTACTATTATATACAATTAAAGATATTACCAGTGCGTCATTATGAGGTATTAATACGCCATCTGCATCTACATCATTCAATGTAATGTTGTTTTCTTCTAAGGTGTGTCGCACCCGTTTCCCTTGAGTAATTGTTATTTTTGAAATCTTGTTAACAGTCGTGTATTATAGACCATTGATATCTTCACCTCCACTTATAATGTTGACAGTCCTTTTGGGGGACGGTGGTTTTGGAGGCTCGTGCCTATTTTTCATGTAAGCTTGCTTGCCTTTCTCATTGAACAACTCCGTGAGATATCCTTGCTTCAATAAATGATCAACTTCATTTTGTAAAAATCTGCAATCGGTTGTTTTGTATGAAACTCGCACCAAAGATCAGGGTTGCACCTATTTGGATTCGATCTCATTTCCTTTGACCATCATACCTTATCTCCCATGATTCTCAAAATAGCCACGAGCTCGGAGGTGCTTGCATTGAAGTTATAGCCACCAAATCTTGCTTTTAAATTTGTATCATCTCGTGATTGATAGTTATTTCGCTTATTTTTTAACTTTGACAAATAACTTGATTCTCTGTTTCTTGGTCTATGATCGTACCTTTGATTATCATGTCTTGATCATGAGACCTTTCTTGCAGGTCCTATGTAAGGCTCGTATCTATTTTTACTGAATCTTTTTTTGGTCTCCGCACGTCTTGAAATTACCTTTTCTTCTTTTTGAAATTTTGGAACGGTATCTTCCTTAATCATCAGCTTTGTACTATACCTGTTATAAAAATCATTCCACGTTGTAGCTGGGAATTCTCGAAGGTTTTCTTTGAGTCTCATCGTGGCTTCTGAGTTTTTTTCATTCAAATTGCTTGCGAAAACTATAGCTGCTCAGTTGTTAGGTACACGTGGCAATGTCATTCTTTCGTGCTAAAATCCGTCCATGAATTCTCTAAATAATTCTGAGACCCCTTGCTTAATCTTGAAAATATCTTCCATTCTTTTTTCCACCTTTTGAGATTCCGAGTGTGCTTTGATGAAAGAATTTGCAAGCTCAACAAAAGAATTTATAGAATTTTCAGGTAGAAGAGAGTAATATGTGAGCGCTCCATTAGTGAGTGTTTCGCCAAATTTCTTAACTAATACAAATTCAATCTCCTGCTTAGTCAAGTCGTTGCCTTTTACACCCGTCGTGAATGTAGTCACGTGGTCTCGTGGGTCTGATGTTCAATCATATTTTGTAATGTCAGGAATGTTGAACTTTTTTGGAATTGGAAGAGGAGCAGCACTTGGCTTCCAGGGTTGTTACGAATATCGATCCATATCTACTCCTTTGATAACAGATGGCACCACAGGTATCTGCTATATGCACTCACTTTGCTCCTTGAGTTGTCTCTGCAAGGTCAGTACTAGGTTTTGTAAATCAGAATTAACCACATTACCCGGTTCCCTCTCTTGTGATTCACTGGGAGTCCCTCCGCTGCCTAAGTTGACACGTCCAGAACGAGGGTTTTTCAAAGTGTTATTATTTGGAGTCGTTGCAGGGGTTGCAACAGGTTACCGGCTAGCAAGAGCTTCAACAGCTTTATTGACCTAAGCATCAATTAATTCTTCAAAGCGTCATCAACGGTTACAACATTCTCAAACTGAGCATGCTCATTCATTTGAGACCCATCAGGGGTTCCCTCACGATATTGTCGGGGAGAGCCTTGTGAGTAGAAATCAAAGTGTTAATATCTTGTGGATATTCCTGATTTTGTTGGTTTTCTTGGTTTTCTCGAGTGTTAGCATTGTTGTTCAACATAGCTGACCAACAAGAAAACTTAAGCGAGAGAAAATAGATTATCAGATTCCTGGTAACAGAACCAATTTATTTAACCAAAAAATAAAATTTTAGTCAAAGCTAGAATTTAGAAGAACACGGGTTACTGATAATCAAAAGAATGTAACAAAGGAAATAATTTAAGTAACAAATGAGTATTTCAAGAGAAAAGCAATTAAACGAAGATATATTTCACTAATTTTGTGTACTAAATTGATCAGATGTCTCCATTTTATAGGTGTTCTAGATATATACATTTTGCCCGAATCATAATGAGGTTATTATGAATAATTAAAGATATTAAATACTACATTACATAATAATTACATTCAATACAAATTTCTTAATATATTCCGTATTTAATGTCCTTTAAAACCCGTATCTGCACTCTTTTCTATTGTCAGATTCATTCCTTTTGACCCTCAGATATAAGTGACTGCAATAGGTACGGGTATTGAGTTATTAGAATAACTACACGTGCTTCTTCTCCTGTCATTTGCTCGTACCTGTTGCAGCTCGTGCCTCTTGGCTAGCTGTATTCTTTGATCATTCAATCAATTTACGTATCTTGACATATTTCTTTAAATATAATTTTTTCCCAATACAACTATAAAATTGGAGCTCAACATGATGTTAACTTTTTGACTTGTGAGGAATTTAACTTCAAATTTTTTCTTTCTTATTATGAAAATATACCAACTCTAGCCAAGGATTCTATTTTATAATTAACTTAAAACATGTTCGAGTACAAAGTGTATTGATATAACATCTCTTCGGAAGGGAGCTACAGAAAAATCACAATGGTTAAATATGTTAACAGGTTTTATTCTCTTATTTATGGTTGGTTAAGTAGTCATACATAACTTAAGGTATTATCTTAAGTTGTTTAATGATGAATTAAGTATGATTCTGTGAGCTTCAAAAAATTGGTGTTTTCAACAGAAAACTTTTCGATTAATGAACTTTCAACTATTTTGTGTCTGGATCTATCTTGAATCCATCTATTATTTAGATATTGTACTTGAAAGTTTTGAGGAATACAAGACTATTTATCTATCCTACCGTCTCTTATTTTTGATTTCTGGCATTATTAGTAAGATTTTTTTTCCTGACCTCATTGTCTCTAATCTTAGCGATATAAGTATTAATTGAGTTACGATACTCTGATCAAGGAATAGTTACTAAGTTGCACTATATCTAGTACTAGAGTTGGCAGAAATTCCTTCACATTTTTCCTCTTAGCTTTCTGGTCTTATTGTAGAGTATTTTTTGTTCTATGGAAGTTGTTTGATTATTAACTTCATTTAAGGTTTAGGGGCTATGTAACATAATATAACTTGAACTAATTTCCTCTGTATCTTATGAACAACATATTAAAAGAGTAATCTTGGATACTAAACAAGAGCCTAAGTTGTATCTTCAAGTTTCGTTTCTAGGTAATTCTAGTGGGTTTCTTTTCTTATGAGAAACTATTGGCATATCTGAAACTTAAACTTGGAGGCTGAATTGAAAGAGCAAAGCTCCTTCAACATTAGAGTGTACAAACTCACTGCTTCCGTACTCAAAGGCGAGGGGCTCCAAGAACGGATGCGATCGGCCTTAGAGGAGAGGGGAGGCAACTTGGGATTCTATGCAAATGCTTTTTCTGGAACTCAAACATATGAAATACAATTTTAACTTGTATTTTTTATGTAGTTTGGAATGGCAAATAGATGTTTCAAAAATGAGAAACTTATGTCCACGCACTTTAAATACAATTTGTTTGTATTTAGTGGTTGTCTGAATCACAATGAAAGATGTACACAAAATGAATTCTCTAAACCCTCCTACTTTTGAGTTCCTATGTATCCAATAACACATGCTTCTTTACAATAGAATGTTAAAGTTGTATAAAATACAATTTCAACTTGTATTTTTTATGTAGTTTGAATGGCAAATAGATGTTTCAAAAATTAGAAACTTATGTCAACTCGCTTTAAATACAATTTGTTTGTATATAGTGGTTGTCTGAATCAAAATAAAAGATGTACACAAAATAGATTCTCTAAACCCTCCTACTTTTGATTTTTTATCCAATAACACTATGCTTCTTTACAATAGAATGTCGTGATTATCTATCAAAATATTTTCTTTAATAAATAGAACAATAAATTAATGATGTTGGGCCCGTTCTTAGTACGGGTATACCTCATCTAGTGTGTGTGTATATATAGAATAGAAATTGCTCAAACCAAATATCAACAATCCGCTATATTGGCAAATCATTCCTCTAACATCAACAAAAACTCAAATAAATTATGACTTATAGCAGTACCTTGACAAATCAGATGTTGCGGTACTGCATTAGATTACTACGTATATGGTTTCAAATATCTACATAGCTATTGGCTTAAACAATAATATTTCATGAGCAGAGAGGATTAAGAATCCTACTTAGTATTTTGTATCTTGCGTGTTTAAAGATATGTTGCTTACCTTGAGTATTGCATTAGTTGCGTGCCTTTGTTGCATATTTACCTTTCTCTTCCATTAGCTGAGTCACTTTACATCTTGTGTGATTGAGAAATATTTTATCTATTGAAACTTTTCCGCTTGTCCGCACTTATAGTAGTTTTATTCTTAATTTATAGTCCTTGGTTTCTTTGTTGGTAGGGTGGCTAGTTGGACTAATGGTAGAGTAGGGTCATATCCTTGGTTAGGCCAGGAGGTGGGGGGCAAGGGTGGGAAGGGAGGAGCGGAGGTAAGGAATCTAATAGGCTAAGAGTGGAGTTGTGGAGCACAAAGATACTGACGGGTAAGTCAATAGAGTTAGCGAAGATTCTACATAAGAGGGAGATTAATATAGCATGTGTTCATGAGATTATATTGAAGGGTACGAGGGCACGGGATATGAACGGGTTTAAGCTGTGATATTCAGGAGGAGGGTGTAGGATTTTAACGGGTTTGATGGCCATATTGGGGTAACCTTTAAGGGTTATGACGAGGTGCATAACAGGTTCGATTTCGGAGTCAGGAATGAGAGCAGTACCTCATTGCTGGATTTTGCCAAAGCTTTTGACATGGTGTTAGTTAATTCGTGTTTTCAAAAGAGGGAGGAACACTTGATCACGTTCCGAATTAAGGTTACCAAGGCTCAAATTGATTACATTCTCCTTAGGATGGGTGATAGGGGCCTTTGCAATGATTGCAAGGTTAGGGAAGCTTCTATAGAGGTATTAGGTGTAACGAAGGGTTCTTTGGGAGGCCACAAAAGGGATTGGTGGTGGAAAGAGGAGGTCTAAGGAAAAGAGGAAGCTAAGAAAGAGGCATATTTGAAGGTGTAGGGAGCATTATAAGAAGGCAAGAAAAGAGGAAAAATTGGAAGCCACGATGGCTAAGACCGTAGCATTTGAGCGATTATATAAGGATCTTGGGAGCAAGGAGGCAACAAAAGGATGTACAAGTTAGACAAGATTAGGGAGAGGAAGGCTCCGGACCTGTACAAGTGTGGTGCATCAAAGGCGAAGATAGTAAGGTTCTGGTAGAATAGACATGTATTAGGTTTAGATTGCAAGAGCACTTCCGTGGACTCCTAAATGAGGAAGGGGATAGGAACATTACGCTAAGTGAATTGGAAAACTCAGGGAGTCATAGAGATTTTGGCCTTGTGGGTGCATTAGGAGTGAGGAGGTTGAGGGCCAATGCAGAAGAAGAGTAGGGGTAAGCCAATTGTGCCTAACGAGATCCCAGTAGAATTTTGGAAAGAAGTGGTTCGGGAAGGCTTGTAATGTCTTCCTGGGTTATTTAATGTCATTTTCAGGGTAAATATGATGCCCGATGACTGTGGATTTTGACGATCTCATTGTACAAGAACAAAGGTGATATTTAGGACTGTAACAACTATATGGGTATTAAGCTGCTTAGTCATACTACAAAAATTGGGGAGAGAGTCATGGAGAGGAGGCTGTGACGTAGTGTTACTATTTTTTGGAACTATTCTTATAGATAAGCATGGTACACAAAAAATATATAGGATGGTTAAATTGACAAAAAATATTGGGATATTATGTTTAAAAGAATATTTATCAAAATGAAAGATAAGTTCCATAAAATAATTATAAGACAAAAGATGTTATATGAGAATGAATGTTAGGTCACTAGAGGTCTACACATGAACAAGATAAGTATCATAAGACGTGGATGCTATAATGGATGTTGGGTTATAGGAGATTAAAAATTATCACACTTGACAGAAAGTAAACGTAGCACATCAAGTATAAAAATAAGAGAAGATCATTTGAGAATATTTACACATACTTTATATCAACCTTCATATGTTACCGATCTGTAGGTGCAATCGTATGAGTGAAGTGTTAAGAGGGAACATGGTACATATAAATCAAATGAAATGCAGTTGTCTCGAGTGACTTGATTTCTCACAGAATCCGTGCAGATTTAGCATTCAATATGCCATACTGAAAGAAGAGATTATAGGTGATTCTACTTAATTAGATATATGTAAACGGTCAAAATCGAGAAGTATGATTTTGAAGGCTTAAATCGGGCTATAGGCCCGAGTCCGAGGGACTCAAAGTGGATGTCTGTAAGGCCCCGTGAAAATTTTCACTCAAAACCCGAAAGCTCGTAGTGTCGAGTTAGGTATATGTGTTAGAAATTTATAAAATCTCGTCGTGAATCGGACCCTTTGGACTAATATATGCATTAAGAAGTTAAGGAATAATATTTTCCAGAAAATTGAGTTTATGCGGTCTATTATTCGATCACATAATAGCTACACGGACCGCATAGACGCCGCAGAGTCAGAAAATTTGATGGTTAATTTTAAGTTCAACTATGTGGCCAATTATGCGATCGCATAATCAATATGTGGTACGCATATTCATCGCATAATCCCTTTGAATTTTTTGTGAGAGGAAGTTCTGCGGTGCAATATACGATTGCAGAATAGGTATGTAAACTGAATTCTTGTCGCATACCCGGGCAGTTTGTTCAGGTTCTTGAAGCCATTTTGTGGTCCCTTTTCCAGGCTGCATGTCTAATATGTAATCGCAAACTGTGTCAGGACTCCTATTTTCTAACTTTTAAAACCCGACCCCACCCCATTAAAAACACCCCATTAGATCCATTTTATGATATTTTACTACAAATAGAGTAAAAGAGGAACTTCTAGAGGGAGAGAGGGTGATCTTCATCAAGTTCCCACCAAATTCTTGCCTAAACCCTTGAAGAATTTCAAGTAAAGTTGCTACGCCTTCACCCCCAAAAGGTAAGATTTGAGCCTTAACCTTTGGTTTCGAAATTCACACTTGAATGAGAAATTAGCTTGTGGGTTCATGGGTATAAAAATGGATTTTCTTGCATGTATAAAAGATAATGAGGTATGAGGAGGTTGTGAACTAAAAAGATAGCAATTGTGGTGCAAGATGATGAAAATCCTTCACAAAAGGGGTTCCTAAAATCACCATGCATATTTAGTGCTTGCTAATATGCTCAAATAAGCTAGAACCTTAATCATGTCTCTAATTCTTTGTTCTACTTGCAATTTTCATAAAATAGATCGAAGTTGCTAGGAAATTCCGAAATTTATTGTAAGGATTCAAGAAAATCTCTATTAAGTTATGTATGGCTAACCCCCCCCCCCCCAGTAATCGAGCTTCCATGGTGTCCATGCAAATGTTGTAAGTTCAAAATTTGATTGATGTAGTACTTGTCATGTCAGATGAATTGATGTTGTGAAAATGTGGAAGGTGCTTCTCCATGTGTTTAATGTGCTGCTCTTTGTAAAATTGAGAAGTGTAGATAACATGAGCTATTTAGCATTTCAAGTCGAGGTTACATTGTGATTAATGTGCCAAACTAGATGAATTCCTCTCTATGCTTATGAATTGAATTTCTTTTGTACGTACCTATGATCTTAAATGACAAGGTTAATGTTGAAGATGGGAATAATTGAATCATGAGTTATGGAATGTGGCCTAGTGCCAAGTATGATGTGGTAATTGTGGCCCTAAGTGCCGATGAACTAATACATGTGAAACTAAAAATCGAAGTGAGATGATTAACGAAAAAGGGTAACGTCTTGGTAAGACGTCTTAGTTAATTGGACCGTGATCGGACGCCATACTACACACACATAGTGGTATTGTATTGATAATTGAAACTGGAAAGTGAGAATGAAAAATAAGGGTAACATCTTGGTAAGTTGGCTTAGCCGATCAGGCCATGATCGGACTCCGCTCAAGAAAGCGTTGGTATCGTAAATGATAATGTAATAATATGGAATTCCCCAACCTAAAATTATGAAAACTATGTGAACCTTTTATATTGCTAATGTGGTGATTGTTTGAAGCTTTGTAGTCCTTGTGATTTCTTTTTGCTCTTGTATGGTTGTTTTTTCTAACAGGATGGTGTTTAGTCATACATACTAGTACTATTCTATGGTACAAACGTCTCTTTTGCCGGGGGCGCTACATTTCTGAATGAATGTAGGTGGCTTCATAGTGAACAGTGCTGATCTCGCGTAGTAGAGTATCGTCCTCTCAAAGCATTAGTGCGCCCCTTTCTCCTTCAAAGGGTTATGTTGTACATCTTTTGTTGTAAACTTCCGCTTTTGAGGTATAGTCTTGTTGTCGGCGTGGTCATAATTGTCTTTTGTATCCGTAGAGGCTCCGTAAACGTTTGTGTAGGTTATGTTCAGATGTTGGATGGGTCAATGTACTGCATGGTAATTCTAAACTCTAGTTCTTCTAACCTGTAATTGTATGAAATCTTGAATACTTAACCATGTTTTAAGGTTCATGACATGAAAATGAATCAACAATGTTGAATGTACGATTTTGCCATTTTCTAAATAAACGAAAGCATGGTTTTCTTAATTGTATTGAGTTGGGTAGAAAGTGTTAAAAAAGCTTGCTCAGTTTGGTTCACTCGATTGAGTGTCGGTTGTGCCTTCTAAGGTTGGGGTATGACAATGTCGTATCCGTCTAAGGGACATCTACCTCGGGGAAGCTGGTCGAATGCCTGCCATGGACTGCATCGAGGGCAGGATTATCTCGAAGTCAATCAAGAAAGAGAGGTAATTTCTCAATTACACATAGATCTAGGCATCAATAATAGGATAAGGGTTGTACGAAATGGTACAGGTCCATACTAGGTCGTTGTACACATGTGCCAATAGAATTCATTACCTTTATGAGCAAGGTACTATATTGGGGTTTTCTCCTTCTATTTAAAGGGGACGATAATAATTTCGTAGGGTATGAGATCATTCATTGTAATAGAACATTCTTATTCGTATCTTGTTTAACGTGCTCTCCAATTATTCTTCAGTTTTATTGCCTTTACTTTATTGTTTGTACTTTATTACTCTTAGCTGACCTCGAGGTCCCCAGATAGTTGAGCTCGAGCCCCCCTACCATCAACATCAATTTGGTTCTTTATTTCTTCTTACTTAAGCTCGATATTACTTGTATAATCACTAGTATTAGAATATATCATGTATATTTAAAATCACAAATTATCTTTAATTATTACTCATATTTTTCGAGGTAAACAGTTTGGCGCCCACCGTGAGGCTAAAGACAATAATGATTATTATAGTGTTGGTTTTACAATAATACACGTTATTCTTTATTGTTTTATTGTCAAAGATACTTTGATTTCAAGATTAATCATATCTAGCACACAAAACGTACCCGCTCACGATAGTGAAAGACTTAGAAAAAATAGCGGCATAGGGCTCGGTATACCACCCGTAAACCCTAAATGAGTGCCAAACGTGGAGCCAGTTGATATTAGCTCCCACAATGCTCTAAACACGGCCACGGGCATAGACCCCGTAAGAAATGCACACATGGAAGACCAAGTCGGAGTCCAGGAACACAAGGACTGGAGGAAGGAGGAGTTAGCCTCCAAGTGATTTTTAAGATGTTACAATCTTAGCAAATGCCATTTCGCAACTCCTAAGTCATAACAAAACTCCTAACACCGCTTAACCAGTAAGCACACGGCATGAATGAGTGTTAGAAAGACCCGATAAAAGCGGCTCGAGGACTCACCCTATAATCATGAAAATGCTCGAGGAACTAACTAAAAGGATCGAGTCAGGAGAAAAGAAGAGAGAAGACAATGATAAAAAGGTGGGATCTTACAACTCTCGGGTAGACCAGATATCGGGAGTATCTCCAGTCTTGAAGGGCCTAGATGCCAAAAATTTAATACAAAAACCTTTCCCTCGAGTGAGGCTCCAAGACAATTCCCAAGAAGTGTCGCATGCCTAATATACCGAAGTACAATGGAACAATTGACCCTAATGAACACATTACTCCTTAAACTTGTGGAATCAAAAGAAATGACTTGAATGATGACGGAATTGAGTTAGTATTATTTAAAATGTTTGGAGAAATACTATCAAAAGGAGCTATGATATGGTATCATAACTTAGCTCCTAACTCCATTGATTCATTTACTATGTTGGCAGATGCATTTGAAAAGGCACACACAGGGGCCATAAAGGTAGCCACAAGAAAATCAGACGTATTCAAGATTAAACAAAGGGAAGACAAAATGCTAAGGGAGTTCGTGTCCCGGTTTCAGATGGAAAGGATGGAGCTACCCTTGGTCTCCAATGACTGGGCACTTCAGGACTTTATGCAAGGTTTGAATGAAAGAATCTCAATAGCATCTCGGCAGCTAAAGTAGAACTTGATCAAATATTCAGCCGTGACATAGTCGGATGTGCACAATCGCTATCAAACAAAAGTTAGAGTCGAGGATGACCAGTTGGGAACCCACTCAAGCTTAGTTCACCCAAACAGACTCACACTCAAACCCCGGAGGGACACGGATCGGGGATAAAGATTCAACAAGGAAAGATACCAGCCGCACTTCGAAGACAGAAGGAACATTTTCAAGGTGTAATGCATCTCAAAACGATCGAAGAATAAATCAAGGCCAAAGCTCCCAAGAATTCGTGGGTAAAATCTGGTTCAACAGGCACTCGGGACTAGTGGAGGCGCCCAAGTTATCAAAATACAACTTCAGTGTCGGCGCCTCAAATATAGTCTCAGCCATTGGCAAAATTAAAGATACTAGATTGCCCAAGCCCATACAGACAGATCCTTGTCAGAGAAACCCCGACTTAATGTGTAAGTACCGTGGTACTCACATGCATAAGACCAAGAATTGCAGATAGCTTAGAATGGAGGTAGCTCGACTATTGAAGAAAAAGGACACCTTCGTGAATTTCTCAGTGACCGGGCCAAAAACCATTTCCCGGAAAGAAATGCAAATACGAAGACTGAACCTGAAAAACCCCAACATGTCATTCACTTGATCATCGGAGGAGATGACGTCACGCAGGGACCTACATTCAAACGTACTAAAGTATCCATCAGAAAAGGAAAATGGACTCAGAGCTATGTCCCCAGGGACGCTCTATCATTATACGACAAGGAAGCAGAAGACGTATCCCAGCCTCACAACGACGACCTGGTAATCTCTATCCTTTTGAATAAAATTTAGGTTAAGCATGTTTTAGTGGATCAAGGTTGCTCGGTGAACAAAATCAGATCGAGGGTCGTGAAATAACTTAGCCTGCAAGATTAGATTTTATTTACCTTCTGGGTGCTAAATGGCTTCAATATGGAAAGTGAAACAACGAGGGGAGAAATTATCTTGCCTGTAAATGTAGCCGGGACCATACAAGGCACCAGTTTCCATGTCATTGAAGGTCACATGAGGTACAATGCACTCCTCGGGAGGCTGTGGATACACAATATGGGGGTAGTTCCTTCGACTCTACATCAGATGATAAAGTTCCCAATAGAGGAAGGACTGAAAATGGTCCACGGAGCACACCATGTTGAAAACGAGATGTTCGCAATCGAGGAAGTGGTGCCGATACCAGAACCGTTGACCTCGTAAACATAGACGTCCAGAGGCAAGCATGTGGCTAAGTAGTAGTAACATATCCGAGCATTAATGAAATTAATAGTTAACCAAAGGCGAAGAAAGTAATTCCCCAGATCCTCAAACTTTCGTTGTTCCCAAAAAGCCCGATGCTACCAAGCTAACAGCTGAAAAGAAAGGTTTACCTGAGAACGGGATTAGTCCCCTCTCTCAAGAAAAAACTCATTTAGTTTCTTGTCGATGATATAGATGGCATTGCTTTGATATGATAGGGATTTCGCCGAGGGATAAATAGGTAAAATAATTAGAACTTATATTGATTATATGTTTGGTTAAGTCCATGTATGTAGAGGACCACTTTAATTCATTTGCAGGAACTAATCAATATGTCGGGGCAATACGACACAAAGCTCATTCCAGAAAAATGTTCCTACAGAGTTGGGGCACTTGAGTTTCTCGGCATTTGCAGCGTCAAATTAAGGCATCGAAATCATCCCTGATCAGCTCAAGGTCCGCGGAGATATCATGGTCACGAAAAGCAAGACCTCGGAGTCATTGGTAAAGGAACTTTTAGGTTTGACACAATAGAAGCTCTCAAAGGATCGTGCTCTCGAGAACACCCCTTCCTACACGAACGTTGTAGGTTATAGAGCATATGTTGCACTCTTTTCCCCTTAGCTCGGATTTTGTCACAAATGGGTTTTACCTGCAAGGTTTTTAACGAGGCAACAATATGCTACCCGAGGAATGGCCAACAAGTATTCAAGGCTTCTTTTTAATTAACCTCGAATATTGCCGGGCATCACCCTCAGAGGTTATATTTTTTTGAAAAATATGTCACACCTAAATGGGCCTCGATAGGCAAGCAAGTCATGTCCATATAGAATAGTCGATCCCTGACAACTAAACTGTACGCATGTATCGACTATTTGAAGAAACATTCAGGTTATATCAAAAAAGACTTTGTGTCTCACACAAGCTCTACACTTACAAACCTACAGGAAATGGCATAAAAACCAAGACATAGAAGCACCCCGAATACTCAGGGATTACCATCAAATTCGAATTTATAAAGACCTCAAAGAGGCACCCCTTCGAAACAAAGGCCTAGGCTAATATTCTCGGGGTTTAACTTCTCGAACAAGTTCGGAAAATTATCGGGTGACAAGTCCAAGTGACATACCCAAAGGCTACAACCAAATAAAATACTACGGTCATATAAAGGCTATGACCAAATAATGCGGTTTAGGGACGTCCGACTTTTGCTATAAATTAAATGACCTTCAAATACTTTGAAAAAATTGGTTAAGTTAGGCTACACTCAGCAAAATCTAAATTCAAAGGGCTTCGATAAATTTAGCCCTCGAAATTCCAAGGGCTTCGATAACATCCACCCTTGGAAACACCTCAAGAGGTGATCTATGTTTACACAAACAAATCATTAATAACATTCTGATACTTAGACCTTTGAAAAACCTGTGGGTACAAAAAACACATGCTACAACATAATTAAATTTTCACTAAGTCTTTTAAGCCGAAATGAGGGAAAAATTATATAGCCATACTAAGAGGCCAAATCGACCCAGCTTAAAGAGCCTAAAGGCCAACTTAAAGAGCCTAAGGGCCAACATAAAGAGCCTAAGGGCCGAGACATAAAATCCTAAGGGCCAATCTTAAAATATCCTAAGGAACGATATATAAGAGCCTAAGGGCCAACTTCAGAAAAGCTTGACAGCAAAAAACTTATAGCTTGAGACTCCGCTCTCGCTTCAATCCGACCCAACGATTCACAATATCCCGAGCTTACCTCAGATTGATTTAATACTTAGCTCAAAGATTATTATATCTATCAACAAAGATCCAAGAGCTTATGACATCTCGAGCCCTAAAAACCAGTCTTTTGATTGGCCATTCAAACGAAGTCTTCCATAAAAAAGACAATGTTAAATCCAGCCCAAGCTAAAGACAATACAAAAGGTCCCCTTGTATTTCCAAAAAAGATGATTACAGTGAATATTTACACAAGAGACATTCTTGAAAGATATTGTGCGCTTCATGGTTTACTCCCCCTCTAGAAGATCTCATGTTGTTCACAGCCTCCCGTATTCGCCCCTCGGAGAACTTGGAACCAGAAGGAGAATCATCCACGTTGATCACCTCGAGTGACCCACTTGGGGCATTCTCTTGTATTTGAAGAGGCTCGGGGTCAAGACGTTCGGACTCGTCCTCATAATGATCCCCTAAGTGAGGAAACTTCTTTCTTGATAATGGTTTAGGGATTTTGTTTGAACTCTCTTCAGAATTTTCTTAAGCTCGGGAGAGGGCCTCATCATCCGTTGTTGGTTCGACAGGCTTCGGAGCATCAACATTCTTTCTTTTATCATGTACTAAGAAAATATCATCATAATCATCTTCTTCCTCATGTTCACGAAGGCGTTGAACCATTTCCGAAGATAAAACTGTCGTATCGGCCTTAGGCCTTTGGTCCACGCTCTTCTTTGGCTTCGAAGGATTTTCATATGTCAACCTTCTTCTTTTTCTTTCTTTGGGAGATTTCGAAGCCTCCACTTCACCAGCTAGGACCGGCCTCAATTCAACGGCGTCCTCAAGACCTGCATAAAATCAAGGTCAGTATCCCATAATAGAAAGGCTAAAAACGAACGAAAGAACTCACAGTGGTTTTTTGCCTCCCATTGACCCTTGGCCAAATTTCGCCAACAACACTTCGAGTATGGAGAGGTGGAGCCCAACTTTCAGACCCAGCACTCGAGGTTCAGCACCCCACCAGGAAACAAAGCTGCGGCTGCACCATCGTAAGAGTTTAGATCAAAAGAAATATATAAAGTCGGGAAAAAAGAAGGAAGTAGCATATACTCACGCTTCATGTTCCACTCCTTGGGGAACGAACTCCAATCAGCAGGAATGAGATCGGAGGTCTTGACTCGGAAAAACTGGCTTATCCACCCATGGTCTTTGTCCTTATCGATACTAACAAAAAGAGATTTTAAGGAACGGTATTGGAAATTTATCAAGCCTCCCCGATAAAGTCAAGGAATGTACAATCTGATAAAATGGCCGAGGGTTAAGGATATTCCTTGATTATGCTCGAAACGAAACTGCTTAAGTAAACATTTCTCCAGAAGAAGGGGTAGATCTAGACGAGCATCACTCGGTACTACTGACAAAAGTCGAGGATAACCAGATCTATGGGATCCTAGGTCGGAATTGTAGGGCCTAGTGTAAATGGGTAAGTATATACACTCAAGTACCCGCTTTGTATATGGGGATATCTTCTTCAGAGTAAGGAATCACTACTTTTGTATTGTCTTATCCACAAGCCTCTTTTACTTTATCAAGCTCGGCCTTGGTCACCAAACAAATATATCGAGTGGATGTTTTAGCCATCACTATGCAGTAGATCCAAGAAGATAAAAAATGTTGTTAGTAAAGAGAAGGGAGAGTTCGAGGAAATTGAAGAATACTAAATGAGACTTTAGAAGCATTGAGGGAATAAAGCTTGTAAGGTTATGGGACTTGTCTATTTATAAAGAATGTATAAGCGTGCTGAGGAAACCAAAAGCCCGACCGTCAGCCACCTATAGTGAATGGTTTGGGAATCGTACAAAAAGCAACCCTTCAATCACTTCAACAACTTATGTCATGATATTGACATCAAGACCTAGGCATCGAAAAGTTTTGTCAAAAATCATTAAGGACAATCTATAAGTTTAGTTCAAGCAAGTACTCACTCGACTACTAAGCGCAAGGGCTCCCCAAGTTTGAGCAAATTCTTACTTGGGAAAATGCTCACTCGACTATTAAGCCCAAGGGCTACCCGAGTTTGAGCAAATTCTCATTCGGGGACTATCTATAAAGCATAAGGCTATCTTTATTTTGAGTTCGAGAAAATGCTCACTCGACTTTTAAGCCCAAGGGCTATTCGAGTTCGAGCAAATACTCATTCGGCAACTATCTACAAACCTAAGGGCTATCTTTATTTCAAGTTCGAGCAAAACTCACTCGACTACTAAGCCCAAAGGCTACCTGAGTTCAAGAAAATTCTCACCCGAGGACAATCTACGAAGCCTAAAAGAGCTAACTCTATTTCAAATTCGAGACCTTACTCTCACTTAACTCAGACTCAAAGACCCTAGTGTCTCAAGCTCGCATCAAATCAATCTAAGCTTAGTTTGAGGATTAACAAAGAACCTTAAGGGATGTTATATTAGTCGATTTAAACCTAAGGGTTTATTATATTTTGGGTCCAGTATTCGGACTAATCGTTAGAGTTATACACTCGGACTCTTCACAAATGAAGGTGTCACACACCCGTTATTTTTACTAACTCTCACTTAACCCTATTAAATTAATAAAAAGATTTCACAAAGCTCGAAAGGATTTTCCAATTTTGAAAGTGATAAAAATCGTGTCCAAAAGGAAATAACTCAGAGTGGCCACCTGAAATTTGATTCAGTATGCCAGGTGACCGTTTTTAAAATTGATTTTCATTTTAAAACACATAGGACTCCAAAACTAAGTCTGCACTAGAGATTCATGTAAGGGGATTCATTTGACCCTGGGAGAAGGTGTTGGCATTCCCCGAGTCCCATAACTAGTACGGTTGCGTACTTGATCAAGTTGGCTTTTAAAATATTCACGTTGAGGTAAAATTACAGAAAAAGAAAATAAACACACAACAAGTTCGAGGTTATCCCCACCTAAACAAAAAAAATAAAATAAGAAAAATAATAAAATCCTATACGACATTCACTCTACCATGTCCGTCACAGCCTCCAATTACATAATACTACGGGGCATTTCCCGGAATAAATGTGTATAATTCCTTTGGGGCATTTCTCAGATAAATTTAACTAAAGAATGACCTCTCACCTCAAAATCCAAACAAAATCTGAAGGCTTGCCTATCCAAATGTGGTCGGCCTAAGCATGCTCCTATCAATAAATGTATGAAATATATAAATAAGATGAAGTTAAACTAACTAAGATTATTTCATGCTCATTTTTTTAGTTCTTGATTTCATTCATTTAAACCAAACCCAATTCCTACAACGTATGAAATATTTAGCAAAGGACGGTAGTCAAATCAACTTTCTATGAAAAAGAATATGCTTGTTGGCATAGCAGAAGCATCACGTGAATTAAATTAATGTGCCGTCATTTTCTTAGCAAGTTAACTCTTAATATTCAGCATAAATCCCACACAAGTTGCAAAACACCATATCAAAGCAAACAGATAAGCAAAACTCACCACAGAGATCAAACTAAAAATTTAGGTACGGGAAAGGGAGATGAACTAGAAATTGCTCTTTAAATATAGAAATTCGAGCAGTTATAGGAATATAGTAGAGAAAAATTGAGCGACCAATGAATCTTGAACAATGAATCTCGACCAAATTTCCGAACGAAAACAGCAAATCCGGACTGGAACACTCGAACGGCGATCAACAATAGTAAACTCGAAACAATTACAGCTCAATCAAATTCCATAATCAAAACCAAAATTTGAAGAAAATTAATGAAGAAGCAGAATTCTCTTTTTTCTGAATTTAAAAATGAAAACAAAATTTGAATCAAGAACTTGAATCGTTCCCTGCCTCTACTTTTTTCATTTCTGTCCGAAGCTGCCCAAATTCCCTCATTCTGTCGCTATCTGTGTATGTATTGTGGTCGCAGGAATTAGAGACGGAGGTGTAGATGGGGTCGCTGGCTAAATGGCTGGCGGCAATGGCTAGTAACTGCTGTTGTTGTTGGGTGTTTACCGGATTTCCGGCTAAACACGCCGGTGGAGTTGGTTTGCGGTGGCCCCTAGGGTTTTCTTGAAGATGGGGTCGTTAGTTCTTTTGGTGGTGAGCGGCTGTGAGTTGGGGTGGTGTGTTCGTCGGTTTAGGGTCTGGCAGTGGCTGGTCCTTGGTATTGCCCAGGTGGGGTGGGCGGCGGCTGACTTAGATGATGAAGAAGGTGACAGCTTCCGGGGGGTCTGGCGGCGGCGCTGGTCTTAGGGGTTCTAAGGCTTTTTCTTGTGTTCAAGGTTGAGAAGAAGATGAAGTAGCTAGGTGTTTTGTTGTATTGTCTTTCTAGATGAGGAAGAAGGCAGCTACGTCTGGTGTCTCTAAGGTTAAGGTCTCCAAATTGTAAAATCACGCTCCCTGGTCTTTCCATCCCAGGGTGTCTAGTTTATTAGGATATTAGGGTTAGGTTAGTAAGTATTGGACCTTGGATTAGCCCGATTCGAATTGGGTCAAATTTGGCCAAATATACCATTAAAAGTGGCATTTAATTTTACTAGACTAAAAATATTAATTCCTAAAATAATATGCAATAAAATTGTGAAATTGCTCCTAATTAATTAATTTGACATATATTATGACACAAAATTAATTTGTTTTGTATTTTCAGGAGATTATACTAAAAATAAAAATACGTTATAAATAATATTTTTCTAAATGATACCTAATACCTTAATTAAATAAAAAAATGAAACTATTTTTTTATTTTTTAATTTTATAATAAAAATAATGTAAAAGAGTCAAAATTAGTTGAAATAACTATATTAGACCTAAACTGAGTATTTAAATGCTAAAATATGTAAAATCTTGGGGAGGATCAGAAATCACATGTCTACAGCTGTCCTTCTTTGACTGTAAACATGAAGTGTTTTTAGACAAATAACGACTAGACAGGTTTTTGACCCAACTCTTATTTAGAGCGACAAAAAACTAAATGAGAGGAGAATGTGACCAAGCTTTGGTATTTGAGTTGCCTACATATCCTTGGCTATAAAGGAATCAGGCCACATGTAGTTCAGAAGTAGGAACAGTGATGGAGTGTATAGAGGTAGAGAGCAGATTGAGGTATCGTTCCGTCGAGGTTCCGGTCCATGATCTTGTTATTACATCAAAATCAAAATGAAAAAGACTAACTAAACGTGTTAGCTATGAGTTATAAAATTCCTATCTATAAGTCTTCTAAAGCTTGATCTTGAGTCTTGAATGGTTCTTCATGCAGACTTTAGATTTGAACCTTGACGCTTATTAGCTGTAGGTGCTAGCTCGTTCTTCTTCAGAGACCGGACATGTAGTGCTTGTGACATCAGCCATGTCTTGAGCAGCTCACATTTTCATCTACTTCTGCATTTGGATTCACTTCTTGTTTTTTTGGATTGTGGCTAACTTCTGTTGATCATTTCAGACTGTTGACTCGCATTCTTGATGTGATCTTCTGCTACTTCTATCTTGAATTGAATTCTTAAATGACTTCTCTCGTTCTCTAGGTGGGTGCTTGCTACTGACTTGAAACTTGAAATGACTCTGAAGTAAACTCTGAAATATCTTCCCTCATTTTTCAGGTAGTTGTCTGCTACGGACTCAAAACTTGAGATCACATCCCTCGTTCTCCAGGAGGGCGTCTGCCAATAGCTTGACTTTTAAATAATTTCCTTCATTCTCCAAATGGGTGTCTGCCAATAGCTTGACTTTGAAATAATTTCCCTAATTCTCCAGGTGGACGCCTGATTGCCCAAAACTTTAACTATATTCCCTCGTTATCCAGGTGGGCACCTGATTGCTAAAACTTAAACTATATTCCATCGTTATCCAAATGGGCGTCTAATTGCTAAAACTTGAACTGTATTCCCTCGTTATCCAAGTGCATACACAATGGCATTCAATTAACCTGACATAATATCTAGTACTTGATGAATTATCCAATGTACCTACTTGATAAACACAAGAGCTACTGTTTCCATTCAAATTCCAGGATGGCTAAGTTATCCAAATAACATTCAACACTTATCGCAACAATAGCCGCAAAAACTTTGCAATACTACGGAATATTCTTCACAAACACAACAATAACAATAACAACAACCCAGTATAATCCCATTTAGTAGGGTCTGGGGAGGGTAGTGTGTACGCATACCTTACCCCTATCCTGGGGTAGAGAGGCTGTTTCCAAAATAGACCCCAGGCATCCTTCCCTCCAAAAACTTGCCACATTGCTCTTGAAGAGACTCGAATTCACAATCTCTCGGTTGAAAGTGGAGGTTGCTTACCATCAGAGCAACCCCTCTTGTCATCATGAAAGGAAAAGAATATTCTCCAAAACACGTGAAAGGAGAATCTTAATTTGTTCAAAAGATAACAAACTCATTTCTTTCTTTAATTTTTTTTGTTTACGTATCTTTAGATAATGTAACCAACTTCAACTTAGCAACAAGCTAAAGATTACAAGATGCACTCGGTCAGTGAAGATCAGCAAAAACAAATTTCAACCGTAAACACCAACACTAACACAACTATATCATAAAGAATTTCACACTCTAATCGAATCACAACCTAACAGAATCATTGATAATATAAATTAAACAACGAAAACCGTACAGAATTTCATATGCTCAACACTATATCATACAAATCCGATTAGTATAAAGTGAAAGTTACATGGTTGAGTGGGGTGAATAATACCTTGAAAGCAGTAGCAAGTCTTTAAAATTGCCAAATAATGGCTGAAAATGCTAGCTAATAATTCCAGTGCAAGCAGCAACAAACACAGCAAAACAACCTTGAATCTGAGCTTTAACGGCCTCTTAGATCGATTATTGTTCTTCTGTTTCGTCCAAGTGAACAAAGTGAAGTTTTACTCTTCTCTTTTTGTTTTCCTAGATCTCAGGTGCTCTCTGCTTTTTGTGTGTCCAAAAACAAGAAGAAGATGGAGGGTCTTAAAAATGTGAAAGATAAGGAGCCAAATTCCGACGGAAGAAGGGGGCTGGAACGCTACTGTTTTTTTAGAGTCCTGGTGTGCGTTTTTGTTGAAGAAGAAAGAAAGTTGATGGGGTCCGTGCCATTTCTGCAATTTCTTTGAGAAAACAAATGAAGAAGATGAACGGGGGGTCCCCTTTCCAAAAGCTGCGGATCCTCCGATCTCCGAATTGGGATAAAGGGTAATGGGTATTTTGGGTGTAGTATTGGGTTGGGAAAATTCATTTAAAGAGAAAACATCGGGCCAAATTTGGATATATTGTAGGATGGCCAAATTCCGAAAAAATGGACTCCTTTTCAATTTTCTCAATTATTTATAATTTTTTTTTCTTTTTCATTTTTTTAAAATTAAGAAAACTCCTGTTGATTAAAAATTCTAAATTATTCAAAAGTGTGAGATTAAACTAATCAGCTAATTATAAAAATAACTTAATCCTAAATTAAAAGAGAGAAAATCAATAAAAGAAAAAAGTGTAAAATTGAAACATTTTATAAAATAAATAATTACTAATTTATCCTAAAAATGTGAAGATAAAGCATAAATGACATGCGTAATATTTTTGTATTTGTCATGATTTAAATACACTTAAACATGCAAGAAAAATGCAAACAATTAATAAAATCTATAAAAATTTCTAAAAATGGTAAACAATTAAGAAAAAATCTATTTTCTTGAATTTTGTAGGAGTAATTCATATAGGGCGAAAACCGCGTGCTTACACTAGTTCGAACCTGCAATTCCCCAGCAGAGTCACCAGAGATGTCACACCCCTTTTTTTTACTAACTCTCACTTAACCCTCTTAAATTAATAAAAAGATTTTGCAAAGCTCGTAAGGGTTTTTCAATTTTGAAGGTGACACAAATTGTGTCCAAAAGGAAATAACTCAGAGTCACCACCTGATATTTGTTTCGGTGTGCCAGGTCACCATTTTTAAAAATAATTTTTCTTTTAGAACACTTCGGACTCCAAAATAAGTATGCACCAGAGATTCGGGTAAGGGGGTTCGGTTGACCCGAGGAGAAGGTGTTAGGTACTCCCCAAGTCCTGTAACTAGTACGGTTGCATACTAGTTCAAGTTGGGTTTTAAAATATTCAAGTTGAGGAAAAATCGCAGAAAAAGAAAATAAACACACAAGAAGCTCGAGGTTGTCTCCCTCCTAAATGAAAGAAAATAAAATAAGAAAAACAATAAAAGCCTATACTACGTTCACTCTACCATGTCCGTCACGACCTCTAATTTCAGAATACTATGGGGCATTTCCCGGAATAAATATGTATAATTCCTTCGTGGCATTCCCGAATAAATTTAAGTAAAGAATGACATCTCGCCTCAAAATTCAAACAAAATCTTAAGACTTGCCTACCCAAGTATGATCGACCTAACCATGCTCCTATGGATAAATGTAAAAAAATAAAAATAAGATGAAGTTAAACAAACTAAGGCTATTTCGTGCTCATTTTCTTTTAGTTCTTGATTTCATTCATTTAGACCAAACCCAACTCCTACAACTATGAAACATTTTGCAAAGGACAGTACTCTCAAGCCAACTTTCTATGAAAAAAGAATATGCATGTTGGCATAGCAGAAGCATCACGTGAATTAGAATAATGTGATGTCATTTTCTTAGCAAGTTAACTCTTAATATTCAGCACAAATCCCATATAAGTAGCAGAACACCAAATCAAAGCAAACAGTTAGGAACGGGAAAAAGATATGAACCTGAAATTGCTCTTTAAATATAGAAATTCGAGCAGTTATAGCAATATAATAGAGCAAAATTGAGTGAAAAATAAATCTGGAACAATGAATTGCGACCAAACTTCCGAACGAAAACAACAAATCCCGACCGGAACACTCGAACGACGATCAACAATAGTAAACTCGAAACAATCACGGCTCAATCAAATACCATATTCAAAATCAAAATCCGAAGAAAATGAATGAAGAAGCAGAATTCTCTTTTTTTTTTTGTTTTTTGATTTTAAAAATGAAAATAAAACTTGAAACAAGAACTTGAATCGTTCCCTGCCTCTGTTTTTTAATTTCTGTCCAAAGCCGCCGAGATTCCCCTCATTCTGTCGTTATCTGTGTATATATTATGGTAATAAGAATTGGAGATGGAGGTGTGGATGGGGTCGCTGGTGGAATGGCTGGCGGCAATGGCTAGAAACTGGTGTTGTTGTTGGGTGTTTGCCGGCTAAACTCGCCGGTGGGCTTAGTTTGCGGCAACTCTAGGGGTTTTTTTGAAGAGGGGGGTCGCTAGTTCTTTTGGTGGTGGGCAGCTGTTAGGTAGGATGGTGTGTTCGGCAGCTTAGGGTCTGGCAGCGGCTGGTCGTTGGTGTTGTCCAGGTGGAGTGGGCGGCAGCTGACTTAGATGATGAAGAAGGTGATGGCTTTCGGGGGTCTGGCAGCAACGCTGGTCTTAGGGGTTCTACGGTTTGTTCTTGTGTTCAAGGTTGAGAAAAAGATGAAATAGCTAAGGTGTTTTGTTGTATTGTCATTCTAGATGAGGAAGAAGGCAGCCATGTTTGATGTCTCTAACTGATGTTCTAAACGTTAATAACACACAAGACGGGGTAATTTGTGTGATACCTAATTTCTGCATTAGAAGAACCCGATTCATCTAGATGTACTAACTATGACTGTTTGCGAAATTAGGAGTGCATAAAATAAAGAATGCATAGATTTTATGTGGAAAACACCTGGCTCAAAGGTGAAAAAACCACGACCTACTACTCAGTAGGATTTTCCCAAATATCCATTAAAATCACTAAGCCAAAATAGCATTTACAAAACTCTTTGTAAATCTAAGGATTAACTCTAATCCCAGTGTGGCACACAGCCTCAACTGTTGCGACACCTTCAAGTTAACTCTAACTCGAATACTCAAAGTACCTACTACAATTGCTTTTATGAAAACTGGAAAGATATAATTTTAAACCACCTGCTACAATTGAACTAAACTAAGAATAAACAAAAGAGAACTGGTTCTTCTATCTCGTTCAAGTAGCTGCAAGAGTGCACACTTTAATCTCACATAAATTGCTTGTAAAATTGTCTTGCTCTTTTGCTCTCAATTTAGTTTAACTTCTGCATATGTGCATACCTATAAAAGAGAACAAGCATTACTATTTATAGAGTTAGTAATTAGAGTTTAATTAAAACTCGAATTGCTGATCCTTCATCAAATTTGAGTCCTAGAATAATTCAAACTCCAATCCTTATTCTTTATCCGGATGTAGTTCTCTTCACATAAGGAGACTTCAACTCCTTATCATATGCAACCTTTTCGATCAACTCAGGAGATATTGTTGCTGATCCTTGAGGCTTATCTTCTTCACGCATCTCACATGTATAAGTATATTAACATTGTGTCTCACATGATGGACTCGGTTCATGACTGAGTTCATTTTGTCAATCTTCAAAACTTCATCTAAACTTGGGCCAACACCAATGTTAGGTCTCCAAATTGTAAAATCACGGCCCTCAGTCTTTTCATCCTAGGGTGTCTAGTTTATTAGGATTTTAGGGTTAGGTTAGTAGGTATTGGGCCTAGGATTACGGGCTAGATCCGAATTGGGTTAAATTTGGCTGAATATACCTCTAAAAGTGGCCTTTTAACTCTACTAGACTAAAAATATTAATTCCCAAAAATAATATACAATAAAATTGTAAAATCATTCCTAATTAATTTATTCGACCTACATTATGACACGAACTTAATTATTTTTGTATTTTCAGGAGATTATACTAAAAATAAAAATACGTTAAAAATAATATTTTTCTAAAAATGCTTAATACCTTAATTAAATACAAAAAAAAAAAGAGGCATGGCAAAGGGTCAAAACTGCCCTCAACCTATCGACTCCGGAACAAAATTGCCATCCGTTAACCTTTTGCAAAGAAAATGCCCCCACCATTAAATTTGTGGCATACTTCTGCCCCCAAAATCTAACAGATGCTTGTATTTAATTTTTAATTATTTTTTAATGCCACGTGTCACGTAACGATTGGCCATTAAATAAACTTGACCTAAAATCAATTCTCACCCAAGTTCCGACCCAACCCAACCCAACCCGACTGACCCGACCCAAAAAAGGTTAAAAATTGGGACATATAAAGAACGGAAAAAGGGTCAAAACTGCCCTCAACGTATTGACTCCGGAACAAAATTGTTCTCCGTTAACCTTTTTGGGTCGGGTCGGGTCGGAACTTGGGTGAGAATTGATTTTGGGTCAAGTTTATTTAATGGCCAATCAAAACGTGACACGTGGAATTAAAAAAAATTAAAAATTAAATACAAGCATCTCGACCGACGCGACCCAAAAAACACCAAACACTCTCTTCATCATCCTCACAACACCCCCTCTCTAATCCTAAACCACCAAACGACCTCCCATGGCTACCCCGTTGCTTCATCTTCCCCGTCCAGCCCGTCACCTTCACATCGCCGGAAAACTTCACAACCAAACAGCCCCCCTCCATCACAAACCAGGCGTCCAGCCTGTCCCCCATAACCAAGCCATGAAAAACCAGCCCCTCATTGGATAGGAATGATCAATCCACTTTAAGTGAAGATGAATATATGTGATATATTAAGCTCTTTACATTTGTTGAAAAGCGGGAAATCTCATTACACTTCAAGCCTGTTACTAGCAAATTGGGACATATAAAGAACGGAAAAAGGGTCAAAACTGCCCTCAACGTATTGACTCCGGAACAAAATTGCCCTGCGTTAACCTTTTTTGGGTCGGGTCGGGTCGGGTCGGAACTTGGGTGAGAATTGATTTTGGGTCAAGTTTATTTAATGGTCAATCGGTACGTGACACGTGGCATTAAAAATATTTAAAAATTAAATACAAGCATCTGTTAGATTTTGGGGGCAGAAATATGCCACAAATTTAACGGTGGGGGCATTTTCTTTGCAAAAGGTTAACAGAGGGCAATTTTGTTCCGGAGTCGATAGGTTGAGGGCAGTTTTGACCATTTATCGTTGATAAAGTTGCTACCATATGACTTTGTGGTCACAGGTTTGAACTACAAAAATAGGTGATTAGAAAGGGATATAGAGAAGGGAAAGGGCTAAAAGTTGCTGAAGAAAGAATGAGTGAAGTTTTTGTTCAAGTAACCCCTTATTTATAGAAAAACAATGATGCAACTGACCGCGCATTCAATGCTTTTGGGGAAATGCATTAGTGGTACATTCAATGCTTTTGAGGGAATGAACTGACGGGACGTTTCGATCACATTGAACGCCTACGTTACGAGCATGATATTAACGCGAGAGGTTCGAGAAAATCAAGGTCAACATCGTTTCATATTATTCTAAGAAACGCGGGGACTATCTATATACAGTAAAAATGAAGGAGTATAATTTTGAAGGCTTAAATCACACTATAGGCCCGAGTCCGAGGGACTCAAAGTGGGTGTCATATCCGGCTAAGGGACATATACCTCGGGGAAGCTGATCGAGTGCATGGCATGGACTGCATCGATGACATCATTATCTCGAAGTCAATCAAGAAATAGTGGAAATTTCTCAAAGACGCGTGGATCTAGACATAATTTATAGGATAAGTTGTACAGAATAGTACAGGTCCGTACTAAGCTGTTAGACACATGTACTTATAGAATTCTTTGCCTTTATTAGCAAGGTACTATGTTGAGATTTTCTCCTCATATATGAAGGGGATGCCAATTATTTTTGTAGGGGATGAGATCATTCATTGCAATATAATATTCTTATTCTTCTCTTGTTAACGTGCTCTCCAATTATTCTTCAGCTTTATTATCTTTACTTTATTGGGCATACTTTATTACTCTTACTGACCTTGAGATCCCTGGATAGTCGAGCTCAATTCCCCCTATTGTTCCAACAACATCAATTTTATTGTTTATTTCTTCTTACTCAAGCTTAATATTACTTGTATAATCACTAGTATTAGAAATATCACGTATCTTTAAAATCAAAAATTATCTCTAATTGTTACCCACATCTTTCGAGGTAAACAGAATATATATTCACATCATGTTAGTACATTTACTTTAAGTCCTGTGTTTACTAGAACTCTTTTACACTGTTAGAAATTCATGCTCTAATATATTTACATTTATTTTTGTATGTGCTAAATCGAGCTTTATTATGCATGAAAATTTATATAGATGATCCAAACTTGCTTGAAATTGAGTGATCGTTATTATATTAAGCTCATTATTAACTTACCGAAATTCATTGCTTGAACATATTTGAAAAGATTGTTGGTGACTTGATGTGCTTTATATATATGTGTCTGTGTTCGTGGATAGGAGAAAATACCTTTATCTATTTCAATATAAGAAATAAACAGCAAAAAATTATTAAACGCTTTATTTATTTCATAATAGTTCTATTCAGAACAAAAAGATCCATGTCCATATAGTTCGTTAAAGAACAAAGAGGATCTATGTTTTTGGTTGAATAAAGTCCACTTGCCAACGGCCTTGTCTTGGTAATCCTTTTTGAAGGAAGGCTTGACAGCAAAAAGGGTCATACCTGCAACAATCTGGCAGATCTGCCTGAACACCTTCCAGCATAGCCACAATAACCATAAGTAGAAAAACCATGATCACTTTCTTAGTAAAGCTCATTTTCCCTTTCAATAACATTTTCTTTTAGAACAAATAGTGGGTATTTATACATGCATGTGTGCATCCGAAAATCTCCACTAATTAATATATTTTCATTTCTAGTTGTGTATAGATTCACTTTTAAATGATCATATAATAGATATTCTTGTTTTTTGGTAAGTAATTAAAAAGCATTACTGAGATAGTAGAAAATAGAAATACTGAAATGTATAGCTGAAATATAGTAATAGGTTTCTAGGAATTTGAGTTCCTACTTCCGGATGTTACTTCTTTTTAAAATATTTCTTAAACTTTGATGTTCGAACCAACTTGAGCTTACCTTGATAAATTTATCGGATACCTACTATCTTTTATTAACGCAAAAACAAAACAAAAAAAAGTAATTTTACTTATCAAAATTTAACCAGATAAAAAAAGTTCACTCGGTATCGGATTAAAACATTGGTTCTCGACGTTATCCAACTCTTAATCCCCTTGGCGCCTAGAAAGTACACCTATATTTGTCATGTATGTCAGTAATTCATGTAAATAGAAGTGTAATTGCAATTAGGAAACATTTCAAAAAGCTCTAGTAGCATTTTCACTCCTCTAGTAGCATTTCACGCGGGGTAAGATTACGTATATCCTACTCTCTCTAGATCTCACTTATAAGATTATACTGGTTGTTGTTGTATCTTGGAATTTTGATAACTTACTCCAATACGTAGTGATCAGTTTTGAAAAAAACACTAATTTGAGTAAAACTCAGATGATTACCAAGAATGCCAGAAACTGGATTGGATTGTCTTTAATAATTTTTTTATTATTAACGGTGCGTGTAACTTAAATCCAATCACATTAACATTTTCGTCTTCAGTGTAGGTTAAGTATGCAGTAAATGTTATGAGAAGGCACAATTTGTCATGCACAATAACTTATCGCAAATGCCACATTATCTGAAGACAAGGCCAACAACTGAAGTCCGCCTAATGTAAGTATATTGGTTGAATTGGTCCTTCATTTCTAAAAAGAATCAGTGGTGTCTTTGTCTTATAGATAAAGATCTTCGAGGGGAAAAATTCAAAATAGGTTGGTTAAAATGGAGAAATGACTCCGAGTGTTACGTGGTAAAAGAGCCTATCAAAATAAAAGATAAGTTTTATAAATATAAAGCGATTTTACGCGACACATCAAACATATTAATTGTTATTACCATTCATAGCTATTTCACCCAATTTATCACTCGTAGTTCTATTTTAATTTTATAGCAAATAACTGGAACAAGAAAGCAATAAATACTCATAGCCTATAATTGGTTAGTGTGCCGGCTTATTTAGCAAAGATCTTGAGTTCGACTATATTTTATTTTTCTGTATTTCTATATTTTGCTTTGATTGTATATTGTTGATATAGGTTGTATTGTATACATCCTTGTATTTCGTCTTGGTTACATTGATACATATTTGTATTCATTGTGCGAATGAATAGAAATGATACAAGTTGTATACATTGCACGAACGAAATTATTGCGCGAACGAATACAGTTGACACACATTGTATTCATTGCTCGTTTGAAAATAAGTGATACAAGCTGGCAACAATTGAACAATAGCTATAAATGATAATTAAGCAAATTATAACTACTGGGCTCTAAACTATAGTATTTTATGAAAATACCTCTTCTATAAAATAGTTATTATAAGATCAAATGTTAGGCTACTAAAGTTCAATACATCAACAAAATGAGTGTGGTAAGATACGAGTAATAAGATGGATACGCGGTTATACAAGATTAAGAAAAAATAAAAATAACCATTTGATGGAAAACACAAGGATGTGTTGTAAAATGCAGGTACTTACTGTGATGGATATATAGTTATACAAAATTAGAAAAAATAAAACATAACCATACTTGACATAGTAGAAGTACAAATCGAATAAAATGAGAGAAGGTTATTTGAGATTGTTTGGACATATTTTGCGTCGACCATCATATATTACCGATCTGTAGGTGAAATCATATGAATGGAAGTGTTAAGAGGGAAACTAGTACATCTAAAATCACATTTAATGAAGTTATCTCGAAAGACTTGATTTTTTAAAGAATCCGTACAATATGCCACATTGATAAAAAAAGATTATAGGCAATACAACTTAATTAGGAATATATTTTAACATCATATTAGTACGTTAACTTTAAGTCCTATAGCCCTGTTGCAGATTTATAAGCCTGAAAACCCTTATTGCTTTTTACTTTAAATTATTTGCTCTCTTAAATCGAGCTCTATGATCAATGCAATTTGTATAATTCACCTAAACTTGTTTGAAATTGAGTCATAATGATTTTATTAAGCTCCACATAAAACTTAACGAAATTTATTGCTTGAACCGTATAGGGTAAAATATATTATGATACGTGATCGTCCAAAAAAAGGATATGTGGAATCCAAGATATGGATGGACAAAGACCGAACGCAGATGTTCTACTTGTCACCAAAAAGAATAATGTTCATAAAGTGTGATAAATGCTCTTCGCCAAGTAGCATTTAATGAAGAATATTTCAGGCCATTAAGAGCTATGGCCTTTACAGAAAATTTGGTATTTATATCCACCGGTACATCTTCATCAATGACCCTCATAATTGACATTAAATAAGGGCACAATCTTAGGACCACATTCCCTAGACATAGCTATAAATAGTGAGCTTAGTCATTATTGTAAAGAACACGAATTTTCTCACAAACTTACACTATATTCTATACAAAGCTTAACACAATCTTACTTTTTCGTATTTGATTTCCTTATTGTTGTGCCCGGAAATCTTATTTCCAAAATTGTTGCTTCCGTCGTTTTGCCTACATTTCAAGGCTAAATATAGCATAATTCTTTGATTATTTTAATATTTCAAGATCAAATTAGTTCACTTGTTTAAAAATCACATATAAATTCAACTGTACCATTTTACGAATAAATATTTTTGCGCCTACCGTGGGGCCTAGACAGCCGTGCAACTAAATTTATCCTCCCTTACTAACGTGTTTTGATTTTTGGTCTTAGAAAAATCATTAAAAAAAAATACCAAATAACAGTGTTAACAAGATGCACAACCCCGAGATTCGAGGAGATCAGTCTCACTTTGAGGACTCAATCAGTGATATCCACATTGAGGGAAATGGTGCCAGACCAGTGCATGACAGGCAATATACTCGACAGGTTCGGGAGATAACTCCTCATGAAAACTATTGAGGAACACGTTGTTGATGCAGTAAGGGTCTTGCAAGAGCAACAGGCGATCATTCTAGGTCACCTCACGCGACAAGATATGGTTATGACGGAGTTAAAGCAGGCGTTGTCAGGGGACTTCGAATAATTCAAACAAACGAGATCTATTTCCTTCCGGTGTTCTCACAAACCAAACAACGCAGAAGGTCGACAGCAACAGTCCCAGGGGTGAAGTTGGCTCCGATGAAGCTGGGGGAGCAGATTTGGCCTCAATAACGAAAACGAACCTCTCAAGAATCATCACATTCCATCTACTCGTGACTAAATGTTGGACTTGTTATTCCTCAACACATCTCATATCTAGTACTATTTCATTCCCCTTAATTGTTTTTCCTTTGTTTATTTCTTTTATGTTTTGTTTGGTCTGGAATTAGCTGCTAGTGGCGATTTGCGCTCAAAGGAGATACTTGTCGATCTGTTCTTGCCATCCGATATTCTCTCTGGTTATCTGGATGTGTTTGAAAGTGAGAAATCAAAATTGAAGCATTTAGGTTATGGTTAACTGTTTGAGGGACCAACTCGCGTGTTGAATGCTTAAATTTTCTTGAAAATAAGTATTGAGACTATTAGTTATCACTAAGGTGGAAATTCTAATCAAACTTTGATCTATTGTGAGTTCTTTAAATCGGCTTGGTACACATGTTGAGTTCTTAGGATAATTGAATATAACTACGTTTGAATTTCTTTAGTTGTTTTGTGTTTTGTTTGAAACTTTCTCTTAGTTTGTTTTGAATATGATATATTAGATGGGATAGAAATGAATTGGTTGGGCAGTTTTAGGGTGATTAGCGCATGATATGTTTGTCTTAATAAATTTGGATAAAATTCATTGAGAGCGCAAAATAAATCACGACAGTGAAAGAGATTAAGGGTAGTTGTATTTGAGCTAATCATTCTTGGTGATAATTGAGTGAAAGAACATGATTTATAATTGTTCATATGTTTATTCGGATTGGATATAGTTTGACATGATGGTGTCACAACATAGATATTGGGTTGCTATTCATCAACTGAACTACGTGATTAGATAAAAGGAGTCAGTGGGTGCATTTCATGTGGCCTAGCTCCAATTCCAAACAAGGTTAAGTAATGCAGATTGTGAACCACGGGCGCTTTTCATGTGACGTGGCTTGCGATATGTTTTAAATAACCTTGATTCTTCCTTAAATAAAATAAAAACAGTTTGAAAGTTTACGGTCCTCCAAATGTAGTTCTCTTTTAAATTATAATTGGGGCGCTCCATGCCAAACAAAAAGGAATATTGCATGACCCTCGTTTTAATTAATCTTGTTTATACTTAGAACTCGAGACGAGCCGTTTCTCGCAAATTTAATAATGTGTAGCTGCTCTAGGTGCGTGCTTAATAACATTACCTTCCTAAATTCGTGTGCACATTTATGTGAACCAAGTCCAAATCTCAACGAAGTTGAATTGTGTCAAAATCCACGGGTGCATTTATGCAAACATCCCATAGATTTTCGGCTAAGAGCATCCACAACATTGGATTTTCTCGGGTGATAGAGAATATCGATATCATAGTCCTTGAGTAACTCGAGCCATCCTCTCTGTCTTAGATTCAACTCCTTTTGTTTAAAAATATATTGAAGGCTCTGGTGGTTCATAAATACATCCACGTGGACCCCATATACATAATGTCACAAAAGTTTTATACAAAAACTTCCGCCGCAAGTTCTAAGTTATGTGTCGAAAAGTTCCTTTCATAATTATTGGGTTGCATTGAAGCATAAACAATCACCTGGACATGTTGCATCAATGGTGGACCGTCTATTTCACATTGCTCTTACATATGACCTCATAGTAATTGAGTTCTTCAATAATTTCCTTGATATGGTTACAATCTTCTGTGAATGCTTGCAACTTGCTCTTCCAAATTCTCAACAAAAGACATTACTAGATGAGTTTTCTTATAGGGCCTTTTATTTCAAAGAAATCATATCTTCTAGATTCTCACACACACTTTCACATCATGAATATGCACGACATTGCATTAAATGTAATATAACATTGTGCTCAGACCTTTCCTAAACAACCTTTTTCGTCCTTACATGACTTATAGAATTTTAAAAACCACTCTACTTCCCTTGTGAACATTCTCATGGTCTCTCTTTACTTTTAAACACTTTCCAAAACACATATCAACATCCTTCATACATACTCAATTCAGAAAGAGCAACTGGCCCGAACATTATGTTGGTACTACATTTTCTTTCTAACTAGAATATTCATTCTCATTCTTTTTTGCTTATAGTGCATAATTACTGCCTTATTTTTCCACACACTTGTGTACCTCCCATGAACTTATAATATCATTGAGCCTGGTTTAATGAGTTTATCATACCAAAACTTCACCACCAGTAGTCTCACTTTCCATTATATATAGACATAAACTATCTCTAGATCCTTTAGTTGATATTCAGTGTCACCCAAGTCGGTTGCATTACGGTTAGTCATGTTTAACTTTTAGTAACACTTATGTTCTAAGCGATTCCACCATTCTGATACCAGATATTTTATAATCACCATGATCATCTCAATTCATAGGTTTTCTCCCCATTTCTTCTTGCCTCGTTCTTCCTAGCTAGTGAATAGCCATGCACTCTTCCTTATGTTATATGGTCTTTTCCCTTAGTTATTTCATCCCCCTCACCTCTTAACTCTCGTTAGGATATACGTGAAAGTGTGTTCATCCTCGTATCGCTTAGAACTTCTTTTCTTATAAGATTCTTTAGAGGCTTTCCATCAAGACCAAATACCCTCTTCAGTTATTATAGCATCGCATTTTTTTATCCCACTCGTACCACCTTTATTAACGCCTTGGTACTTGGTCAAATTGCAAGTCTATGATTAACCCATTCTACAAAACCTTCCACATTTGACCTATAGTACTTCCTTAGGTTCCATTGTTCCTGACCGTCTAACAAGTCTAAATTCCTTTTACAATTATACCCTTAGTTTCTAGGATCGTTGACCCTATCATTCACATTGCCATGTATGCAAATTTTACTTTTCTTAACCTTTCATCTTTTTTTGGGGGGAGGGGGGGTTACTAGTGGTCTAGCATTAATATATCCTTTTAGATAATCACATCATCCATTATCATCTTTCTAGACTACGTATGTCTTTAATAAAATATTCAAACATCATAGGTACATGGTCTTACTCTTGTTTTATTGTATTTAAGTGGCCTCACTATGGCCCTTCCTCCCCCACTTGGGGCGAATGTCCCGGATTTTGATTTAAGTGTTGAATTTAGCAACATTAGGGACATATGCCTCATGTCTCTATCCCTCATATATGTGTTCGACTATTTGGGATATTTAAGTCATCATGGTATTAACCTCATAAGTTCTCTGCTCTTATTCGGCCACACGAGCTAGGGATCCCAATTCCTCATGCCAATGTCCTTTAGGAGTGTAATATCACTTCATACATTTCTAGATTTTTATAAAGTTCGTTGTACATGGGTCTTCTCATCGTGGGTTCGATTGACTTTCCTTTCATAACTTCTTGTCTCCCGTAAGAGACCTGCATGTTTTTCATTACTCTCTTAGTCACGACTTACATATATCACTTGCTTATACAAAAAAATTTCTTTTACACCTTAGGATCATTTACATACTTCTCACATCACCCACATGTGCTATTCAAGCTTACCTATAGCTTATCAAATCAATGTTTCTTTGGAGGTGGTAATTAGTTTTAACACTTTTTTTGAATAAAGTATGCTTTTGGTACTATGTACGTACCTTATATATTCTTACCATTCGTTCAACATGATGTATGTGCCATCTCCTTAATATTCAGGCCTTTTCCTATTGGTCATGCCATATGACAACATTACTTGAAATAGACGAAAAAGTGTCCAAACGTATCTCAAATATCAACACACGAGTTTGAAGACAATCATATAGTCAAGCTTTATCGCACGATCTGGAGTGTTGAAGAAGGGAAACATTCCTAAATGCCCATGTAGCCTCTAAATTATAGATGTGGTCAACAATACACCGAGAAGAAGGACTCTACTAGACACGGCTTCGAGACATCCTAGGACAACCTTTGGATCCGATACCAAGTTTGTCACGCCCCAATCTCGGGAGGCGCGATTGGAGCTCAATAGAGTGAATCCAACTAAGCAAGCCTTATCAAACACTTTCTACCCATCTCAATATAAATAATAAAGCCATGCTTTCATTTATTTAGAAAATAGGAAAGATAGTAAATTCAACATGGTTAGTTCATTTTATATCACAACCTTAAACCGTAGTTAAGTTCCATCCATACAATTACACTTTATAGAAGAGGGAGCTAGAATTACAACATAGTTCGTTGACCCATACATAATCCAGAGATATGTCTACGGGGCCTCTAAGGACGCAAAAGACAAGTATGATAATATCGGCAACAAGGTCCTGGCTATACTCAAAGTGGATATCTATAGTAAAAGATGTACAATATAACCCCCTTGAAGGAGAAAGGGGCTCACCAAGACATTGAGAGGAGGATGCTCTGCTACGCACGATCGGTATTATCCGCTATGGAGCTACATCTATTTAAAAATGTTGCGCCCCCGGTAAAAAGGACGTAAGTACCATGGAATAGTACTAGTATGTATAACTAAACACCATCTAGTTAGAAAGAACAACCATACAAGAGTAAAAGAAATCATACAGACAGAAAAGCTTCAAATAAGCATCACATCAATAATATAAGAGATTCTCATAGTTTTCACATAATTTCTAAAAATTTTGGTTGGGGCATTCCTTATCGTTGCATCATCATCCACATTAACACCGCTTCCTTGAGAGGATTCTGATCGGCTAAGCCGTCTTACTAAGGCATTACTCTTATTTTATTTTTACTTTTCAGTTTAAATATTAATAAATTACCACTATGTGTGTATAACATGGCGTCCGATCACGGCCCGATCGGCTAAGCCCTCTCACCAAGACGCTACTCTTATTTCATTCTCACTTTTTAGTTTCAATTATCAATATATTACCACCAAGTGTGTATAACATGCCGTCTGATCACGGCTCGATCGTCTAAGACGTCCCACCAAGATGTTACCCTTTGTCATTAATCATCTCACTTCAATCTTTGGATTCATATGAATTAGTTTCTCGGCACTTGGGGCAACAATTACCATATTCCATAACTCACATTTTGCATTATTCCCATTTTCAACATTTGCCTAGCCATTTAGGATCATTGGTGCATTCAAAAGCAATTTAAGTTATAAACATAGAGAGGAATTCATCTAGTTCGACATATTAATCACAATGTAATCTTGACTTCGTATTTAGGCATTTAGCACATAGCTCATGTTTTTGCACACATCCTCAATTTACAAACAATAACACACTAAACACGTGGATAAGCACCGTCCACATACATTTTCACAACATCAACTTATTTGACGTAACAAGTACCACATCAGTCGAATTCCAGGCTTACAACATTTGCACGGCATCATGGAGGCTAAATATCTGGGGGGCGGGGTTAGCTGTACATACCTTGTTTAATCTTTCCTTAACATTCGGGAAATTCAAGCAATCCCAATCTACTTTGAGACATAACCAAATTGAACACAAATTAGGAAGATATTCATGGTTTTAGCTTATTTGAGCATTTTATCAAATACTAGTTGATCATCTTGATTTCAAACCTCTTTTACAAGATATTCCTTCATTCCCCAACCCAGTCTTTACTTATTTATGTTCAACAATCTTCCCACAAATGTAAATTGTACATGCATGTATACATAGTACTATTACACCCAAGAATCATAACAATAACCCATCTCACAATCTCTACAACACCAATACAACCTAGATTAGGCACCTATGGCTTCCAATCTCCATCCCATGAGTTCTAACGTATATATCATACATAAATAATCACTATAGAGTAGTAAGAGATGATAGACATATCTCTTGTAGCAAGAATCTTGAGAATCCCCACTTGTCGTGTTCTTGATCAATTTAGGGATTTGAATGGGAATCTATGGATTTTCAAGATCAATCCTTGTTAATATAAGTGTTTAGGAGTAGTAATAAACTCAAAGTACTCCAAAACTATTACCTTGGATCATATGAGGGAACTATGGGACGGATTCCCCTTGATAGAGCAAGCCCTAGCTCAAAAAAATGACTTAAAGACTTTCCATACCCGGTCTTGGGGTATTTATAGGGCTGCTAGGCGCACGATCACGGTCAAACCGCGCCCGGTACATGGTGACCGTGCTCGGGCCACGCTCGGGAGGCAGAAACTCTCAATTTCTTGCAGACGCGCATCTGACATAGGTCCGATAAAATGGTCATAACTTTCTGTATATACCTCCAAATGACAAACGCTTTGAGGCATTAGAAACTAGACTCAAAGAGCTTTAATTGGATAGGTTGTTCATCACACAAAATCTTATATAAATGTATATATGCTTGTCCAAAGTGAGGTCTTGTGCGCATTCATTTACAACTTTAGCCTATTATGAAAATTTCCAACTTTACTTAGACTTAGGCCTCTCTTTAGACCCTAAATCACTTATAATATGACTTTTACGCTTATTAATATATCCAATTGATATCCATTATATCATGAACCCTCATTTGCACACAAAACAAAATAATTAGCCTACATTGGCACCGCAAAATCTTAAATTACTTAGCAAAATTTTCTAGGGTTTACGTAAATACACAGCAACACCAGGAAAATATTCAGAAGTGAAAATTTCATATTTAGGCAACAAGTAATTCTAGCCTAACATATTGCACGAAATTCAGGTAAAGCATGTTGAACAAACAAAGCAATTAAATCACTTAGACATGCTATCCTAAGCTAACAACAGGCTTAATAGTACAAGTAATAAAAACAGGAAAGGAAGCATACCAGTAAATAGTTAATGAAAACCGAATTTCCACCATTTGCACAACTACACACTCGTCACCTTACGTACAAGGAATTTCAATTACCAAATATACCAATCCTAAGGGGAAGGTCCCCCACACAAGGTTAGACAAGCCACTTACCTCGAACAAGCTCAATCAACCCGAAACCATGCTCTTCCCACAAGTACTCGACTCCAAATGGCCCAAATCTATTCAATTCAATTGCATATAATAAAAAAAAATACTTCAAGTAACTGATTCTACAATTAAATTCTAAGCTAATACGCGAAATTAGGTAAAATGACCGAAATCCCCCTTATGACCACGTCTCAAAATCGGGTGAAATTTGCATTTTAGGAATCCTCATACTCTCACGAGTCTATACATAACAAGAACACTAAAATTGGTGTCTATATGGCCCCTCATATTCTCATTTTAAAGTCTCTTAATCTCAAGCCCGAATACCCATTTTCCTAATTTTTTCACCACTAATTAGGTCTTTAATCACATAAAATGAGTTATGAAGTCAAAAATGTTATCTCCAAGTGATTCCATTTGAATCCCTCTTCGACCCTCTTCAAAAAGCTTGGAGGAAATTACGCTAAAATTCGCAAAATATACCTTTTAAAACATTCTGCCCAGGCATTTAAATCCTTCTTCGCAAACGCAGTTAAAGCCTTGCATTCGCGAAGCACAAAAATGACTTTGACCAAAAACCTCTTACTATAACATGACAAGGACATCGTGAACACGATGCTTTACCCAGACGAATCTTCGCAAATGCATTCCATCCACCGCGAATTCGAATAGTTAATTTCCACTGAAGCTCAGCCTCTCGATTCCTTCTATACGAATGAGACACCTACCCTGCGAACGCAATTCCCAAATCCTTAGCCCTTCGCGAACGCGGAGCTCCCATAATGAACACAAAGGTTTAATATTTGCCTTCCTTAACTGAATCTTTGGGAACGCGAGAGTCCACTAGCGAAAATTCCTCTGCAACAGCTAAACAAAATCTGCAACTTTTTTACAACTTAAAATGATACGTTGAACATCCGAAACACACCCGAGTTCCCCGAAACCTCAACCAAAGGCATCAATATATCTTAAAACCTTATTCAAACTTGTACCAATCTTCAAAACACCTCTAACAACATCAAATCTACCAAAATACATAGGATTCAAGCCTAAGTTTCCAAAATCTTCCGAACTCCTCTTTTGATCAAAAACCCAACCAAACCACATCCAAATGACCTGAAATTTTGCGCACACATCCCAAATGACATAACTCCACTACTGTAACTCTGAGAATTACATCCTTGGATCAAAATCTCAGTATCAAACTAGAAACTTCAAAAGTTCAACTTTCGGCATTTCAAGCCTAAATCAGTTACGGACCTCCAAAACACAATCCGAGAATGCCCCTAACCCTGAAATCACCCAACGGAGCTAGCATAACCGTCGGATTTCCATTCCGAGGCCATATTAACACTGTTCTAACTACGGTCAACTTTCAAACACTTAAGCTCTCATTTAGGGACTAAGTGTCCCAAAACTCTCCGAAACTCAAAATCGAACATCCCTGCAAATCAAAATAGCATAAATAAACTTTGGGAAAGCAGTTAATAGGGTATCGAGGCATTAATTCTTAATACGGCCGGCGGGGTCGTCACATCCTCCTACACTTAAACATTCGCTCATCCTCTAACAAGCATAGAAACATACCTGAAGTGGTGAAAAGATGAGGGTATCCTTCTCGGTCTCCCAGGTCGCCTCCTCGACTAGATAACCCTGGCACTGAACCTTCATTGATGCAATGTTCTTTGACTTCAGCTTTCTAACCTGCCTATCCAATATTGCCACTGGCTCCTTAACATAGGATAGATCCTTGTCCAGCTGAACTGAATTGAAATACAACACGTGCAACAGATCACCGTGATACCTCCAGACCATCGAAGCATGAAATAACGGATTGAATCCTACCAAAATGGGAGGTAAGGCACGCTCATAAGCAACCTTCCCAACAGGCCTCAATATCTCAAAAGGGCCAGTGAACCTCGGGCTCAGCTTCCCATTCTTCCCAAATCTGATAAACACTTTTCATAGGCGAAACTCGAAGCAGAACCCGCTCTCCAACCATATAGGAAATATCATGAACCATCAGGTCCGCATAGCTCTTCTGTTTGAAATGGGTTGTACGGAGTCTATCCTGAATTACCTTAACCTTCTCCAAAGCATCCTGAACCAAGTTTGTGCCCAATAACCTAGCCTCACCCAGATCGAACCAACCTACCGGAGATCTACACTACCTACCATATAAAGCCTCATATGAAGCCATCTGAATGTTCGACTGATAAGTGGTATTGCAAGAAAACTTTGCCAATAGCACGAACTGATCCCAAGACCCTCCAAACTCATCACACACGCATGGAGCATACCCTCAAAAATATGAATAGTACCTTGGACTGCCCGTCCGTCTGAGGGTGAAATGATGTACTTAACTCTACCCGAGTACCCAACTCATGCTGAACGACCCACCAGAACCATGATCTGAACTGAGTACCTCTATCCAAAATGATGGAAATTGGAATACTATGCAGAATAACAATGACCTGAATATAAATCTGTGACAACCGCTCAGAAGAATAAGTAGTACACACAAGAATGAAATGAGCAGACTTGGCCGGCCGATCCACAATCACCCAAATTGCGTCGCACTTCCTCAAAGTCCCTGGGAGCTCAACTACAAGGTCCATGGTGGTCTTCTCCCACTTCTACTTTGGAATATCTATCTGCTGAAGTAATCCACACGGACTCTAGTGCTCGTACTTCACCTGCTCACAATTGCACTAGCTACAAACCCAACTATATTCATCCACATTCACCAATAGTGCTGCCTCAAATCCTGATACATCTTTGCGCCACCCGAATGGATAGAATATCGCGAGTTATGGGCCTCCTCTAGAATCAACTCTCGAAGCCCATCAACATTGGGTACACAAATCCGACCATGCATCCTCAATACCCCATCATCACCAATGGTCACATCTCTAGTAATAATGTTGAACCTTGTCCTTGAGGACAAATAAATGAGGGTCATCATATTGTCGCTCACTGATACGATCAAATAAGGAAGACCGAGAAACCGAGCAAGCTAGAACCCGACTGGGCAGCGAAAGATCCAATCTCATAACGGGCTGGCTAAGGCCTGAACATCCATTGCCATAGGCCTTTACTATTTATGAGGGAAGTAAATGCTCACATGGAGCAAATCCTAAGCGCGCCACCAGTACTAAAAGGCCCGAACTCAAAGAAAAATAGTCAATAACCATACAATCCAAGTGCAGCACCAGAATTAATCCTTAAGCAGTTCAAAATGCCTGAAGTTCCAAGTATGACAAAGCTTCATGTTACACCCATGTTTTCATACATAAAAGTACGTCGTAAGTCAATTCATGTGAACTCAGAATGAAAATCATCTTTGGGATTATATAAAATAAGTTAATCATGTTACCTTGATGGTTACAAGTATTTAAGATCATGAATAATAAGTACCAAGAGGGTTGAAAAGCTTAGAAGCTAAACGAATTGAAGAAAATAAGTTTAGTCAAAAGTCGGCAAAGTTTGGTATTACACCCAGTGCATTATGTAGTGACGTATACTGAATATGAGACTAGATAATCATGTTTTGAATGAGTGTAAAGTCATAATAATAATATATATGATTTCTGTATATAAAATATAATGTTTGGGAAAATCGGATTTAACTTACGGAAAAATCGAGTTAAGATTTGCCTTGTAACGAGCCGTTTTGAGAAATTAAATTCGTAAGATTTATAATGTCATGTAGGAATATATCTCATATAAAAATGAAGGTCTTAGAACCTAGGTTCTAACGGCCCAAAATATTTATTCATACGACGTTGGAATAGAGAAATATGATTTTTAAAAGAGGGTTGCCAAGTCACATAGCCGCACTTCGGAGAAACCAGTAGTTTTATAGGCCAGGTTGCGAGGCTATTTTATCCCAATCCATTTAGATCTAAATGGAGATATTTATGTGAAATTAAAGTCCCATGTGTCTAGTTTTTAATGCTACAAACCGTTTGTCAATACAATGTCGGAGTGCAGAGATACAAACGTCCAAAGTTGCACTGCTCAAGCTTCCAAGCAGTCAGCTTACCCACCTACTTGGAGAATTGATGCGGTGGGCTTATAAGTTTTATTTTCCCTTATATACATACTCTCAATCTCTCCAAGGCTTTTCGGAGAAACTCCAAGCAAGATCAACATCCCTTTCACAAAATCAAGAAGCGATAATATTAGAACGATCATACGACGTAAGTATCATTATATTGTCTCTCTTTTTCTTTGTAGTTTGAGTTTTGGAAGGTATTTCATAGTTAATAAAATGCCTACTTTCTGTATTTAAGCTTTTTAATATCAAGAAAGGTTGATCAATGCGTTTCCTAATAGTTAGAACTCGTGGGACGGTGACGAAAGCCGTGAGTTTGTTATTCCTCTTTTAGTAGGCTATTTTGTAGTCCACTCGTATTGGCCTATTGTTTCCGCTTATTTATGGAGTATAGAATGATGAAGAGCATGGATAAACGCCACATATGGTACAATGGTAGGTTGGCCGCTTTGCGTTGCAATAAGGTAATTGATTATTTGTTGATTGGGTGTGTTATGGTATATTTGGAGTCTTCGTTATATTGATGGTCCCGAATCGTAGGTGAGTTATTTTTGAGTTGCTGATTGTATTATATTTGTATCTTGCCTATAGTAGGCTTGAGGGGGCAATAAAATCAGGGAAAATGCTACCTGTTTTATTTTAGAATCGAGTTATCGTTTAAGATACGTGACATACTAGCACCATCTAAGTTGTACATATATTTTTTTGCTACACATTAGTTGTCATATAAGCTTCTTGTTGAGTTTCATTTGACGGTTTGAGGTATGTTAAGGTTATCCTTTCTTTTCTTTTGGCATGATCCAAATAATACAACTAAACGAGCAAGCATGCAACTTTCACAAATAATTCTATTCTTAGAAGTACTAGGGTTGCCTATGTTCTTGATTCCCCATGTGTCCCATTATCATATCGTCTGTTCATGGGTCTAATGACATTCTGGGAGATATTATTGACTTACTTTATTATGCATTTCATCCATTTATAAATGTTTATTGACCCATGACCAGATGGCATTATACACGCATATAGTATATGTATTTAGGGTATGCGGAAAGGTTATGGCCTCTATACACACCATCGCCTGATCAGCTGGTATGCGTTGATGACTTTGCCCACAGAGACTGAGATGATATGATGGGATGCCCTCAGAGGATTGATGATGTTATATATGCAGATACCTATGCATGATAAGACATTTATACACATATGCATGAAATTGTAAATGTTTCATAATTCACATAGCTATTCAAACTTACAGGTTGAGTTCTTTACTCCATGTTTATTTCATGTCTTTATATACTGCTTTCATGCCTTACATACTCGGCACTTAATTTGTACTGACGTCCCTTTTTCTTGAAGACGCTGCATTTCATGCCTGCAAGTCCCGATAGACAGGTTGAGAGTCCTCCTAGTAAGGCTATCAGCTAAGTGGAATATGTCGCAGGGTGCACTCCACTAGCTCCAGAGTTACCTGTGTGGTCATTATACTTTGGACATGTATTGATTGGCATAGCGGGCCTCTGTCTCGACCTTTATGACATTTATGTAATCTTAGAGGCTTTTAGATATATGTCATGTATATGGATACGTGTATGGTCTTCTCGGCCTATGTTTTGAGTTTATAAATGATCATGTCGGCCTTATTGGCCCATATGTTACCTGTATAAGTTTCCATATCATGTTGGGTCATCCTATGTCTAGTATTCCCTTATGTTTTATTCTGGTTATTTCATAACGTCCCTTTTGGCTCATTTACATATAATGGTATGATAAGAAAGATATGTTACATTGGTACTTGGTTGGGTAAGGCATCGGATGCCCGTCGCAGCCTATCGGTTTGGGTCTGACACTTTAGACCCTTAGGAGCATATTACCACCTACACAACAACGGTGAAGAGAAATGGTTTAGCTCCTCACAAAATTGAATCTATGTTGCTAAAACAACTTGGAGAAACTCTCACGAGGGATCCTTGACGTGGTATTCACTCTTACTCAAGCATTCCATAAATTCCTTTTAAATGCTCGTGGACTTTCATCAAGGATCATGCTGAGGCCAGAAAAGTACATGCCCAAAAGGCCGATATATTCAGGTTTGCACAATAGGAATCCGAGATACTACGAGAATTTGTTAACCGATTCAAGAAGGAAACAATGTTGCTCCATGCTATCCCATATAAATAGGCAGTTGAAGCATTCACCAAGGGATTGAATTAGAGAAGTTCAGATGCTTCCCGAAAGCTTGCTTGAGTTTCAAGCAAAGACTTGGACGGATATCCACAACAGGTACGGGTCAAAAATAAGGATCGAGGATGATCACGTTGGCTTTCCATCATCAACCAAAGGACGGAAGAAGAATAAAGAAATATAAAAAGATGATTATGACATGGACAGAGGGACTTTAAGGGGTCGATTTTTGCGCTACGAGCAGATCAAAAAACGTGGCAGAAGCTTCAGACAGTGGACAAGTTTGCCATTGACAGAAGTGATCATGGTCAGAACAATAGAAGACTGCAGGATAAAGAAACTTCAGGGTCACTAGATCCTTCTTACTCCAAGTTATTTGAATACAACTTCAACATCCATATAGTGGAATTGGTATCAGCCATGAGAAACACCAAGGAGGCACAGTTCCTGAGACCAATGAGATTTGATCCCATGGGTGTGAATACCATGGGATTAATGGCCACCGGACATGGGACTGCTAACACCTTCGGAAAGAAGTGGAAGCTTTATTGAAGAATAGTCACCTTAGAGAGTTCTTAAGTGAGCTAAAAACACTTATGGTCGTAAAGGAGAAGAACCCCCATGACAAATGATCAATATGATATTCCGAGGGAATGATATTAACGGGTTCACCATTTCGGCAGCAAAGAAGACAAAAGTATCAATAACTCATAGTAAAAGGCTCTGATAAGATGATATCACTTTTACAGAGGACGACCATACGAATTGCTGCTACCACATAATGACACACTGGTAATTTCCCTAAATATGCTAGATTTTATGATTATATGTGTTCTAATGGATCCAGGAAGTTCGGCTAATATCATACAATGGATAGTATTGGAGGAAGCTAAACTCATCGGAAGCATTATTCCGACCACGATGCTCCTCGTCGGATTCAACCTCACAAGTGTGACAACCCATGGAGAAATTTTATTACTCATGAATGCTGAAGGAGTAATGAAAATGACTCTTTTCGGAGTGGTATATGGTGATATGGGATACAATATCATTTTTGGAAGACCCTGGTTCTACGATATGAAAGTTGTACCATTAACATATCATCAGTTGTTGAAGTTCCTAACACCTCAGGGAATTAAGTAGATAAAGGGAGATGAACGTGATTTTGGTTTCCAGTAGCAAAGTAAAGGAACACGTGGCATAGCAATGATAGGAACCAACATCTACCCCAAACTAGAAGAAGTTAGCCCAGGGACAGTGGCGTCGGAATATTATCAGGTGCCGAGATATTTCCATAATCCAGAAGAGTTGGATGCCACGAAATCAACAGCAGAAGAGCTGGAGCAAGTTGCATGGTTCGAAGAATTCCTAGAAAGGAAATTCCATTTAAGAACCGGGCTGCACCCGGAGCTCAGGTTAGATTTTATTGAATTCCTTAAATCTAATGCCAATAATTTTGCAGGATCGCATGAGGATATAATAGGCATCCCAGCGGAGGTAGTCGTACATAAGTTAAGCTTGGATCCCAACATACCCCCAGTGAGACAAAAGAAATTCCCTATTGACGAAGCCATGAATAAATTCGTTAAGGAAGAGGTATCCTATTTAGTTAATATCGGTTCGATCCGAGAGGTAAGATATCCAGACTAGCTAGCCAATGTAGTAGTAGTTCCTGAGACGAACAATAAATTTTTCATGTGTGTAGATTATAAAGAGCTAAATAAGGTGTGCCCAAAAGACTCGTTCCCATTGCCAAATATCAATCAAATAACGGATGTCGCGGTAGGCACGAGTTAATGAGTTTCCTCCATGCTTATTCTGGGTACAACCAAATTAAGATGAACCCGGAAGATCAGGAAAAGACTTTGTTTATAACTAATTTTGGTACATATTGTTCCAATATCATGCCCTTCGGGTTGAAAAATGCCGAAGCCACTTATCTACGGCTTGTGAACAGGATGTTTGAAAATCAAATAGGAAAAACTACGGAAGTTTATATAGACGATATGCTCATTAAGTCTGTTAATGTAGGTGTTCACCTTACACATTTGCAAGAAACTTTCGATATCCTGAGGAAGCATAATATGAAACTCAATCCTGAGAAATGCGCATTTGGGGTTAGCTTTGGTAAGTTTCTGGGATATTTGGTCTCATAAAGGGAAATTGAGGTAAACCCCGATAAAATCAAGGCTGTAGAAGACATTCTGGACCATTATCAAAGATAAAGAAAATATAAAGGCTCATGGGGAGGTTGGTAGCTTTGAGCAGGTTTATTTTTCGGTCATCAGAAAAATGTAATCACTTCTTCGCACTTCTCAAAAAGAAAAATAATTTCGAGTGGACACTAAAGTGCCAGAAGACTTTGAGGGATTTGAAGAGGTACTTATCAAGCCCTATATTGCTTTCAAAACCAAAAGAAGATGAAATGTTGCTAGTTTACTTCTATATCTCATAAGTTGTAGTAAGTGTGGTTTTAGTTCGAGAGGACGAAGGTACGCAATCTCCCATGTATTAGGTTAGTAAAATTTTAGCGGGAGCAGAGACTCGCTACCCACACTTGGAGAAACTGACCTTAGCTCTCGTAGTTGCTTCTCGGAAGCTGAGGCTCTACTTTCAGTGTCACCCAATAGCCGTGGTGGATACTTTCCCTTTGTGAAACATCCTCTATAAGCCCGTGCTCTTAGGTATATTGTCCAAATGGTCCATCGAAATGAGTGAATTTGACATCGAGTATAAACCAAGGACTAAAATTAAGTCACAAGCCTTGGCTGACTTCGTGGCTGATTTTTAGTCTGGGATTATTGACTTTGGCAACCAAGGAGATAGAAATGGTGTCGGAATCAACATTCGGAGTTGGGACATTATTTACGAACGAATTTTCCAACGTAAAAAGGTCCGGGCTTAAAATAGTCTTAATCACGCCTTCGAGGGAAACCCTAAGTCAAGACATCAGAATGGTCCCTTTAACTAACAATGAAGCATAGGCTCGAACTGTCCTGGGGACTTGAATCTGAGGTCATCAAAATCAAATGCTCATAGTTGGTGGTAAATCAGGTCTACGGGATCTTCAAAACCAAATAGGAAAGCATGCAACAATACGTGGTGAAAGTCCAAGCTTTGTCGGAACAATTTCGAGAGTGGTCATATACTTATATCCCAAGGGAAGATAATGCAAACTTAGGATCATCTATGGGAATAGAAGGATCGGAGTTCGGATTTTGTAGTACAACTGATGAACTCAATCATGGATGCAGATTGTTACTATGAGGTAAATTCGACTAATTTGGTCTGGGAATCGAGAAAAGAAATCATCGATTATCTCGAGCATAGGAAGATACACGAAGACCTAAAAGCATCCCAGGTGTTGCACACCAAAGCAGCACGATATCACTTCAAAAGAGGCAAATTATATGAAAATATTTCCAAGTCCCGTTAGACCGATGCTTAGAAGCATCCGAAGCTAACTATGTCATGAGAGAGGTCCGCAAAAAGATATGCAGCAAGCACTCTGGCGCATACTCCATGGTGCTTAAGTTGCTAAGGGCGTGATATTAATGGCCTCATATAGAACAAGATGCCTAAGTCTTCGTACGAAAATGTGATAAGTGCCAACAGTGTGCACCACTGGTACATCCACCGGCAGAACCCTTACATTCAGTTTTGTCCCCGTGGACGTTTATAAAATTGGGGATGGACATCGTTGGACCACTGCCACCGGCTCCCAGAAAGGTAAGATTTCTTTTAATATTGACTGGCTATTTTTCTAAGTGAGTGGAAGCATGTCCTTATCAAAAGATCGGAGAACACGAAGTGGTCGATTTCTTATGGAATAATATAATTTGCAGGTTTGAAATACCAAAAGACATAGCATGTGACAACGACCACAGTTTATCGGTACAATGTTACAAAGTTCATCGAAGATCTAAAAATAAAGAGGATCACATTTTCACCCTTATCATCCGAGCACAAACGATCACCGAAGTCAACGAACAAAATGATTATTAAAAATCTCAAGAAAAGGTTGGAAGTGACTAAAGGTAATTGGCCCAAGGAATTACCAAGATTTCTATGGTCATACAGAACAACGGCCAAGTCGAGCACAGGGAAAACTCATTTTTGCCTAGTGTACGATGATGAAGCTTTAATCCCGATGGAAGTAGGTGAACCCACCTTGAGATATTTCCAGAAAGATGAAGAATCAAACAACGAAGCAATGTTAGTCAACTTGGAGTTGCTCGAGGAACGCAGGGACTTGGCGCATGTAAGAATGGCAGCTCAAAAGTATAGAATAGAACAGTATTATTATTGAAAAGCCAACCTCCATTATTGCAAAGTGAGAGACTTGGTCCTAAGGAAAGTAACTAAAAATACCGAGATCTCAACATGGGGAAGTTGGGTTCAACGTGGGAAGGTCCCTATTGGGATTCATCTATTACTGGGAAAGGTTCATACGAGTTGTAGAACCATAATGGAGAAAAGTTTCCCAAAAATTGGAACGTGGCGCACCTTAAAGGGATATTATTGCTGATGAACATTATCCAATCAGAAAGTATATGCTCCACACTTTTTCTCTTTGTTTAGTTTTTGTCCCAATTGGGTTTTACTGGCAAGGTTTTTAACGAGGCAGCTACAGAAAGCATACTACGAAGACAGTAGTAGTAAGACCTTTAATAGAAAGGAAAAAAAGCAAGGACTCATTCGGGGACAATTAGATAATCTTTGCTCTACAGAAAATTCCCACTGGGAACTTAAGTTTTCTATTAACCAGAGGTTACCCGATAGTTCACAAGCACAAAACACTAAAGGGTTGTTAGATATTCTTTTGATTGATACCATAGATTCCTGAGAGGAAGCAAAGTGTGTTACCAAGTTAAGGATTATCTAATAATTCATTGGTGGAATCTTTGAAGATACAAGTATTCCAGTGTTCCAATTCGCACTCATCGCATTCGAACACTAGGGGGATGGGGATGATATGAGGATACGACAACAATGCGTGTCATGTTGACCAAAGGCCAAAAAACAAGAAATATAATTGCATCATCGGGACCGGGGACCGTGCGGCCATCCCCGTAGAAACAAGTTATACGAGATAGCCACAAGTAATAGCTATTTCTTTTCAGAATTGCAAATGCTTATGTACTTTTGAAAATATAAGGAATTAAATGAAATGGAATCCTTTTGTTTTTATCTTGTTTCTTGTCCGAACGATGAATTAACTTTGTCATTTAAAAGTTAAACAAGTACTTCAAATGCCAGTTTCATAATAAATAGGAGATGTTCTCTTCAAGAGCACCATAAACATAAGAAGACCCTCAGTGAAAACCCTCACGTTAAAGGGTTGGATTCAGAAGAATTTATGCCCGGAATCAAAATAACTTCAGAGAAAAATACATTCGAGGACATATACAAAAGGATGCAAAAAAAAGCAAACTTGCTCAAATACTTATATAGAAGCCTTCGTGAAAAGGGGTTGATGCCCGGAACCAAAATATTTACGGGAAAAATAAATCCAAGGCTACGGGTAATAAGATGCGAATAGGAAAACTTGCACAAAGTCCTTAAGAAAATGGAAGAAAATGCAAAGATTACAAACTTGCATTATTCGAACGGAAGTATGAATCAAACAATACTTGAGAAAAAAAATGTCTTCATTTACAAAAAACATGCCAAAATGACACAAGTACAAGAATTGAAAAAAGAAAATAAAAGCTAAATTGCAGAATCTACGGAACCAGGAGGAAGAGAAGTGTCCGCGGCCCCGGGAGAAGTAGATGGATCTATCGATTGCTTGACATTTTAACTATTTTGGCCTTCAGCATTATCGTCCTCCAATTCTTCTTCAGTTTTCGAGAACTAGAAGGACTAAGAGCATCAGGCTGCAGTGGCAGTCCATTTTTAACAGCTAACTCCATATGGGCTTTAGCAATTTCGGCATCAAAATCAATAATACCAGCTTTCACCTTTTCCAAGGTTTTTCTCCTCATGTTGTACATAGCATAAGTTTTCTCAATAATGAAGGAAGTCGATCGGCGCTTAAGTTATTCTTTGAATTGATCTACCTCGAGAGAAAGACATTCTCGTGCAAACCTAACAGATCTGAGGCTAACATCAAGGTCATGAACAGTTGAACTAAAGATCTTGTTATGCTCAATAGTTTTCCTATATTTCTCCTCCAACTAGGCATTTTTCGCCTCTACAGCAGAAAACTCTTCAATTTTGGAATTTAAGGTTGCCTCTAAATTATTCAATCTTTTAGCGGAGGCAACCTCACATTCGGATGCAGCAAGAACAACATTATGGACTTCAACCCATTCAGCTTTAGCTTCTTCAAACTGAACCCTCAACGGGGCAATCTCTTGGATAAGGGTTTCCACCTCCTACTCGCTTTTCTTTAAACGAGCTTCCAATATAACAGCCTCAGTGGCCTTGGCTTCCCGTTTCGAGAGGTGATCGCACTTTGCTCCCACTCTGTCAAAACTTGATCCCGAGCAGAAGTAATTTCTTCCTTCTCCAGAATCAACCTCTAAAGGCCCTTGGAAGCCAGAACGATGGCCTACAAAATAAGAAAAGTAAAACTCAGTATACGTTCGTACAAAAAGAAGAAACAACAGAGGAAGAAAGGAGCGCATAGTTTACCACTACAGCATTTTGTATGGAGTTGTTCGACAAACACTCTCCCGAGAGTGCCTGAATCTTTTCCTAATCTTTCTCTAAAGCCAAAGGCTTCAGATAATTAGCAAGATCCACTGGATGGGATAGCAAATTGCATCCAAGAGAGACAGAAGAGTAACATTACTCCTCCTTTGTGGATCTTCAAAAGGGGCAACATAATTTTCCCCCAAGATCCTATGAACTGGGGACTGGGGAAGAGGAATATCTTCTTTATGGTCAGATGTGGCTTATGGAGGTGATGTAGCAATTGCTGATGGAAGAGTGGACGAAGATGGAAATGATGCAGCAACTGCTGTGTTGGTTAAAATGGGAATAAAGCTTATGGAGTTCAAGAATGAGAAGCAACTGGATCAAATGCGTTACTAGTTGTTGGATGCTCTCCAACCAAAGATAGTAGGGACTCGGTACTCAGCCCCATAATACTGGGCAATAATTGGGGCCCGAAAATGGGACTTGACATTTTCTACTACTAAAACTCCCCCAAAGTGCCGAGGCGTCGTCCTTGGTTAGTGTAACTAACTCAACATATTGAGAATTCTGTTGAGTTGATGATGAACGTCGCCTTTTGTGTAGAGAATCCCCATCATCACTAGCTTCTCCATCATAGTCGATCATCACGGTGTCTATGACTGGCCCAGAAGGAGGGCTAGTGATCACAACTTCCGGAGATAATTGGGGGAAAATTGTCTTCGCCCTCTTATTCTTTTCCCCAGCCGCGGAGGAGCATCTTCTCTTTGGTTTGTCCTCCAACCGCGGACTCCGTAAAGAAACATTTGTGCCCGTAGAAGGCCCGAAGACATTTGTTCGAGTAAGTACCTCCTGAAGTAGGCTCGCAATATCAGTAAGATTAGCCATGCCGTCCTCCTCGGGGATAGCAACAGAGCATGCAGGTAGACCTAATTTCCTAGACAAGACAAAAGGGATCAACCAAGTTCGTCGCAAAAAAAATTGAAATAAGGTGAGCTTGAATTACCATGATTTTTGGCCTTCCACCTGTATTTAGGGCCAGTTCTTTCCAGAAACGAGCTTCGGGAGTCGTGACGTCCAAGATCTTCTGAACCCACCGGTCCAAACCTTCAGCTACCAGTGAGATCCATCAAGTTGCTAAAAATGTGAAGGATGAATGATCAATACGGCTATAGAAGAATATTTATTAAAAGGAAATATTAAAAAAAGATCTTATGTGCGCGGTTCTAAGTGGATGGAAAGGATGAAGTCGTGGCCGGAATGATGTCGTTGGTGGCAACTTCAAAAAATAATTCCATCCACCCACAATCGTTGTCATCATCCATGGTAGATAACATATCATGTTGGCCATGTTTGCAGAGGTTTGTCATCCCCCCTCCCCCTCGAAGATTTTGGGAGAGTAGAGATTCATCATATGAGATAAGGTTAGCTCTTCTCTAAACGCCGAAGGCAAGAAAACGTCCTCTACATAGAAGGACTTACATATGCCAAACACACTTGATTGCGGAGGCAAAACTCCGCAATAATGGAATCAAGCTCTCCGCTCAAATAAATCGCACCTAAAAAGGGGATACGTGTAAATATATGTAAACCCCCCCCCCCCCACAGTAAGGTCACTCGCTTAGATAGATAAGGAGTAATAATATCTAAATTATGGCAGCGACAATCTTCTTTTACAATAGAAATGTTAGAAGGATGGATGGAAAAAGGGTGCCCACTGACGGCCCATGTACGAGACTTAGCAATAGGAAAATTTTCTTTGAAGTCTTTTATGGTAATAAGACTTCTAGGGATGATGGAGCCCACTGTTGCAGGAACAGAGTCATCGGCCTTGTTCTTGTTCTTTGAAGAACTGTTGCACTTTGAGGAAGAAGCCATTGTATGGAAGAAGGAGAAGTTTCTTGTTTGAAGAAAGTTAGAGAAAAGATGGAGAACAAAGATGCAAGTCAAATAAGGGAAGTTTGGAAAATTATGGAATACAAGGGAGAAGGATGATGCGTATAAGTAAAATTTGGCAGCTAAATTTATGATCATGATTACCTCGATAATTGGCAAAAGTTGTGCTGAATCATGGTATAACGCATATTCGCGGAATTAAATGCGGATAGAAGTGCGTCTAATCAACTATTAGAAGCTTTTAGAGGGAATTATGGTAATTTCCACCAAAAGAGTGTTTCTACCAACTTCCCGATAATACAAAGTTATATCTTTGAAAAGCAAGGGGACTATCTGCATAGGGTAAACTATGCTATGACATGTGGCCATCCAAAAGAAGGACACGTAGAACCCAAGATAGGGATGGTAGGAGACCGAACACAGTCGTTCCGCTTGTCACCGGAAAGAATAACGTTCATAAAAGTGTGATAAATGCTCTGCGCCTGATAATATTTAGTGAAGAATATTCCATGGAATTAAGAGCGATGGTCCGTTATAGGGAATTTGGTATTTATGTTGACCGTTGCATCTTTATCAATCACCCTCATAATTGACATTAAAGAAGGGCACGATCGTACGACATTCTTCCCTAGACATAGCTATAAATAGTGAGCTCGGTTATCATTGTAAATGATACGAATTTTCTGGCAAAATTATACTACATTCTATACAAAGCTTAATACAATCTTACTTTCTCATTTTTTGATTTCTTTATTGTTATGCCCCGAGACCTTGTTCCCAGAACTGTTGCTTCTGTCGTTTCGTCTATATTTGAAGGCTAAGTATGGCATAATTCTTCAATTATTTTATTGTTTCAGGATCAAATTAGGTCACTAGTCTAGAAATCACGTATAACTTCAACTGTATTGTTTTACGGGTAAGCATGGATATACTTGAAAAATATTGGTGACTTTGATGAGCATATATAAGTGTTTGTGATCATGGATAGGAGAAAATTCTTTTATCTATTTTAATATAAGAGAAACAAACACCAAAAAAGCAGTAAAAGCTTTATTAATTTCATAATAGTCCTATTCAGAACAAAAAGATTCATATCCATATAAAGTGACCACCTATTAAAGTAAGTTATATTGCATTAATAGCCACTTAGCCAGTGTTACATTTCTGTAGACTCAGTCGGTATAACTTAAATTCTTGGAATATACAAAGGTAAATAGAACCAATTTAGTGATGGCCATAAATTAATAACGATTATCCGGCTGAATAGAATTAGAAGAGTAAAAGAATATAATATTTCATAAAATTAAGAGTTCTCAAAGAATTAAAGTTCCTATTTCCGGATTTTACTTTACAAAAATATTTTCTATAATTTTGATATCCAACTCACTTTGTGCCCATCTCGATTAGTTCACTGTAGGTATGGCGAACGGGACGAGACGGGTTTAAGCTTATGCGAGATGGGACGGGTTTAAGTTTATGCGGGGCGGAACTGGTTTAAGCTTATGCAGGGCGGGTGGGTACAATGCGGGTTTAAGAATTATTTTAAATTTAACTGCGATTGCGGAGCGATTTTGGGTTGTGCATTTGTTTAATACCTGCATCACACATTTGCTACTTTTCATCAAAGAAGAATCAAATGTTTTCGTAGAGTTGTAATCTGCTTTCTCATTTGGAATCTGTTTTATAAACATTCCCTTGCTCATCTATATCTTTATTTTTATTTTAAATTTTATTAGTTCATATTCAGATATTACCAATTTTTTGGGTCATTAAAATATAATATTGATGCATCTATTCGGTAGGAATGTAGCATTCTAGTTTAAGAAGATATTTTAAAATTGATTATCATAATTAACTCACTAATTAAATTACTACTTTTATTATGGAATAATATGCTAAATGTTATGAAATAATATAAAAGACAAGAACAATAATGCAAGAACAAGAGCAATAGAGAGAAGAGTAGAGAGAGTTCTTCTTATTGATACTTAGAGAATGTTAGGAGTGCATTACAATGGTAGAAGACCCCTTTATTTATAGGGAGGGGGATGATTTAGCTACCAAGAATAGAACTCTAGAATCTCTCTAATTATAGACATTCACCTTAAATAGGAGATTTCATAACACTCCCCCTTGAATGTCTATTCAACAATGTGCCTCGTTAAAACCTTAAAACCAAAACCCAATGGGAAAAATTAAAGAAAGGAAAAAGAGTACACATGTTTGAATATGCGCCTATTGGTTGCCTCGTTAAAAACCTCGCAAGGAAAACCCGGTGGGACAAAACCTTGTAAGGGAAAAAGAGTGCAACGCGCATTAACTCCCCCTAATGAGTACATCAATTTATATCCTTGAGCATTTTCATTCCAATCTTGTGCATCATCTTCAAAACGATCTTTGGTAGACGTTTGACAAATCAACCATATTGACTTGAATAAATATTCCGTACCTTGAAATCATCATTCTTGATAGATATGAACATCTTCATATAATGTCGTGGAATAACTCTTCAATATCTCCATAGATGCATTCTCAATGCCATCATGCTTATAGTTATAGCAAGATACATATGTACACAAATTGTACTAAGGATGTGGTACTTCAGGACCAAGAATTGCATATGCTTCAAGCAACTTAAATCTTTCAAGTTAAGTCATATAAGCCATATAATAGACTTTAGATGCATATCAAGTTTTCCATGTCATGCTAGACAAATAAGATATCGAAAACTGACTATACATACCTTTGACTTTATACTTTCAAGCATTTGAACTATAGGTTCAAAACTACATGTCTTTCATATGGAATCAATTCTTCTTGAATTGTATCTCTTCCATTTAGTTACTTTGTTTGGGTCAGCAAATGCGTATAGCATGCTTTGCAATATGTTGCAATTGAATTATCCCTTTTATGAACTTCAGGTTCATATCATGATATTTGGGGATATACATATACAAATGATAATTCATCCCATGTAACATTTTCTCAAGTGTTTATCATGTCTCCCCCTCATGTTAGAAAAGCTAACTTGTTTCCTCAACTTTGGGAAATCATCTTTGTGCATTATCATGTCAATATACACAACACATTAATAATAAGATGAAATTATTTGGTTCCTGACCTTGAACCACTTGTGAGGGGAGAATATACTCTCGTATACAACTTATATCAAACTGATATATATAACTTTGTTCTCACAAGAAACAGTTTAGCTATTAAGTGGAAGCACTCAATAATTATCTTGCTAAACTTACTTTGATATAAACCAACTTATCAAGATGAACTATCTTGAGTAGAAAATCTGGAAATTATGCTCGAAGTTAGATTACTGAGCAATTTACCTCGCAAGCACCGGCCAGGCTGCGGGTTAATAACAATTGCGCATGTAACCATTTCATAGATGCATCATATGTGGTATACATGGCAGGTGAATGGGCCCATATTCACCTTTGATATTTCCAGAATTTATAGGCTTCAACCCGAACTCTTTAGTTGGTCAGTTCATTAATGAGAACAAGTGATACAAGAGAATTCGTAAAGAACTTTCTAGTTCTTTATTATTCACCTATGTGAATTTGCACATCGTACATAAAATGAGATGGCTAACACGAATGTCAACTGAATAAATTATCAATATTGGTAAACTTCAATTTTACACCATGACATGTGCACTTATCAATAAACTTCGGGTTTATAATGACATGGATTTTTATACCAATAGATATCCACTTTATTGTGGCATTATTTCGTTTATGTAGTACAAACTGGAGAACAAAGCGGGTAGCTTTTCATATACAAATTACCCCGCTACAAGTTGTAGTAATAGGAGATATCAAAGCCTTCCTTTATTTATAGTCTCAATATAATCAATCGCTTTCGCGTGTACTTTGGAAACTGAATAAGTTTCTTTGAGACTTACTACAGCACAATACTCAATTGTGTTTCTCCAACATAGTAATAATTGGCTCTTCTAGAGCTCTCAATTAATTTTGTACTACCACAGATTCATCAACATCCATGTGGTGAATATCTTTCTTAAAGAGAAAGTTATACCATTATGGTCATATCAAACTTATATGCACGATATTATCGTTGTCCTTTAATAGTCATATTTCCAAAATACTTTGGCGTACAATAGGTACGTGACCAACGATCATTCATGCCATATATCATCTCAAACCTCCTTCTAGGGGTGAGTGTGGTATCATCTCAAACCTCCTTCTAGGGGTGAGTGTGGTATATCTAATACCAATTTCATGTTCATATTCTTCCAATAATGAATATGTATTCGTGAATCAGATGTTGTCACATTCACTTCGGGGATATGTGATTTTGTTATCCTTTTCAAATCTATAAATGCGTCAGGCATTTGATTTGCTATTCTTTGCAAATGGATAATCTTTTGTGCCTCTTTCTCACAAATAGAGGTGTGTGGATCAAGATGAGGTAATGATGCATTTTTCCACAAAATTTCCCGTTTGGTTTCACCAACTTCTCCCCCTAATTTTGGGAAAAGTGTCTCATCAAATTGACAGTCTGCAAATCGTGCAGTGAACAAATCTCCTGTCAATGTTTCGAGGTAGCGAATAATGGAGGGCGATTCAACCTCAACATATATTCCTAACCTTCTTTGCAGACCCATTTTGGTGCGGGATGGCGGTGCTACAGGCACATATACTGCGCATCCAAAGATTCTTAAATGGGATATATTGGGTCCATGACCCAAAACCAATTGCAACGGGGAATGTTTGTGTCAATTCGTCAGTCAGAGACGAACTAGCATTGCTGTATGCAAAATGGCGTGTCCCCAAACCGAAGTGGGCAGCCGACAAACTAAAATGCTGCATGCAAAAATGGCATGAACCCAAACCAAAGTGGGCAGCCGACGAACTAGCATTGCTGCATGCAAAATGGCGTGAACCCAAACCGAAATGGGCAGCCTCGTTTTCATGAAGAATTCAAGATTATTCTCATCTATTGTCTCAATATGATATCCATTTTGAATGATATCTTTAAAACTCAACAAGTTCTTCTTAGACTTGGAGGAGAATATTGCATTCTCTAAGATAAACGTCGTGCCTTTGGGCAGAGTTACAGTTGCTCTTCCGGAGCCTTCAATCAATTTACTTCCCATGGTTTGACATATAAAAGAAAATATACGAACATGAAAATAAACAACTTCAATTCGTTTGTGTCACATAATATTTTCAAAATCTGCTACTAACAGTTGACTAACAAAATCAGATATGTTATCCATAATTGATTACTTTGCAGTTTGAAAATTTCAGTTTAAACATTTTCTTCAAACAATCGATTGTTAAACACAAACAATCGATTGTTGAACATTGACAATCGATTGTTAAATATAGACAATCGATTGTTGGCTTATTTTGAAAAATTCCAGAGCAGTCTTAAGACAATCGATTGTTATGCATAGACAATCGATTGTTGACTATTTTGAAAAATTCCAGATCACACTGTCTTAACGACAATCGATTGTTAGACATAGACAATCGATTGTGGATGATTTTTGAAAAATTCCAGATTACACTGTTTTAAAGACAATCGATTGTTAAACATAGACAATCGATTGTTGACTGTTTTTGAAAAATTCCAGAACACTGTTTTAAAGACAATCGATTGTTAATTATCGACAATCGATTGTTGACTCTTTTTGTAAAATTCCAAATCACACTGTTTTAAAGACAATCGATTGTTAATTATCGACAATCGATTGTTGACTGTTTTTGTAAAATTCCAGATCACACTGTTTTAAAGACAATCGATTGTTGAACATTGACAATCGATTGTTTTGCAGTTTTATGCGAAATATGAGATAATCGACTAGTTTTTCAGGTTAGTCGATTACCTCTACTGGAAAGTAAAAATATTATTGATATTTGAGCATATTGAAGATATTCTAAAGAACTACTGCTAACATTGCATCATGAACTAACTAATACGAGCTAATACTAATGACTATTAGTTTATTCACTAACTAATACAAATAAGTAGAATAAAATCAAATAACTCCATCTTCTTTCATCACGGATCCATCGCCGATTAGGTGGTCTATTTTCCCCTCGGGTTGCTCAAAGAAGTCTGCCACATCCAGGTGGGTGATATCCTCATTGTCGTCATAGACAAAATTTGTTTCAGGGCCTTTTCTCTTTCGAGATGCTTGATAAAGGTCAACCAAGTGTCTTGGTATACGGCAAGTCTTTGACCAGTGCCCTTTCCCACCGCAACGATAACATATAGTTTCTGAACCATTTGCCTTAGGATCTTCATGACCCCGTTTCTGCTTTCGGCGGTTATCTCTCCTTGGGGGTTGACGGACTTCATTGGAATTTCTTCCTTGTCTACGTCCCTGGCTATGACCCCGTTTGCGACCATGACCATGGCCCTTTTCATGTTTGGCATAATGAGAGTGCACCTTATCTGCTTCAGGCAGTGGTGTAGACCCAGTGGGTCGATTTTCATGATTTCTCATGAGCAGGTCATTATTTCGCTCAGCCACTAGTAGAAGAGAAATCAGTTCAGAGTACTTTGTAAAGCCTTTCTCTCTGTACTGTTGTTGCAGTACTATATTAGAGGCATGAAACGTTGTAAACGTTTTTTCAAGCATATCATAATCGGAGATATTATCCCCGCATAGCTTCAATTTAGAAGTAATTCTGAACATTGCAGAATTATATTCAGAAACGGACTTAAAGTCCTGGAGCCTCAGATGAGCCCAATCATATCGTGCTTGTGGCAGAGTGACCAACTTCAGGTTGTCATATCTCTCCTTTAAGCCGTTCCACAAGATGAGTGGATCCTTGACGGTGAGATATTCAATCTTCAAACCTTCATCAAGGTGATGGCGCAAGAAAATCAAGGCCTTCGCACATTCTTGGGTGGATGCTTTTTCTCTATCTTTGATGGTGTCTCCGAGACCCATAGCATCTAAGTGGATTTCAGCATCCAACACCCATGTCATATAGTCAGACATAATCGAAAATTAAATTAGGAAGAGGGAAATACCTTAGATTTTTCGAGAATGGTTCTTGAGACGGTAGAGTCTCGTGCTGATAACGTGTTATGAAATAATATAAAAGACAAGAACAATAATGCAAGAACAAGAGCAATAGAGAGAGGAGTAGAGAGAGTTCTTCTTATTGATACTTAGAGAATGTTAGGGATGTCTTACAATGGTAGAAGACCCCTTTATTTATAGGGAGGGGGATGATTTAGCTACCAAGAATAGAACTCTAGAATCTCTCTAATTATAGACATTCACCTTAAATAGGAGATTTCATAACACTAAAAGATATTTTCTAACAATAGTAGTAGTAGATATATAGTAGCACATGAAAAACATTATGGATATAACTGGAACTATCCAGAAAAAGAGACAAGAAGACCATAGCTTATCATTATTGTTTGGATTTTTTCTTTTAATAGAAACTACTTGTTAAAAATGAAAAAAGAAAATTGCTTCGCAGGGCGAGGCTGCTATGCGGTGTGGGGCGGGTTGAACTTTATGTGAGTTAAGGATGAACCTGCCCCGCAACCGCCCCACCCTATTGCCACTACTGGTTCACTGGGTAGCACTACCCTCCATTAGTATTAGCACATACAAATAAAATGACTTCGCTCACCAAAGTTTAAGCTTGACTGCCCCCGTCTATGTCAGTAAATAAAAGACTCATGTATTAGCTGCAGGATGTGATTTTACTACTACAACAACAACCCAGTATAATCTCACTTAGTGGGGTCTGAAGAGGGTAGTGTGTACGCAGACCTTACCCCTATCCTGGGGTAGAGAGGCTGTTTCCAAACAGACCCCCGGCATCCTTCCCTCCAAGAACTTCCCACCTTGCTCTTGGGGACACTCGAACTCACAACCTCTCGGTTGGAAGTGGAGGTTGCTTACCATCAGAGCAACCCCTCTCATCTCAGGATGTGATTCTAACAGGCATAATGTATCATATACACAGATAAATAACAAATCTCTCAAGCTAAAATATCAGCTATCAGAATTTTTATCTAGAAAAAGAATCTTTATAACAAGAATCTCCAAAGCAGAAAATTAAGAATATTGAGATGGACGTAAGCCTCTCATATTTGGACTCAGATTATGGTGGAAGCTAAAAACACCCGGAAAACCATTGATGAGAATTATATATATGGTTGAGCAATATGATAGATCAAGGCAATTCACGTCGTCTGGACAGGAAGAACTCATAATCGGGGTGCCTGTTTGCAAGTGTTTCTGCACCACACGTTCTCACAGCTCGTGACATAAGAGATGCAGTCTGCTCTAATGTTTTTAGTCAATCTCGTAGAACTGAACAAGGATCTGAATCCAAGATCGCTTCTTTCAGGTGGTCCGCAGAGTGCCTTGGCTGAAACCAGCATTCACCCTAGTTTCACCATTCATAAAAAAAGAAAGAAATACAATATCATTGTTGTCTATTTCATATCTACATGCGTGAATTGAAGTAAGAGTTAGGTATTATAGTATCTATACAAATAGTATTAGTTGTGACTTAAACGCAATCAAAGGCAAAATACAAAAGACATGGCCGAATGTAGTGCTGAGTATACTCAGGCTGAGTTAACTATATACATAGTTCATAGTCTAAAGTTGCAGTCGCTTGATCCAAGTGAGCAAACGCTTAGTTTTCAATGGACTGCATTTAGCAAAATATGTTACTTTCTTAGAATAGATTTAAAGACTTATCGTGACAGATTTCAGTAAGAAGAATCCCCATAGCTGTGCAAATTGTGCTGGTTGTTATAAATATATTTCTAATAAGTATCATTCTAAGCATAATGTTTTTATTCGTTATCATGTCAGAAAAGGGATCCATTTTCATTAGCAAACTACTTCAGCATGTTCTCTGAAACTTTCTCGTTAAGGTAAAGAAAGCAGTGTAAATGCACATTTAGTACATCGACAATTTTGATTATGTATAGAGATAGCCACTATCTGCAGTAACATGTAAAAGACCCATTGACGATCTCAGAATATATATATATAAATGTTATATAAGAAACTTTGATATCAAACCTGAGCATTGACGATCTCAGAATACATACATACATATATATATATACATATATATACATACATATATATAAATATATATATGTGTGTATATATGTATGTATGTGTATATATATATATGTATATATATGTATATATATGTATATATATGTATATATATATATATGTATATATATGTATATATATATATATATCTATATATATATATATATATATATATATATATATATATATATATATATATATATATATATATATATATATATATATATATATATATTATGTTACATAAGAAACTTTGATATCAAACCTGAGCATTGTAGCTCTGGAGGCCCACAACTGGAGAAACTATGCAGGTATCCAAATGACGGGCTTCAAGTGTATGGCCTCTGCCAACATAATGGCCAAGCGAATGATAAGTCAAGAAAGCAGCACGCAAGTTACCGTTTGGTATCTTATAAATGGGGTACCATGCGACAGAAAACCTGCAAATACAAAAGTACCATTAGATCTACATAGAATTTTGCTCTGCAACTTAAAGATGATTATACTTCCACATACTTCTTTCCCCCTATTTCCTTTTACCAAAAAGGACCAACTCGTGCATTGCACTTCACGCATTTAAAAACTAAATACAATCATACTAGAAGCCTTTTCAATACTAACCACAAATAAGGGTGCAGGTCAGGTAAGCGAGTGGAATGTAGGACGGATGGATCTCCATAAACTCCAGAACTTGAAGGCAAATTACCACCAACAAGTTCCTGAATCCTAAAATAGAGAGTAGGAGAAAGTCATCTTAGCAACAAATTAAAGTGCCTGACACAAACAAAATGACTATCATGATCATCCAAACGAAGGGCTAATGTTGCATAGTAGGAGGCCATGGATTGATCATCATATTTTTCCGAAGCTACCAAGATTAGTGATAAATTATACTGAATGTATGAAAAATCATTTACCACTGATTATAGGAGGACATCTCCTGTAAATATTTTGACTTTGACCAACTTGTACGCAAAATTTACAGTGAAAAATTGAACATTACTTATAATGCTATCGAATAACAGCACTAAAATGATAAGAGATAACATAAGTACCACATACTTTTCAAATAAAGGTTTACGATTTTGAGGCTGTTCACGTTCGAAATATTCAAACAGAAGCTCCACATTATAATCAGACAACTTAAATTCAACTGGTGGGTGATGCAAATCTGTATTGCTGCACTCTAGAGATGAACTGGAGTCAGAGACAACATTCCTTTTTTTGCAAAGAGCTTGAGTCCTCAACACGAGGTTAAGGTACAAGTACAGAGAATATTGTGCGAAGGTCTACCTTAGGTGAACCCTCAGATATTTCATTTATCCCAGAGTTCACCACATCTATCGACCCCGGAGTTCCATTATCTTTATAGCTTGTATGAGTCCTATGGTACTTGAAGAGCTGAACGGCTGACAAAAGTGGAACAAAATATGCGTTGAACTTAAGACTATCAATCCCCCATCGTCTACAACTTCTATGATCCTCCGCTTTTACTTCTAAACCATAGCTCCCATGTTTCTCGTACCACTGCCACAAGTTCCCCAAAGAGACATTCGGTATCTCATGCCTGCATAGAGGTGCACCTTGACCACGGACACAAGCCTGACAAGTCCGGATATGTAGACATACAACTGGAGAGGCAAAATAAATAAGTTTCTCAAACTCAGCAACAGGATAGCCCTTGCCCAACTCAATGGCTTCAGAGGCTAGCTGTGCCCTATGGGCCTCAGTCACTGCCCAACAAATGCTTTTGAAATCATTTTGAAGACTAGAAAATATACGGGCTTTATCTCCAGGAAACAACAACTTTGAAGAAACAGCATTCTTGTAGTGCTCCTCTGTAGTAGTACACGTGTTACAATTTCTCAGGGTTGTAGGATAGGGGCCCCTAGAGTTTTTCGTACTCCTCACCCGGGGTTGGGTGAGACTTGGCAGTGCTATCCATAGATGATTTGTGCATTGGATTGTGTCTCCCTTATGGTAGTTATTTATGGTAGTTATTGTCTAATATATTTGCATGCTATTTTATTTATGGTTCTTATGTTTAGATAATTATTTACGCTATTTTTACTGGAGTTACTAATGCTCTTTTGTTTTTGTTTTTATTTTTCCTTTCCTCCACTGAACCGAGGGTCGATTGGAAACAGCCTCTCTGCCCTTTCGGGTAGGGGTAAGGCCTATCTACATATTACCCTCCCCAGACCCCACTTTGTGGGACTATCTGTGTAGTTGTTGTTGTTCAAACTGAGTAACACCTGGTAAAACTTTTATATTTCCTAAACTTTGATCTGCATTTATTACCACGTTCAGAAAAGACGAACTAGGAGGTTGACATTTAGAAGCTAGTTGTTCTCTTGGGTTGTGGAAGTTCGCTGATCTACATAAGTTCAAACCATCCTCCACCATTTTATTATATACACTGGAACCTGCTTTTGGGACTGGGACATCTCCCCTTACCTCCATGTTACAGGAACAAGGATTTGAATATGGTTGGGAAGAAACACATTGAACATTCTTTTTCTGATATCAAATCTTAAGCTTACTAGTCTCTGTCCGAGAATCTGCAGCTCTTCCCAAGATTTTTGGACCAGCTATTCGGCCAGCGGAATTCACTGCACCATTTGACTGCATGGTACAATTCAAACAAGCTCCATTGACTGGAGATCTTTTCCCATACTTTCGTGTTCATGTAGGGAACCTGGACTCTTATTTTTACACAGGTCCGTCAGAAATTTGAGTTTTTCATGATTTGTAAATGCTGATTTCGATGCTAAAATAACATTAACAAAAATAGGAAGCTTTGTTTTCAAGGTATCATCATTTAACCCATCATGAACCTGCGAGAAGTCTGAGTTTTTCAAGTCACGGTTGCTTACATTAGCGTCCTTTATCTGAATTCTTTGCCATATATGCTGATAGTTTTCCTTCACAGAGTGACTGTTCAGGTTTCCAGCACTGTTAACTGCATGGACATTTGAATGATTTGGCACTTTCCCGAAAGACTTATCACTCGTTTTTTGCATGTTATGTTACAACGACAGTTTTTCCGCTCAGCGCGGCTACACGATTCACTAACAGTGCTTGAGATTTCTTCGGTAGAAGAAATGTATCTTCTGGCTATAAGAAAGAATGTTAGTATAACATATGATATCGCTCAGTCGTTTACTTCCATGAAGTAAATAACATATTAGCAGAACATTCTGTCCTTCAAGCCCAAGCTAGTCAAAGTGGTTGTCTGCTCAATTGCAACTCTTGATCAGTGAATATGTAATTAAAATTGAGAGCTCCATTAGGCAACAACAACAACAACAACACTATCCAGTATAGTCCCACAAAGTGGGGTTTGGGGAGGGTAATATGTAGACGGGCCTTACCCCTACCCAAAAGGGCAAAGAGGTTGTTTCCAATCGACCCTCGGCTCAGTGAAGGAAAGGAACAACAAAAAAAAAAACAACAAAAGAGCATTAGTAGCTTCAGCAGAAATAGCGTAAATAATTATCTAAACATAAGAACCATATACAAAATAGCATGCAATAATATCAGACAGTAACTACCATAAATTACTACCATAAGGGAGACACAATCCAATACACAAATCATCTATGGATAGCCTTGCCAAGACTCACCCCAACCCCGGGTGAGGAGTACGAAACTCTAGGGGCCCCTATCCTACAACTCTGATACTAGACCTCCAGACTTTCCTATCAAGCGTCATGTCCTCAGAAACCCGCATTCTAGCCATGTCATGCCTAATCACCTCCCCCCAATACCTCTTAGGCCTCCCTCTGCCTCGCCGTGCGCCGACCATCGCCAGCCGCTCACAACTCCTCACCGGGACATCAGGACTTCTCCTCCGTACATGCCCGAACCACCTCAGCCTCGCTTCTCGCATCTTCTCATCCACCGGGGCCACCCCCACCTTCTCTCGAATAACATCATTCTTAATCTTATCTAACCTGGTGAGCCCGCACATCCACCTGAGCATCCTTATCTCCGCAACCTTCATCCTCTGAACATGAGAGTTCTTCACTGGCCAGCACTCCGCCCCATACAACATGGCCGGTCTAACCACAACTCTATAAAATTTTCCCTTGAGTTCCTGTGGAACTTTCTTGTCACACAGGACTCCTTATGCAAGCCTCCACTTTGACCATCCCGCTCCTATACGATGAGTGACATCCCTGTTAATCTCTCCATCCCCCTGAATCACCGACCCAAGATATCTGACATTGTCCCTCTTGGCGATGACCTGAGATCCAATCATCACGTCCCTGTCTACTTCGCTCGGCTCGGCGCTAAACTTGCACTCCAGGTATTCTATATTAGATCTGCTTATTTTGAAACCATTAGACTCGAGAGCATGTCTCCATACCTCTAACCTCTCATTAACACCGACCCTCGTCTCGTCTATCAAGACTATGTCATCAGCAAATGGCATACACCGAGGCACATTCCCTTGAATATGTCAGGTAAGAGCATCCATCACCAAGGCAAACAAGAGAGGGCTAAGCGCCGATCCTTGATGGAGCCCCATAACCACTGGAAAATGGTCTGAGTCGCCACCCACCGTCCTAACCCTAGTCTTAGCTCCATCGTACATCTCCTTAATTACTCTGATGTAGGCTTCTGACACGCTCTTCGCCTCCAAGCACCTCCATAGAACCTCCCTTGGGACCTTGTCATACGCCTTCTCCAAGTCGATAAGCACCATGTGCAGGTCCTTCTTATTATCCCTGAACTGCTCCACCAGCCTCCTGACAAGGTGGATAGCTTCTGTAGTGGAGCGACCCGGCATGAAACCGAACTGGTTCACAGATATAGATGTCATCTCCCTCACCCTCGCCTCGATCACCCGCTCCCAGACCTTCATGGTATGACTTATTAATTTGATATCCTATAGTTGTTGCAGCACTGGATGTCACCTTTTTTCTTGTACAAGGGCACCACTGTACTCCATCTCTATTCCTTCGGCATATTTTTGGTCCTGAAGATCGCATTGAACAACCTGTAGAGCCACTCCACGCCTGACCTACCCATGCATTTCCAGAACTCTACCGGGATCTCGTCAGGCCCGGTCGCTCGACCCCTACTCATCCTACGCAAAGCCCCCATGACCTCCTCCGCCCTAATGCGCCTGCAGTACCCAAGGTCTCTATGTTGCTCTGAATACCCCAACTCCCCTAGCTCTATGTTACGATCCCCCACATCTTTAAGTAAGTCTCGAAAGTATGCCTGCCACCTCTGCTTGACTTGAGACTCCCCCATCAGAACTCTACCATCCTCGCCCTTGATGCACCTAACTTGGCCAAGATCACGCGCCTTCCTTTCCCTTTCTTTAGCTAACCGAAATAACTTCCTGTGCCCGCCTTTCTCCCCTAATTCCTCGTACATGCGACCAAACGCCGCGTTTTTGGCTTCCGTAACTGCCATCTTTGCTTCTTTCCTCGCCACCTTGTAGGTCTCCCTGTTCGCTCTCCGTTCTTCCTCGCTTGTGCTCCCTGCCATCTTAGCAAATGTCGCCTTCTTCACCTCCACTTTTCCTTGGACTACATCGTTCCACCAGCAGTCACCCTGATGTCTGCCTGAATAGCCCTTTGCTACCCCGAACACATCCTGTGCTACCTCCCTAACTAAGTTCGCTGTCTCCGGCCACATAGCATCCGCTTCCCCAGTACTTCTCCAAGCTCCGCCCTCAGCAAACCTCCTCTCTAACTCCTGTGCTTTCTCCTTATTCAAAACACCCCATCTAATCTGCGGTTGTCCCCGAGCACCCCTCCTCTTCCTCTTCACCCAGAGATCGACATCCATCACTAGGAGTCTATGAAGAGTCGAAAGGGACTCTCACGGAATAACCTTGCAGTCCTTGCACATACCCCTATCACTCCTTCTGAGGAGGAGGTAATCAATCTAAGTCCTCGCCGCCGAACTCTTGAAGGTGACCAAATGCTCCTCCCTCTTCTGAAATGTCGAGTTCGCAATCAAAAGCTCGGAAGCCCTGGCGAAATCAAGCAGTGACGTGCCTCCTCCGTTCCTAACCCCAAAGCCGAAGCCACCGTGCACCTCACCATAACCACCAGCATCAGCCCCATATGACCATTGAAGTCCCCTCCAATAACTAACTTCTCAAATTGGGGAATACTGCTCACCATATAATCCAAGTCCTCCCAAAAGCGCCTCTTAACCTACTCGTCTGAGCCCGACTGCGGAGCGTAAGCGCTGATGACGTTGAGGACTCAACCCCCAATAACTAACTTAATAGACATTAACCTATCATTCACTCGCCTAACCTCGACCACGGACTCCCTTAGATCCCTATCAACCAATATGCCCACTCCATTCTTACCTCTCACGACCCCATAATACCACAACTTAAACCCGTCTGCATTCCTCGCCTTCGACCCTTTCCACCTAGTCTCCTGGACACACGCTATGTTAACCCTCCTCTTCTGAAGAACCTTCGCCAACTCAATGGACTTACCCATCAGAGTGCCTACGTTCCACGACCCGATCCTTAATCTATGAGCGTCCGCTACCCTCTTCCCACACTTGCCTCTGGCCCTACCCGCAGAACCGCTCCCAGCCCCCCTGCTCGCCCCTGCCTCCACCCCTGCCCCCCGAGGACATGACCTTACTCTACCATCTCCCGCCGCATCCACTATCCCCGACCGATTACGGAAATAGTGATGTACCCACGTACTACAGCGGAGTATACAAAAGGATGCAAGCTAGGAATCGACAAAGTAAACCACATACAGGGTGCTTAGATAGAAAACGTAAAAGAGTGTACACAGTAAAAAAGGAGGTCGGGAGGTACCAACTCCCCATGGAAAAACCTGAAAGTATGCTTTGATTCGCCCGAGATCAACTGCCGCTAGCTCTTGCACACTTCGTCCGGTGTTGCTTTGCTCTTCGCGTCCAAATGCTGTAAGCTCTCCTTGTCCGTCGCGGCTTGTATCTGGAAATCACGAACAAAAAAAACGAGGGGGGCTTCCTAGCTCGGGAAAGGGGGATGGGTTGCCTTACTGGGGGGTCGCCGGAGAAGGGGGGTCGCCGGAGTTAGGGTTGGCTGGGGGGTAGGGGGTTGGGGGTAGGGGGTGAGGGCTGGGTAGTGAAGATAGAGGAGAGAGAGAGGAGAGAAACAGAAGAGAGAGAACTTAGAGGGTCGCCGGAGAAGGGTCGCCGGAGGGAGGGGTCGCCGGAGGGGTGGGGGGAGAGGGAGAGAGGGGGGGCTGGGAGTGGGAAGGGGTTGTTGGAAGTTAATGTTGGAGAGAGTTCTGGAACGTAAATGATTCAAAATATCGCATCAAAAGAGAAATTAAGAGAGAGCTCCATTAGGCAATAAAACAATAAACTGAAGCTTGTAAGAGAAGTTTCAGATAGGGAGAAAAACATGTCTAACGAGAAACCAAAAACAAAGATTTATTCCACTGATGATTGTGATCTCACATATCAATTTTAGGGGAAACAAGGATCAACTAAAGTTAAAATGATACAGAAGAGGAAAACTGGACGAATTTTATGGTTTCACAGGTTACTTAATTCTGAAACTAAACAGAGACCGATGCTCAATATCATGGTATAAGAGCTTAAGCTATTGCATTATCTTTGTAAGCAATATCCACAAAAATAATACTAGTTCAATAACAGTAAGTCGTGCCAGTAGGAGCTAGAGACAGAATCATTGGAAGCTTGAACTATATACAATGAAAGAAAAGAAATTGAAGGATAGACTTTACAAGCGAATTTACGACTTAACTTTTCAGGATAATGAATGAAAAATCAATAGAGAAAGACAAGAACACAATGAACACTTTGTATACGGGTAAAAACTGGGGCTGACACACACACCAATTTCCCGGTGGATCAAACGAAGCAAGGACGTGACTATATGGGATCGGAATGGAGCTGGGAACTTCTCATACTAAGCCCCAAACGGAGTGCTCTCCACCGGATCTGATAAGACAACACTTTCCCGAACCTGGAACGAGCTTCGAGACATCGAAAAGCATGGCAATGGTTGCACATGACTAACAAAGTGATGTGATATTCGCACCCTACCAGTTATCAAGGCGCAGATCTCGCCTAAAGTCGGCTGTGGATCAGTAATTGACGATAAAGGAGAATTTTTACATTTTTTAGAATTGTATTAGGGATGTAACTCCTACTATATAAAGGGAAAGTTTTTTCTTTAATAAGACATGGCAACACGCATATCAAGGCAACACATACTTATTTTTGTGCTTCCTAGCTATTGGAAGGTTCGTATTTTAATTATTGTTCTCTTTATATATATATATATAGATATATTTGGCTTAGAATTAAGGGTCCGGTCGAGGACAAACTATTGTTCAGCTTAAATACGAGTCCGGCCTTAACGTCACAACTGGTTTGGTTATTCATTTTATCTTTAACTAGTTATCTAACATTCTTGATTATTTTTGTGAATCTATCCACATATCCTTAAAATCGCATATAAATTCAATTGTTATCTGTTTTAAGGGTTAACACACTTCCTGCAGAGAGTAAAAAAAGAACACCAACAAATACGTGCAAAACATTCAAGTCAGCCTTAATCACTACCTTTGGATAATTACAATTAAGCAATCACATTCAGTAAACAAAAACTACCAAAAAAGAGAAAGGTAAAAAGAAACAATGTAAACGTAAGTAGCTTTAATACAAACACGCAGTGGCGGATGTAGCCTTAATGCTACCCAGTATTTTCAACACTAAACATAGTTATACATGTGAAAAGCGACAAAATTTCAAAAAATACTACTTATAAACCCGTAATTTAAAAAGTATAATAATGAGTTCAGTGCAAAATATTTTAAAGTTAAAATCTTGAATCTTCCTCTGCAACCACAAACATTATAACCCATAATGAACTATATATTCTACTATTATTTATAAGCCCATAACCAAAATTACATAAAAAAGGAGCAATAAAAGAACAAAGTAAGTCAAGATTCTATACTTGAGGAGCTGACTTGGTGTGATTTTGTAAGTCAAGGAACAGTCCTTTCAGTTTTTGTAAACTCTCATGATTAAGGGAAACAAACGATAGAATAATTAAGCACATAGAGAAAAAAGCAACGAAGTTAGTCCACTTCTTCTTAATTTAACTTCTTGCTTTTCTGTTTTTGGGTCTTTACATAATTTTTGTTCAATAAACGACATAAACAAAAGCACGTACATACTAAGATTTGAGTACGAATAGAAGTTACAAAATCAAACCAGCATATATTTCAAGAATTATGCATGCAAAAACACGTGTTTAATTACAAAAGTAGTACCTATCTCTGTTTCGTTTTACTTTTTCCTGGGTATTTTTGTTGCCCACTGGGTCGGTGGGGGAAGGGAGGAGGAGACAGACGACAGGACTAAAACTTTGGTCTGTCTGTGTCAAACGTTTTTTCGTAATGTACGATGACAGGGACTTGAGGAATATGGAGTTTATATTTATACTTTGCCGGTGTCCTAAAGAAGTACTTTCTCCGTTGTTTTAATTTATGAGAATTTGTTCAATTTATGGAATATATTTGACCGGTTATAAAATTTTAAAAAAAATAATTTTTAAAATTTATTATCGTAAATAAGTTATAAAAGGTCTCAGAGTATTTGTATTAATTATAAAAAAAATTTATTAAGAATAGATTAAACTAAATTGTTATTTAATTTAAAAAGGAATATTCTTTGCCAAAAAGTAAATTGGTTAACTTTTAGAGGAGGTAGCTTATGCTTCTTGGTGTAATTACATTAACGTCCTCTCTACTTTGTCTTTATCAGAAGGACTTTCTTTATTTTCAAAAAATCGAAAATTTGTTGCAAAATATTTTTCAGTTTTTGACAAAATTATTCTCAACCAAACGCCAAAGTAAAAAAATTAAGAAAAAATTGAAAACCTTTTCTTTCTTATAAGATGAGTATTGTGGTAAAATTGTTTACCTTGACATGTGTTTACTCTAAAATCGGATAACAATTAAATTTATACGCAATTTTAAGGATATGTAATATAATTTGAAAAATTAAGAATAATAAACTAATATTGATATTAATGCTGAAAGAAATAATGCAAATCACACGAATTGAACAGCCTCGGCCCTCAAGTTCAGTCGCCCTTGAACCAAATATGTTTCAACTTGCTTAACAGAATAATAAGATAATAAAAGCTAGAAAATAACACTATATTGCTTAGTATTGCATAATATGACATGGTTTACAAATGATCAGACTCCCATTTATATAGTAGGGAGTCCTACTCTAGATACAATTCTATATTGTTTATCCTAAAAATGTATAATAATTAAACTTATAATATGATTTTAAGGATATGTGATTTCACTTAATATCAATTGATTAACTTAAAGATAATTGATGGGAATTGTCAATAATGTAAAACAATTCAATACTTGGATAGTGCCCTCGAATTGATGAACCATCGAGTTTAGTGAAGTAAGAAAAATTAAAGAACTCAGTTGATAAACCAGAGATAGAAATGTTATATTGCCTTGATCTGTATGAATGTAAGGTGTCTACAAATGATGGGGATTCTTCTTTATATACTAGAGGAATCCTAATTATAGTACAATTCTAACTAAGGAAGTAAATCCTATAATCGGTACAAATAACTGCCCTTGATTTGATCTATTTTGGGATTTTTACCGCGATCTTTGACCGGTTACGGATATCTCACCTTTCCTATTGCACTTTAATCGAAGTCGATCATATTTAGTCTCGATCACTGCTGGCCTCGACCTCGACGGGTACGTCGATTCTTAAACTTAAAACCTAGTCTTCGTGCTCAGGCCAGTCCACTACGAGGCTGACCCTCGTCGTGATTTTCCAGTCTCGATTGAATAGCAAAATCGGGCAAGCCCGATCTTAATGATTGGCTAATTATTCAGCTTTTTCTTGATACGTGCCGGGATTCGTGTGGTGATCCTCGCCTGATGGCATATATTTTGACTTTCCGTTATTTGGCTCGGTAGGCGTCCTTTGATCTCTATCTTCTTCGATCTCGATCTTGGTCGATCTCGATCTTGATCAGTCTGAGAGCCACGAGATCGGCACCCTAACTTTGCATCATGCTTTGATATAACTCGAGGGTGAACCTCGGCCCATCATATTCCATTCTCGATCAGTCATATAAAAAGGGCAAGCCCGATTTTGATCGTATACAACATGCATGATATTAGTATCATTGGGTTTTACCACATTGTACTTGGTGATCTAAACTTCAATACCACACAAGAATGGGTGATTTGTATAGTGCATAATTTTTTGTTTAATCTGATTATGGAAGGACTTGGTTCTTCTATGTCTTCCAACTACTATTGTTGCAGAAATATAAATACGAAAATTAAAGAACACAGAGATTTTACGTGGAAAACACCTAGCTTAAAAGGTTGAAAACCCAAGACCTACCTTCCAGTAGGATTTTCTCAAACTCTCCACTAAAATCACTAAGCCAAAAACTGCATTTACTAGGATTAACTCTAATCCTGTTGTAGCACACAGCCTCAACTGTTGCGACAACTTCAAGTTAATTATAACTTGAATACTCTGAGTACCTAATACAATTACTTCTAGATAAAGCTGAAAGGTACAACATGAAAACACCTACTACAGTTGAACTAGAATAAAAGACAGACACTTGGAACTGGATCTTCTATCTAATTCAAGCAACTTCAGGATTGCATGCTTGAATCACACATAAATTGCTTGCAAATGCCTTGCTATTTTGCTCTCAATTCACGTTTAACTTCTGCTTATGTGAATTACATGTAAAAGAGAACAACACTGAATAGAGATTGACTAGAATATCGATGCTACTCTTTCTTGGTGGAAGAGTTCTAGTTGGTCTCATCATCTAACTCTATCAATTTCTTAAACCGTGTTCTCTTTGTGTAAGGAGTCTTTCTCCTTATCCAATATGCAATCTTTTCGATCAGGATCAGGAGATATCATTTCTAGCAAGTGAAGTTTATCTCTTTTGCGTGCATATCACATGCTTGAGTTGACCATGTCTATAGGAAAGGCCTGGTCCATGTCTAAATTCCTTTGTCAGTCTTTAAAATTCATCTTTACTTGGGCCAACAAATTCCCCCTTTTTATGATGACAAACTCTGTGCTTTTCACTCACTTCAGCCCTATTAGAACTCAGCTTATTCATCAATGCGAAGTTAGAGAATTTTTACTTAATCATCAAATATTAGGTTCATTAGGTTATAAACACCACTTATTCAAAAGGTAAAGCACAATATCTTCCCCCTTTTGGCATCATTGAAAAGTTGCATAAATACAGTGTGATTCATAGAATTTTATCAATTAATCATGGCCACTGGGGCAACTACAAGTGCAATCATGGATTAATCATCAGTAATCAACCAAACATATTTAAACTATCAAGGAAAAGTAAACAAGTAATCAAGAGCAAACATGAGTCTACCACAATCCACAAAATGAAATAAAAATAGTCAACACATGAGCAAAACAAGAAAAGTCTCAAATCTGAGTCACTGAAAGGTCTAGACAAGGTTCAATAACTGAAGGTTAAGAACTTAAAGCTTGGAAGGACTAGAGGGTTGGGTTTTGCCTTGGAAAAGGTGAATCATATCTTGAAGAATACCATCATTCTTCTCATTTTTCTTTGTAAGCTCAGTTATGAGAGCATCTCTCTCAAATTCATCCTCCGCTAAACGAGCCTGCAGCCTAGCTATCTTAGCATCCTTTGCCCACTCTCTTGCACTAGAGCTGTGACTTTGCTATTTACAGGTGTCTTCTTGGATGAACCAGGTTCATTGGGAATGGCAGTGACCTCATAGTCACAAGCAATCAAAGTGTTGATTCCAAAGTGATCCTTGCTTGTGGACATTTCCAACTTCTTTAGTGGCACCTTACAACGATCAAGCAAAGTAGTCAGAATAAACCCATAAGGAGTAGCATGGGCTTTGGATCCATTGATAACCCTATCTAGTAGCTTGATAATAAATGCAGGTCAGTTGATCTGCCTTTCACTTTCAAGACACTCTATCAACACCAAGTCCATATAGTTAGCAATGTGCCTTCTTTCCTTCCTAGTCCACAAACACGTGTTGAAAAATTCAAACAGGACTTTGTGTTGTGGCTTTATTTAACTCTTACGCACAACTTTGGCCTCATTCACTTCTGTGACATCATAGAATCTCCTAGTTATTGTAAGGGCAGTAGGAAGGGAGTCCAGACTTGGCCATCTTTGCCTCGTGTAATCATCATATCCTTTAGAGGGAATGTCAAGAATCAAAGGTCACTTAGACCCATTTCACCTGGCTGGTAACTCTGCTATTCTTGACCTCTACATTTGCCGTGAATTCAATGATTTCATTCCTAGCCAGCCTACCATTTAGCTGAAGGACCATGTCCTTCCAGCCCTGAGCAGCTAGAGCATCAATCAATCGAACCATCTTTGGTTCCACCAAATCCTTCAGAAGTCTAGCCTTTAAGATTTTTCTTTTGCCAAACTTGGACAGCTTATCTTGCTCATCATCATATTCACTCTCTTCTTCACCACTCCATACCTCCTCCTCAATAATTCTAGCTTGTTTGTTTTTCATAACAGACCTTGTCCTCTTGGCCAATAAAGGTTCAGCAGTCTCAGACACAGATGAAGACTTCTTGGAAGAAGTCTTGGTCTTTTTGGGCTTGGGTGTCTGAACCTCTACAGTTGTGTGCTCTTCCTTATGGGCCTGTTCCATCTCATCCATATCAACAGCCTCAGCAGGCTCTGCAACCTTAGCTTTCCTAATATCCAATCTTTTCTTCTTGCTTTCTGCCATAGCCTTTTGTAACTCACTCTCACTCTGCTTCATCATGCTTCATGTGGCCCTTCATTAAATCTCAACAGCTGTTAGAGCACAAGCCTTTCTTTTCTTGGAAGGCTTAGTAGTGCTAGAGGCTTTTGGTATTGGGTTCTCCTTTTCTTTGGATCATACCTAGCACCCACTTTCTTCAGAAGGTCTGTTATGGTCTCCTTAATAGATAAACCAGGTTCATCTGCCTGTGAACTAAGATAAATCAACCCTTCAGCAACCTCCCCTGAACCACTTCCCCTAGTCTTCTTGCTACTCTCTTCCACAGTTACATGTATAACCCGACAGATAGCTGGTCTCACCAATTCAAAAGTGGGACCTCACATCACTACGCACACCCTCAATCTCATTTTTTCACCTTTATTTTTACCATCTCTCCTTCTTTACTCGGGCAATTCCACATTCCTAACAGATCCAACCAGAACAAGCATATTGTCTAAGTCTTCAACTAAAATAGAACGTACTTCAGAAGGAGAATTTTGAGCCTTCTCAGAGTTAGAAAACCCCCTTCCCCCTCACTCTGAAATTTGAACGAATCATCTGAGTTCTCAAAATCTTAGTCTTGACTTGCCTTTAATTTCTCGTTCAATATCTTTGAAGGAGCACCAACTGCCACCATTTTGTGAGCAAGCATTTTTACTCGCCTTCTCCTAGGTTGAGGGGTTGTGATACGTTGTGGAGGAGTGCCTGGGTTTTTTTTTTTCGACAGATGCCAATTATTGCTGAAACACAGACATTACAAGTGGACTTCCAAGAAATTACAAAAGTCTTACAAAATGGTAGACTAAACCATAACCTAAAGACTTCTCAACAGAAAGAGTAACATCAAATCATCTAAAACAACATCTGGAATTAAACATCAAGTCTCTTTATTTGTACTCTTCCTCTTTGGACAGCTTAATCGCTTGCAAACCCTTGCAAGGGCTATCCACATCACAATAAGCTTCAATAGTAATTAACACTTGATTATCCAAATTCTCTGCATATTTATAGCAAGGGCAACTTGTACCAAGTATGCTCTTGAATGTTGGCCAGCATGGATCAATTTTAGTTTCGTTGAACATGCACTTGTAAATCTTTGCTTCGTCACTAGCTGAACAGCTTGAACTCGGGGCGGGAGGGGGTGGGGATGGTGGTGGAGGACATGGTGGTGGAGGTGGAGGCGGACATGGTCGTGGCCGTGGAGGAGGGCATGGATATGGCCGTGGAAACGGAAATGGCCACGGCAGATAACATGGAATATCAAATGGGAAAATTTGTAAATCGTTCCCGTCATTGGCCAAGACTACTTCTCTACTTGTTGATGGCTGCAAAATAAAGTTGCAGCCACCAAGTAAGGAGCATTTTGAAGGTTTCCATTTTTCAATGAATGGTTTGTGTCAGTGCCTGGGTTATCTTGGGGGTTAGTCATTTTGCTGATTCTAGAGGAGGATTTGTGAATAGGGGTTTTGGAAGAGAGAAGAATAGAGTGCAAAAGAAATTTAGACGGTTTAGAGAATTATGAAAGTGTTAGTGATTGTGATGATGGATTTTTAAATAGAGAGGCTTAATTAATGACTAATGAAGGCTTTTTGTAGTCATTTAGAAGTCCAATCAACCTGAAATTTCAGGTTAAATAAGCGATTAAGCTTCCCTAGATTCTAGGCATTTTATGTGGTGAGAATTCTATTAGAGACGGAATTGGTTCAAACTTTAGAGGAATAGGTTTTTGTGATAATTTTGAACATGGGAAGGACTCTGCTCATGAATTGAATAATAATATTTCTAATTATACATAGAATAGAAAATATACCTCGTTATTCATATGAACCAGTACTAATGAACTAGGTTCTTCAATGAGTCATATCAACATATGTCACTGGAGTATACTATTTTCAGTATCAAATAGAGAAACGATTAATCTAGATATTTACACAAGTTCCAGATTTTCTAACCAATTTTTTTTTTCATTTTTTTATTTTTTTTCATTGTGCCTTCTGAACAGGTCCCATTAGATGATCTTAAACATCCCTAATTCTAATTTATTCCTTTCAAAGTGCTCTCTACTCAGTGCTTCAGTGAAGAAGTCAGCAATCTGTTTATCAGTAGCACAAAATTCTATAGAAAATCAATCATTTCTCATAGTTGTCCCTCAAAAAATGTTGTTTAACATCTATGTACTTAGTTCTCTTATGATGAACCGGGTTCTTAGTCATACTAATAACACTAGTGTTATTACATAAAATAGGGATGCAACCAACTTCAATACCAAAATCCATCAACTACTATTTGATCCGTAGTAATTTAGCACAACAGGAAGCAGCAACAACATACTCAGCTTCAGCAGTGGATAAGGCCACTAAATTTTGCTTCTTAGTAGCCTATGACACAAGACATGGACCAAAGAAGTGTGCCATACCTGAAGTGCTCTTCCTATCCACCAGGAAAACTGCATAATCAGCATCAGCATATCCCACTAGGTTAAAGTTACTACATTTTCAATACCAAAGACAAAAGCCAGTAGTGCCTTTCAAGTATTTCAATATTCTCTTGACAACAGTCAAGTGGGATTCCTTTGGATTTGCTTGAAATCGACCTCAAAAGTAAACACTGAAAAGAATGTCAAGTCTGTTAGCAGTAAGATACAAACGTGAACAAATCATACCCCAATACAACTTTTGATCAACAGATAATCAGGTTCATCTATGTCCAATTTTGTGGTTGTTGCAATATGAGTGCCTATTTCTTTTGATTCTTCCATTTTAAACTTCTTAATCAACTCTTTTGTATATTTCTGCTGATGGATCATGATTCTATTTGAGTTTTGTTTGATTTGCAAGCCTAAGAAGAAATTAAGCTCACCCATCATACTCATTTCAAATTCACTCCCCTTAAGTTTTGCAAATTCCTTACTTAATTTTTCAGTGGTTGCCCCAAAAATTATGTCATCGATATATATTCGTACTACAAGAAGGTATGTACCTTTTTCCCTCGAGAATAGAGTGATGTCAATTTTACCTCTCTTGTAGTCATGTTCAAGCAGAAATTTGGACAGTCGTTCATACCATGCTCTAGGAGCCTACTTGAGTCCATAGAGAGCCTTGTCTAATTTATATACATGTTCTGGACACTCCTTGCTCTCAAACCCTGAAGGTTGTTTGACAAATACTTCTTCCTTTAAGTAGCCATTTAGGAAAGTACTTTTGACATCTATCTAATGAAGAGTAAATTCCATATGTGCTGCAAAGGCTATGAGGAGTCTTATTGCTTCCAATCTTGCAATTGGAGCAAAGGTCTCATCATAGTCTATGCTGTCCTCCTGGCTATAACCTTGAGCCACCAATCTTGCCTTGTTCTTTGTAACAGTTTCATCTTTATCGAGTTTGTTTTTGAAGACCCATTTAGTTCCAATTATTGATCTGTCATTGGGTCTTGGAACGAAATGCAAACTTGAGTTCTTTCAAACTAGAGTTCATCTTGCATTGCATTCACCCAGTCAGCATCCTGCAAAGTCTCAGCAACTTTTTTATGTTCAATAAGAGACAAGAAAGCATCAAAATCACACAGATTCTTTAATTGAGATCTAGTTCTATTTTCAGAGGTTGGATCAGTAATTATATTCTCAATGTGATGAGAACTTTGATACTTGTAAGGTTTTACAACCAATGGGTTTCTATTTGATGTTTCTCCCATGTTCTGTTGCTGAGGAACAAGCTCCTTGAAAAGTTCCATTTAGGCATCAGATTCATCTTTTCTTTGTTCAATTCAACCTTACAGGGATATATTTGATTTTCTCCCTTTAAGTAACTCATAGGGAGTCTTCTCTATAAGAGGTCTAGTCATGCACCTATTAATGATGTAACATGTAGTATTTACGATCTCTGCCTAGAAGCTATGGTGCAGTTTACTAGAAAGAAGCATAATCTTATCAAGGTCCTATTCTTTCTTTCAACTACTTCATTTTGTTGAGGAGCCCTAGGGGCAGAAAAATTATGATGCATACCATGCTCATCACAAAATTCAGAAAATGTAGCATTTTGAAATTCAATTCCATGATCATACTTAATTGATGCAAGTTGATTAACTAGTTGTTTCTAAGTTTTTCTAACAAAGACAGTAAGCGTGTCAAATGCTTCATCCTTAGGTGTTAAAAATAACGTCCAAGTAAACCTAGATTAATCATCAACAAGCACCGTCATATATTTCTTACCACTTCTACTTAATGTTCTCATTAGACCACAAAGATCCATACGAACCTGATCCATCGACCTGGTCGTGCTTACTACTTTCTTGCTTTTAAAAGAGGATCTTACTTGCTTCCCCCTTGCACAAGCCTCACAAACTTTATCTTCCTTAAACTTGATGTTAGGCAACCCTATCACCAGGTCCTTCGAGACTAATTTGTTGAGTTTACTTAAACTTGCATGTCCAAGTCTTTTGTGCCAAAGAAGGGGATCATTATCCAATACACCTAGACAAGTGAGTTCATTGTCTGAAAGAGTGGAAAAATCTACAATGTATATATTGTTTACTCTTTTTTCCTGAAAAATAATCTTATGAGTGGTAAGATTTAATTCAAAATATTTGGTAGAGGTGAATTCTACCAAGTTACCTCTGTCACACACTTGTGATAAACTGACTATGCTATATTTAAGCTATCTATCAAGTAGGCATTCTCAATGGAATGTGAATCTGTCTTGCCTATCTTTCTAACCCCCAATGATCTCATATTTCTTACCATTATCCAAAGGAGATATTACCTCCTTTGAGGTCCTCAAATGAAAGGAGTTGTTTCTTGCTACCAGTCATATGCTTTGAGCATCCATTATCAATGTACCATAGTGGGTTGATTCCCTTCATTTGACCTGCAAGAGAAAAACAGGGGTTAGTCTTAGGAACCCAAACTAGTTTGAGTCCCTTTCTATAGGCAAAAGGGTGAAATAAATTCTTTTTAACCCATCCTGACAGCCTATTTTTCCCTTGAACAAAAGCTTTGTTCTTCTGACTGGCATTTTCTTTTGCATTACATTTACTTTTAAAATGACCAGTCTTTCCACAGTGTGTGCAGATTTTGTTTTCATGAAGTGTGATATACTTGCTTTTGGGATCCCACTTAGGTGCAAGAGTCACATAGCCAAGTCATCTCTTATTGTTACTGTTATGTTCTTGTAATCAAGATAGTGCATCAAAGGAGTTATTTCATTGCAAGTTCTGTCTAGTTCATGCTTAACCTTACCTAGATATGTTTTAGGACTCTTATCTACTCATCCTTTTTGTACAGCTCATCCTTCATTTTTCCTAAATTTTCTTCTAAAGTGAGACGTATAAGATCATCTTTCTTTCCTAATTTCAGTTTTAAATTTTCAGATCTAAATAACACAATGGTGTCAAGTTCAAAAACCTGATTCTTCAACGTAGTATTTTTATTATCACTTTCACTAGCCCTGAGTTCCAGATTCTTGCACTTAGCTTTCAAGATTATACATTTCTTAGACAGTTGTTCCTTTTCATTGTTTATGACCTCAGACTCATCAATGAAACCTAGCGGTAATTCAGATAGTCTTTCTTTAGGCTAAGTACCTAATACAATTACTTCTAGATAAAGCTGAAAGGTACAATATAAAACACCTATTACAATTGAACTAGAGTAAAAGACAGACACTTGAAACTGATTCTTCTATCTAGTTCAAGTAACTTCAAGATTGCACGCTTAAATCACACATAAATTGCTTGCAAAATTGCCTTGCTATTTTGCTCTCAATTTCTTTTAACTTTGCTTATGTGCATTACCTGTAAAAGAGAACAACACTGATATTTATGGATTTAGTAAATAGAGATTGACTAGAATATTGATGCTATTCTCTCTAGGCAAAAGAGTTCTAGTTGGTCTCATCGTCTAACTCTATCCATTTCATAAACTATGTTATCTTTGTATAAGGAGTCTTTCTCCTTATCCAGTATGCAATATTTTCGATCAGGAGATATCATTTCTAGTAAGTGAAGTTTATATCCTTTGTGTGCATCTCACATGCTTCAGTTGACCATGTCTGTGGTTAACTAGGATGAACCTGGTTCATGCTTAAGTTCCTTTGTCAGTCTTTAAAACTCACCTTTACTTGGGCCAACAGTACCTACTCAGTATGGTACAAACATACTAGTAAATTTCAAAATTTATATTAAAATAAAATAGAAGACACGAATAGATAGATTTTATCAACCTAGAATGTACCAGTTGTAATGTTTGCACTCTTTTTCCTTCTTGAATATCGCTAATTATAATCAAAACTCAACCCAAGTGCATGACTGTTTTTGTCAATATTGACATACAGATGTATATAATCAACGAAGCAGTCAACACGAAAAGGCAAAATTCTAGATTAACCAGCCTGAGGACAAATGCAACAGTAGAAGTTGTTTCCTTTTAACTGCCAAAAAGACTATAAATTATCATAGAAAACTTAAACCTAGTAGGTTCTCTCTCTTTAAAGTGAATTCAACAATTCTTCCTCGGCCCACTCTTAACTATTAACTTGGGATTTCACCCTAGATGGTAAAATAAGGGATAACAAACGGACAACGAATCCCTCCACTTGAAAAATAAACACAGTTTCTACTAAAGGAAAAAAGTAACTCCGGGATAGGTGTAAATACACACTACATGATCAAACTAGGCTTCAAATTTCCGAAAAGCAACCTCCAACTATCTTGTTTACACTTGAACTCAGCTGAAAAATAATATTTAGGTCTCACAAGACTATCCCAGAATCTTTACTTAATACACGCAAAAATATAACTCAAGTTCTGTTCAAAATAAATAATCAATCTCGATATATCTTACTGATGGATCAAAACCGATCTTTTCTTTTACGTGCTGTATATTTGCTATCTGGAGGAACTGTATTCCCCTTTTTCCTCATCTGTTCTTTCTTCTTCAGAACCCAATCCCTCCCTTTCCCTTTCTTGTTCAATTTTTGCTTTTTCCTAGGTCTACGCCGGTCAGATATGCAAACCTGCAGGGCAGGGTCAAATGAAAAAAAGGGGATGATCAAAGACAGCAACAGAAGATAGAGAAGAAAGTATAGTAACAGGAGTAAATAAAAAGAATTCATGGTAAGGAGGAGAAGAGCCATTGATTAGCTTCAGCACAGTCTGTCAGTTGCCCTTGAATTACTTACTGTCTGGTTTTCTTCATCCTCACTGTTGTCTTCATCAGAGCAACTCTCTCCATCTTCGTCCTTTCCATCTGGAGTAGTGGTGCTGAGAGACGGTGGACCACAAGTCAGAACTAAGTACTCTTTCCTCCTTTTAGAACTGTGACAAAGAAAGAACATCTAACCTTGTGTGAGGACTGCAACCAAATAAAAAAGAATTGAACTTTCACTTGAAAATGAATTGTACTCCTGTCCTGGGGTATAGGCTAGCATACATCTCAATCACCAATAAATTCATGTTTGGTTCTACTTTGAGATTGAGGAATGGGGTTGCACGTACAACTTCTTAGGGCATTGAAAGGATAAAAAGCTTCGGTGAAAACTTGGAAGGTTACATTTTGTGGCAAAAAAATTCATCATTTTGTGGAAAGTCGTTCAATTATTCTATGTACAATTTATATGGTTCCATACAGTCCTTGAGAGAATGTAAGAAAACACATGGAAAATCTGGATCAAGTGAAGAAAACTTGCACTTAGTCTAAGATTCGACAGAAAATTTAAAAGAAATACAACATTTCAGAAGTAGTTACAAAGGTAGAGAACATATTCAGATTAAGAAACTGTCAAATGAAATGTTGATGCAATCTGGTAAAAATCAAATACTATTTTGCAGAAAAGGAACGACTTTTTTTTATAAATAAAGAAAAAAACAACTACTTTTCTTCTGAGGAACACAAAGCCTATCCACGCAAGCTAGAACTAATGGCCAGATTGGTGAACAAAACAGTCCTACGTAGAAAAGAACAGATACTTAACGCCTCAACCCCACCCATAAACCAAAGGAAAAAAAGTCAGAACAGAGGAGATGCTCGTACAATATTCAAGTGAAACAGGAGAGTCAAGGTAGAAAGGACCCATCCTGGGTTGGAGAGGATGATACTTGTCTTCAGATTCAAAATATTTAACTTCTGGGTGGGAAGAAAAACCAAGTATAAATAACTTCTTCAATGAACTGAAACTGTGTGCTTTCTCCAAGATTCAACATCCATCTGATATCCGACATCTATATTGCTTTTCTGACTGTAAAGCTTAACCTTATTGATAATGGGGAATTCATTTCCAAGGCAATATCTTTTCTAAGTACCAAAGCAAAACCTTTAGAGTCATATAATGGTAAAAGGTAGAAGAAATAACTTTATCTGAAAAAATGGTAGAAGAAAAAACCAGTCTTGTGTATCTTTTTGCAGCTATACAAGAAAAGGGATAAATCTTTTTTGCTCTTTTTGTCTTTTTTTCAGCTACTTTTGCTTCATTCGTTTCATTTTCGTGTTCAACATATTAAACTTTCACTTTGCCAAACACATCCTAATTTCAAAACTATTACACAATGAAATTAGAAAAATGAAAATGACAGCAAAACAAGTTTATAAGCGTCTTTCTAACCTGTGTGGGTAGTCAACAACTATTCCTCCAGAAAATCCAGCTCGCATGGCAAAACCCAGAATCAGCTCCCGCTGAGCAAGATTTTCAGGATAGATCTGGAGTACTGCTCTTGCTCCCCTTCCCAAACTTCTATACAAGGAACCAAAGAATGCCCTGCGGTGTTATGAGCAAATTCATACTACTTAGATAGCTAGAAGGAGAATGATTTATGCTATTACAATGACATCGTAAATGGATCTTAAGCAGGTTAATATGCACAATGACCAACTAACAATAAGAACGAAGTTTTCTACTTACTTCAATCTAATCCGAGGTTCATGATAAGACTTGTCAGCATTGCACAACCACTGCTTGGGAGAATTATGTACATCAGAACTGATAAGCACTAATGTGTTAAGAGGCTATATAAATTGGTACATACTGATTTTTTACGAGGAAAAAATCATTAAATACTTATAACTCACCAAAAACATCTAAAGGTGATTCATGAACCAAATGAAGTCATAACCAGAAAACATATGCAAAGGAGATGATGAGTACAAAGTTAACAGCAAGCCGTAACTCTTGAAAGTAATGCACATGCTAAAATAATTTTATATCAAATGCACAAAATTGATTATGAAGAATCAAACAATAATATTCCATACATGATTCTAAATTGTCAAGTTCCGCCTAATAATTATCACCATTATCAACTCGGTAAAACTGAAGATCTAAACAAAGAAGAGAAAAAGATACCTGCACAGCTGAGATACTGATGGCACCATCCAGAACACCAGGCCGAAGCCCTAAGCCCTACGATAGATGCAACCAATCATTTGTGGCATTCCATATAAGAAGAACAGGTTGCAAGAAAAATAGCAGGTACAAATTTGATTTATCCATTCTTTGACAACTTGTAACATCTTTATCAACACAAAAGTTTTATCAAGAGCAACGAGAAAAATAATTATTTTACAAGAAGGTACTAAATTTCAAAGAACAAAGATTAGTACAACTCAGTTGATAAGTAATCTCATTTGACCAAGATAGGCAGCCACATTTCACTATCTTTCATCTTATCCAGTCTTTAAGCAAAATGGGACCTTAAAAACAAGTCATGCAAATGACTAAGAATATGGCTAAAATGCCTTTGCCTTGAAAATTCCAATTTAAACCATAGTTATAGGCAGATTGTTGTTTCACATTATATAAGAGGGAAGAAATGTACATGGGTTGATATTGGTGCAAAACACCACCTAATAAATAGGTACCTGCCGGAAAATATACATGAGATATGAAATTGCGGATATCCAGCTCTCAATTCGAGAGTAGCATTACAACTCGTAAACTTGTAAGCATAACATCACTTGATATCTTCGAAACAGAGAAGAAAGATGCATCACCCTAAATGGACTATCATACTTAGCGACCTTTTTTTTTTGATGAAGTAAGAGAATTTCATTAAAAGCATCAAGAAGATGCATAGCAAAAGAGAGTACAAGTAAATTGAGTGTGTCTGCTCACAAACAAAAACAAAAATAATCCTATGTTAAAACTAAGGAGCAGACACAGTCCAAAAAATGATCACAACATAGATAAAGGTGCCTGATTAAACCAAGTAAAACGATTCAATAAACATTTAGCTTTAAGAGCATGGTTTGGAGTTGACATCCCATCAAAACATCTGCTATTCCTTTCGGTCCATATACACCAGAAAATAGAAGCGGGGATCAAAAGCCAAGTTTTTTTGATGGATTTGCCAACTCTCCATAAGTACCAGCTTCCGTAGGCCTCTTTAATACTATTAGGCATGACCCAGGCTAGTCCAAAAATTAAAAAATACATACTCCACAAATCTGCTGCAACTGCACAATGGAGAAAAAGATACCTCACACTTACACTTTCTGCCTTCATCTGACACATGTAGCATCTATTCACTATGTAGATGTTCCTTCGACTTAGATTATCTTGCGTGAGGCATGCTTCATATAAGGTTATCCAGGTGAAGCCAATTACTTTAGGTGGAAGTTTAGTACTCCAGAGGAGTTTCCATGGACAGTTGTCAATCAACTCCTTATTCGAGCACAAATGTGCATAACCTTTCTTGACAGTGAATATCCCATCATGTTGGCCATCCCATAATAGTTTTGTCTCTCTCCCGAGGTTTGATAGTGACCCCTGCTAGCTTAGATTGAAGCTCCAGGCAGTCATTTAGCTCCCAGTCCTGTAAGTTTTCTCCTTGTTTGTAGGTCCCATGAGTTGTTGTGCCATTTATGACCCACTGTGGGGTTTTGATCGCTAGCTATGACATATAAATTTGGGTAGTCTTCTTCCGGAGTCTGGTTCCCTAACCATTTATACTTCCAGAGTGATACATGTGCTCCATTCCCTAGCTTTATTGAATATTTGAGCTGGAATTCACCCCATAGGCTTGAGATATGCTTCCAGGGACCAGTACCATGTGGTAACCTGCTCTGTTTGGTGCACCATTGACTCTGCACCCCATACTTTTCCATGATCACATCTTTCCACATCCCAGTGTTCTCAATGTTATACCTCCAATGCCACTTCATTAGCATGCTCTTGTTGTGCAATGCTAGGTCTTTTATGCCCAATCTTCCATGCTCCTTTGGCAGAATTACTCTTGGTCATTTCACCAGATGAAATTTGTTGTTTTGACTATTCCTTTTCCACAGAAAGTTTCTTCTAATTTTGTCTAGCTTTTTCTGCGCCCTAGCTGGTATAGGAAATAGGGACATGAAGTATGTTGGTATGCTATCCAAGACACTGTTAATGAGTGTTATTCTGCCCCCTAGTGAAAGATACTGCATTTGCCAAGTTTCAAGCCTTTTTTTCAAATTTCTCTACTATCCCATTCCAGATATCTGGTGACTTGACTTTGACTCCAAGTGGTAGACCCAAATATATTGTGGGAAAAGATCCCACATTGCAACCGATTAGCTCGGCTAGCTCCTCTATATTTGGGAATTTTTTTGGGTATATGGTGATATTCAATCTGTTCATGTGAAGGCCGGATACAACTTCAAAAATCATGAGTGTGAGGTTAAGATAGAGCGCTTGCGACCTATCAGCTCCACATAAAATAACCGTGTCATCTGCATACAAGAAATGGTAGACACTAATTGAGCTTCCAACAAAACTTTCCACCTTGAAACCCTCCTACCAGTGTATTTGGTTGCTTTGTCAAGCATTTTGCTAAGGCCGTCCATTGCCAAAATGAACAAAAAGGGTGAGAGAGGATCCCCTTGTCTCAATCCTTTCTGTGGAGAGAAGAACCCAACAGGACTTCCATTGACAAGAACTGAATACTTTACCGTTGTTACACAACACTTGATCCACTTGATCCAACCTGCACCTAACCCCATCTTCCTAAGTATATTGAATAGGTAACACCAATTTAGCTGGTCAAAGGCCTTTTCAATATCAAGTTTGAAAAGGAGACCCAGCTGCCCTAATTTCTGTCTCCAGTATAGTACTTCATTAGCAATTAGTGCAGCATCAGTTATTTGTCTTGTTTTGATGAATGCATTTTGTGTTAGAATATGCGCTCAACGCAAGAGGGGGGGTGAATAGCGTTTAATAAAAATCGCAGGAATAAAAATCAAGACAAATGCGGAAATAAAATAGCAAGGAGAGAGCACCACCAAATTTATACTGGTTCGCCACAAAGCGTGGTTAAGTCCAGTCTCCCGAGAGACTCTCTCGAGTTTCAACTAATCTCTGTTAAGCTTCCGGGTGCTCAACAAACCGTTACAAACTGAGAACTTGAATCACACAAGCCTCAACGACGCTTGCTCGAAGATACCGCACTTCAAGACTTCAAGTGAAGGAATTAATCTTTCCTTCTTACAACAACAAGGGATTAGAACTTCCCTTCAAGTGTATGCAAACACTTAGCACTCAAAAACAAGACTCTCTTACAGAATGGATATGAGTAAACTTAATACGCTCAAGAACTCTAAAAAAACTATGAAATATATATATGAAATGAATGTAATGAAAGTATATAAGCTTACTGCAGATTTGTATTCAGTTGTTGTGTTTAAATGAGAGGTTTTGAGGTGTATTTATAGCCCTCAAAGACTTAGTAACCGTTGCTTAATTGTTAATCACTGATGCTGATTTTACGCCAGCATAATCGATTATTGTATTTCCATAATCGATTATCTTTTTAACGTTCAAAAAACTAGACGTTGGATGGCAACGGTAACTAGAATAATCGATTATTCTCCATTTGATAATCGATTATTTGACCTCTCTGTAATTTCCAGATCTAGCTGGAAAATAAGGATAATCGATTATCATATAGTGATAATCGATTATCTTGCTATTCTGTGATTTCCAGTTTTAGCTGGAAACACAGGATAATCGATTATTGAAAAAGGATAATCGATTATTGAAAAAGGATAATCGATTATCTGTAGCATAATCAATTATAAAAACGTTTTCCAAGTGTTTATTGATGACCATAAATCAAGTGAGATTTTTATGATAGTGATAATCGATTATCTTGCTATTCTGTGATTTCCAGTTTTAGCTGGAAACACAGGATAATCGATTATTGAAAAAGGATAATCGATTATCTGTAGCATAATCAATTATAAAAACGTTTTCCAAGTGTTTATTGATGACCATAAATCAAGTGAGATTTTTATGAAGATAATGATTTGGAAAATGCTTAAGTTATGTCCAGAAGTGAACCAATGTCAAAAACCATTTTGGCTAAGATGAAAACGTTAAAAATCATTTTGTTTGAAGTATATCAAATATGTTTGATAAAATGATTTTTGTTTTGGAGAAAAGCCAAGACTTGAATCTATTGTCGGATCAAGATCACAATGTAAAACGACTCATTTATATCTTCGTTACTTTTCTTGATCTTGTTCTTGTTTCTTTTGTGCTTGGACTTCGACTTTGGTCCGCTAGTTAATAATGCGTTGCTTGTTTAATGATATGACTTGATATTTGATAATCTTGCTCTTACGTCATTCATCAAACCTACAAGAGCGAACGCAACTTAGTTTAATGAAAATGAAAGTGCGTTTCAATAATAACTCACGACGATTTGGCATATGTCAATTTTGCATCCACGTCGGTTTGTCATTTATCAAAACCTACAAAGATGAACACAACTTTTAGTTTTAACGACTTGAGAGTGTGTTCCAACAATTTCCCCCTTTTTGATAATGGCAAACCGATATGGGGATATGCATAGGTTATTTTAAATAATTGATAATGACAAGCCAAGACAATTTTAACTCATGCCAAATATATATAAAGAGTTATCATGAGTTCCCCTCAATTTATGCCAAATATGTTAATGTGCATAGACCCTTTTTCTTCCCCCTTTTGACATTAGCAAAAAGAAGATCTTATTGATTAAGGGAAAGAAACATTAAAATATATAATGGAAGCAAAAATATGGACTAAAAATTATTCAAAATGAGGAGCTGTAGTCATATTCGACATTATCATCTTGCTCGGTGTTCGGTACTTCACTTGACTCTCCCGGAAAGGCGACTTAGGCATAGGGGTAGTTGAGGTAGTCAAAATACCCATGAAGCTCATGAGTCAATCTTTGCACGTTTCGTTCCGTGCGAGCGACATTCCTATCAATGTGAGTCATGAAGGTAGACAAAGATGCAAGTTGCTCCGAGATTGTTTGGAGGGTAGCAATCGAAGGGGCACGAGGGCAACGTCTTTGAGGAGGAGGAGGAGCCGGTTGATCACTGCTACTATGAAAAGAAGTTTCTTGAATTTTCCAATGTTTTGTTCGGTTTTTTTTCTTGGACCGACATTGGTGTTAATCTCTAAGGTTTCAAAAAGAGCCATTATGGTTAGAGCATAGAGGAGTGGCTTATCATCCCCGATGGCATCATGCATGTGGGTCATTACAAACTTGCACCAATTGATGCGAGAACCGTTAATTATTGCATGCATGAGTTTGGCATCCTCATGAGAAAGTGTGGTATGATTGAATTTTCTTGGTTTGAGAACACGGGTTATGAAATAAAAGATGAGACGATATTCCGGGAGCATTCGAGTAATGGTTGGGCGACGTTGCTCCGGACTTGGAACAAATTCTCCAATTCCAATTTGGTGGAAGAGATTTGCTCATCAAATAGGGCTCCTTCGTCCCCGGAGTAGAGTGCTATATCTTCGCCATTTCGTGGAAGTTTCGTGAGGATGTGCATGTTTTCCTCATTTAAGAGAATGGGAACTCCATTTACATTTGAAACAAGTTCACCATCGTCATCCTTCCTTAGGTTTGAGTAGAAGGCGCGAATTAGATGTGGGTGAATGTAAGAGAATTGAAGATAGAGGAATTCAATAAGGTGGCTTTGGATTAGTATGTTTCTCGTTGATGAAGGGATGGAATTGCCAAGATATCGAGCCTGTTGAGAAACGAGGAGGAAGAATCTCTCGATTCTCGAATTTTTCTAAGTATCGAAAGAGTTCGGTTTCACTTTCGAACCACAAAAATGATCCGTCTTTGTAGCAATAAATGGATGGAGGAGCGATGGAAGAAGAGGCAATGTTTTTGCCGGAACGAGCTCTTTTAGAGTTTTTGCCAGCCATATTGATACCACAAGACAAGAACTTGCAAAGAATTATGATTTTTGGGAAGAAAATTTGAGAGAAGATGTTTGGAATGTGAAAGTAATAAGGGGAGATCACTCATTTATAGGTGAGAATGTTTGAAGATCAGGTGGTGATTGAAAATCTTGAATTTAATGAGCTCAAACGGTCATAAAACGTTCAGAAGATTTGAATTTGAACCGTTGATAATCGATTATCAGATGCGGATATTCTATTATTTTATTTTGTGCACTAAATTTCGGTAAACAGAAACGCTTGATAATCGATTATCAGTTGAGGATAATCGATTATTTTATTTGTGCACTAAGTCCTGCAATACAGAAACATATGATAATCGATTATGTTAGCGAGATAATCGATTATTTTCCACCAAAATTAAAAGATGTACAGTGTGACTCAAAAGGGTTCGACTATGTTCCCCCTGACTTTGTGACTATACCTGCAAAAAAGAAAATTAGGCGCCTCCGACGCTCAAGTCAGTAATAGTTCAAAGAAAATGCAATATTTTATAAGTGCATGTATTAGATTATCGTGGAGTCAAGTATTCCGAGTTCACTACGAATGCGGAAGAATGACTCTTTCTCTAAAGGTTTCGTGAAGATGTCGGCCAACTGATATTTAGTTTCAACAAACTCAATTTCGACATCACCTTTGAGAACATGATCTCTAATGAAATGATGCCTTATTTCAATGTGTTTCGTCCTTGAATGAAGAACAGGGTTCTTCGTCAAGCTTATGGCGCTAGTATTATCACATCGAAGAGGGATATGATCAATACTAAGACCATAATCCGAGAGTTGTTGCTTCATCCAAAGGATTTGAGCACAACAACTCCCCGCGGCTATATACTCAGCCTCGGTTGTGGATAACGCAACCCTTACTTGTTTCTTACTAAACCATGAAACTATGGAACTACCGAGGAACTGGCAAGTGCCACTCGTGCTTTTGCGGTCCAATTTGCAACCCGCAAAATCAGAGTCGGAATAACCAATAAGTTGGCATGAAGAACCTTTGGGATACCAAAGTCCTACATTCATAGTGCCAACAAGGTATTTCATTATCCGTTTTACCGCAGTTAGGTGTGATTCCTTCGGACAGGATTGATATCGAGCGCATAAACAAACGCTAAATATAATGTCCGGCCTACTTGCAGTAAGATAAAGAAGGGATCTGATTATACCTCGATACTTCTTTACGTCTACTTCCTTACCTTTTTCGTACTTGTCAAGATGATCTGATGTGCTCATGGGAGTAGCCATTGCTTTGGCGTTGTTCATTTAAAAACGTTTGAGCAATTCCTTGCAATACTTAGATTGACAAATGGAAGTCCCTTCTTTCATTTGTTTCACTTGTAATCCCAAGAAGAAATTGAGCTCACCCATCATTGACATTTCGAACTCACTTGTCATTATTTTTGAAAATTCCTTGCACAAAAATTCGTTAGTAGCACCGAAAATAATGTCATCTACCTACACTTGAACCAAGAGGATGTCTTTGTTTTTACCCTTGATAAAGAGTGTTGTATCAACTTTCCCCTTTTGAACTCATTGTCCAAAAGAAATTTACTCAAGCGTTCGTACCAAGCTCGAGGAGCTTGTTTAAGGCCGTAGAGTGCCTTCTTGAGTTTGAAGACATGATTAGGAGACTCAAAGTTTTCGAAACCCGGGGGTTGTTCAACATACACTTCCTCTTTAATAAATCCATTGAGGAAGGCGCTCTTGACATCCATTTGGTATAATTGAAAATTCATAGATGAAGCAAAAGCTAGTAATAACCGAATAGCTTCTAAACGTGCTACCGGTGCATAAGTTTCTTCAAAATCAATACCTTCTTCTTGATTATACCCTTTAGCGACAAGCCTAGCTTTGTTTCTAGTTATTATTCCGTTTTCATCTAGTTTGTTATGGAACACCCATTTCGTACCAATTACGACGTGATTATTGGGTCTTGGCACCAATTCCCAAACGTCATTTCGTTTGAATTGGTTAAGCTCCTCTTGCATTGCCAAGGTCCAATGCTCATCCCCAATTGCTTCGGAAATGGTTGAAGGTTCTATTTGAGAAACAAAGGCCATGTGTCCTACAGTGTCCTTAAGAGAGTTTCGAGTACATACCCCTTGTTCGATGTTGCCAATTACCTTGTCGAGAGGATGGTTTTTAGATGTCCTAGAGGCGTTAGGCATCATCGCTTCTTCCTCCTGTGGATGTATCTCTTCCAAGAGTTGTTCCGCGACTTCGTCTTGGACTTCCTTTGGGCTCTTCTTTTCCTCATTGTCTTGAAGATTAATCTTGTCCAATGAATCTGCAAGATCATCACAAAAATCCTTTCTCGCCAAGCGAGCATCATTTTCGGAAAACACAACGTGAGGAGACTCCTCGACTGTTAAAGTGCGTTTGTTGAAAACTCTATATGCCTTACTACGCAATGAGTATCCAAGAAATATGCCTTCATCAGATTTTGCGTCAAATTTTCCTAAGTTGTCCATTCCGTTATTATGAATGAAACACTTACAACCAAAGACTCGAAGATGGGACAAATGAAAGAAGGGACTTTCATTTGTCAATCTAAGTATTGCAAGGAATTGCTCAAACGTTTTGAAATGAACAACGCCAAAGCAATGGCTACTCCCATGAGCACATCAGATCATCTTGACAAGGACGAAAAAGGTAAGGAAGTAGACGTAAAGAAGTATCGAGGTATAATCGGATCCCTTCTTTATCTTACTGCAAGTAGGCCGGACATTATGTTTAGCGTTTGTTTATGCGCTCGATATCAATCCTGTCCGAAGGAATCACACCTAACTGCGGTAAAACGGATAATGAAATACCTTGTTGGCACTATGAATGTAGGACTTTGGTATCCCAAAGGTTCTTCATGCCAACTTATTGGTTATTCCGACTCTGATTTTGCGGGTTGCAAATTGGACCGCAAAAGCACGAGTGGCACTTGCCAGTTGCTCGGTAGTTCCATAGTTTCATGGTTTAGTAAGAAACAAGTAAGGGTTGCGTTATCCACAACCAAGGCTGAGTATATAGCCGCGGGGAGTTGTTGTGCTCAAATCCTTTGGATGAAGCAACAACTCTCGGATTATGGTCTTAGTATTGATCATATCCCTCTTCGATGTGATAATACTAGCGCCATAAGCTTGACGAAGAACCCTGTTCTTCATTCAAGGACGAAACACATTGAAATAAGGCATCATTTCATTAGAGATCATGTTCTCAAAGGTGATGTCGAAATTGAGTTTGTTGAAACTAAATATCAGTTGGCCGACATCTTCAGGAAACCTTTAGAGAAAGAGTCATTCTTCCGCATTCGTAGTGAACTCGGAATACTTGACTCCACGATGATCTAATACATGCACTTATAAAATATTGCATTTTCTTTGAACTATTACTGACTTGAGCGTCGGAGGCGCCTAATTTTTTTTTTGCAGGTATAGTCACAAAGTCAGTGGGAACATAGTCGAACCCTTTTGAGTCACACTGTACATCTTTTAATTTTGGTGGAAAACAATCGATTATCTCGCTAACATATTCGATTATCATATGTTTCTGTTTTGCAGGACTTAGTGCACAAATAAAATAATCGATTATCCTCAACTGATAATCGATTATCAAGCGTTTCTGTTTACCGAAATTTAGTGCACAAAATAAAATAATCGAATATCCGCATCTGATAATCGATTATCAACGGTTCAAATTCAAATCTTCTGAACGTTTTATGATCGTTTGAGCTCATTAAATTCAAGATTTTCAATCACCACCTGATCTTCAAACATTCTCACTTATAAATGAGTGATCTCCCCTCATTACTTTCACATTCCAAACATCTTCTCTCAAATTTTCTTCCCAAAAATCATAATTCTTTGCAAGTTCTTGTCTTGTGGTATCAATATGGCTAGCAAAAACTCTAAAAGAGCTCGTTCCGGCAAAAACATTGCCTCTTCTTCCATCGCTCCTCCATCCATTTATTGCTACAAAGACGGATCATTTTTGTGGTTCGAAAGTGAAACCGAACTCTTTCGATACTTAGAAAAATTCGAGAATCGAGAGATTCTTCCTCCTCGTTTCTCAACCGCTCGATATCTTGGCAATTCCATCCCTTCATCAACGAGAAACATACTAATCCAAAGCCACCTTATTGAATTCCTCTATCTTCAATTCTCTTACATTCACCCACATCTAATTCGCGCCTTCTACTCAAACCTAAGGAAGGATGACGATGGTGAACTTGTTTCAAATGTAAATGGAGTTCCCATTCTCTTAAATGAGGAAAACATGCACATCCTCACGAAACTTCCACGAAATGGCGAAGATATAGCACTCTACACCGGGGACGAAGGAGCCCTATTTGATGAGCAAATCCTCTTCCACCAAATTCCAATTTGTTCCAAGTCCGGAGCAACGTCGCCCAACCATTACTTGAATGCTCCCGGAATATCGTCTCATCTTTAATTTCATAACCCGCGTTCTCAAACCAAGAAAATTCAATCATACCACACTTTCTCATGAGGATGCCAAACTCATGCATGCAATAATTAACGGTTCTCGCATCAATTGGTGCAAGTTTGTAATGACCCACATGCATGATGCCATCGGGGATGATAAGCCACTCCCCTATGCTCTTTTTGAAACTTTAGAGATTAACACCAATGTCGGTCCAAGAAAAAAAAAGAACAAAACATTGGGAAATTCAAGAAACTTCTTTTCATAGTAGCGGTGATCAACCGTCTCCTCCTCCTCCTCAAAGATGTTGCCCTCGTGCCCCTTCGGTTGCTACCCTCCAAACAATCTCGGAGCAACTTGCATCTTTGTCTACCTCCATGACTCGCATTGATAGGAACGTCGCTCGCACGGAACGAAACGTGCAAAGATTGACTCATGAGCTTCATGGGTATTTTGACTACGTCAACTACCCCTATGCCCAAGTCGCCTTTCCGGGAGAGTCAAGTGAAGTACCGAACACCGAGCAAGATGATAATGTCGAAGATGACTACAGCTCCTCATTTTGATTAATTTTTAGTCCATATTTTTGCTTCCATTATGTATTTTAATGTTTCTTTTCCCTTAATCAATAAGATCTTCTTTTTGCTAATGTCAAAAGGGGGAAGAAAGAGGGGCTATGCACATAAAACATATTTGGCATAAATTGAGGGGGAACTCATGATAACTCTTTAGATATATTTGGCATGAGTTAAAATTGTCTTGGCTTGTCATTATCAATTATTTAAAATAACCTATGCATATCCCCATATCGGTTTGCCATTATCAAAAAGGGGGAAATTGTTGGAACACACTCTCAAGTCATTAAAACTAAAAGTTGTGTTCATCTTTGTAGGTTTTGATAAATGACAAACCGACGTGGATGCAAAATTGACATATGCCAAATCGTCGTGAGTTATTATTGAAACGCACTTTCATTTTCATTAAACTAAGTTGTGTTCGCTCTTGTAGGTTTGATGAATGACGTAAGAGCAAGATTATCAAATATCAAGTCATATCATTAAACAAGCAACGCAAGATTAACTAGCGGACCAAAGTCGAAGTCCAAGCACAAAAGAAACAAGAACAAGATCAAGAAAAGTAACGAAGACATAAATGAGTCGTTTTACATTGTGATCTTGATCCGACAATAGATTCAAGTCTTGGCTTCTCTAAAAAAAAATATCATTTTATCAAACACATTTGATATACTTCAAACAAAATGATTTTTAACGTTTTCATCTTAGCCAAAATGGTTTTTGACATTGGTTTTCACTTCTGGACATAACTTAAGCATTTTCCAAATCATTATCTTCATAAAAATCACACTTGATTTATGGTCATCAACTAAACACTTGAAAAACATTTTTATAATTGATTATGCTACAGATAATCGATTATCCTTTTTCAATAATCGATTATCCTGTGTTTCCAGCTAAAACTGAAAATCACAGAATAACAAGATAATCGATTATCACTATATGATAATCGATTATCCTTATTTTCCAGCTAGATCTGGAAATTACAGATCAAATAATCGATTATCAAATGGAGAATAATCGATTATTCTAGTTACCGTTGCCATCCAACGTCTAGTTTTTTGAACGTTAAAAAGATAATCGATTATGGAAATACAATAATCGATTATGCTGGCGTAAAATCAGCATCAGTGATTAACAATTAAGCAACGGTCACTAAGTCTTTGAGGGATTGTTGGAACACACTCTCAAGTCGTTAAAACTAAAAGTTGTGTTCATCTTTGTAGGTTTTGATAAATGACAAACCGACGTGGATGCAAAATTGACATATGCCAAATCGTCGTGAGTTATTATTGAAACGCACTTTCATTTTCATTAAACTAAGTTGTGTTCGCTCTTGTAGGTTTGATGAATGACGTAAGAGCAAGATTATCAAATATCAAGTCATATCATTAAACAAGCAACGCATTATTAACTAGCGGACCAAAGTCGAAGTCCAAGCACAAAAGAAACAAGAACAAGATCAAGAAAAGTAACGAAGATATAAATGAGTCGTTTTACATTGTGATCTTGATCCGACAATAGATTCAAGTCTTGGCTTCTCTCCAAAACAAAAACCATTTTATCAAACATATTTGATATACTTCAAACAAAATGATTTTTAACGTTTTCATCTTAGCCAAAATGGTTTTTGACATTGGTTTTCACTTCTGGACATAACCTAAGCATTTTCCAAATCATTATCTTCATAAAAATCTCACTTGATTTATGGTCATCAATAAACACTTGGAAAACGTTTTTATAATTGATTATGCTACAGATAATCGATTATCCTTTTTCAATAATCGATTATCCTGTGTTTCCAGCTAAAACTGGAAATCACATAATAGCAAGATAATCGATTATCATATAATTTTCCAGCTAGATCTGGAAATTACAGAGAGGTCAAATAATCGATTATCAAATGGAGAATAATCGATTATTCTAGTTACCGTTGCCATCCAACGTCTAGTTTTTTGAACGTTAAAAAGATAATCGATTGTGGAAATACAATAATCGATTATGCTGGCTTAAAATCAGCATCAGTGATTAACAATTAAGCAACGGTCACTAAGTCTTTGAGGGCTATAAATACACCTCAAAACCTCTCATTTAAACACAACAACTGAATACAAATCTGCAATAAGCTTATATACTTTCATTACATTCATTTCATATATATATTTCATAGTTTTTTTAGAGTTCTTGAGCGTATTAAGTTTACTCATATCCACTCTGTAAGAGAGTCTTGTTTTTGAGTGCTAAGTGTTTGCATACACTTGAAGGGAAGTTCTAATCCCTTGTTGTTGTAAGAAGGAAAGATTAATTCCTTCACTTGAAGTCTTGAAGTGCGGTATCTTCGAGCAAGCGTCGTTAAGGCTTGTGTGATTCAAGTTCTCAGTTTGTAACGGTTTGTTGAGCACCCGGAAGCTTAACAGAGATTAGTTGAAACTCGAGAGAGTCTCTCGGGAGACTGGACTTAACCACGCTTTGTGGCGAACCAGTATAAATTTGGTGTGCTCTCTCCTTACTATTTTATTTCCGCATTTATCTTGATTTTATTCCTGCGATTTTTATTAAACGCTATTCACCCCCCCTCTAGCGTTAAGCGCATATTCTAGCATTTTGATGCCCTGAGACAAGCTTCCCAATCACTCTTTTCAGTCTTTCTGCTAGGATTTTGGAGGGAATCTTGTATACACTTCCAATTAAGCCGATAGGTCTATAGTCCTTGAGTTGTATTGCACCTTTCATACTTAGCGACCTATGGGTAGAGTTGAAGGTTTGCTTCCATGAATTGGTAAATTGTCACATTTTTTGATAGGTTCATTAGCATGCTTAATGTTTTCTGAGACTCTACCACAGTATTTTCCTTTCTTTTGCACTTTGAGATTTCTCAACCGAATGCAGGTTTCCGAGGACATGACCCTTGATAGGGAAGTCTGGAGGTCTAGAATCAGGGTTGTAGGCTAGGGGCTCATAGAGTTCTTCGTACGCCTCACCCGGGGTTGGGTGTGGGATAGCAGGGTCACCCATAGATGATTAGTGTTTTAGCTTATGTCCCCTTATGGTTGTTAGTATGGTAGTTACGGTTTGTTATTATTGCATGCGACTGTATTTATGTTTCTTATGTTAAATAATTATTTACATTATTTCTGCGGGATTTACTAATGCTTTATTGTTTTGTTTTGTCTTGTTTTTGTTTCTAATTTTGTCTTTGTTTTTGTTTTTGTTTTTGTTTTTGTTTTTGTTTTAATCCAGCTTTTCATTCTATCCTATGCGCCGAGGGTCGAATGGAAACAGCCTCTCTACCCTTTCGGGTAGGGGTAAGGCTCGTCTACATATTACCCTCCCTAGACCCCACCTGGTGGGAATATACTGGGTAGTTGTTGTTGTTGTTGTTGTTGAGATTTCTCAACCGATAAGACATGTACTCTGGGTGGTGGAGCATATAACTGTCTAGACAATTTTAAAGGAGTTACAGTGCTGGCAATAGGAATATAGAATAATAACAAGGTGCATACAATCACAATTGAGAGTAGGATGAAGCAGTCATTCATAGGAGACTAAGTGACCTACCTGACCCATGTCACCCAGAATTAGATCACCCTCGACCTCACGCTCCAATGCAATATCTTGAAAATGAAAACCATTATTTAGCAGTCCAATTACAGCAAGATCAAAGTTATTTACTCATATAAGAAGAAATCTACGAACCAAGCATTGATTCAGATATATCCCAACCAAGCCACTGGTGTCCGTGCTCAGTGAGTGTCTCCCCACTTAGACCTGATCCACAACCTTCGAAAAGCAAGAAAGAACGAAAGGTCACTCTTTTTTCTCTTTGAGTTTTTCTACAACTGAATAAGGCGAAATAAGCATGAAATCTCAAACTAAACAATTGAAAATGCAAAAAGGGACGTCTGTCTTTTGAAAATAAATTGTAGGATCCATGAGTACAACCATTCCAGATATTACAACCATTCAAGTGTTGAGGATGATCTAATCTACCTAACTTAACTCAGAGCACACAAACCAAACCTGGCTACAATTCTTTACACCAGTAAACATTAAGGCACTTCCTCACTCTACAGTATAAAAGGCCAATCAAGCACTTTGTGTTATTGTGATTGTTCAACAATTTAAAAAGGCTAAACACTTGGGTTTTTCCAATTTAAATTAAACCTTTAAAACTTTCTCCACATAGGATGAGTGAACACCTTGTAAATGTGTTCTTTTCTTCTTCTTCCCTAATCACTATACCCATAAGCATTGAATAAGCTTTACTATACACGAGAAGGACCAACCATGCTTGGAGAAGTATAAAATATTTCGAGATTTCTCAGCTTGGCTACCTTCTCCTATTTACTACAATGTCAATATATATATATATAAAAAAGGAGCAGCCCAGTGCATAAAGCATCATTTGTTCACGCAGGGTCGGGGAAAGGGTCGCACCTCAAGGGATGTGATGTAGACAGCCTACCCTAATGCAAGCACTAGTGGTTGCTTCCGCCGCTCGAACATGTGACCTATAAGTTCCAAAATGCATCCGACTAATAAGAGGAAAGGGACTAGCCACAAACTAGTCCTATCAAACTATCTTGAAGTGCAACATGAAGCTCAGAATGCTCGTTACAATTATTTCACGCCTTAGCAATTAAGCTAATAAATTCAAATGAATAACCTGTAAAACATGCTTCAATTATTCCTTTACCCTTACTATGCTCATATATCAACTAAAAAAAATTCCATGACGTTTCTTTTCATTCACAAATATCAAATCAATGCCAAATCCAGCTCACTAAATTAACATATATTACATTTACAAAATATCTCAGCTAAAAACTCGTAAAGATACATACATACCAATATCAAGAAGTAATCTTGGGATGCCATCATCTGGCAAAGCAAGAAGCTCCAATGCTCTCTCCGAAAGTTGTGTCTTTCAGAAGAAACAGACAAACGTCAGAAGCGTCCAAGGCCATATAACTTTATTGGCAGCAAGTGCAGGCGCATCCATTATGCTTTCTTATATAGTTGAAATATTTTTAAAATATATACTTTTACAAAATAAGCACCCACTATTAGGAAGTTATACCCCTATATCTCATTTATAAGACACGATTTTCTTTTTAATCTATCCCGAATAGAATGACACATTCTATATATAAAAACAATTACCTAAAATCTCATTTTACACTTAACAAGATAATTTATAATCACACAAACGTCAATGGATTGTTTTAAACAAGAAGTTTCAAAAGTCTATATTTCTTTCTTAAAATCAATGACAATCAAACAGCGTCACGTTTTGTGTTATTTCAACACATTGAATTAACATCCTAAATGCTCCTCGGGCTGTAGCACTATGAATATACCATTAAAAGACAAAATAGTAGGCTACATACCTGTATGTCGATAATTCGAGAAGATGAGGTGTACTTGCGAGCTTCATCGTCGTTGTAGAAAATTTCTGGCGGTGCTAGAAGTTCTGGTCTTGACATCTTTGTGAGTCGAGGGAAGCTAATTTGCTTACCCTTATTCGGAAGAAGACAGGCCTAAAATTTCCCTGTGAAACCCTAGCAAAGCCCTGGAGAAATTAAGGGAAAATATCGATTTGGTCCCCGTAGTTCTGAATTATGTCCAATATTTTCCCATTGCTTTTAATTTTATCCTATTACCCTATTGATATGTGGAAAACATTTACTTTTTACCGCCTTCAAAGAGGAGTAGCAGCAACAACAACAACCACTAGAATCCACAAGTGGGGCCTGAAAAAGTAGCATGTACGTAGACCTTACTCTTAATTCGAAAGAGTAGAGAGGTTGTTTCCAATAAATCATCGGCTCACGATGATGGTAAAGCATAAAGGAGCAATAAAATCAAAGAAAATTAGAAAGATAACACCAGCAACGTGATAACCAGACAACAGAAAGAAAATCAATAACAATAAGGAGTAACAATGGCGCAATACTATAAACACAATGGAAGTATTAAGGACACGACAAGAGCCACTAGTATCCTAAGATAAAACACTATCAAACTAGTCTCCCACAACCTAACCTACAACCTTAATGAGATAATATGGACATAAAGAGAGCTACTAGCGGCCTAAAACACAATGCTTTCAGACTAACCTCCTGCCTTCTAACATGCAATCTTAATGCTCGACCTCTATAGGGTCTTATCAAGGGTCATGTCTTCGAAACTCTGAAGCTGCATCATGTCATGCTTGCTCACCTCTCCTTAATACTTCTTTGGTCGTCATTTACCTCTATTCATACCCGTCAAGGTCAATCGTGAACACCTCCTTATCAGAGCATCCATGTTTCTCCTTAGCACGTGACCGAACCATCTAAACCTGACTCCCCGCATCTTATTTTCCATGAAAGCGACGCCTACCTTCATACTAATATCTTCATTCCTAATCCTATCCAGCCTAGTACTCCCGCGCATCCATTTCAAACATCCTCATTTTTGCGGGAAATCTTGACTGTCCAACACACTTCACCATACAACATGGTCTGTCTACCACCGTTAAGAGCCCAAATGATAGAAATTTTTTATCAAAATTGAAACAAGCAGAGAAAATATTCTTCATATTAATCAAAATAAATAATATGGCTACATTGGGTTCTCACTATTAAAAAAAAAGATTGAATATGTCTATTGTTAGTTAGAGAAAAAATTCTACTTCCTAAAATGCTCATTATATTGAGGAATGGTGATAGGACATGTGGGTGAGACTTTACGCACAAAAATTTAAATATGTTTCACCCCCGTTCCGCATAACATCTTCTTGCTTTCAACCTATCTCGCGCCCTCGCAAAAAAAACAATTATTTTGTTACCTTTGCTAAAAAAAACACAAGTTTAATATTTAAAATTTAAGGATGTAGTATTAGCTACTTGTGTCTTTATTTCAATTTCTAAAATAACGTTAATATATCTATTATATATTAAAAGCACGAATACCCTTAACGAACTGCCTATGAGTCGCTGGCTCATTCTTCAACAGGAACGCGGCCAGAGCCCTGGCTCCTCCCACTGCTTTGGAGCTTACGGTTTCATGTTTTATTTCACTCCCTGATGGGGGTTATGCCATTTGCTTCTTTTCCCATATAAATAAATTTTATATTAGACAAAATTGTCATTTTAAGCTTTCTCCCTAATATTTAGGAATTTTAAATAAACTAAATATATACATTAAATTCTACCTTAAAGTATGTATACAAAGTCCTAATATTTTAATATCTTGCATAAATCCTTCCTTAATTAAATGATGTAACATAACAAATTTTTTACAAAATACTAACGTTTGGAAAAGTTTAAGTAAAAGAATTTTTGACACTTAGGTGTCACGATCCATGTTCTCCCTCTGTGAACTCCCGTGATGGCACCTAGTCTCGACAACTAGGTAAGCCTAATAATTTGCGGGAAAAGAAAATAAAGATACGAAACTAGCAATTTATGGGGAAATATAATAGAGAAAGTTTAAAATGTCGCCCAATATATACATAATAGCACTCTCGACCAATATTAACACTCCCAAAACCCAGAATCTCATGAATCACAAACTAGAGGAAATATATAATGTCTAACTCCAAAAATCTAAACAAAGTAACTACATAAGGTCTATAGCTAAAAGAGAGAATAGAGAGGGATTCCTCGGTCTGCAGTCACGGTAGATATACCTCGAAGTGTCTGAAGATCTCCTCGGCTAACTGATAGTGTGACTAAGCCGAAGAACCCGGATCTGAACACGAAAAACATGTGCAGGAAAAAACATAAGTATACTACAACGGTACCCAGTAAGTGCCAAGCCTAACATCTGTCGTGTAGTAACGACGAAGGGCAAGCCTCTACTGGTTATATATATAAGACAAGATAAATAGTATGAAGTGCGACAGTAAAACTAAAAGAACGAACGGCCGATAAAGAGTAAAATCACAAACAGAATATACTTAGTGTACATAGATAGCAACAGGGAATCTCCCAGGATATCGTCCCATAGTACCAAACTTAAATGTACAGAGGATATCCCGAGATATCGTCCCGTAGTCTGAATCATAAATATATAGGGAAAACTTTCGGAATACCAATTAGTAGTCCTAAGGTAATTATCCAGCATAGGGGAAGCTCTTGGATGCCATCCCGTAGTCGCAAATGTAAACGTGCGGGGGATCTCCTGGAATACTGACCCGTAGTCCCAAAGTAAACATGCAGGAGGATCTCCCAGAATATCACTATAGAAATCATACGATAAATAATAACAACATAACATCCAGAAGAAAGATGTAAAGAAAAAGCGATAGCTAGTAAATAGGTCCTGCACCGGAAAGTGAATTAGTAAGACACAACATTGTCACTAGCTATCTTAGAAAAAAACCCTACCACACTAGTTTCACAAAAGGTACGAACTAAGTCAAGAATCAACTACCTCCTAACCTACAACCATAATACTCGACCTCCACATCTTCCTATCAAGTGTTATGTCCTCAGAAATCTGAAGCATTGTCATATCATGCCCGATCAACTCTCCTTAATACTTCTTAGGTCGACCTCTACCTCTTCTCGTGCACTCCATAACCAGTCACTCACACCTCCTTACCGGAGCATTTGGGTTTCTCATCTGAACATGCTCGAACCATCGATATGCTATTTATTTCATTTTACTTTACTTGGTTTTGGTTCTAAGTAGGTGGTAATTTTGATCTTATTGTAAACTAGTAGCATCAAATTAGTAGAAACATATTTCTATTTCTAATATGATGGAGAAATGATGTGGGAGGGGACTCAAACCATTTTTCGGTCATGATGGGGTTAGACAGGGGTCGGCACTCAGTTCTTTTTGTTTGCCTTGGTGACCACATACAAGGGGAGGTGTCATGGTACATGTTATTTAGAGATGATATTGTATTGATGGACGAGACACGAGGTGCTGTGTATGTGAGATTAGAGGTGTGGAGGCAGACCTTAGAGTCTAAAGGTTTCAAGCTGAGTAGAACCAAGACGAAATACTTAAGAGTGTAAGTTCAGTGGTGAGACTTGGGAGGGTAAGGGGAGGTGAGGCTAGACTCGCAAGTCATACCTAGGAGGGGAAGTTTTAAACACCTTGTCATACATCGTATTATAGAGATATGGTTAAAATGGAGACTCGCTTCTGGTATTTTGTGTGGTGCCACCAAAACTTAGATGTATGACAGAATGGTAGTCAAGCTGACTATGTTGTATGGGGCTGAGTATTATCTTGTGAAGATTGCCTATGTCCATAAGATGAAGGAAGCAGAGATAAGGATGTTGAGATGGATGTGTGGGCACACCAGGTCAGATAGGATTACGAATGAGGTTATTCGCGATAAGGTGGGTATGGACCTTATTTAGGACAAGATGCGGGAAGTGAGGCTTAGGTGGTTTCGACATTCAAGGAGGAAGAGTACAGATGTCCTGGTGAGAAGGTGTGAGAGATTGACATTGGAGGGCCTACATAGAGGAAGAGGTAGGCCAAAGAAGAAGTGGGGAGAGGTGATTAGGCAAGACATGACGTAACTTCAACTGACCGAGGACATGACCCTTGATAAGAAGGTATGGAAGTTAAGGATTAAGGTAGTAGGGTAGGTGGTCTAGATTGTTCATACAGGTAGTATTAATACGCACTCCCGCATTCTGTTGGTAGTAGGGTTTTTTTCACTACTGTCGTTTTCTTTCATTTTGTTCATCTTATTATCGTGTTTTTTATGTTGCTTTTACATGGTGTTTTGGTGTTGGCCCTCATTGTATATCTCTTAATTAATGTGGTGCTTATGTTTTCCTAAGCGAAGGGTCTATTGAAAACAGCTCTTTACCTTCATAAAGATAGGGTTAAGGTTGTCACGACCCAATTTACCCTCTATAAGACATCATGACGGAACCTAATCTCTACGACTAGGTAAGCTTAAAAAATTACGTGAATAATAGGAACAGCAGTAAAACTCACAACTAACTGCAATAGTAATAACATAATTGAAAATCATGTCGCTCGTCATATACAATAACTAACTCCTTAATACTACACAACCTCTCCAAATACTGGAATATCATGAGTCACAAACTATAGAAGGAAAACTAGTGTCTCTATACATCAGAGTCTAACAAAAGAAGTACAGAAGATAATGGACACATGGGAGAATAGAGGGGGACTCTAAGGTCTACGGACGCAGCAAATATATCTTGAAGTCTCCAACTGTCGCTACTCACTGATGATGTGGCTGGTAAGAAGTACCTGGATCTGCACACGAAAACATTTGCAAAAGAGTAGCATGAGTACACCACAACGGTACCTAGTAACTGTCAAGCCTAACCTCGACTAAGTAGTGACAAGGTTAGGTCAGGGCCCTACTAGGGTGTTTTTGTGTGTGTGTGTGTGTGTGTGTGTGTGTGTGTGTGTGTGTGTATATATATAAGACGAAACAAAGATATCGTAGTAATATAAAAGACTAAAATTTAACAAGAAGGAAATTACAGAAGGATAATAGTAAAGTACACTGAAATAACAATAGGGGATCGCCTGATATATTGTCTCGTAGTCCCAAACATAAATGTGCAGGGAGATCTCCCAAGATACTGTCCCGTAGTCCCAAAGTAAATATGTAGGGGGATATCCCGAATACCATCCCGTAGTCTTGAAGTAAAGATGCAGTGGGATCTCCTAGAATACTATTTAGTAGTCCCAAAATAACTACGCAGCTCAAACAACGGAAGAATACAACTACAGTAAGAAATCCTACAGTTTAGGCTAATTATAAGTCAAAGAAAGCAGGAAATCCACTAAGAATGCTGCATAGAGTTCAGATATGCATTTAAAACACGTAGACATATTGTTCTAAGCTAAACATCATAATTACACCTGCTAGTATAACTCAATTAAAGTAAAACAGATTATTACTTAGTGAAAAACAATGTTTTACATCAAATGGTGCATGTACGCACTCCTCATTGCACGTACACGACGCTCATATATCACAACAGTACCAAATCTTAATAGGAGTTCTCCCACACTAGGTTAGGCAAGTCACTTTCCTCAAATCAAGCTCAATTAATCGATAACAATGCCTTTTCCACGAATATCCGCCTCCGAATAGTCCAAATCCAGCCAAAAGAAATTACATATTATAAATATAACTATAATAGACTATTTGAAAATTGCCCTAAAAAGCCTCCCGCATCCACGTCTCGGAATCGGGTTAAAGTCACAAAATATGAACACCCATTCACTTACGAGTTCACTCGTATCAAAATTATCCGAATTCGATATCAAAATCTCAATCAAAACCAAAATCTTAGTTGAAGAACTTCTACCATTGCCCCCCCCCCCCCAAATTTTTCAACCAAATTCCTTAACTAAATGATGAAATCAACCACAGATTGGTGGAATATAACAATGAAGGAGTTAAGAATCGTTACCAAAAGATTTCTCTGAAAATCCCTCAAATAATCACCCAATCCGAGCTCTCAAAGTCCAAAAATTAAAACTCGGAATATAACCCTCGAACTTGGCCCGTTTCTACCTAGGGATTTCGCATCTGTGGGTCAAACATAGCACCTAAGATGTCGTACCTGTGAAATTTCCCTCGCAGGTGCAGAAATGACTTAAAGGGCTGGACCCGTATCTTTATTGAAAGGGGCAGCACCTGCAGAACCTGGTCCACTTCTGTGGTCTTCCTCCGCGCATGTGGTTCTTTTGATGCATTTGCGGGCATCGCAGACCCCCTGACCAACATTCCAAAATTCGCTTCTGCACCTAGCCTCATGCTTGTGCGACCCCGTACCTGTGGTTCACCCACTGCAGGTCCAAAAACACCAGCAACCAGAAAACTTTAGCAATTGCATAAGTCCAGTTTTCAATATGTTGAGCATCCAAAACACATACGAGGCACCTGGGACCTCAGCCAAACATGCCAACAAGTTCTAAAACACCATAAGGACTTATTCGATCCCTCAAATCACATCAAATAACGCTAAAAATATGAATTACCCTCCAATCCAAACATAATGAACTTGAAGCTTCAAATTTCTACAACCGATGCCGAAGCCTATCAAACCACGCCCAATTGACCTCAAATTTTGCACACAAGTCTTATTCAACATTACAAAGATACTCCATCTTCCTTAAATCCAATCCGACACCGATATCAAAAAGTCCACTACCAGTCAAAATCTCCAAAAATGGACTTTTACAATTTTAAGCCTAAATCTGCTATTGACCTCCAAAACACAATCCGAACACGCCCCTAAGTCCAAAATCACCCAACATACCTAATGAAATTGATGAAACTCTATTCTAGAGTCGTTTTCATGCAGTTCCAACTAAGGTCAAAATTCTATGAATTAAGCTTCCATTTTAGGGACTAAGTGTCCTAAGACACTTTGAAACCAAAAACAAAACCTCATGGCAAGTCACATAAGTAGAAAAAGATACGGGGGAAGCAGTAGATAGGGGATTAGGGATATTGCTCTTAGAACGACCAGCTGGTTCATTACATCCTCCCCCTCTTATAATAATAATTCTTCCACGACCGAGCATAGAGACATACCTAAAGTTGTGAAAAGATGAGGATGGCGGTTGCGCATATCCCACTCGGTCTCCCAAGTCTTCTCCTCGACCTCCACTGATTTTTCACTAAAGCAATGTTCTTTGATCTCAGCTTTCAAATCTGCCAGTCCAAAATAGCCACTGGCTCTTCAACATAAGATGGATCCTTGTCCACCGTGATACTTCCGAAGCATAAAAACATAGAATACCGGATGAACTCCTGCTAGACTGGGACATAAGGCAAGCTCATAAGCAACCTCCCCAACTCGCTGCAACCCCTCAAATGGACCAATGAACCTTGGGCTCATTTGCCCTTCTTCCCGAACCTCATAACGCCCTTCGTAGGCGAAGTTAGAGCAAGACTCGCTCTCCAACCATGAAAGCAACATCGCGAACCTTCTGATCTGCATAACTCTTCTGTCTAGACTGGGTTATGCGTAGTCTATCTTGAATTACCTTAACCTTATCTGAAGCACCCTAAACTAAGTCTGTACCCAATAATCTAGCCTCGCTAGCTCGAACTAACCCACTAGAGACCAACATTTCCTGCCATACATAGCCTCATACGGTGCCATCTGAATGCTAGTCTGATAACTGTTGTTGTAGGAAAACTCCGCAAGTGGCAAGAACTGATCCCAAGAACCTCTAAACTCCAACAGTGCGCTTGGGTTGTCCATCCATTTAAGGGTGAAATGATGTGCTCAACTCTACCTAGTGCCTTACTCATGTTGTACAACCCTCTAGAACCATTATGTAAATTGCGTACCCAGGTCAGAGATGATAGATACTAGTACGCCATGAAGTTTGACAATCTCGTAGATATAAACTTGAACCAGCTGCTGGAAGAATAGGTAGTCGTCATAGGAATAAAATGCCCTGACTTGGTCACCCTATCCACAATCACCCAAACTGCATCAAACTTTCGCTGAGTTCGTGGAAGTTCAACAACAAAATCCATAGTGATCAATTCCCATTTCCACTTCAAAATCTATAACTTCTAAATCAATCCACCCGGCCACTGATGCTCATACTGCACCTATTGGCAATTTAGGCATTGAGCTACATAGTCCACTATGTCCTTCTTCATTCTCCTACACCAATAATGCTTTGTTTAGTCCTGATACATCTTTGTGACACCCGGATGAATGGAGTACCACAAACTGTGAGCCTCCTAGAGAATTATCTCACACACTCCATGTACACTGGGCACACATATCTTGCCCTACATCCTCAATGCACCATTATCTCCAATAGTGACCTCCTTAGCATCAGCGTGTTGAACCGTTTCCTTAAGGACAAGCAGACGGGGGTCATCGTACTAACACTCCCTAATACGATCATAAAAAAATTGGGAGTCCACACAAGCCAAAACTCGACTCAACTCAGAAATATCCAACCAGACAAACTGGTTGGCTTAGGCCTGAATGTCTAGTGCTAATGGCCTTCTGCCGCTGGTAAATATGCTAAGCTCCCCAAACTCCCCCCCCCCATGCTCAAGGAATCGACCACCATATTATCCTTCCTAGGATGGTATAGAATCGTGATATAATAATCCTTAAGCAGCTCTAACCACCTCTGCTGGCACAAGTTAAGATTCTTCTGTTTGAATAGATGCTGCAAACTCTGGTGATTAATGTAGATATCACAAGAGACACCGTACAAATAGAGCCTCCAAATCTTCAAGTGATGAACAATAGCTGCTAACTCAAGGCCATGGATAGGATAGTTCTTCTCATACACCTTCAGTTGTCTGGACGTGTAGGCAATCAGCCTATAGTGCTGTGTCAACACCGTGCCGAGACCAATATGTAACGCATCACAATAAACAGTATAACCCCGAACCTATAGCCAATACCAATATTGAGCTGTAGTCAAAGCTTTCTTGAGCTTTTGAAAAATCTCCTCACACTTCTCTATCCACCTGAACGGAGCACCATTCTAGGTTAGCCTAGCCATATGTGCTGTAATAGATGAGAATACCTCAACAAATCGACAGTAATACCCCGACAAACCAAGAAAGCTCCGGATCTCTATAGATGGGGATCGTCTAGGCCAACTATGCACTTCTTACACCTTCTTCGGATCGACCTTGATCCCTTTACTCGACGCTACGTGACCCAAAAATGCCACAGAATCTAACCAAGACTCACATTTTGAGAACTTTGCATGTAATTTCTTCTCTCTCAAGGTCTAAAGCACAATCCTCAAGTGTTGCTCATGATCCTCCTGACTCTGGGAGTACACTAAAATGTCGTCAATAAATACAATGATTAAAGGGTCAAGATACCACCGAAATACACTGTGCACCAAATGCATAAATGTTTTTATGGCATTGGTCAGCCCAAATGACATCACTAGGAGCTCGTAATGACCATTCTGAGTCTTGAAAGTATTCTTCAGGTTATCTAGCTCACAAATCTTCAACTGATGATAGCCTCAACGCAAGTTAATCTAGGAAAACACTGTAACATCCTGTAACTGATAAAATAAACCATCAATACTAGGCAAAGGATAACTGTTCTTATTTGTAACTTTGTTCAACAGGATATAATAAATGCATATATGCATAGAACCATCCTTTTTCTTCACAAAGAAGATAGGAGCACCCCAAGGTGACTCATTGGGCCGAATGAAGCCCTTATCAAGCGAATCCTGTAACTGTTCCTTCAAGTCATCAACTCAAGATGAGCCATATGATAGGGAGAATAGAGATGGGCTGAGTGCTCGGCAAAAATCAATACCAAAGTTGAAATCTCTATCGGACGACATGCTCGAAAGATGAGTTGGAAACACATCAGGGAAATCCCTCACTATTTGAACAGACTCAACTATAGGGGTATCAATACTGACATCTTTCACATAAGCTAGATATGCATCACATCATTTCTAAACCATTCGCTGAGCTTTATGAAATGAAATAACTCTGATGGGAGTGTAATCTAAGATACCCCTAACTCTAATCGCGGTAAGCCTGGAATAGTCAGCGTTACAGTCTTGGTGACAATCAAAAATAACATAATAGGGCGACAATCAATCCATGCCCAAGATAATATCAAATCTACCATGAGCAATAATAAATCAGCTCTGATCTCAACACCACTAATAATAACCAAATACGACTGATACACATAGTCAACAATAATAGAATCTCCCACGGGTGTAGACACATAAACAAGAAAGCTCATAGAATCATGGGATACGCTCAAATACAGAGCAAAATAAGATGACATATAGGAATGAGTGGATTATGGATCAAATAGAACCGATGCATTTTTATGGAAGGTCGGAACAATACTTGTAATGATAGAGTCAGAAGCAACTACCTCTATGCGAGCAGGAAGGGCATAGTACCTGCCCAGGCCTTCCCCTGTAGGGTGACCTCTACCACCCCGACTTCCACCTCGAGCTCGCTGAGCAGGTGCAATAGTGACTGGTGCTATGACCATAGCTTAAGGATTGATGGAGTTTGCTGTGATCGAGAATTATATGGAGGTGCACCCGTCCTAAGTTTGGGGCAATCACTCACTCTATGGAGAGTGTTACCACACTCAAAACAATCTCTAGGAGGTCATGGCTACTGTGGCTGGCTCGGGCTAGGTCTGCTAAACTGATCGCTAAAAGCACCCTGTGTAGGAGGCACACTAGATACGACATGTGCATAATAAGGCTCCGAGGGCATAGAAGTAGCCGGAATACCAATGACGGCTGGAAGAGCTCAATGAATGGGATGACTCACATAGCCCTACCATGTCGAACTATAGTTGGGGCACGAGCACCAGAATAAGATCCAAACTCTTGAAACCTCTTGGCCTCTCTATCCTCTCTCCCGAGCAAGCATGCCTTCCACTCTCCTAGCAATACTCACAACCTGCTAGTACAAAATATCTATGTCCAACTCCCGGTCCATTCTAGTACTAATATTGGTATAGAGTCCCTTAATAAACATAAAAACCACCTCTCGAACTGTAGAAACCAAGGCCAGTGTATGTCTAGCCAAATCATTGAAATGAACTGCATACTCTAACACAGTCATAGTACGCTGGCATAATTGCTCAAGCTCGGCATGACATGCATCTCTTACGCTCTAGGGAACATACTCCCTTAAAAACATGTCCGAGAATTGTGTCCATGTAAGTGAAGCTGCCTCAGACGGACTGACCAACTCATAACTACACCACCATTGATAGGCTACTCCTCTAAGCTAAAACACAGTGAAAGAAACCCCACTCAACTTTGCTATGCCCATAGTACAGAGGACAAGGTAGCACTCTTCCAGAAAGCCTTGAGCATCCTCTGTCGCCAAACTACTAAAGGTAGGAGGGTGGTATTTCTTGTACCTCTCGAGCCTATGCTTCTCCTCCTCAGAAACTATTGCGCTACCCTCAGGCTGAACTGGGGCTATAGGTTACACCAGTATAACTTCTAGAATCTGATCGACCTGAACCCTCTACTTTAGGATGTGGGCGGCAAAAGTTTGTGCTTCTCCTCTGGACTGAGATGTGGTATGAGCAATGGGAATCAACCCTGCCTGAGCTAGAGTACTGAATATGCCCATGAACCATGCAAGGGTCCCCTAAAGAGCTAGTGCAGTAGTAGTAGGCACCTCGGGTTTTCACTATAACTAGAGTTACTAGTGGATCTTTTGTGGCAGCCTGTGCAGGTGCCCTGGCTGTTCCACCTAAGCGTCCTCAGCCTCTACCCTGATGCCGGCCTCTGGCAGCTCTAGATGGGGGCGTAGGTGCCTAGTCATCTCTGGTTGTACGTGTCTTCACCATCCGTGAGAGAATAGAAGGCATAAGTTTATAATTTCTAAGTCAACAAATTTTCGCATGACAAGGAAATCAAAAAATGTAGCTTTCGTATAAATTCCATAGCCTCCCAAAGATAAGTACAGACGTCTCCGTACCGATCCGCGCGACTCTAAGTAACTGGATTGTGGTCCACAACGCCTATGAACCTAGAGCTCTAATTCCAACTTGTCAAGACCCAATTTACCTTTCGTAAGACGTCATGACGGTGCCTAGTCTCTACGACTAGGTAAGCCTAAACAATTACGGGAATAATAGGAACAACAGTAAAACTCACAAATAATTATACCAGTAATAACATAGCTTTAAACCATGCCTCTTGGCATGTACAATAACCAACTCCTCAATAAATAGTCTTCCCAAAACCCGGAACATCATGAGTCATAAACTACATAATTTAAACTAGTGTCTCTATAAAACCATGCCGCTTGGCATGTACAATAACCAACTCCTCAATAAATAGTCTTCTCAAAACTCGGAAAATCATGAGTCATAAACTACATAATTTAAACTAGTGTCTCTATATATCAGAGTCTAACAAAAGAAATACAGAAGATAATGGACGTATGGCAGAATAAAGGTAGACTTAGAGGTTTGCGGACATAGCAGATATACTTTTGAAGTCTCCAGCATTCGGTGCTCACTGATGATGTGGCTGGTAAAATTACCCGGATCTGCGGACGAAAACATGTGCAGTAGAGTAGCATGAGTACACCACAACGATACCCGATAAGTGCCAAGCCTAACCTTGGTCGCGTAGAGATGAAGTCAGGTTAGGGCCTTACTGGTATGTGTGTGTGTGTGTGTGTGTGTGTGTGTGTGTATATATATATATATATATATAAGTAAGAAGGAACAAAGATCTTGCAATATAAAAGACTGATATTTAACCAGAAGGAAATCACAGAAGGATAATTGTACAATACAACGAAATAATAATCGGGTATCTCCCGAGATACCGTCTCATAGTCATAAACATAAATGTGTAGGGGATCTCCGGGGATATCGTCCCATAGTTCCAAAGTAAATATGGAAGGGGATCTCCTGGGATATCGTCCCGTAGTCCCCAAGTAAATATACAGGGGGATCTTTAGGAATATCGTTCCGTAGTCCCAAAATTAAAATGAAACTCAAACAATGGAAGAATATAGCTGCAAAAAGAAATCCTATAGTTTAGGCTAAGTACAAGTCAAGAAAAGCAGGAAATCCATGAAGCATGCTGCACAAAGTTTAGATAAGCATTTAAAATACATAGACATGCTATTCTAGGCTAAACAGGATAATTACATCTGCTAGTATAACACATTTAAAGTAAAACAAGTTATTACTTAGTGAAAAATGGATTTTTACATCAAATATCCCGTGTACACACTCGTCATTTCACGTACATGGAGCTCATGTGTTACAATAGTACCAAATCATAAGGGGAGTTCCTCCACACAAAGTTAGGTAAGTCACTAACGTCGAACTAAACTCAATTAATCGGTAACAATGCCCTTTCCATGAATATCAGACTTGGAATGGCCCAGATCTAACCAAAAGCAATTACATATCATAAATATAACCATAATAGACTATTCTAATAAATGAAATCAAGACTTTAATAAGAAATTTGAAAATCACCCTAAAAAGCCTCTCTGGGATCATGTCTCCGAATCGTGTAAAAGTCACAAAATATGTATACCCATTCACTCGCAAGTTCACTCGTACCAAAATTATCCAAATTCGATATCAAAATCAAAATAAAAACCCAAAATACTATTTGAAGAACTTCTACCCTTTTCCCCAAAATTTTCAACTAAATTCCTTAATTAAATGATGAAACTAACCATAGATATAACCATAAAGGAGTTAAGAATCGTTACTCAAAATCTTTCTCTGGAAGTGCCTCAAATAATTGCTCAATCCAAGCTCTGAAAGCCGAAAAATTGAAAATGGGATAAAACCCTCGAACTTGGCACTTTTCTGCCCAGCGATTTCGCATATGCGGGTCAAAAATCACACCTATGATGCCGCAACTACGGAATTTCCCTCGTACGTGTGGAAATGACTTAAAGGGTTGGGTACACATATGCATTGAAAGGGGCCACACCTGTGAGTGCGTGCCTGCAGAACCTAGTCCACTTATAAGGTCTTCCTCCGCGCTTGCGATTCTTTTGACGCATTTTCGAGCATCACTGATGCGAAATTCTCCTAGCACCTGCGACCCCTGACCATTATTCCAAATTCGCTTCTGTGCCTGGCCTCTATGCACGTTCAATCCCACACCTATGGTCCCCCCATTGCAGGTGCAAAAACACTAGCAACCAGAAAACTTCAGAAATTGCATAAGTCTAATTTTTATTCCGTTGAGCATTCGGAACACACCCAAAGTCTTCGGGACATCAACGAAATATACCAATGAGTCCTAAAACATCATACATACTTAGTCAAGCCCTCAAATTACATCAAACAATTCTAAAAATGCGAATCGCCCTCCAATCCAAACTTAATAAACTTGAAACTTCAAATTTTTACAACCGATGCCGAAACCTATCAAACCAAGCTAGATTGACCTTAAATGTTGCACACAAGTTATATTCAATATTATGTAGCTACTGAAACTTCTAGAAATCCAATCCGACCCCGATATCTAAAAGTCCACTACTTGTCAAAATCTCCAAAAATTCGACTTTCGCCATTACAGTAAACACTACAGATTTAGTAGAAGATTATACCGAGTTGTACATTCAGGAAATCGTCTAATTTATGGGACTCTGTTGTTTGTCATTTCGAATTTTGGTGCTCGGTTTAAAATGAACTTTTAGAAGTTCTTTCAGAAAGGATTAGGCACAAGTTTTTCATCCTCAGAAAGATGGACAGGCAAAGCACATTATTCAAACAGTTGAGGATATGTCCTTGATGTCAAAAGTGATTAGGATGATCACATACCGCTTATTGACCTTGCTAATAATGACACCTACAATTCTAGTATCGAGATAGCACTGTGAGAGACTCTGTATGGCTGAAGGTGTAGATCGCCAATTGGTTGGTTCAAAGTTGGTGAAGATGAGTTATTAGGACCATATTTGTCCTATCAAACTATAAAGAAAGTTAAGTTGATTCAAGAGCATTTGAAGAAGACTTTGAGCCGCCAAAAATCCTATTCAAACGTGCGGTATAGAGACCTAGAGTTTCAAATTGATGATTGGGTGTTTCTAAAAGTTTCGCCTATGAAAAAATTTATAAGATTTGGGAAGAAGGGGAAGCATAGTCCCTGCTATATTGGGCCATATAGAATCTTGCAAAGTCTCAGTCAATTAGCTTATTAGTTAGAGTTGCCGCCAAAATTTTTGGCTATACAGCCACCACTTCACGTGTCATGTTATAAGATTCATGTTTCCAGTACTCAGATACTCATGTTAGTGCAGTACTCAGATATTTATCTCAGTTCAATACTCAGATACTCATGTCAGTTTATTACTCAGCTACTCATGGCAGTCCAATACTTATATATTCATGCCAGCTTAGTACTATGATATTGATGTTAGTTCAATCCTCAAATATTCGTGCCAGTTCGATATTCATATACTTATATTAGTTCAATATTCACGTATCTATAGCAGACCAATATTCAGTCAATGCAGTAGTCATTTAGTTCAACATCTCAATAGTTTAGTAATCATGTCTCCATTCAGTTTAGTATGCAAGTGTTAAAAAAATTTCATGTTTCCACCATACCTATTTAAGGTCTGGAGTTAGCAGAAGTTACAATCAAGACAATCATTCGAGGATGAATGATCCCAACGGGGAGATAATGTAACACCTCATATATTTTGACTAGGCGTAGGTATGTTAAATGGGTATTAGTTTGATATTTTAGACATATGAATTCCTAGAGGAATGATTATTGGTGAAAATAGTTGTTTCATAATCAAGATGGAGGGAGAGGTGCATAAGATTTGATAAAATTAACTAAGTTTACGAAAGGTTTGTCTTCCATTAGGGTATAGTGAAATGTTTAAGGAATTTAGGAAAATGTAAAGTGTGAAAGTTGTATGCCTTTGAAATAGCTTTTCAACTATATATTATGAAGCCCGAATGGATCTCTGTGCAAAAAGTAATATGCATTTTACAGAATAGTATGCGATATACGTGCCGTGAGCGCGCCCCGAGCATGGCTGTGCTTTTTTTGAGGAAGTATTACTGCCATTTGTCAGTACTCAGTAGTGGATTCAGGTCTACAGGTGCACAAGAGCGCTCATAGAGGTCGTTTTAAAGCCCTACTTCGTCCCCCACAACCCCAAAATATAAAAACTTGCTCTAGAAAGGGGAACTCTCAAAAAACCTATCTCCTTAAGGATACCTCCATCATCCAAGGTATGTTATTATGGTGATTCGAAGTTAAATATTCTTTTGAGGAAGTATTACTGCCGTTTGTCGCTAGTGGATTTAGGTCTACAGGTGCACAAGTGCACTCATAGGGGTCGTTTTAATGCCCTACTTCGTCCCCCACAACCCTAAAATATAAAAACTTGCTCTAGAAAGGGGAACTCTCAAAAAGCTATCTCCTTAAGGATCCCTTCAACATCCAAGGTATGTTATTATGGTAATTTGAAGTTAATTTCAATTTCCTAACATCTTATAAACATGGGTAAACCCTTCATATCATTAGATATTTGATTGAGACATCATTTTTTAGAGAAGAAATCCTAGAACATAAAAATTCAAGAGGATTGAACTTCAAAACGGTAATGTCTTCACCCTCTAATTGATTATACTATTGGATTAATGATTATAGATTCTAGTTCGTGAGATATGAGTTGATGGGTTTGATAGAAAAGCATGAACAGTTATAGGTTTAGGGTGTTGATTGTTGATTATTGGTTAAGGATATTGTTTACCTTATGGGTGATAAATATTGATGTTGATTATAACAATTTAAGATTTTAGAATTTTCTTAGGAGCAAGAGAATAGGCCATTGGGTGTAGAAACACTATTAATAAGGACTATGAAGCTTTATGAAGTGTTTGACAAAATACTTAAGTGACCAAAATATGAGAATTATTGCTACTATGGAATCTCTTTGACTTGTATTGATATATATTAAAATTAAAAGGGTTGGCGAATGTTGTATTACGCTCAAGATAAGGAATTGAAGGTATGTGAGGGTAACTCTATATGTTTGGGAATTTTAATGATTCTCCCTACACTACATTTCTTTTACGACATTACTAACTGCCTCAGAAATAAAGTTTAGCCTAGCTCTTTGAATAGTTGTAGAACTTCTATTCTTTTGTTTCATAACTCGTTCATGACCTTTGTTCTGAACGTTATGAGCTTAGTACATATTTAATATAGACTTGGGTTTGATGCCCCCGAGTCTTGGTATATATTACTCAATATTCCATAAACAGTTGAAGTTTCAATGTTCATAATCAATTCAAGAATACATATTTCAGCCTAGTCCTATTTAGTGTTCAAGTATTATATAACTCAATGTGATCTAGTATTCCGGTATCATATAACTCATTGTGATTCAGTATTTCACTATCATGTATTACAGTATGATTCTTAGTTTATGATTTTAAATCCCTGAATGCTGAAAACCTATATTTGGGCGTGAGGCCGCAATTTATGATTTATGCACCTTTTGGCCTAAGGCCGCAATTTATGCTTTATGCATCTTGGACCTAAGGTCGCAGTTATGTATACATATACTTGATCATGAGGCTGCAATTGTGCTTTATCACGACCCGAATTTTCTACCATCAGGAGTCGTGATGGCGCCTACTAATATGAGCTATATACGCCAATCTATTGAACTAATTAATTCATTACCCAATTATTTTATTTTAACAATTACAAAGCACTAACATGTAAACAACAAAAAATTAAGAATAAGCGGAAGAAAGCAATAAAATATTTGAATATGTAACTATTACAACTAATTAAGCCTTAACTACCTAGAACTGCTGTCATAGTACAATAGACGATCTAAGACTGCTAAATACAAGGTCTGAAAATAAAGGGCACATTGTTCTTGAAGCAAAGAGATGAAACAGGAAATAAAGGATAGAGGAGGCGCTAGGGCCTGCGGACGCTTGCAGGTCTATCTTGGATCTCCGCGTGGACTTAAGGTAGCCACCAAACTACGATCCAAGAGCTGCTCCGTGATTTGTACATAGTGCAGAATGTAGTATCAGTACAACTAACCCTATGTGCTAGTGAGTGCATAGCCTAACCTTGGCGAAGTAGTGACGAGGCTAAGACCAGACTACGAAATAAACTTGTGCAGTCATATAATATACAGTGAAAAGTAAAACATAAATTAACAAGTAAAGATGGGAGGGGAAAAGCATGATTTGGGGAATAATAGGTAAAACAAAATATCAAGAGAATTATAAAGGAACCAAGATCCACTACTAACAAGGATAAGGGAAACAAATGCAAAATTTACTTTCATTTCACATCTCGTTGCATGCGTACAACCCACTCCCGTTTCATGTATCTCGTGGAAGGCGTACAACCCACTCCCATTTCATGTATCTCGTGGCAGGCCAACCACCCGCGCCCATTTTAATTATTGTGGTAGGCCAACCACCCGCTCCTATTTCATTTATCTCGTGGCAAGTGTGCCACCCGCTCCCATTTCATTTATTTGTGGCAGGCGTGCCACCCGCTCCCATTTCAATTATCTCGTGGCATGTATCACCCGCTCCCATTTCATCTATCTTATGCCAAGCGTGCCACCCGCTCCCATTTCAATTATCTCGTGGCAGGCATGCCAGATGCTCCCATTTTATTTATCTTGTGGCAGGTGTGCCACCCTATCCCATTTTTATCTTGTAGCAGGCATGCCACCCACTCCCATTTCAATTATCTCGTGGCAAACGTGCTGCCCACTCCTATTTTCATTTATCTTGTGGCAAGAGTGTCACTCGATCCCAGTTACATATTAACAACAACCACAAAGAATCCATGCAAGGGAACAAGAGCAATATATCAACATCCCAGCAAGGGAACAAGAGTAATATAACAACATCCCGGCAAGGAAACAATAATATTTCAACAATATCTTGGAAAGGGAACAATAATATCAAAAAAACATCCCGGCAAGGGAATAATGATGATTGTAACATGTGAGGCACATTAAATCACAATGGAGTCATAACAATTATAATACAAGACCCACGGGCATGGTTAACACTAACTTATAGATAGTCGTCACCATGCCTATACGTGGTACTCCACAATTAGTGCGTCGCAAATAAGACACGTTTCCTAATCCTTCAAGCTAAGATTAGACCAAACACTTACCTCGATGCCACGAACACGATTCACGTCTCAACTATCACTTTACCCTTTGATTCCACAATCAATTCGCTTGTATATAGCCACAAGGTACTTAATTATACCAATAAACGCTAAATGAATCAACTCCAATGCATGAAAATAAGTTTTCCAAATTTTTATCCCAAAAGTCAAAAATCGCCGCTGGGCCCACATGGTCGAAATCCGAGGTTCGAACAAAAACAAGATTACCTATTCCTCACGAACCCAAATATATAGTTTATTTTGAAATTCCACCCAAAATGAGGTCTAAATCCCAAATATATAAGAACATGATTTAAACCTAAAAATCTAACGGGTGTTAATGAAAATTAAAGAAAATGAGTCTAAGATTGCATACCTATGAATTGATTTTGGAATCCGACCTCAAATTAACGTCTAACTTCCCAAATTTTAAAATTGTTAGGTTTTTCCCAAGGTTCCCAATTCCACAATGAAAATCTTAGATTCTAGGATGAAATCTTCTAAAAAGAAGTTAAAGAGTAAAGAAAATGAGTTAGAAATCACTTATCAATGTTTTAGAGAAGAAACACTGTTTGAAAAATTGGCTCTTACGTTTTTTGGGGTTTTGAAAAATAAAAAATAATTGAAAATTCCGTTTAAATATACCCCTCTCAGACCCCCTATGCGGACTGCACAAAATCGAGTGCGGCCGCACAGTCTCCACCGTGCATTGCACGAAATCTTTTGCAGCCGCAAATGTCCCTTCTGCGGGCCGCACAAAAATCCTTACGGACTGCACAGGCGGGTTCAGAGATCTGTGACTTCTCTAAGCCTGCAACAGCTGTGTTTTAAGCCTAAGACATCCCAG